>WOUO01000017.1:0-637317 GCA_017139535.1 Trichocladium uniseriatum | reverse complement strand
TTTTTTTTGTTTTTTTTTTTTTTTGTTTTTGGGGGGGGGGGGGGGGGGGGGGGGGGGGAGAGTTTTCAGACCCCTCGCCCTTTCCGAGAAGGTTCCGGCTCTTATAATACCAGTGGTGGGCATTTGGGTCTCGGCTTTCGGCGGCATTGATCCGAACCTCAATCATGCGGTGTTGCCGGAGAAGTAGTAGCCAGACGTGCAGCCGCAGCTCGGGAGGGAGGCGGGAAAAAGGGGTCCATGGGTTGTCGGGCCCTGCGATACTGGCATGAAGCACTCTGCGATCTAGGTAGACGTCGTTGAAAAGCCTTTTCGCATTATTCTCAAACACTGCATCGTCCTGGAAAGCCGCGGCGCCAGTACTATCCATGGTGAAGTGAAATCGAGGGTAACGTGTCCGGGACCGACATGAGTCAACGTTGAATGGGGATGGTGCCTGATACATATAGGGATGCAACCCCGCTTGTAATAACGTACGGTTGGTAGGTAACTAACCACGTCTGACGGGCTGGACCTTGGATGTCTCTCGACTGCGCCAATCCCAGGTTTCGTTGGCTGCATGTCCTTGCACATGTGCTCCACGAGGATTTGGCATCCCCGAGACTTGCTCGAGCAACCCAAGGATCCAGCCTTCTCGATGCTCTATATCTATCCACAACCTTCGAACCCCTGAATTAGTTTTGGCCAGCGCTTCTCCTCCTGGGAATGCCGGGTAAATTCACAACCAAGACCAACCCCGGCATTAGCCCTCAGGCTGATAGTACACGGACATGGAACGACAAGGCCACCAAACCGCGAGCCCGCTTCATCTCCAAGAAGCGCGGGATACACACTAGGTAATGGCGGCGGCGCACACGCAGGTGCTGCACGGCGTCTGCTAGAGCTAGTTGCGTGGAGGACTGCGCTGTAATCAAGCACGTTAACCTAGGAACGGATGCCGACCCTACACACCTGATCGGCCCCGTTACCACAGAAGTACACAAACATAGCCTCACAAGCCAGCATTTCCCTCTAGCAATTCCTGGCGTGGAACTCGGCTGTTAGTTCCGACCGTCTCTACCTCAGATAAAGATGGTCGGATCTCCCCCACAAACTCGAACGCTTCCCACTCCATACTTATTCTCGCCGTCCCCGCCGACAAGATGCTCAAACGCCCTCATGGTTTCGTCCCCTGGTCTCCAATCCTCACCAACCCGCCACGTTCAATACTATTCCTTTCCCATTCCCTCTTGGCGCATCGTATCTCACTCCGAGTCCCCATCGAAACATAACCGTCTCATTCTCAACTGAAGAAGGAGGCGCGTCATCGCTCTCTCGATACTCTTGAGCCAGCTCCTCGGAGGGCCGCCACGTAAGCCACGCGAACAGCTCGGCGTTTCGAATGAGGGGCATCTTTTGTGCATGTCGAAGGACTGGTTGACGATGTGGATGAAGGCGAAGGCCTTCTTCATCTTGGCGGATGAGGTCCAGCTCGTCCAAAGACCGTTTGTTTGATATATCCTCAAGGTCATGCAGTGCGTTAAAAAAGACGTTCACCGAGGCTGAAAAGTGGGCGTCGACTGCCTCGAACTCGGTGGGCGTTGACTGCCTCGAACTCGGGGGCGACTCCCGGCACGCCAGGGGCGCGGTAGGCGGGTTGAGAAGTAGGGGCATTTCGGCTTCGAGATTGCACTCGCGTCATGTAGGCTGACGTAGAGGCGCGGCAGGCGCGCGTTGTAGGCGCGGGCATTTTCGACGAGGGAATTGAAAACGGCGTCTTGACTCTTGGGAGGGCGGCGTGGCTAGGATGTGTTGGGACGCCATCGTGAGGATTGAGTTAGGCCGTGGTCAAAGTCTAAAGGGAACATGAAGACAGAGTCCCGGCAAGTCACCGTCAGTGGCGCTCCGGCCCGTATTCCTGCCCAATCGACGCCAAAAATCTAAGCATCATAGGAATTCGGAGTGGTCGATATGTCCTGGTTGGAAACTTGGAAATGGCCGAAATACGACTCGTCCGGATGCACGGGCAGCCACTGACATCGTTGATGCCGCTATGTCCGAACATCCCGGCCGATATCCACCCCGACAGCCGGCGCTTTTTCCTGGCACAGCCCTTGATGCACCGGTAGGAGTTGCGGCGAATTTAGAGAGTGACGTAGAAGACGAAGCTCGTGTTGCTGAGGGAACCCGTTGGCCGCGTCGTGCAGGGGAAGAGAGAGGGTGAATGGGCAGCGACACCAACACCAAGGCAGCGACGCAGCCAACATTGAAGACGACGTGAAAAGGGACACTGCAGAATGTGGGGTGAGAATTAAGACTGGTTTTAGCCGTATTAATAGAGTACATTGCCTCGGTACAAGGCTGGCTTCTTCGGTGTACTGCCGTGCTTATATCTAGTACAGAAAACCACGCCCGACCAAACATCCCTACAGCGCAAAGGCAGCAGCAAGCCCCAAGACAGCCGCCGCGACACCCGCCTTCTCATGATGCGCCCCAGCGGTCGGCACAGGCGGCGTCAAAGTGCCGGTCGCCGTGAAATTGCTTCCCTGTCCATTCGGCGTCGTGGTGATATCCGGGGCGATATTACTACCGCTGAGGCTGGGCTCAGCCGAGGCAGTGGCGGCAGCGCCAGTAGAGAAGTCGGGCGGTAGTGTGACGGAGTTCTGGGCCGCGCAGGTCTCGGGGTCGATGCCCTAGATGTGATATTAGTGTTGATTTCAAGCAAAGGGGGTTGTGTGTGTGACATACATCGGGGCAACAGAGGTCTTGGATGAGGCAGAATGACTCGCTTGGGCAGCCCCCTGTTGTGAGAGTTAGTCGTTTGTGCGCCTAGGTATACATGACATCTCGGGTTGACATACAAAGGTTGTCGCAGCAGGACTCGCCGAGGTCAGGGTTGATGCAGAGACGGTTCCTAGACTCCGACTGTGGGACACACTCAATGTAACCCTCGCCGAAAGCCTCGACACAGTTCGCCCCGGGGCGGGTGGACTCGGTAGGGTTGAAGGCCTGGCGCTTGTGGAGAGCTCCGTAAGGGGTCAGCATGCGGTTCGTAGCATCAACAAGGCCGAGGGCCGCAGCAACGACGATCCAAGTGGCGCGCATGTTGATTATATGTTTTGTATCTGTGGTAAATGAAGGGCTTGCTGCCGGTCGTTGAGCGAACAAAGGTGATTCAAGATGGTGTAATCTGGTAGACTAAAGTAGAGTCCAGACACACATTCGATTCTATCACCAAAACGAGCGGAACTTATACTGTTGCACTTACCCACACTTACTTGTTTTGTCCTGCCCCTGCCCAGAAGCCGTGTGTCACCCACCGTTCAATACGAAGTATTGTCGGAGCCATGTGCGGCTGAGAGGTGGTGATCCGGCGCCCAATAATAGGCGTGCACTCTTCCCTCTCCGGCCTACACCCACCGCCGAACAGATGCAGGGGCTGACCATTAGCCACCGCCCGCTGGCCATGCTACGTCATTCATAGCCTCTACTTGGACGAAGTTGATACGTCAACTTCAAATCACTGCCCGTGGTACCCAGCCCCCTTGAGTCCAGACCTCGACGGATGCAGTTAATTGGCAATCCCAGCCTTCCAGGTCCTTCGATCGTGGACCTCCCAAAAGCCAAAATTTATGCAGGGCCCGTCGTCCAGATAGCCCCCAACAGAGTCATGACTCATCTGCACTGATTAGGTACCTATCATATGTCGGATCTCAGACCCGGGTAGGGAAGAGGAATGGCAAGTCGAGGAGATCCTCTAGGCTGAAGTCGAGAAGTAACACAATTAATGTCCAGGAATTAGCAGCTCAAGAACTTGAACTACTTCCTCGTACAGATTAGTTGTCACCTACCTAATTAAAGAGTCCCCACCAATTGCCTTATTCCTTGCTAAATTAAGCGTTGCCAAGGCTGGCAACAGCGAATAGAAAAGCTGCTATCGTGACGACCTCGGCTGTGTCAAATGTCCCTGAAAACGCCGTCGGCATTTGGGTTAGCGTCTTGAATTTTCTCGAACAGGTTCCATCTGACCGTTCTTCGTCCACTTCTCTCCCCTTTTGGACTTCTGCCTGCAGCCCTGTGCAACAACTCGATCGACACGGTCCAGACCATAGTACGAAGTACAGCTGTCGTCATGGACAGCCTAAGGAAACTCTCGCTCCTCGCACTCATTTACGCCCACCCGTCTCTGGGCCAGGAACGACGCAATTGCTACTACCCCAATGGCGATATCGTTCTCGCCGACAGGGCGTGCGATCCCGAGGCCGAGCATAGCGTTTGTTGTGGCGCCCCGCCCTATGGCGTTGCATGCATGTCCAACAAGTTGTGCAGGACCTTACCCGGCGATTACAGCCGCGGATCATGTACCGACCCGACCTGGCAGTCACCTGAATGTCCCTCCTTTTGCATATGTAAGTAATTGATCCGTGCACAAAATGCATAAAACTTCAAAACAATAATCCCTGGCCTCCCTAACAATCCCGGATAGCATACGGATACGAAGATAAAGGAATGCCACTAGACAAGTGCTCCAACGCTACCGACGCAGACGTCTACTGCTGCTACGGTACCTCAGACAATTGCTGCGGCTCGGACACCGGCCGATTGACACTCGGCACGGCCGAACCGTTTACATGGGCTGAGTGGGTAGGCTCGTCGACGGGATACTACACCATCGCCACCCCTCTGCCTTCCACCAGCAAGAAAACCTCAACCAGCTCCATCAGCTCGGTCACCACCGGCGCCGTCAACAGTAGCAGCGGCAGCAACAGCGGCAGCACATCACCATCCGATACCACACCAGGGAGCGCACAACAGACCGAATCCTCTTCCAACCCCAGCGAAGCCGACTCATCAGGCCTCTCGAGCGGCGCAAAAGCTGGCATCGGCATCGGCGCCGCCCTCGGCACCCTCTTCATCCTCGCGTGTGTCTTGCTGCTATGGAGGCTAAACAGGAAGAACCAGAAGCTCCGAGAGGCGCTAAGTGAGAGGGAGCACCTCGGCGACGGCAGCCAATGGGGCCCCGATGACTCGGTAACAGCCGTCGGCGCGAACGAACTAGGGTCTGGGTCGCCCGCTGCCGCCGCCGCCGCCACCGCCGCCAAGCCTATGCTAGGTGTCTCAGAGATGCCTGTGACGGCGGAAAAGTATGAGTTGGTTGCGCCTCATGAAGGGCGTCCGAGTGTGTCACCTCAGAATACGCCGCCGATATATGAGGCGCCGTCGGGGACGCTGGAGTATGCCGAGCTGCCAGCGAGGTATGACTGATATCGGTGTGCTGGGAGGGGCCTGCTGGTTTAGGAGGGTACACGTATATAGAGGCCAAGACGGTCTATGGTCAAAGCCGTACATACGGCGCCTAAGGCCACTTAATCCATCACGAACATACTAATCAACTGCGCCAGGCACCTGATACATGTATTAAGACTCACATTTTGAAGGCGAAGTCTCGAGTTTTCCTTTACCTCGTTGCTCATTGCAGTGACAACAGGAGTGTGCCACCCGAGCAGAAGAGGTTGAACGAGATGTTTATATACTAGCTTGAAGTGAAGTTCTTAGACCTCGGTCTATGAGTATTGCAACATAGGCTAGGGTTTGCAAACCCTAGCCTATGTCCCTAACTGCTTCCCTGGCCTTGTGCTCCATCTTGCCTTCGATGTCATGTGAGCTCACAGTACGCGCTGGGTCCTTTGCCTTTACAGTATGTGAATCTTTACAATGCATTTCTACATTAACTTTCTTCCTGATTGTTCTCTGTCCTTAGACCAGGTACGGGACCCCGCCCTTCACAGAGTAGCTGCTGGTAAGGAGATAGGTAGGTATTGCCTACCTGCCCCTGATTATTATTATTATAGGGAAGAAAACCTCCCTGGACACGACCATACCCACCCCCCACCACCACTTCTTCATCATCCCAGAACCCCCTCCCCCCATACTTATTCCCATTCATCACCCTCCCCCCCTGCTCCACCACAATCCCCTCATAGCTATGCGCCCTCCCCACCGCCCCCGACCCCCATCCCTCCGCAAACTCATCCCCATTCATCACCCTCCCCCTATACCCCACCTTCACATCCCGATACCGATGCCCCCTCACCAGCACCTCCCCCACCGCCCTCCCAAGCCCCGCATCCACCTCCCTTATCGCGCCCTCCGCCAACAACTCCAACAGTTCCTTATCCTGCACCTCCTCAATCTCCTGGCGGATCAACTCCTCTGTTTTCTGCGGCGAGGCTGGGGGGATCAGCATCTCGAGGTTGCTGATGAGCGAGGTGAGGTCGTCGAGGAGGCTCTTGAACTCGGTGTTGTCGAAGAGCGCCCACTTGGCGGTTTGGAGGAGGCTGGCGCCGCGCTGGCGGCGGTTGGCGAGGGCGCGGATTTTGTTGCTGAGGGCGGCGGATTGGGGGGGGAGGTCGGCGGGGGTAAAGACGGAGAGGTCGATGGTGGTGGCGATTGTGGTGGGGTTGGGTTGGTTCGAGTTTGGCTGGTTGACGTGGAGGCGGTATTTGTGGGAGATGGCGGAGGAGTCTTCGAAGAGGCGGAGGATTTGGAAGAGGGTGTCTTTGGCGGTTTGATGCTCAGCGGACGTAGTGTTGGGGTCGTTTAGAAGGGGGTTGGTGTAGATTTGCACGGCTTCGCCCCAGCGCGAGAGGCGGAGGCGCGCGCAGTCGAGCTGGAGCTGGCTGGTCTGGAAGTCGCGGCCGAATCGCCGGCCGAGTTTGATATATTTGAAGCAGTCGACGCAGGCGGTGAAGGCGGCGGCAATGCCGACTGCTCCGGATACGATGCCAAAAGGTTCCGCCATCGGTACCTATGTATAGTATTAGGTAGGCAAGGCTCACGGGATGGATTTGCGGGTTGTGTGTGTCGGGAGCGATGGAGAAAACTCCGATTTGGAAAGAACCGTCAAAGGGGAGCCCGATATTGGGATGGCGATGGATTCAGTTCTGTCATCTCTAGATATTGCGTTGGGTAGGTATCGAGGAAGAGGGGTGCCGGTTGGGCATCCAAGATCGCCAACTTTGGCTGAGCTGCCTCGAGACATACCCAATCTCGCCTGATTACCCTCCTTCATGCATCTTATTTCGGCCAACTAGAATGCATGTCTTACAGGGCGTAATTTGTCTTGGCGCATGTGCCGTAAAGAAAAGGAGGGGGAGGTTATCATCCCAGCCGCACGGGTACTTGCGGCTGGGTTGCGGCTTGTGTCCTCCAGCACTACCCATCTGGGCCCCCTTCGTATGCGTCGAATTTGAAGACTGGAAAAACGCCCGAGCGGTGACCATGGCGGCGTATAAACCTGGGCATTCCTTTCGGGATATACGCGTTGAGGGAAATTCCCGCGCCCATCTTGGAGACGTCTATCAGTTCAGTAAGTTGGGCTATTACTATACTGCACTTATGTATATCTATAACTAACCCAGTCCACTTCAGGCCAGGAGAGCCCCTTGTCCCGTCTGCCATACGCGCAGGGTGCGTCGTTCAACTCATCCAGGGGTGATACCGACAAGGAGGCGGAATGTCTGAGCGGTACCCGTGATGGAGTCCTGGACGAAATCTACAAATGGGCCGACGGTCCATCGCAGGCCTGCGTCTTCTGGCTTAGTGGCATGGCTGGCAGGGGCAAGTCCACGATAGCCCGTACCATTGCTCGGACTTACTACAAAAAGAAACGGCTTGGTGCCAGCTTCTTCTTCTCCAAGGGCTCCAGTGACGTCAGCCAACCAGCCAAGTTCTTCACGACCCTTGCCCTGCAGTTGGCCTTGTCCTGCCCGTTACTGAAACTGGCCATCACCCGCGCCGTCGAGCAGAACGAAAATGTCGGTAACGAGACACTCCGCGACCAGTGGAACCAGTTGATCCTCGGCGCACTCTCGAGCGTTGATCCCGAGCGCGGCTCGACCCTCCCGCCGCTTGTCGTTGTCATTGATGCGTTGGACGAGTGCAAGTGCGACCACGGCATCCGCGAGATCCTTCGTCTCCTACCCGAGGCCAAGGCACTGACCACCGTCAGACTCCGAATCCTCGTCACAAGCCGCCCGGAAACCATCATTCAGCGTGGTTTTCGCGCCATGCGCGGGGGCGTGTACGAGCAGCTACCTCTAGACCGGGTTCGTCGGGACGATGTGGATGAGGACATAGCCCGTTTCTTGGAAAACCGGTTTGAGGATATCGTCCTAGACTTTGAGGATCTTCCCCCTGACTGGCCTGGCAAAACGACCATCAACTTCCTGGTTCAGAAGGCGGCCGGGCTCTTCATCTATGCCGCCACTGTCTGTCGTTTCATTCAACGGAACGATCTCTGGCACCCAAAGCAGCTCCTCACAATTTTCGTGCCTGACGAACAGGGCGACGGGCAGCCAGCTCGAACGCGAAGATTGCCCGCTGCGTCGCCGACTGCCGAGCTCGATGCTCTCTACATGACAGTTTTGGGGCAGTCCATGGCAGGCATCGAGACCACCGAGGACAAGGAAGAGCTTGCACAGTTTTTCAAGTTGGTCCTCGGCTCGCTCGTCAGTATCTCCGAGCCGCTGTCGACAACCGCCTTGGCCAATCTGTTGGATGAAGACGAGAGGATGCTCAATACGCGGCTCCGCCGCTTGCGATCGGTTCTCTACGTGCCTGAGGATCCGGACGAGCCCATCCAGCTTCTCCATCCTTCGTTCCGCGACTTTCTCACAAGCAAGAAAAGGTGCTGCGATGACAACTTCTACGTTGATCACACAACGGCCCATCAGATCCTTGGCGAATATTGTCTCGGCCGTCTCATGCACCGCGAGGTTGGTTTGAGGAAGGATATCTGTGACCTGGCGCTGCCCGGTATTCTTAAGGAAGAGGTCCCCTCCACTGTGATAGCAGATCACATCCCCTCGGACATGCGGTATGCATGTGTCTATTGGGCTCATCATCTCAAAGCAGCCAACATGTTACCACAGGAAGATGACTCAATTCATCGGTTCCTAACAACGCACTTCCTCCATTGGCTTGAAGCTCTGAGTCTCCTTGACAGATATCATGAAGGAGTTATGTCCCTGCTCTACCTGAAGTCAGTTGTCACAGTAAGTACTACTTCCCTAACACCCTTTTATAGTCAACTATCTGTCTAGCACACGTGCCAGTAGTCACAGCCTGAGACTAATTGCAATTATGGGACAGCCCGCTCAAAGTCCACGCATGTCCGAATTCGTCCAAGACGCGATGCGGTTCATTCGGTATGGTCGATATATCATCGAGATGGCGCCGCTCCAAGAATACTGTTCGGCGCTCGTATTTTGCCCCGAAAACAGCATTGTTAGGAAGCAGTTCCTTTACCAAATCCCGTCCTGGATCACGAGGCTACCACGAGTTGACCGAGACTGGAATCCATGTTTGCAGGTTGTCCTAGAAGGCCACACGGACACTGTTAGAGCCGTCGCCTTCTCTCCAGACGGCCGTATCGTCGCATCTGGGTCCCAGGACCACACGGTCAAGCTTTGGGATCCCGTCACAGGCACTCTGAACTTCACCCTTAGGAGCCACTCAAGATGGGTGACCGCAGTAGCCTTCTCCCCGAACAATAAGCTTCTCGCCTCTGCGTCCAGGGACGGGATTATCAACCTTTGGGACCCAGGAGATGGAACCCTTCGCAGAACCCTTCGGGAAACTCCTCCAAAAGATGCCAGGATATTCGGCTTGTTCGCAATATGTTTCTCGCGAGATGGCCGGATACTCGCTGCTGCTTTCGACATGACGATCATACTTTGGAACCCTGACACCTGGACGCCCTATCGTTACCTAGATGCCGGAGCCGTATTACCAGACCGAAACGTGGATTACATTATTTCGCTGTCATTCTCTCCAGACGGGAAGCTTCTTGCTTCGGTGACGTCCACCGGTCGCGGCTTGCTCTGGGATTGTGCAACTGGACGTATACACAAGCCTCCTTGGGACGGGTCTAATATCCGGTATGCTGCATTCTCGCCTGTGGACAGCACAATGATAGCAACGGTGCCAGGGCGTTCTCGAGGTCGAGTCAGCGTCTGGGACGTCAACCAGGAGCTCACGAGACATACTATGGACCACGGCTGCGAATATGTGGCTACTGTAGAATTCTCGCCCGACGGATCCGTGCTTGCCACTGCCACGTGGGGTTCGATTCATTCGAACGACGTGTATCTCTGGGATTCAGGTTCCGGAACCTCGCTTGGCGTCCTCCGCGGCCATGATTCTTCTATATCCTCCCTCGCATTTTCCCCTGACGGAAAACTCATCGCTTACGCATCAAGGGGCTCCGAAATTGGACTTTTGGATTCTGTGGTTCGTGTTGGCGTGTCGCCAGATGGCCCCAACCCCAGCCATCCCGAGAGTGACGACCATTCCGATCTGATTATGGATCGGGCCTTCTCGCCATGCGGCCGCATGCTTGCATCCGGATCACTGGACAAGACAGTAAAGCTCTGGGATCCTGCAACGGGAAGGTGTTTTGCTACACTAGTTGGCCACTCATACCCTGTTTGGGCCCTTGGGTTTTCGCCGAACGGACGGCTCCTCGCGTCAAGATCACAGGACGGCACCGTCATCGTTTGGGGAGTCGCAAAACCCTCCGAGTCAGAGTCACCAAGCCGGCAACCGATCCCGGCCCCAACGGGGGCGACGTTATTGTACACTCTGCAGTGCCCTGACGAAAATGCATTTGCCAAGTCGTTTGCGTTTTCTCCAGATTTCCGGCTCCTCGCATCAGGATCCCACGATGGCACCGTCATCGTCCGGGAAGTTGCAAAGCCCCCCGAGTCAGAGTCGCCAAGCCGGCAGCCAATCCTGTCCTTGACGGGGCCGACGTTACTGCGTACTCTGCAGTGCCCTGACCCGCATGCAATTGTCACTGCGGTCGCGTTGTCACCAGATTCCCGGCTCCTCGCAGCCAGCTACTATGGCGCCTCGGTCAGGACGGATAGGCAACAATCACGGATTCGGCTCTGGGAGGTCGGAACTGGACGACAGCTTCTGGAAGCCGACGTGGAGGTAGACCGTGGCTATGTTAAGAGGCTCTCATTTGACCCGAAAGGGTCTCATCTCCAGACCGAGTGGGGGATTGTTGAATTTCCCCAGCTCTTCCTGTACGAGACCGAACAGACTGGCCATCCATTACCCGCGCAACCCTTTCTACGCATCAATATGCGTTCAAATTGGGTGTCATATGATGACCAGAGAGCCCTGTGGCTCCCTGAAGAGATTCGTCGGGACTTGCTCTATGTACCAGCCTGCATGTGGGCGGATGGGGACGAATCCGCTCCGCCGGGCCGTGAGATTCTCGTGCTGAGCGACACCTCAAATAGGCGGTGCGTGTTTATGGAGTTCGATTTGAACGCTTGGCCACACCGCCCAGCAAGGACACAATAGTCCATGGACACGGTTCAGAAGTTCAGAACGGCTACCGCCAAGTTTCATCCGTTACCTTAACCATACCTCCTCAAGTCTTCTGTGATCCCTCGATGCCTATCCACCCTTACCCCCCACCGCTCAAGTGTCCCTACACATCCAGCGCCATTACCCCTATGTTTACACAAAACTCGGCAAGATCCTCGCCCGACTCATCACCGCACTCACCCTCTCCCAATACCCCCCTCCCCCCTTCTCCACACCCGTATTATAACCTCCACCAGCATTCCCACCACCACCACCCGCACCACCCAAATCCTCCTGCGCCCACACCGCCTGCAGCAGCAGCCGCACATAATTCCACCCCCTCGACGCCGCGTCCCGCTCCGTGCGCGCAATCAAATCCAGCACTGCTGCGCGCTGCTCGTCGCTGCGTGCCTCACAACCCAGGATAAAGACGGGGAACTGCCGCGGGCAGGAGGTGACCTGCGGGAGGAGGGCGAACGCGCGGGAGATGTGTTGTTGCGTCTTGGCGGCTTGGTTGAGGAGGTTGGAGGTGGCGCGGTGGAGGTAGATGAGGAGGGCGAGTTGGTAGAGTTCGGCGGTGAGTGGGGTGTCGGGGGAGGTTGGGGGGTTGGTGGTGGTGGTGGTGGTTGGGAGGGAGCGGATGCGCCAGTCGAGGATTTTGAGGTAGGTTTTGTGGTTTTCGGTGTCTTCTGGAGAGGTTGTGGGTGGGAAGGGCCCGGTGATGGCGTCGTTGATATCGGAGAGGAGGGAGATGAAGGCGAGGGCGGGGGGTGCTGCTTGGGAGGGCTGGTGCGAGGTATTAGTCTGGGTTTTTGCGCCGGTTGGGAATGCTCTAGTTGCTTACCTCGGCACGGATATTCAGCGCCGTTGACGAAAGGGTTGAGAGCCTTGAAGGGTTCGGTGCGGCGCTTGGTGAACTATAGGTTGACGATGGCCCCATGTGCTCCTCCCTGCGCCAGTGCCGCAAAGCGAAGCGTGTCAGAACGTCGTGGTAGTACACCCAGTCCAGCAAGACGGCGAGGTCCTCGGACTGAGGAGGTTTGTGCAGGCCAGCGGCTTCTATGACGTCCTTGACCCCGCGGAGATACCACGTCCACTCGCCCGAGGTGCAAGATGCCTGATGGATCTGAGGAGTAAACTCTGTCAAAACTCCAGACACCAGATCAGGAGGAGAGAATACCAACCTCAAAAGAACACAACAGCATCCCCGCGGCAACATGCTGGATTGCCTCGGTGGTGCCAATCTCATTCCCTGACGCGGCCGTCAGGGCGTTGAGGGCCGAGATCTTGAGCTCGACGGCCTGCGAGTGCACATTATGGCGATGAAGGGCCGAGAAGGCGAGCAGCGACTGGAGTACGGCCTTGGCCGAGCTGGTGTTGGTCGCTAGAGCAGTCTGGATCAGGGCATTCGCCAGCTTCATGGGGTCGCGTCCGAAGGTGGTAAGGCATTTGTAGGCGGTATCTCGGACTGCCTCGGTTTGTTCCAGTCAGGGGTATGTGCATGAACTGGTCAGGGGGAGGAAAGAACCCACAGTATTGAAATAGCTCCTGGTGCCCAACGTCCAATTGTATCGGGTTCCATGCCAGCGGTACGTTCAGGCTGGGCTGGTTGCATCCTAGTGCTCATGTAACGCCGTGTTAGACGCAGGTCTGATGTCGTCTTGTCCCACCTGGTCCCCTCGTTGCCCCGAACAAGAGGCTTACCTTCCGAGACCGAGCTGGTAGAGTGGTAGTGCATCTCCACATCCTCATGCAATACATGGACGATTCGCGTGTCGTGGACATGGGGGTTTCTGCTTTCGTACCCCTCGCGTGTTGGTGACTTGCCCACAACGGCGCGCCGGCCATCACCTGCATTCGGCCACGAGAGTCGGAGATTGGACCCCTGCTGTTTCTCAAGTTGACCTGCAGCTCGTCGCTCACAAGCCTCCAACAACTCACAACGATAATACGCAGTCGCCATTGTCACTCCTCGTTTCCTTTGCTGCTTGATTCTTGCAGAGTGTTGCGGAAAGGACGAAAACGGGCACTCAAGGTGTTTTTCATGAGGTCCATAAGGATCCCAAATTCACCCATGTGCATGCTGACACAGCAACCCAAGAGTTGCCCGTTTTCCAATTCCGAGGTTACACTGCATCATGCATGGTGAGCCGGTTGGCGGATGCAGGGTCCCGCCCCCTAACCGTCCAAGAAAGCCAGGGGTTTACCTCCGAGAGTCGTCAGCAGTTAACAGACCCCAGCATGCGCTACTCTAAATCCAAATTTGGAACTCTGGGAACTTTCAGGTTGGTAAACATGGGTCCTGAAATCGCATATGGCAGCTGCAAGTTCAACTTCATCTTGAACCTTGGGCAACTTTTAGGTAAGCAGTAAGTTACAAATCAACCAAACCACGGTCCACATGGAGGTGCGAGCAGAGATGCGAGGAGAGATGCAAGAAGGGGTGTCGAAGAGATCAGTAAACTATATATATGCCATCGACCGCACCTCCACTTCAGTGACCAGTTCATCATCATCAAGCAACATTCATCAGCATCTAGCACCATTCAGCACCGCATCCTGCACCGCATCTTTCCTACAACAAACACCAAGCATCTTTCGAGCCAAATCTCGCAATGCCTTCCTATTTCATCACCGGCGTTTCCAGGGGAATCGGGATAAGTTAGACACCATCACTCTTCAGTTCATCACGAGCCGAGTCTGATATTTCCAACAGTACGAGTTCGTACGCCAGTATTCCAGCGACCCCAGCAACACCGTGATCGGAATTGTCCGCAACAAGGCTGCCACCGACACGAAGGTGTCCGAGGACGCAGACCTCCAGGGCCGATCCAACGTCCACATCCTGCAAGCCGACGTGACCGACTACAAGGCCCTGCAGCAAGCTGCCGTCGACACGACCAAGATCACCGGTGGCAGCCTCGACTACCTCGTCGGAAACGCGGGCATTGTGACCATGTTTGATGCCTACGACCCCCTCAGCGTACTGTAGGTTTCTTGTACACTTCCACCAAACTAAACCAAAAACCGTGACTAACACGACAAACCACCCAGGGGCGAGCAACCCGAGCAGCTGACCGAGACCATGCGGGACCTATTCGACGTCAACGTCATCGCCAACGTGCACCTCATCAACCTCTTCATGCCGCTCATCCTCAAGGGGCAGGCCAAAAAGGCCATCATCATCTCGAGCGGCTTCGCCGACACCGTCTTCACCAATCAGTACGACGTGACCCCGGGCGCGCTCTACTCGGCCAGCAAGGCAGCCGTCAACATGATTGTCGCCAAGTTCAGCGCCCAGTACAAGCAAGACGGCGTGCTGTTCCTGGCGCTGTGCCCTGGCATGGTCGAGGTTGGGCCCTACAAGGATGGTATGAGACTTCGGCGTCGGGTTTCAACTGGCTCCTTGCTAACCCTTCTCTTTACAGCAACTGAGAGCCAGATCCAGGGCCTAGGTGGCCTGATGGCCAAGTTTGTCGAGTACGCCCCCAACTTCAAGGGCCCAGACACGCCCGAGCAGTCTGTCTCGGCGCTGAGATCCGTGATTGCGAATGCCAGCATTGAGAAGGGCAACGGCGGCGACTTCCTGTCCCACTATGGCAACAAGCAGTGGCTCTAAATGGGGATTGTATTCCGTATCCCGATGGGTGCACGTTGAGGGTTAAGATTGTCTTGGGCACTGGGTATTATAGACTTGGATAGATATAGAACCTTTCCAATTGGTCCTAAACCTTAAACCTCAAACCTCAAGCAATACAAAACACTCTCATCCGCCAACAAACCGCGGCACCGGCAACTTGGCATACAGTCTATACTCAACCTACCCGTGCATCTACCCCATCCCGCTCAAACACACACACATACCAATCCCCCCCCCCCCCCCCCCCACCCCCCCCCCCCCCCCATCCCCCCCCCCCCCCCCCCCCCATCCTGTCGTGGCCGGTACCACTCCGGGAAGGGTAGCGAGTGAATCGATGTGGTCTCTAAGCGCGGGCGGTAGTGTGGATATTGCTTTGTTGTAAGTCATGTAGTAGTATGGCCAAAATGAGTCGCATTCCCATGCGGATTCGGAGTGGCAGAAAACGGAGGAGGCGCCGGGATAGGTACCAAGGTAGGTAGGGTTTTTGCGGGTCCCAGCCATGGAGGTGGATGAACCGGGAGAAGATGTACAGAGACAATCGTGTTGCCCGCTCTGTAGGTAGTTATCAGATTGACCCTGGGTCAACCCAATCGCGCCAAAGTGCTGCGTCCATGGGGTCCTGGTTCAAAGGTTTCCCCTGGCGAACCTCGTCTTGGATCGCGAGGATCAAGTTTTCGTCCTTCAGCTCGGGCTAGTCCACCCCATATTTCACAACGTTGACTCATGTCGGTCCTGGACACGTTACCCTTGATTTCACTTCACCATGGATAATACTGGTGCCGCGGCCTTCCAGGACGATGCAGTGTTTGAGAATAATGCATTTCCTTTGAGCAACACTGAGGCGACGTCTTTTGGGGCATCGGGAGGCGACGGGCAGGTTCCTAATCGCCTCGGGCGAGGAAAAGCAGTCACTGTGCGAGACACCGTCAAGCCTGTGACTTCTGTGCAGATTCCGGGCTTCAGAAGACCGACCGAGGCCAAAGCGGACCGGAGCTGGAGTCAGGGGCGACAAAACATGGTCTTCCCAGCCGATGGCGTTTGTGGGCAGAACTTGTGGGGAATCCCGAAATTATTTGGTGCCCACTGCCAGTGCGGGTCGCCTCAGGCACACCGCTCCAGTTCCTTCCTCTTCTCAGCCTCCGACCACCAATAATTTCTCAGCATGTTATGGTGGCGTGTGCCCCCTCTTGCAGAGCTGAGCCCAACAGAACGGGTACCTTGCGGCTGATCCGACGTCTTGCAGCGAGCCAATATCAACCACACGTGGATCCAGGGACGGAACTTGTTTTGGCCAGAGTGTGCTAACTATTAACGTACGTTTCTCTCAATAGTCACTAGTAACTATTGAATACGAAACGCCCCCGAGTCCAGGTACAGGTGGATCGACGTCAAGTGGCTAGCCCATGGATGGCTTGGTCTAGACTACGCCCAGCCGTGCAAGCCCCATGCATGAGCTGGCTGAGCTGAGCTGAGCCAAGCGTCCCTCTTGGAAGGCATAACAATGTCGCCCTCGGCCCGCTGATCTGGGAGACAGTGAGGTGATCCTTCTCATCTCATCATTCACAGTTCCCGACGACAGAGAAGGACACAAGGTTGCAGCCATGAAGCTCGCTCATACCGCTGCATTCCTTGCCGGCTGCGGCCTGGCTGCTGCTACCTGCCCTCAGAAACGGTGGGACTATGATGTCTGCCTCGGCGACTGCACACTTGCCGGCGTCCCAATGCCCGACCAAAACACCTTCGGGCTTCCGCTCGAGAGCTTCTGGTCGGAGCAGTGCCCTCCCACCTATGTCGGCGCCTGGGATGCACCCCTGGCTACCTCCAGGGTCTGCCTCACCTTTGCCGGACCCAACCTGCATTTCGCCTTTTCTTCCTTCCCGGGCTACACCATCAAATCTGCCGCCGTCACCTGGAAGGTGAAGGGCAATATTGCCAGCCCCAGCGGTTGGAGCAGCCCGCCACCCACTACCACCATTGACTGCGTCCCAGGCAGCGCGGGTGGGTTTGACTGCAGCCTTCCGTTCAGCGACATCCTCCAAGTCTCTCCCACCACCAGCACTGTCGACCTCATGCAGGGTATGTGCCCTAATACGGACCGTGAAGCCCTGGGCTTTTACTTCGAATTCTCGGGAGAGGTTGAGCCCGTCGGTGGTGGGGCTGCTCTTCCTTTCAACCAGCAGTATCCCTGCGCGACGCGAGCTTCCGACCGCAGCTGCACCGCGTGGGACACTCGGTATCCCTACATTGAGGTCGCTTACCGCTGCACAAACTGCCACGTGGCCGCCTGTCCGCCAACCTCGACCTCGACCTCGACCTCGTCCACGACATCCTCGTCGACATCATCTTCCGAGTCCTCGACCACGTCTTCAACCACATCTGCGCCAACCACATCTTCGTCAACCACATCATCAACGGCATCGTCAACCTCGAGTGCCCCGCCCTCGCTCAAGACATGCGGATTCGGAACCGCCTTCGGCTACCAGAACCCAGTTGGGGGGGTACCAAAGTCCTACACCCTCGACACCCAGTCCGGGCAGGGTTGCAACCGTTGGGGCTGGTACGAGACGCCCACGCTCGCCGAACTACAGGGCGGCATTAGCGGGCCACTCTACGTCGGCGCTGGCGGCAACGATATCTCCAAGGCCGTCGACGTGGGCATCTGGGTTGCCACAGCCAACGCCCTCGGCCGCGTGACCGTCACCTACCTGCTAAATCCGCCCTATGCCCTCGCCGAGGTCCACGTCGACCTCAATTGTCTGCCCATTGACAAATGCGCACCCGGCCAGTACACTTACAACGCCGGTGCCATTCCCAACCTGCCCACCTGGTCCAATCCGACACCCCTCCCATACCCGACTTGCTCTGGCGGGTCCAAGGCGGCGCTCATCGTCCATGCCGCTGTCAACATCTTGACCGTCACGACAACCTGTCCTGCCCCAAAGGCCTCCTAATTAGATAGTGTCCCAGAATGGGTGTGGCGAATTCAGAATCAGTCCGGGGGGGGAATAAATAGGTACTGTACATAGACAAACAGAACCAATAATACCAACTAATGGCTGTCTGAGAGTCTATATAAACCTCATGCTTGGCACCTTACTGCTGAGTGGGGATTGGACTTCCCGTGCTCTTCCACACCAAAAAGCCAGACCTGTACTAACACGCACAATCGTCGGCTCCGAGGCCCGGGCAACCTTCAAAACCGCCGACGGCATGTTCGTGTCACTTCTGATGAAGGGCAGCTGGCTTGACACTTCGGCAGAGATTGTCGACGAGGCCACCGGCGCGCCGTCGTGGCCCGCATCGACCGCAAGCTGCTCAATGGGCGAGAACTCATCATGGGCCACCAGACATACCACTTGACCATCGCTCCGGGCGTTGACATGGCCCTGCTGGTGGCCATGTGCATCTGCTTGGATGCCAAGAATCGTATTGCCTGGGGCTTCCCGCTCCCCCACATGATTTCGCGTCTGGTCCCGTCGGGCAGCAACACCACCTGCGCTCTGCAAGCTGAATCTAATTGTTTGCAGTGGTGCCGTGCCGCCTTGGACCTGTCGGCACCTTGCGCTCATAGGGGTCGCGAAAGATGTTGAAGCGGGTCATCGAGTCCCACGGCCCACGGGTCGTATCGCCACAAACCTACCTTACTAGCGAGGACAAACAGCAAATCCTTCTTCTATTCTGTAGTTCTATCTTTGTTGCCACGCTTCTCTCCCGCTCCTCACTTTCCCCCATCCTCCTCCTCTCCGCTCCCTTCTTTTGTAGGTAAGCACCGGGATACAAGATCAAGGTTGAGTGGTACTCCCATGCGGGTCCGGCGTGGCAGAAGACGCAGGCGCGGCGGGAGGTACCGGGGTAGGTAGGCGTCTTGCAGGTTCCAACCGCCAGGGTGGATGAACCGGGAGCAGATGTGCACAGTCAATGGTGTTGCCTACTCTATTTGTTATCAGACTGACCCTGGGTCACCCCAATCACGCCAAAGCGGGGATGATGGAGTGATTTGCTTCAGACGCTCCAACGCTGCGTCCATGGCGTCGTGGTTCAAAGGTTTCCCCTGGCGGGCCTCGTCCTGGAGCGCGAGGATCAAGTTTTCGTCCTTCAGCTCGGGCCAGTCCAACCCAGATTTCACGCAGTGGTGCCGCCTTGGACCTGTGGGCACCTTGCGCTCATAGGGGTCTCGAAAGATGTTGAAGCGGGTCATCGAATCCCAGGGGTCGTATCGCCACCGGTTTTCCAAGGTTGGATGGATGGGAAAGGGGCAATCTGAGCCATCCGATGCCGGTTTTGGCCCCAGAAGGAAGTTGATCAAGGCATCGTACTGCCTAGGCGTGGGCGGGTATATAGTTCGGGGACCCCTGACACGGCCAGGGTGTAAAAATACGTCCTTGCACTGCAAGAGATAGGGTCACTGGCCGAACTTGGGGACTTGCCAGTGCAAGGTCGGGAAGCTTACCTCAGTGCCCGATTCCCCGCGGTCAAAGAGGACAACGCCGCCGAATATCTTGGCCTCGGCCCAGTATCCCACAATGTCGGCAATTCCATTTAGATACTGCGCCCCGACGAGGTAGCTTCCATGGTAAAATGCGGTCGGTGCAATATATTGGCTAGGCAGCAAGGGCCCGCGGGGGAGGTCCCGCCATTCCTCATACACCCGATGTTTGTGGACACCGTCGTCTAGGTTGTACAGATAGACCGCAATTTGGTGGCAGGAGACGGCCAAAAGCTCAATTAGTCTCAACTCGAAGCGTTGGGTACCAGGACACGTCTTGTTAAAGGCGGAAAGAAGCTGCCAGCTCGAGCATTAGCAACCAGGGTACTTCGGCACTGGAGGTTGTAACTTACTGTTGCTGGGAATGTGAGCATGAGAGGATCGAAATTATCTCTGAAGCTTCGAGTCTTTTGGATGACGCCAGGGCACAATGAGGTGTGATTTAACGCAAAGACGGGGTTTCCTTTCTTGCGGAAGTGGAACTCGAGAAACGATGCTTCTGTTGGGAGCCCATCGAGGATCTCTGAGTAGGTGAATTCAGCGACTGGGGTGGACAGGATTCGTGCGAGCGCCTGTTTGAATGTTCCAGCGTGTTCAACGCAGAGGAGGGATAGGTTATTGGGGGTTTCGGCCATTGTGAAGCAAGGTGAAGATGCAGCACAGGTGAGAGAGCATTCCCGCCTAATGATAACCGTCCTCGCCCCGCTCCGGAAGTGATCACAACGACATGCATAAGGGTTGGGGTTTGCATATCACTGGAGAGGGGTAAATCTCTCAATTCCAATAAGTCCCAACTCCCAAGGTATCTCACGAATCCAAACTGGTCTTCCCAACTCAGCCTTGTCCATCACGTCAACAGCCCACTCTTGCCTGCCCAACCGCAAAATGGCCTCCCCCACTAACATCCTCATCACCGGCGCCGCCGGCCTCGTCGGCGCCCACCTCACCGCCCGCCTCCTCGCCGACCCCAACAACCGCCTGCTCCTCACCGACCTCGCCCCTCCAACCCTCCCCCCCAACACCCCCAACCCACACCACGCCACTATCCTCCAAGGCGACATCACCTCCCCATCCTTCATTACCACCCTCCTCACCCACCCTTCCCACCAACCCCTCCACACCGTCTTCCTCTTCCACGGCATCATGTCCGCCGCCTCCGAAGCCAACCCCTCCCTCTCCCGCCACGTCAACGTCGACTCGATCCGCCTTCTCGCTGACGCCCTCGCGCAAAGCCCAACCCACCGCGGCGTGCGCCTCATCTACGCCAGCTCGCTAGCGGTCTTTGGCCCGCCATTCCCAAACAACTCGCTCGCGGAAAAGATACCAGAGAACTGGGCGCCTTTTCCGCAGAGTACGTACGGTGCGCATAAATTGATGAGTGAGGTGTATCTGAATGAGATGCACCGGCGCGGGGAGCTGGATGTGTTTATCTGTCGGTTTCCGACCATCTCTGTCCGGCCGGAGAAGCCGACGGGTGCGGCGTCGAGTTTCTTGTCGGGGATCATTCGCGAGCCGATGAATGGGGTGGAGTGTGTGGTGCCGGTGAAGGATAGGGGGTTTCGGGCGTTTTTGACAACGCCGGGGACGGTGGTGGAGAATTTGGTGAGGGTGATGAGGATGGAGAGCGGGGTGTTGCCGGGGCATGTGCGGCAGGTGATGTTTCCGGGAATTTCGGCCAGTGTGCAGGAGTTGAGGGATGCGTTGGCAAAGTATGGCGGGGAGGACAGGTTGGGGTTTATAAAAGAGGAGGAGGATGAGGGGTTGGGGAGGATTTTGAGGAGCTGGGGGCAGGATTATGAGATTACTACGCCATTAAGGCTCGGGTTGGTTGTGGACAAGTCGGCGGATGAGTTGGTGAGGGAGTATGTTGAGGGGTTGAAGAAGTAGACTACCTTGCCTATGTAGATGTGGACGTTACGGGGAAGGGAGAGAGACGTGGGAGGTAATATCGGTATTTGTGACTCCTCAGGCTTTGCAATGTGGTGCCGTTTTACTAGAGATCTCCTCTGACTTTCGTTGGTTAGGAGCTGAATCACACTAGCAATAAAATAGGTAGACTTATTATGTTGTTTACAGACTTGAGATAAACAATATATGCCGGCGCGTTATGTCCGCCACCTCCTAGTGTCCTCTTTCAATGCTGAGGCTGGAAGCGCGGAAGAACCGGAGCCTGTCTCGGTTGTTTGCAGAGGATCGCCGTTGAATGACGTGACAGATCAACCTTAACAGCCCCAGTAAACCAGTAGAGAGCTCCGTCGTTTCCTCTGTGTCAGCACTAAGGCACAGGTCTGTCTCGGGAGGATGAATCCTACAACTGGCTTTCAAAACACATAATTACAACCTCCAACCCTCTCTTAATCATCAATTCCATCTCAACCATCCCTCTTCCACAAACTCGCAAAGTATCCTAACAATCAACACAATGCCAGAAGAAACCACAACCACCCACCGCAGAAAACCCCCCGCCCGCTTCAAGTTCCCCCTCCTATCCCACCTCTCCCTCAGCCTCACCTCCCCCCTTTGGCGCCTCCTCGAAAACCACCTCTACGCCCTCCCCCACCCCCCACCACCCCGCAAACGCACCCGCCCCATGCAAGTCCTCTGCGTCGGCCTCCCGCGCACCGGCACCGAGTCCCTGCAACAAGCCCTGCTCACCCTCGGCTACGACCACACCTACCACGGCTGGGACATCATCTACGACGAAGGGTGCTACTCGGCTGGGTGGGTGCGCTTGGCGAGGAGGAAGTGGTATGGCCAAGGGGATGGGGTGATTACGATGGAGGAGTTTGATGAATTGCTGGGGCATAGCGTGGCGGTGACGGACGCGGCGGGGAGTGTGTTTGCGGCGGAGCTGGTGGCGGCGTATCCTGAGGCGAAGGTGGTGCTGAATATGAGGAGGGATTTGGATGCGTGGGAGGAGAGTCTGGATAAGACGCTGGCCGCGGTGAATCGGAGCTGGGGGTTTTGGGTGGCGAGCTGGTTGGATCGGGAGGCGTTTTGGGCGTGGCATGTATATGAGCGGTTTTTGTGGCCGTTGCTGTTTCGTGCGCCGGATGGGGATCTGGCGGGGGCGATTGAGAGGAATGCGAGGTGGGTTTATAAAGGTGAGTCAAGTTCTAGTTCGTGGGTAAATTTGTGTTGTGGATATTAACAGTAAATACAGAACACTGCAACATGATCCGTGGCTTAGTTCCCAAGGACCGATTACTCGAGTGGCACATCGGTGACGGGTGGGAGCCGCTCTGTGAGTTCCTCGGAAAACCGGTGCCGGAGGCCGAGTTCCCACAGGTGAATACAAGGGGGTTGGAAGGAACGGGAAGACCAGATGACCAAGAGATGGGTCGAGGGGGCCGTCTTGAACCTGGTCCTCGTCGTGGTTGGATTAGTCGTGAGCATCGTCGCGGCGAGATATATCTCTCGATATCAAATGCGGACAGAAGTGGGAATTATATCCAAAATGTATAGTTGCCCGAGCTGATACCGGGCTACCTGCCTACCCTTGAGATATTAGTGATGCTGCCCAAGGTAAAGGAGGTTATATGATTCTTACGTGACGACAGGTATTTTGTTGTCGGAGATTCGCTCCGCTTGACTAAGAGCCCAAGAATCAAAATGTAACAGAAGGCAAGACTCTTGGTGGATTAGGGCTTGGCCGCTAATCGCACCGCCTGACTTGCGGTTACCAACGGTAGGAAATAAAAACATTAAAAATTCTACCTACATCCTAAACACCAAAACAGGCATCGTTACTTGCACTCCTCGATACATCGCTCAAAATGACCGACTCAAACCCCTTTATCCTCTACGACATCTCCTCACCCCTACAACGCTCCTACGCGCCCAACCCCTCCAAAGCACATCTCGCACTCGGCTTCAAACGCGTCCCCTTCAAAACGAACTGGGTCGACCTCTTGGACATCACCTACGTCCGCAAGGGGCTCAACTGCCCGGTCTCCCGCAAATTTGGCGATGGCTCCGACTACCACACGCTGCCCATGCTGCAGGACCCGGCGGCAGGCACGGTAATCGGCGACTCATTCGACATAGCCACCTACCTCGAAGACAAGTTCCCCAACTCGGGCGGCAACCTCTTCCCCGCAGACACTACTGGCACGGGGCTTGACTACGAGAGCCCGACCGGCGACGCGGCAGTCTTTGCGCCCCTGACCGCCAACCAAGGGTCCAAGCACGAAGCCTACGCCAGGTTCAACATGCACGTCGACGCCACCTTCTCAGCGCACGTGGTGCTCTTTGCCCAGCGCCTGCCGTTCAACCCGGCCACGGCCGAAGCTGCAAAGAATCTCTTTGTCAAGCGGGCGAACCTCAGCTCGTGGGATGACCTCGCGGTGGAGGGCGACGCGAGGGAGCAGCTCAAGGCGGCGTTCAAGGAGGTGCTGACGTCACTGGCTGAGTTGTTTAGGGTCCATGGGGCCGGACCATACCTAGAGGGGGAGCGGGCGACGTATGCGGACCTGATCGTGGGCGGGTGGCTGAACTTTTTGATGGCTACGATGCCTGAGGACGAGTGGAGGGATTTTCGGACCTGGCATGGCGGGGTATTTGGGCGGCTACACGATACGCTGCAGGAGAGCTATTTTGAGTGCAAGTAATTGCCTGGAGGATACGACGGATAATACTCGGAAGGAAGAGGTCTTATCCTGTAGGTACTCAAGTTACGGCGCAAAAGAGGGAAGCCGAAACTCAATTCGACGGCATGGCTACATGGCGACAGGGCGACAGGACGCCATGGCAATGGTTGGAGAGAACATGACGCAATGTCCTGAACAGAAATGGAAATCCGCAGAGGCCGATTGGATGTGGAGCTTAATATATCTGGCTGCAGCGACGCGGAACCTGGAAATTCGAGGAGTGCCCTTCAAGCGCCGACGGAGTCGCGATGCCCGTGTCCGTCCCCCCGGGCAGCTCGCCAACCCGGGGAATGGTGCAGCAGAATGCTTCGCCCTGCCAAACTGCCTGCACCCTCAGCCTGTTAAGCTTTGCCCAGGGATCGCCTGATCCGTGCACCAGATTCTCTGATTGGCCCTAGAATTCGGGTCCTCGGCGCCAACACCCCACTGCCGGACCCTGCTGAAACGGAAACGACGCTGAAAAGGGACACCTCGACAACTGCTTCCGCGAGATTGCAACTCTGACCGCCATGCTTCCTCCGCCCGCTTTGGCCGGGCCGCCATCGCGGTGCCTGACGACTGAGTGATTGCGCATCACTTCCCGCTTTGTTTTAACTCCTGGCCAAAATTGCCGAGAACATGACCCAGAACCGGGTAAACAGGTGAAAGAGGGTGGGGATGCTGGACCACGACCTGGACCACGACCTGGACCACGACGGACCTCTTATAAGAGGACGATAGCCGGCGCTTTGCCTCAACCTAGTTCCCTCAGTCCCTCCAGCCGCCCACCACCTCGACCCCGCCACGATGAAGTACCAGCTCCTTACTGCCCTCGCGGCCAACATCCTGTCCGTCAAGGCGGGCACCATCCTGTGGGATGGCCGCTTCAACGACCTGACCTCGGCCACCGACCTCAACAAGTGGTCGTGGGGCAACCAGGTCGGTCCGTACCAGTACTACATCCACGGCTCGTCCGAGGTGACTGCCTACGTCGAGTTGTCCGCGGACCACAAGAACCCGGCCGACACGGGGTCCAACCAGGGCGCCAAGATCACCCTCGACAGCACCTCGTACTGGAACGGCCAGAACATGCGCCGCACCGAGCTGATCCCCCAGACCTCGGCCGCCATCAACGCCGGCAAGGTCTACTACCACTTCTCTCTCAAGCGCAAGGACGTCAACGCCCCCGCTACCACGCGCGAGCACCAGATCGCCTTCTTCGAAAGCCACTTCACCGAGCTCAAGTCGGGCTGGCAGTCGGGCGCCTCGGGCATCGAGGACCCGCTGCTGCGGTGGTGCGTCGGCGGCGTCACCAAGTGGAGCACCGAGTGGGTGGCCGACGAGTGGCACAACGTCGCCTACGAGATCGACTTTAACGCCGGCACCGTTGGCTTCTGGCACTCGACCGGCGGCAACCCGCTCACGCAGGTGGTTGCCCCCGTCAGCGCCAGCACCAGCAGCAACGGCGCCGACTGGCACGTCGGTGTGCTCGAGCTGCCGCGCGATGGGTACCCGGATGCGAACGAGGACTACTTCTGGTCGGGCGTCTACATTGAGAGCGGCGATCTGACGACGTCGGTGGCTGGGCCTGGTGAGTCCTCTTCATGAAGTGATACTATGTATGCCGCGCTGCGGATGGACTAACGCAGAAATCTGATAGGTGCTCCCGCGGGCGGCGGCGGCAGCAGCAGCAGCAGCACCGTTGCCAGCAGCACCAGCACCTCGGTTACGGTCGCGCCCACGACGACCCTCATCACATCCACCACCAAGGCTGTGACGACCAGCACCACCAGCTCGGCCGCCACGACTACTACCGCCAGCAGCTGCACGGCCGCGCAGTGGGCGCAGTGCGACGGCATCGGCTACACGGGCTGCAAGACGTGCGCTTCGCCGGCGACGTGCAAGTACGTCAATGACTGGTACAGCCAGTGCCTGGCTTAAGGTATTGGTGAGAGTCGTCTGTATATAGGGGTTTAGTGCACAGCCAGTGCCTGGCTTAAGGTGTTGGTTAGTGGGAGTCGTCTGTACATAGGGGTTCAGTTCTTGTCCATACTTGCAGCATTCTTGGCTCGCCCAAGCGTGAATACACTTGCAGCATTCGTGGTTAACCCAAGGCTGTAAATACACTCATCTATCCGCTCTAATTATCACTTGGCGTATGATATGGCATCCAATGCAATCCATCCTGTCCTAGCTCGAACGAAATAGACGTACACAAACGCCAGTCTACTAGATTAAATTAATCTCGGAGCTCGGACCGGTCTCGACTAGGTTACGAACGCCAAACCCCCGACACCTGAAAGAGAGTTAATTAATATAGCCCCTTTCCTATAACCCCCCACTCTCCAACCCGCCCCTCAGTGTGTCATAATTCTGAGTCCGTACAGTCCTGAGTCCTGGCATATCTTCAATAACCCTAGCAGAACTCTCTCATCCAAACTGCAGACATGCCCAACTCTAACTAGGCTTTAAAGCCAAAGTTCAGAGGCTGGGTATTTATCACCGTATGATGACTCTTCTATCACCCAATCGCTGCCCTTCCCCTAGAAACGTGGGTTAGGTGGTATTTTTGCTAGGCGGGGCGGCCTCTCGAACCCCCCTTCTTTGCACACCTGCCACAGCTGCGCAACTGGCCGCGGAGGGGTGCAACAGGTGTAGTTCGGTCGACTTTTCCGAGCTCTTTCCAACAGTGGTATTTTCAGCTTCTTTGGACTAGGTACCGTTGGGTTCCGTTTCGTCGAAGTTTTTAAGAAGGATATAATCTTATTACACTCTATATACCTCTGCATTTTTCCTACAAACTCTAGCCCCTCGATGTTAGCTGTTTTAGGCCACTAAAGCAGGCGTATAGTCGCTAGATTGAGGACTTGATATGCTTGCATATTAACCACATGAGCAAGCTTGAGTTCCTCTATAGCTTTCGTAAGGCCTTCTTTGCTTCTATGACGGAGAAGAATATAAAGGGTAGCTTTATAGGAGCTAGGCTTACGCTATACCCTAGAGAGGGTACTTTCTAAGCTAGATGTAAAGCTTCATACGCCAATACCTCCAAACTCGCAGGCCGGCACTCCGCAACCTTGGGTCTTCCAGATACTACATAACCCCTAAGAAGCTAAGTCGTAGTTGACGCTTATTAAAAATCGTATTACTAACTATCAAAACAGCTCCCCGACTTCGATGTTGGCCGCTATTGACTAGCTCACTAATGGTATAACGGTTGTAATCTAGGCATATACCTGTCCCAGTAACACGGCCAGATTAACCTTGTTGCATATATCTGGTAGAAGCCCGTCAAGCGACTCAGCCGTATCTTTGCCGTCGTCTCCAAGGCCCCTAAGCACAATGTCGGAATAATCGCCAGTACCTGGGTTGCCGACAATGTTGTAGACGGAGGTAGGTATATGGAGGACGTTCTGTAGATGAAGCGTGCCGTGAGCTCCGGGGCCACAGCGCTTCGGGAACAGTTTGACTGGGAGATGAACGTCGCCAATGTCAATTCGGGACCGCGCACGTCTACAATTCGTACAACGAGAAGTGAGATGCATGCCCACACCCACAGCCATGGAGAAGAGGTATGCTGACAGGCAAACTTAGTCTGAGCTCGGCTATCAACAGCCGTATGGACGCCCAGGCGCTGGTCCAGAGCAACGCTTTCAAGAACGTGAGTTTGTCCCTATGATGGCGTGTTCTGTCTCTGCTGCGGTATTATATGCTTGTCCATGCCCTCCTTCGACGCAGCAGCCAGACGTGCAGGGCAACCTGGAACTCCAATGAATTGTAGCCAACGAGCTAACATAATGCAGGCTAGCCCGTCGATGGTACCGGGGAAGCAAGTGACGAGGTAGCGTGTCCCATTGATATAAGGCTCGACGAGGAATAGGCGGCGTACGACGCCGGAACACTAGGGAACAAGTAAGACTGTGAACTTAAAGCCTACAACACCCGCCCTTCCGTGCGATGGCGTCGCGGTCCTTGCCAGACTTTATGACAGTCTCGCCCGACGCAATCAGGCGACCTCCGCTGTTCCCGTCGTAGTCTCCGACCCCTGTCCCCAGGGCTTGGAGATTGTCGCGGAGGGCATCGACTCTTTGTAGATGTTGTAAGAGCTTTGTTCGGTCAGTGATGCAGGGCGTTATTCCCTTAAAAGACTAGATGTGGTCGTTCCGATTATGTTAAGTCGTCCCGGTGAAGATCTCGGCTTGGATCGGTGCGCCACGCCCCACAGTGGGGCTCCTGCGCAGCTGGGCCGCACGTTAGGGCCGCTATCGAGGATGACCCTTCTATCACGAGCAAGGCATTGAGAGAGTAGTTTGAGAAGCTTATTCTGAAGCCGTTGAGAAATTTGAAGGGCGGTACGAGCCGCGTCAAAGAAGTCGTCCTAGTGATTGACGCTCTTGACGAGTGCGAGCGGGATGACGACATCAGAGTTATCATCTATCTGTTGTCACAGGCAAAGGCTCTGACTTCGGTGTCGCTAAAAGCTTTCCTTGCGAGCAGACCCGACCTGCCGGTCCGACCCGGCTTCGGCGACATCGAAGGAACGGCTCCCGAAGCGATGGGGTGCTCGGATGGCCAAGATGAAACCAGCCATGCTGTCTCATGTCCTGCTTCCCGGCCGGATACCATTGCCTAAAAGCGCAAAAGGGGGGGAAAGGAAGAAAAGGATCGGCACCAAACTCCCCGCAAACTTTCGCCACCAGTGTCATTTTCACCTTCGCACGGAGCTAGTTGAAACCCCATCGATATCGGAGTTTTCCGTCATTTAATTGCCCGCCAAAGTCTTGTTAAAACGGCATGTGGAGTGTCTTGAGCGGACGCGTTGAAACAGTTCGCATTACTAATAATAAATACCCAGTAATGTACTCCGGACACCAGAGACCATCGACTCGCCCCAGAAGCCACAGCACCGAGAGCCGAGGAGGCGCCCGTGAGTTGGGGTACACACGCAAAATTGTATGTCGTTCACGTTGACGGCCAACGGCGCAGATCTCGGCGACCAGCAAGCCGCGCAGATTCCGCTTCGCCTCCCCGACTGCGAGTCCTCTAATGAAGATCGCCTGCGGGAAAAATATCACGATGGATCAACGCCGAAGGCCTGCCAAGTCGGAGCTAACGCTAACGGAGCGGGATCTTCCCCGCGATCAGGGTTCTTCCTGGAGGGGAGAAAGCGCCTGTGCCAATTAGTTTTAGCGTGTGTGGCGACGGCTGGGTGGTTCCACCACACTCACCCATGCTTGCAGCCAAGAATGGAAGACAGGGATTCACAACCACTTTTCCCCGTGCTCCGTCACAACGCATGCAGGACCATTGATCCACCTTTTTGGTGGAGCCAAAAGTGAGAAGTGGGTGTGGGTCGGTTTGAGTGGACTCACTGCGCAGTCAACTTCCAAATGAGACAGAATGAAATCCCGTGACACATGTGGGATGACATGGAAGTGGCAACACCTGCTTGTCATCCGAACTGGGCACTGTGCTTCCCAGCCGGCCAGCTCAGTTGGCTGGATACAATCCAGCCGCGCCCTGCAACGCACCCCTTCTGAGGCCCTGGGAAGCTATTCACCGTTTCTGATGGTGCAACCTGGCAAGTGGAATAATTTCCGAAGTGAATCAAGCAGGCTTAGCAGCCAACAAGCTGCATCCTGCTGGCGGCGGGAGCAAACCCCTCAGATGCCAGGGGTGCAGCCTGCTGCCGACCCCGCCCGAAGCTTAGCACAGCTTTAACACCAAATCCTCAAGTTGTTCCTTCGGCAGACCAGGACGAAGCCTTCTTCTGCCGAACGCGGTTTTCAGGATCTCACACGCTCCTGGACTGGTTGCAGTGACCAGCAAAGCCTGGCTAGGGCCACTTCTCGATAAAAACTACGATACTTCCCTACCTACATACTTCCATGATGACATTCCCTCCATCATCGCCGAGTGTGCCGGACGAATGGTTCCTTTTCGTTGAACCCTACATGCCCGGCAGCCTCAGACTAGGCCCACCCCTGTCAGTTGCAGCTTTCATATGGAGAACCTCGTCAAGGGCCTCGACCAGTCGCCAGCTTGCTCCGGCTGGAATGTAGCACTTCCGGTCCCACCCAGAAAAGAACCGGTTGATTCTCTGCAGGAACAAGATCGTGAGCGGTGGCGCAATTCGCCTCCCTGGGCAGGCTCAAATTTTCAAGGCTGCGTCAGAGCCTTCAACACCCCAGCGTCGATCCGCCAAGAAGTCGGCTCCATCTCACGTCGACATGTTCCGGGGCCATGGAACCTGGGGTTCGGGATACGGCTCCTGCGTGGCGGGTGGGGATGTGACCCTCCCTGAAGGTGTATGTATATACTGGGTGTTCCCGCCCGGCCGCGGCCCTGGTGACAGGTCGTCTCGCTCTCCGCCTCTCTCCCTCTCCGCCTCTCTCCCTATCCTGTGTACGCCCTGGCCTGCCGGCCTGCCGGCCCGCCGAACGAGGCTGATCAACCCCGCCGCGAATGGAGATGTAACATGTGGTCCTTCAGGTACACCTGCGCCATCTTTGGCCTGTCTCTTCTGGCTCTATGCCACGCCGCCTCGATGTCGCTCGCGGAGGGTGCAGCGGCACTCCCTGACTGCGCTGTATGTGCTGCCCATGCCCACGTGAGAACGTCAAACTGACCTACCAATCAGCGGGCCTGCGTTCAGACCGCGATTGCCCAGTCGAGCTGCAGCGCGTCAGTAACCGCCGAGTGCCTCTGCGGCGACGACAAGTTTAACAATGTAGCCACTGCATGCGTCCAATTGTCCTGCACGGTCAAGGAGTCCCTTAGTATGGCCCCGTCACTGGCCCGGTTAGGAGCGTTGCACTGACGATGTTGCACAGCCGCCAAGAACATCACTTCCCTCATGTGCGGCGTCACGCCCACCAGCGACGGTAGCCTTATCCCGCTTTACTCCGTCTTTATAGGGCTCGCTGTCATCGCCGTCACCCTCCGGATTGTTGCTCGCGTGCTCACACGGGCCTACTTCTGGTGGGACGATCTCGCCAACCTCTTTGGCTTCGTACGTCGTATCCGTGTCCCGAGCATCCCGCTCCTGCCCTGCTAATATTACTGATCCAAGATTGGCTCCGCGCTGTTCACAGCCGTCAGCATCTACTGTACGTCCCTTCCCTATTAGATCCCCGATTTCACTTAATTCCGAGTGCTAATGGAACGTTCCCATACAGCCATCCAACACGGCCAGTCAACAGATATCTGGTTCGTCTCGTTTGCCAACGTGACCCTCGTGCTCAGGGTAAACCGTCACCCGCTCCTCTCTCTCAATACCACTAACTGACCCCCGATTCTTCCAGATGTTCTTCGCCGAGATGATCCTCTATACAACGACGCGCTTCTTTATCCGAGGCTCTATCATCCTCTTCTACCTACGCGTCTTCGTGCCGCGATCCGACAATAAGCTCGGCCGCATCCTGCAGTTTACCATGGTCTTTAACGCCGTCTACAACGTCAGCTTTCTATTCGCCGTCATCTTCCAGTGCAACCCCGTCTCGCACTTTTGGACACAGTGGCAGGGCATAACAGAAGGCCACTGCGGCAACTCGACCATCCTCGTGTGGGTGGCGGCGGCGACGGGCATTGTATTTGATCTGTGGTTGCTGGCGCTGCCGTTTCCGAAGCTGTTGGCGTTGAATTTAAGTTGGAAGAAGAAGATAATGGGCGGGGTTATGTTTTTCGTTGGTGTTGCGTACGTTGCCCTAGGCTTTCTCTATCTCCCCCTTTTAATCACATCATTGGAATGGTTGGCTGACAGAGCACGGAACAGTGTCATGATCATCAGTCTTATCCGCCTCAAGTCCATCAAGGAGTTTACCCACGGCCACAACCCCACTAGTACGTCCCCCCTTAACTTCCCCGCCCCCCTCCCACCTGCCTCCACTCTTACTCCTTTGGGTACTAACCCCCTGCCTGCAGAGAGCATCGCCCAATTATGCCTCTGGTCCGGCCTCGAGCTCGACGTCGGCGTCATCTGCCCCTGCCTGCCATCCTTCCGCCTGTTGCTGCGCCGGTTATGGCCCACCGTCATGGGCCCGTCGGGCCGGTACGAGATGGACCCTGTTTCGAACCCGACGGGGGTCACGCGCAGCAGGATACGGAGGAGTCTGGGCGCGAGAGCGGAGCTAGGCGGCGGGAAGATCGTGGTGGATAACACGACTGCGGTCAAGTATACGAGTACCGACTCCGCCGATGGGGATGGGAGGAGTTGCGCGAGTGTGACGGGGTTGGTGGAGGGGAGGGTGTGGGCGGAAGCGGAAGCTGGGGGAAGGAGGAGTCGTTAATACCTACTAGTAACGAGTATGAGTAATGATGACTCCTTTTTTTCTGCCAAGGTTGGGGTTGCTGTCCGCGTGACTCGTGGTTGATTGTGCAACCAATTCGCAGGCAATGTCCGGGCGAGGTCTTGTGATATTACGACACCACCTCCCGCGGCTCTAACCCACTAATTGAGGCTGCATTGGCTAGCCCCGGTGATTCGCGCCTGTCTAGTAGCGGTGTCTAGATGAGAGTGTTAAGAAAGCTCGTCCTATCGTGTATTATTAGCGAGTTGGATATGTTAGCGAGTTGGATACTGGTAAGGGCTACACTAACATTCAGCTGTAGCACTAACAACTGGGATTAAACTGGGAATTAGCTATTAGTGCTATAACTGAATATCAATGTAGCTCTTACTAGTGTCCGGCTCGCTGATATGTCCCACTGGCTGATAATACACGTTATTTGTAGAGTCAAGTCTAATAGCTCGGGAGGAGTTAGTAGTCTGGGAAATACCTTGCATCAGCTTTCACTTTCGCTGCCTAGGTCAAGAGGAGTGAGAAGGTATAGCGTCGGTACATTACCTGTTAGACTCCTGTATAGTGCTATGGGAGTAATCAATGTTTGTAAAATAGAAGGATATTAGCTGTGTCCCCGAGACCGGACCTAAGCGTGATGTTTTTATAGCCTGATCCTGCAGCCGGCTCTGAGACGATGCTTGCTGGGACGCCGGAGCCAAGATTTACGTATTGCGGATACGCTCTCGTAGAGTTATGGATGCGTGTTTACCAGACAATAGGTCGACATTCCGATGACTGTCCACCAGAAGGGACTACCGTAGTACACATTGTATCAAGATATAGAATCTTCGGGCTAACCCCCCGCGATCTTTCTGTCAAGGGGCTCGAGGGGCTACCACGCCCCCCCCCCCGAGGCGCCTCATTCGCTACACTGTAGACTTGAAATTCCATCAGCTAAGAGGGGCGTGGTCAGGCATTTATGGCAAGGTGAGAGCGGGGTCGCAAAGCGGCAGTCATCACGAACACTCGGAGGAAGAGATACCTTTCTGTCTGTGTTTGGAGCCTGTTAAGCATCATGGGGAATGGCTTAGTTTCCGCGAGACAAGTTCGGCGTGCCACTTGTACATCTCGGTGAACTTCGCGTCCAGCACGAAGCGTCCACGGTCTTGCCGTCTCGGGAAGTGCAGGATTATAAACTACCTACATTCGGGCTACCTTCCTGGCCTTGTTCTCCGTATCCTAGAACGGCGACGACTACGTTGATAGTAGAGCGGTCTACACGCCCCGGCTCGGTCATGCCGCGGATGACTTCATCCATTTGTTCAGAGCCAAGGCGTGCTCGCTCAGCCACTACCTTCTGGATCCATCTCGTCATTGTTTGCCTTGCCTCCGCTGTATCCGAGCTCTGTCGAGAGGCAACTGCCCAGATCTTCCAATCCGTGCTCTTATCTGGAAGGGCTAGCCGTTGGAGTAGGTAAAACATGACTACACCAAAAGCCCAGACGTCTCTCTTCTTCCGCGCCTCCAAGGAGGGGGCGAGGGCTGAGGTAGAGAGAAAGCGGCGAGGAAGGACTAAAAGCTGGGTGGTATTGTCGTGGTTAGGGATGGATATGTCCTATTGCCCAGGGCTGAACTGGGCCACCGAGGAAGGATATAGGCGAGTCTCTTGCGGCTGCGGATCATCTCCCTGGAGCCCTCTAGTGACGATGATAGTCGAGGCGCCGCCAGTGTTGGTTAGCGTAACGTCGTTGGTTATCCCCGCCACGCCACACCACATCGCTAACGAGGCTAACTAGGCCCGCTGGTGTGGCCAAGAGACAACAGCCTGGCCGCCCGTCCCGGCAGCGGGTTCCCAAGGCGAAAGAAGTAAGCAGCTCTACCCCGAAGCCGTCTCCTGGTCAAAACAGGAGACCCAGACGACAGGGCAAGGCACCCGAGGCAAAGCCCCGCGCAAGCCGCAGGCTTGCGGGACGCCCGCCCGAGTTTAGCGGGCCTTGAAGCAGGGTGGGAGCTCTTGGCAAAGATCTTGGGGCTTCAGGTTGGGTAGCAAGGGCAAGGCAGGAGCGGCATCGCAGACAGCAGCACCACGGTTGGGCGGTCGGGGTAAGGCAGGAGCGGCATCGCAAGCAGGAGGGGCAGCTACACCAGCACAAGGAGCAGCACCGCAGACAGCAGGGGCAGCCTCGCAGGCAGCGCCACAGTCGGGTAGCCCTAGGTTCGCGGGCCAGCCTATCGAGTTCGGGTTTGGTATTCGTCGTTCACCACCTTTGCATATTCCTATACGCATTTGAAAGCCGCGGCACGGGTGAGGTCAGCACGTCCGCCGTTTTACTCTCGGGGCCCGAGAGCAAGACAGCGGGCATAGGGTATGACTACGTCCAACAGGTTATCAGAGAGCAATATATAATTACTGTACAATTCCACCAATAGGTATAAGAATTCTTAACAATGACTGCCCTTTAAGGGCATGCTGCTCTTCGTGAGAATTGGTCGTCAGGAGACACTGGCTCGTGACTTTGGCACGTCATCACCGTCCCCGGCCCCGTACGTGTGGAGCACACAGTCTCCGGCCCCGCTCCGCCGCCACGGCCCTGCCCGATCCCCAATCCCCGCATCCGTTTTGCCGAGGGACGAAGTCCAAAACGTGGGTCTAATGCTTTTGAACACCTCCGGCCTCATTCCCGAGGTCTCTGGCAAGAGAGAGGTAAAGGGCCTCGCGCTCCGAACCAGTTAGCTTCTTACCTAGGTAAATTCCCCACTCCATTCCACGAACTCGGTGCAGTCTCCGACTGGACTGGCCTCAGAAGTGGACTCGAGCACCGAAGTTGGATTTGGTCGGTGTAGTCTCCCGACTAGACTGTCTCATGAGTGGAACTAAGTACCGAAGGTACCTAGGTTCAGGTTTCTCCGAGACGCCAGCAACCTTCTCGTCAACCACACCAACGACTGCATCACGCAACAAACAAAGGCAGCAGAAACATATCCAATCTTTTTCCGTTTCTATGTAGTATATTATACTGTATTAACGCCAACTGAACACTCCATCCAAACCGAAACAAGATCGCTAAAAAGAAATGCGCAAATGAGCAAGATGCACCTTTTCCCATACACAACCCTAACCCAATGCCCCCCTATATCCTAAGCACCCTCTCCCCTTACCACAGCTTCACCTTCTGCATGCTTCCCTCCTCGCTCAGCGCGCGGTGCATGTCAAACGAGTTGAACAGCAGGTGGGGCTCGTGGCCCATGCCCTTGCGCAAGCACTCGTACTCGGCCTTTTCAAAGTAGGCCTTGAGGATGGGCTTGTAGACGTCGTGGGCGCACTTGTCAATGATGACGCGGGCGCGCTCGCGGGGGCTGAGGCCGCGGACGTCGGCCAGGCCGTTCTCGGTCACAATGATGTCGAGGTCGTGCTCCGTCTGGTCGACGTGCGTGCACATGGGGACGATGCAGCTAACGCCGTGCGGGTCCGTCTTGGACGGGCGGGTCGAGGGGGTGTGCATGATGCTGTACTTGGCCGAGCGCAAAAAGTCGGCCGAGCCGCCGAGGCCGTTGAGCATGCGGCTGCCCATGACGCAGGTCGAGTTGGCGTGGGCGTAAATGTCGACCTCGACGGGTGTGTTCATGCCGATGACACCCAGGCGGCGGATGATCTCGGGCGAGTTGGACACCTGCTGCGAGCGGAGCAGCAGCTTGTTCTGGTACGATTCCCAGTTGTTGTAGAAGCGCTCAAAGCCCGCAGGCGAGAAGCGGACCGACGTGGCGGTCGCGAAATCGAGGCGGCCCGAGTCAAACAGATCCAGGAAGGTGTCCTGGATGACCTCGGTCCAGACCTTGAGGTTGCGGAAGTTGGAGTTATCCAGGCCGCCGATGACGGCGTTGGCAATGTTGCCGATACCCGACTGCAGGGGAAGCAGGTTCTCCGGCAGGCGGCCGTGGCGGACCTCGTGCTCAAAGAACTCGATCAAGTGGTCGGCAATCTTCTGCGAAGTCGCGTCCGCGGGCGCGTTGGGGAGCGTCTGGTCCTGGTAGTCGGACTCGAGAACACCCACCACCTTCTCGGGGTCGATGGGGATCGAGGTCGTGCCGATGCGGTCCTCGACGTCGGTGATCAGGTACGGCTTGCGGCGGGGAGGAAGGTCAGTCATGGTGATGTCGTGCAGGCCGTCCATGGTGGGCAGCGCCGTGTTGACCTCGATGACGATCTGGATCTAGTTAGTTTCTTATTGTCTCTCCAAAAAGATTGCTTTCTCGGCCTACCTTGTCCGCGAGCTGGAGAAGCTCAGGGGTGGCGCCAACCGAGGCGCCCGGAACGATGCTGCCATCCTCCTTGATCTCGGTCGCCTCCACCACGGCAACGTCGAGCTTGTTGTTTGGCCTGTCCTTGGTGTAGAAGCCGTATACGAGGTCGACGGGGAACATGGACAGATGCTTGTCGAAGAACTTGATGCGACCATCGTTGATGCCCTTGGCGATGTTCTTGCCGACCTGATGGGGGGATCGCCTCTCAATCATGTCGAGCGCCGCCCAGCGGTTCTCGGTCTCGGCGCCCGAAGAGGCACCGACGAACAGGCTGTAGCGGAGCTGGCCCTGCAGGTTGTTCTTCTCGACGTGATCGGCGAGGTAGGTGGGCATCTTCCTGTGGGCCGGCGGTTAGTAATTGAGCCAAATTGCCGCAACGCCTGCGGATTGGGGGAGGGGCCATACTTGGGGTAGCCAACGCCAGTGAAACCGGACCAGCCGATGTACGAGCCATTGGGGAAGTGAGGCAGCAGGTCCTCGGGGTTGCAGAGCTTCTTCAGCATCGAAGGGCGCTTAATGCGCGCCTTGAGCGCCGCCGACGCGATTGGTGACGCCATTTCGAGAGTGGTAGAGTGGAGAGTAAAGGAGGAGGAAAGGAAAAGGTCAAAGGAGCGCGGGGTGCAGTCGGCAACAGAGCGATCGCGCTGTCAAGGTTGGCGACACCGACACAGGAGTTGAAGGAGGAAAAGTTTGCAGAATCTTTCCAATTGAACCCCAAGAATTCCCCGCGGCGGCCGTCAGCTACTTAAATTCTTTGAATGGGTCATGGGTCGACATCATTACTTGGTACTGGAGTCGGTACTGCAGGCTGTCCCCGGTCGAGAACCCTTCATCCCCTGGTCAGGTCATGTCGCCGCAAACACCGAAGCCCTTGCCCCGCCCCGCACAATATCCGCTCCAATGCCCCAGAAATGGAGTCCGGGCGGATAAAATGGCCTCATTCGCGAACGAACACGTCGAGCATCTCAGTACAAATACATCTCGTGGCCCCGAGGCTCGTCGCGTTGAAAACACCGAGGTCTAGCAGTCTCGTACGACTCAGGACTGGAAAAACAGGTGCAAAAGCTGTGATGTCATTTGAGGTGGCAGGCCACATCTGACCAATCAGAGCCCGAGGCGGGACAGTGCCCCCAACAGGCCCCTGAGTGGCGGCGGAAGTTCGGCGTCCAGCGGACCCGCCTCAATGCTCCATCAAAGCTCCGTTGCGCCGCGCCGAGCCTGTTAAGCTCGGCTATTGCTGACTCGGGGCAGTGGAGATTTCTCCGTTCGTCCAAGCAGCCGGCCATGTCGTCTCCGGCGCACCAATTCGGACGGAATTGACTTGAGTACAAAACCCGCATTCGTGTTCCCATCTCACGACGGCACATTGTTGGAAGCTGAGAATGATGATGGTTTAGAGCTGGGGAGACGAGGACCTCGTTCGGTTGGGTAACAATGCAGACAACCTCGACGAAGACAAATGAAACAGGGTGTACCCAGCGCCCGGTGACAATTCTGCGACGACGGCATAAAGGGGCAGCCCAGCGCGGCCGGAGCGGCCGGAGCAGTACCCCGTCTGAACCCGTGGGCGTCTGACATGCCGCAGGGGCTGACCACGGAGGCGGCGGTCCACATCCCCGGGTCTCGCGGGGAGCGCGGGGTGAGCCACCCCACTGGGGAAATAAGACGATCGGCACCGTCCCGGCTGCCGGGAATGAGAGGGGCCGCTTGCGGAGCCGCGGGGCCTCCGGCAGGTTTCCCGTGGCAGTCCGCGTGCCGAGTCTTCCCCACCCCAGCCGACTCGGCCTTGGGCTCGGAGGGGACGGGGATAAACGCCACGAGTCCAGATCTGGACTCATCCTGGGAGTGATGCAACCCATCGTCAGGAGCCCAATATGTGTCCAAATGCATAAAGGCTAGCATGGAGACTGCGAGTGTTGCCCAGGACTGCTGGCCCGGGGTGCACCCGACCGTCCGGTGCAACCATCACACAGCGCGGGATCGCGCATCGAACATCTCATCACATCAATCACGCATCCTGCCGTTCACCGGCGGGCCGCGCCCTCAACTGCGTGTAATTCTCGGGATCCATCTACAAGGCTACAAGGTGGACGAGTGATGATCGCCCAGACCCGGCAGTCCGGTTGACAGGCCACGAACCACGGGCGAAGCGAGACGTCAATGGACCCATGAGCGCGATCCCCCGCGTTTCTTGAGGGCAGCGACCCTGGTGACCCTGGGCAATATGGCGCCCACCCATGAGCTTGTGGGTTGGCTGGCTGTGGTAACGTCCGCCGATAGTGGGCACGAGGGGCTGGACCCCAGATGTAACCTAGCCCCTGTCCGTTCCCTCGTGGCGGGAGACGGCTTGGTTCCGTGGCCAAGACCTGAGACATGTGCTATCATGTGCCTCGAATAGCCTTTGCTCTGGCTTGCCCAGACGCCGCAAATAACTCTAAGAGAGGAGCTATGTACGGATGCCACTTGGGATTCGGGCGCAAAAAACAGCTTCAGATCCCTCATTCGATTGATCATGCTGTATCTTGCGAAAAAGTAACCCGTGTTATCGCAGCTCCGACACCTCTGTCCGTGTAACATAGCATGATGGCTCAGGATCCAGATAACAACATGCCTTTGGCGCATCTTAAAATTTTAAGGTTGAAGTGGAAAATGCACGTCGACAAGTCAGGGCAAAAGTAAGTCTTGTCTGCCAGTCTGGCCTCTATCAAAAATGGCACATGACGGTTAGACTGATCGGGATGGGATGTCAACCTTGATAAGGTGACACCAGCCAAACTTTGTAGGAAACGTTACATGCCACCAAACAAACGCGCCCAAGCCTTCTCCGCAGGGTTCCGCACCCTTAACAATGCGGGGAACGACTCCGCATCTTAGCTCAAGTGGAGCTTGTGGCTCGAGCTCCCGCCCCACCAAAACCGGTGAGCTCCTTCCTAAACTGACGTCCTGACCACCTGCTGTCCAATCACAGCTGTCATCCCAGATCGAGAGCCCCATGCATCAAAGTGACAGAACCAATCAACACGTCTTGCTCTCAAAGTCGGTCCGGTGCGTGAGGTGAGATGGTTATCGTGGCCAGCGATCTCTGACAAGCCCCAGGTCCTTCAGAGCTTCTCGCCGTCATTAATTTGAGGGTATGCAAAAATTACACAGTTAAGTGTCTTGCGACGGGAACAAACCGCTGCGAACACGGAATCGCAAAAAAACACATTCTTTGGACAGAGTAAGCAGCCTTCGCCGCAACGCACCCAAAATCCAAACGAAACGGCTTCTTGCTTCGCGACTCGCTGGCTCGCATTCCGGTCGCCAGCCGCATTCCTGGTGTCACCCAACGCTTGCAGCGCCCGTCCCCTATTGTCACGTAACTGCTCAGCTGCCCCCCAAGAGAGGACACCGGCACATGCCAATTCCTATCTGCGAAACAGCGACGTGCTACGTTTGCCGGCCCCGCTATTCGACACACGAGCACGGCGCCGGCTGCAGCGTTGCATCCACCCGGCACAGTTTACTCGGCGACGAGCACACCCATCAGGCAACCCAGACACCGGTCGCTGCTAGCGCCCTGCGGTCCCCCTGCTAACCAAGCCTTTCCCGTGCGGGTCTTCGGCACCCGTAATTTTTGCTTTATATCTACCGTTGATAACCACTTCCTGGTCTCTCTCCGGCACCATCCTCACTCGACTCTTCCCCGCCAGCCTTTTACAAAACGCGATCCCGGTCGCCGGTCCCATCTTCCTGACCACAAACAGATCTCGGCCAACCTTGACGCAGCGATCCAGTCATGGCCGACGAGAAGCAACCGCCGGCCACGCCCACCGAGGCCCATGAAGCTCCCGAGCTCGCGACCGCCCCGGGCGAGCCGATCCCGCGCCCGGCAGGATGGATGTACAAGGGCATCCGGATTGGAGGCAAGGAATTGTGGTACGCGTCGCCAATCATCCAGCTACTCCTCGTCGCCATGGTCTGCTTCCTGTGCCCCGGCATGTTCAACGCCCTCAGCGGTCTTGGCGGCGGTGGCCAGGTTGACGCCTCGGCCCAGAACGACGCCAGCACCGCCCTGTACTCGACCTTTGCCGTCGTCGGCTTCTTCTCGGGCACCCTCGCCAACGTGCTCGGCGTCAAGGCCACCCTGGCCTTTGGCGGTCTCGGCTACTGCATCTACGCCGCCAGCTTCCTCAGCTACAACCACAACCAGAACCGCGGCTTCGTCGTCTTTGCCGGCGCCTTCCTCGGTGTCTGCGCCGGCCTGCTGTGGACCGCCCAGGGCACCATCATGATGGCCTACCCGTCCGAGGACAAGAAGGGCCGCTACATCTCGTACTTTTGGGTCATCTTCAACATGGGCGCCGTCATCGGCTCGCTCGTGCCGCTCGGCCAAAACATCAGCACCACCACCGCCAGCGCCGTCAACGACGGCACCTACATCGGCCTCCTCGTCCTGATGGTGCTCGGCGCCATCATGGCCCTCTTGCTCTGCAACGCCGATCGGGTCCGCCGCGAGGATGGCAGCAAGGTCATCTTGATGAAGAACCCGAGCTGGAAGACCGAGTTCATCGGCCTCTTTGAGACCATCACCCAGTCCCCCTGGGTCGTGCTTCTGTTCCCTATGTTTTTTGCCTCCAACGTCTTCTACACGTACCATGGCAACGACTTCAACGGCGCCATGTTCAACACGCGCACCCGCGCCCTCAACAACACGCTGTACTGGACCAGCCAGATCATTGGCGCTGTCATCTTTGGCTATGCCCTCGACTCCAACTTCCGCCGCTCCATTCGCGCCAAGGCCAGCTTCATCGCCCTGTTCGTTCTCACTTTCGCCATCTGGGGTGGCGGTTATGTGTGGCAGATGAAGCAGGTCACGCGTGAATTCCTCGCCGCCAACCCCGACCACCCTCTCGTTGACTGGACCGATGGTGGTGAGAAGTTTATTGGACCCATGTTCCTGTACATGTTTTACGGCTTTTACGATGCCTCCTGGCAGACCTGCATTTACTGGTATGTCTTTACTTTACGAGACTTTCCCAAACACAAATCGGCTAATAAGCACCAGGTACATGGGCGCCCTCAGCAACTCGGGCCGCAAGGCTGCCAACCTCGCTGGTTTCTACAAGGGCATCCAGTCGGCCGGCGCCGCCGTCTTTTGGCGGATGGACGGCCTGAAGAAGCCCTTCAACACCATGTTTGGTGCTACCGTAAGCTTTACCTATCCTTCCATCCCGTTGAGTAAAGTGGCTAACTCCCCTTGTTCACAGTGGGGTCTCCTCGCCGGCGCCCTCGTCTTTGCTGCCCCCGTCATCTGGCTCAAGATCAAGGACACTGTCACGGTCGAGGAGGATCTCAAGTTCAGCGACGAGACTGTTGAGGATGTGGTTGGCACCAACGACGTCGTGACTATGCACCATGACAAGACGGCCGCTTAATTGCGGGCGGTGGTGTTTACCTAATAGTGGCGGAAAGAAAACCACGTCTAGCGAAGTGTGGCCATTGTTGTTTTGAGTCTTGGACCTGGCATAGCGGTCACGGTTGCTTTGCATGTCGTGGTTTTTGTATTCGTTGCTGTTGGTTGGTTGACTGTTTATGATACCAGGGATATAATAGTATGGGCATAATGGAATAGTTGATATTGTTGGACAGATCTATGGCGAGCTGCCGTGTCTACTTCGTTGTGAGTTGTATTAGATATTTTAACTTTTTCTAGATAGCATCTAACCGAATCCTTCTTGGAGGTGCCAATTCTCTTCTTTCCCACGAGTCATCAGAAATTATGTCTTGGCATCTCGCCGTTTCTTCATGGATGGGAGAAATTGGGTGTTATCGCTTCGTGTATCATTGGCATCGCAATCGGAAAGAAAGACTTGTTTATTCGGGTATGTCACGGTAGAAAGAGCGCCGGTAATATATGCATGAAGTTTATAAAAAACCTCGCGCAGTTCAAGGATCCTGCGATCTTCCGAGTCATCTACAAATGATAGCAAATGGGATAAAGTCAAGTGTGTTACACGACAGAACATGATCGGAAATAGTAATTCGGATCAGTTCCCCGCATTGACGTTGACGCCACCGCCCGCAGGCTAAGGAGACACATGACATCTGGTTGGAGTGGGATGCCGCGAGGGATGTAGAGCTGTGTCTATTACTTATCAATGATCAAGAGAAAAATATCTTGACTGAGACCATTATGGTGCGCCTGAGAAGTGTAGTGAGCTAAAGAATGGTGCTACTTAGTCCAGGGAAAAAAGAGTGTGGTAACGTTCGAGAATTTGTCATTGTTAGATGAACGCGGTTGTGGTCATGTGCGCTCCTAGATAACTGTAGATCCATTACATTCATCTGAGAGCAAATCATGGTTACCAATCCTAATAGTCGTGTGCCAGAGTAAGACATTAATCTGTTTGCGTGTCACAGCGCAGTCCAGATAACCCCTTTAGTGTTACATGGCACATCTTTCTACGAAAAGTCAGGGAAAGCTAGTTTTGCTAGACGGTATCTTTACCAAGCTCTCACCGCAGAGTATATACTCAATCCTCGTTGTAACACCTATCCTCACTGAGCTACTGCATTCTATGGGTACGGACTATTAATATCAGGTCAATAATAGATCTAGCACCTCACCCGGACAATCTTCACAAATTAGGCCCCTGGACGTCACAACCTCAAAACATCCGGCCCACGGATACGTGGACGGGGCGTTAAACTATCCATATGTACGTACGTACCGCTGTTGAATGAGGGGGAAAAACGGGGGAAGAGACATTGTCTGGCAAATCTAGGTTCTTGCAAGATCAGGGTGAGCTCAGACGTCGGAGGTTGTGAAACACGGCCCAAGCGGGCGGGTTCTTGGTTGCGTTTGAAGGAAACAGAGAGCAGCCGAAAGAAACCTTCCATCACAGACCGGCACTGATTTAGAAATCATGTTTCTCTAGGCGATTACCGCTCTGTTTGATGACCTCATATTGTTTCTGTCTATCTTTAGCCACCTTCCTAGATTCTGAGCCGGGTCTGCGTTGTACATAACGAGGTAATACACAATGTGCACACCTACATGTACAAACAGACCACGGTACGGAGAGGGTATTTGTCAGGCTCGACTCGGAACCAAGATTTCATGTCACGACCCAGACAAAGTGTTACAGTGCCTGCCCAAGCGTAACGCCATGGTTCAAACTCCCATGGATTCCAAATACTAACTGCCGGCATATTTTGCGTCAACGTCTCGGGAAGCTCTGGCGGTGCAACAGTCACTCCGAGGATGATGACATTGCAAAGAAGCATTCGCTAATGTCAATGCGTCTACCCCCATCGCCACACACCTCGTCGTCGCCGCCCAGGGTAGCCGCTATCCAAGGTAATGAGCTTGATCCACATGGACGATTCGATTCGATGACACCTGAGGAACCTTTCTGGACTCGTGACTCCTGTGCCCCCTGTGCTAGAAGCACACGTTTCAAACACGAGCGTTACCATTTATCGCGGTCTGCGGTTCGGGTTTTCCGGTACCGTATGCCGGCATTGCGAAGGGCAGGGTCGGCGAGGGTCGGTACCAAACTTTGGAACGGTGTGGTGGCTGTGGTCAGTTGGAAGTGGAGACGGAACAAACAGCGGGCTGAGCGGCAGAGAGCCTGGCGGAGAGGGCAACGGCCTGTTCCTACCGCAGCGCATGGACCTCCTTACCCGGGCCGCGGTACGCGTTTGGTGATTCCGATCTCAGGGGTGAGACTGGCCTCGTTTGATGATGTTGCAATTTCCCACAGTGTTGGGTTTCAATCACATGGAAACCTTGGCTGATTGGGAAGAATATGGCTGGTTTACCTCGGATTTGGAGACCAGGTAAAGTTATTTTGAGGTCAAACCGACGGGAGAAATCATCTCCAGGAAGAGGCCGATGACTGTCTTATCGGTCTGATGGCATTCCGGACGTCTCCACCCGGCACCGTCGACCCCGCCCACAGCCGGCACCAGTCAACCACAGCCCCCAGTCACGGCGCCGAAAGCCTGCCGAAAAACATTAGCCGGCGCCAGTCTGTTCACTCGACATCGCGAGGACGTGTAGGCCCAACAACACCGAATCCGCCGACCAACATTACCACCCCAACAGCACAGCTTCCAGGTTCCCACACACACAAACCTGCAAAACCCCTGTCACCCCTCCACACCCCCGGCGGACCGGCGCGCGCGGTGGGGTGACATCGCGCCGGACACGGGCCCCAAAACCGGCAGTCGAGCACTGAACACGCCCAAATCGGGGTAGGCACATGGCATGAGATCGGTTTCGCTCCCCATCTTTCACCAACTTCCCCAGCTTCCCCAGTCTTGACTTCCTGCTTCTGTCCATGATGCCCGATGCTGCATCTCCAGTTCTGATCGAGAAAGGAAGATGCACGAGAATCAAGGCAGGTTTTGTTGGTTTTTCATGGGGAGAACAGCTTGGCGTTGGGAGTTGCGGGGAAGGATGGGCGGTACATATGCGAGATGGGACGTTGGTCTGGGGAAGAGTATGTCTTGATCTGCTGTGTTTCTTCGCTGTGTGTTCTGTATTAGCTTTGAGTCAGTCAGTTTAACTGCGTACAAGATGAAGCCCTCGCGGAAGCTCAACGCCGTCGTGTCGGCGGCGCTGCTGTTTGACAATGGTGTTGCCGCGGCGGCGGGCAAGTTTGACATCCTGTCCATGAACGTGGCGGGTTTGCCGGCGTGGCTGAACAAGAACGGCGTGCCCGGCGACAAGGCCGAGAACGCGGCGTTGATGGGAACCAAGTTTGCGGAATATGGATACGACGTCATCCAGCTCCAGGAGGTATGTCGGCCACGACTGGTTCCGGCGTTTCGGGGCCATCTGAAACAAGGCTGACGTCAGGAAGGACTTCAACTACCACGCCCACATCTACCGCACCGACAACCACCCCTTCCGGACACCCACGTCCGGCGGCGTGCCGATCGGCTCCGGTCTCAACACCCTGTCCAACTTCAACTGGGTCGACTTCCGCCGTATCAAGTGGAAGAAATGCTCCGACATCACGGCGGCCGACTGCTTCACGCCCAAGGGCTTTACCTTTATGCGGGTGGCAATCGCGGGCCCCACCGGCAACTCGACGGCAGTGTATGCCGACTTTTACAACGTCCACACGGACGCGGGAACCACGAGTCTCGACTACAAGGCGCGCCAGGACAACGTCAACCAGGTGGCCGACTACATCGCCGCCAACAGCCAGGGCAACGCCGTCCTCATCTATGGCGACCTCAACAGCCTGTACAGCCGCAAGGACACGGCCGTGCGGGCCCTGGTCGCGGGCGAGACGGCGGCCGGCCCCGGCATGAAGGACGTGTGGGTCGAGCTCCAGCAAGGCGGCACCATCCCGTCCGATAAGCCCGAGTGTGGCAACCCCGCCGTGGGTGACTGTGAGACGCTCGACAAGGTCTTCTACCGGTCGAGCCCGCTGGTGACGCTGCAGGCAAAGACGTTCCGGTACGACACACCACAGTTCCTGCAGCCTGACGGAAGCATCCTCTCGGACCACAACTCCATCTACGTCGATTTTTCCTGGACCGGCAGCTCGTCGCTCCAGCAGAGCGACTTCTCCGGGGGCGTCGGCGGCTCGTGGTTCAACGACGCGCCGAAGCTGGCTGGCATCACGAAGCCCAAGCCGGCGACGCTGACCTTCCGCGGTGGCGAGGGACTCGACAGCGTCGGGGTGACACTGACGGATGGGATTGTCCTACAGCACGGCGGCACCGGCGGTACCGAGGGGTCGCTCGCGCTGAGCACATCGGAGTACTGGGTCGAGGCTCAGCTGTGCCGGGGTGATAGGGGCGGCAAGGCGCGCAACGTGTACATCCGCGCGGCGACCTCGGCGGGCCGTTTCCTGGCGGCCGGCACGGCTACCACAGACTGTGTAACGTTTGAGGCGCCCGAGGGCTGGCAGATTGTGGGCTTTTTGGGTCAGGCCGGCGACGAGCTGGACCAGCTGGCGTTTGTGTATGCACCGAAATGAGGAATGCGATCCGTTCCTAGGCGGGTGTGAGCGACGGCGATCTGGTAGTGATTGGTGGGGACTCGTCGAGGTGGGAATGAACAGAGTTTCTGGGGCAATTAGAACTGCCGGCAGATGGCGGCGGCGTCCAGTGAAGATGTGAAGGGAAGGTTTCCCCTGTCCGAAGTAGCCTCGAGTCAGTGCCTGGAACAGTGCCCACGTGCAGTCAAGTCCTTCCTCTGGCGATCGTGACACTACTGCAGTAGATGGTGAGGGGCAAATGCCCAAAATGGACTGATTGTCTCGGTGTGCGTTGATCCTCCGCCTCGCGGCCATGCCGGTGCGGGCAGTGATCAACACCGTGTGCCCGTGCCGAAATGGCGGGCTCAAGAGCGAGCAACGGGCCCAGACCGACCACGGGCCAGTCTTCAAATGAGGGAAAAGACTTTGATCACCAATGGAGAGAGTCCACCGCTCCATGGGTTCAGAGTGCCATCGATGATGGGGCGATACGGAATTTCTTTGGTACCGACAAACCACGCTCCACGATGATGCTCTTCCAAGGGCCAGGCTTTTGTGACGCGCGCTGCTTGGGTTGAATTCGTCAATCGCGGCTTCAGAAAATCGCCAATTGGGCACTGAATACAAAAAGTGCGGAGCACGACCTTGACAATTGACAGCCCGCGTGCTTTTCAGCTGACCCGTGGACGGCCATCAAGGTGCTCCGGGATCGGGATCCAATACAGGCAGGCGCGGGTTGGTAAACAGCCGGCCGGAAGGAAGGCGTCGTCGTCAACGGCTCCCTTCCGCCTTCCGCTGGCGCCTAGAGCTTGTTTGGATGCCGTGGACATGTGTTGCATTTCCTCGGTGCTTCTCCGGGGCGACAGGCGTCTTCAAATTTGATGAATTTCGTCCAACTCCCGTCCGGCTGATGTGGAAGGTGCCGGGTGCCGTTGTGGAGGTGGACTTTTGCCAAGTGGGCAGACGGGAATTGCTTGCATTTTTATCCGCGCGCACCTGGAGCATCTCCAGTGGGGTGCGGGATGAAGCGGTGGAATCAGTTGAAATTGCGTCTTTTGGGGAATGGCGTTGTGTTCCCTTGGCCTTGAAACGGTTTCCGCGCTTTTGGCATCTCACATCAGCAGGTTAATAACGGCCTAACTGTTCAGCTTTCGGGAGGGGCCGCGTGTGGCAACACCTTGATCTCAGACCATGATCCCTTCCATCTTATCGCATTGCGAACATGGTCGGTGCGCGTCTGGGGGACGGGACGGGACGTGATCTTGTTCGTTTGGTGTTTTCAGCGATAATCCCGGACACGATCTAAGTTGTGGGCACGACATGGGCACGACATGGGCACCACTTCACAAGGTTGTGCTGAAGAAAAACCAACCAGCAGCGGAGTGCCGATTGCATCATGTGCGTCCATTGGGTAGCATCTTTGCAACATCATCGACACCGCAGCAGCGCAGGTCGATGCCGGTACGGAGAGCAGCGGCAGATTCTCTCCTGCAGGTCGCTTGCGCAGGTTGCAGAGTGTTCAATTGGCACCGACCCCCACGTAAGGTCAGGGGAGGCTGCGAGCCGTTGGGGGCCAGTGGAAACCTGCTAAACTCCCGAGTCGGGTCGCCGGGTCAATGGTTTTGAAGCGGGAACCGGGTTCTTCAGCTCGAAGCACGTCCCCAATCGGTCAGCATGGAGAAGACGACCCCTGAGACTTCGTAATCAGTAATCATGTCTGTTTTCCCTTCACTGTCAGTGACAGGGCCACGCGAGGAATCCGGCAATCAGTCCGGATGGAGAATTGGCGGCTGATGGGCCATTGGACGCCATGCCGCCGCGCTTCTGCACGCTAAACAGCCGGCCTGCGCCCCGCTGCCCGCGCGGCACGGTCTTTGCGCAAGGGTTTTCATCCTCCTCTGCCCCCACGAAACTGCAAGATGCGATTCTGCAGCCCAGACCCAAGACCCAGGCTCGAGCCAGGCTCGCGACCCTTGGGCTCGTGGGTGCTTGAATGCCCCCCTCCAGGGTAATCGAGTCTCCGAGGATTCGAAACGCGGGATGCCTTTGAACCTGCGCGCACGCAGTGAAAACGTGGAAATGCCATGAGGCGTGAGCCCTAGAGACATGAGCTGGCCGTTCGCCCTCATGCAAGCCTCCTCACATCGCAATCCCACAATTGCCACGAAAAAGTCCAAGACGGGCGCGATTCCATCTTCGGCGTCCTCGACGTGCCGCCAAGCGGCCGGCGTGGCCATTTTTCTTTTCTTTTTCGTCCTCTTCCAAGCGAACGTTAGCGAAAGCCCTGACCGCAGAAGGATTTTCGGAAGCCTTCCGCGTCGCTGGGAGGAGCCGGGGCGCTGGGTCGGTGGCGACGGGGTTGCTTGGTTTTGACAGTGCTTGCACGGTGGATTTTGCAAGAAGGAATGCCGACAGCACGGCAGAAGAAATGAAATGTCTGGTTCAAACCTGCAGGATATCACAACAAGCAACACTGACAGGCGAGACAGGTTGCCTCGATTTGCAGACCGCGTCGGTTGTTTCACAGGAGCGACGCTGCCTTTGAGGGGTCTCGACTTGCGCTTCGCGGACCCTGAACAGCGTTCAAGGGTCTAAAAATGCGGAACTTGCCTCGTCGAGTGGACTTTTGAGTGTTCAGGGTTTGTTGGCTCGCTGACAAGGTTGCCGTGTCTTGAGTGGAACGGGTGGAACTGGCGGATAAGATGGCAGCGCACCCGATTCGGCACTGGAACGGATGCTCACAATGTCGGCAGCTTGCCATTCTGCACGCAATACAACGCTAAAAAGATTCGTGATTCCGAAACCACGGCATCGTTGCCCTCGACGACGGGACCGCAGCGATGCTCTTCGGCGGGTGGGTGAAAGCTTATGCTTGGCAGATACGGGGATCCTGCAGCGTGGGGTAACGACGACACCCCTCCGACTCCGGACACCTTGCCGAGGCCAGCGAGGTCCTCCAAAGATGAGCCTCACTGATAACGGTTCGCCAATGCCACAGAGCAAATCGGAGGATGAAGGGTGTGAGGATGTGATATCGCACAGCTGTCTTGTTGCACCTGCAGTTCCGCCGATGCCGCTCAAGTCGAGTGGTCGATGGCTTTCATCGCCGACTGGACGATGATAAGGGAGGGGAAGGAGCAAACTTCAGCGGCCAGTCCCTAGGACACCCGCATGCCCTTTCAGTCACGCTCCCAAGTGCAAACTCCCAGATTGCAGCTCTGGGACTTGTATGTACTGTGTATTTCTGGGGTACGTCTGCAGGTGGCGGCGACTCAAAAGTGATACATCACCCGGGGGCCCGGTAGCGAATTTGAAGGTTCCTGGGATTGATGGGGAAGGATCCGGACATCTTCCGGCTTGATCGTTGGGTGTCTCCTTTTGGAGATTCAAGACAAAATGTTTGTTGGCCTGCTGGATCTCTCAGGAACTGCGCCACCCAATCGAGAGCACAGACAGACAAGCGGAGTGGTTGAGCTGTCTGTCCCACAACTCAATGTCTGTGCTTCGTATCGTATCCCAAGTCCCACAGTCGGACCCAAGAATCGAGCCAAAGTCCAGACCGGACTCTGGAGAGGACGGGGGATTTGACGTTGGTGCGGAATCATTTGGCGAATTGCAGTCCCCGTCTCCCGCGTGTCCAAAGCTTCACGCCATAGGGTGTCATTATCGTGTTCGGGGTTTTTGGCTGGCCTATCTCCACGGCAGGGACCAGTTCCCCACTCGCAAGGGGCTTGCAACCGGGAGGGTCCCACGGTTAGCGTGTGCTAGGGGGACCGTAACGGGCAACGACACGAAAAAAATATTGCAGGAGGACCCTGCAGAGAGAGAAGAACGGTGGAGTCACTACCGAACTGGAGTGGAGTGGACTCAGTGGAGCGGCGCCAGTCGACCAGGGGTCTGGAAGGGGGGAGCAGTCAAGCAACACCTGCTGCGCGCCATGTGCACTCTTGGGATGCACCTTCCCGTTCTCCGACTGACTTCGTCCTTCTTCCTTTCTCTCTGGGCTCCCAATTCCGTCCCAATTTCATCAATTCCATCCCGAAAGTGCAGAGCACCACCACCAGTCCTTGGTAGACTGACCCGACTGTCGCACGGGGCACGATATCTGCATGGACCTCGGATCCCACCACGTCTCGCCGGGTGCGTTGCATGGAACTTGAAGCTTGAACCACGAGTTACTCGACAGCTTCCCTCCCCCTTGTGACAGGGCAATCCTCGTCTTCTCTCTCGAGTTACGCCTCCAGCTTGACGCCTCGACGGTTGACTCGTTCGAGACATATCTTCTTCGGCCCATCTTCAACTCAGTGGCTGGCATCCCTGGTCTCTCCCTTCCATCACCAGGTCAACCCACCCCGGATCCTCACTCTTCAGTGTACCAGCTGTGCGAAGCCGATAGGTATGGAAAGACTGTTTGCTTCCTGCAAGTTAATTTATGCTCTTGTTGCTCTTTCGTCTCCGGTTTGGTCGCTCTGACCCCGTCAGGTCGGCGCCGAAACGTGGTTCCCAGGGCCTCCCCTGGCATGCAGCCATCCGTGTGTCATGGCTCTGACCCTGCTTCTGACATTCCGCCGGCCGCGCCCCTCCGCACACATCCCCCCCTCCCTACATACTTCGGACACCCACGGCCCTCACCTCTCAAAACAACCTGGCATCTTTGACACGAAGCGCGCCGCCTCGATGCTGACCTTCTCGCACCCTAGTCCCGACGGCATACTCATACCGCGAGAAAAGACGGCATCTAAGCATCTCACCACCACCTAGAGGGTACTTTTGCGCATTTCACCAGCCCCTGCCGCCAATTGGGCGCCGAGGGAGACCGTGATCCCCGATCTCACACGAGAGAAGCATCTGGAATCGCTGAGACGAACCGATCTGATCACGCCTCTGTGTCCTTGACCAAAACCCGATCTCGTTTTGGTGGCTTATGTTGGGTTGAACGGGCGTCGGTCGGCAACCGCAATGCTGAACAGCGAAGGTGTACGAACGAGCCTGCAGGTGGCTCCGTTGACGATACAGAAGTCCCGTGGCTCCAACTTCGTCGACTCCTCATCTTCCTGCTCGGACGCGCAGATGACGCCTCCGGCAACACCCAGTGGCTCCCGGGAGGATTGCAGCGCCAACATGACCAACCCTGTTTTTCACAACTTTCTACGGGCCTTCTACCCGTTCCATCCCAGCCATGTCATGACCGACGCGACCGTGACATTACCCCTGAACGAGGGAGATGTTGTTCTCGTGCATTCTATCCACACCAACGGCTGGGCCGACGGCACCCTACTCGCCTCAGGGGCGAGAGGGTGGCTTCCGACAAACTACTGCGAGGCCTACGATCCTGAGGAGATGAGGAGTCTCCTCAAAGCGCTGCTCAACTTTTGGGACTTGATGCGCAGTACCTCAGTGAATGACAGCGAGATGTTTGGCAACCAGGAGTTTATGAAGGGCATCATCGCAGGCGTTCGCTATCTTTTGGTAGGTTGCGGTGCCATGAGATGTGCTGCTCTGGAGCTGGGGATTCTAACTTTTTACAGGAGCAAACACACTGTTTAACACGAGAATCGCCCCCTGTTCAAAGGCACGACGGTCTCCGACGAACCCGCAAGTCGTTACTGTCAGAACTGTCATCGTTGGTCAAGACAGCGAAGCGATTGCAAGATGCGCAGGGAATGGCTGGCACCGACCACATCAATGACATTGTAGACGAGATGATTCTGAAAGCCTTCAAAATCATCATCAAAGGGGTGAGGTTCTTGGACATTCTGGACGACGACCAGAGGTCACGGGTACCGGCAGTGACCGTTATGACAACGCTTCTAGAGGAAAACTACATTCCCCCGACGCCACCAGCCGATTCCACTTCCTTCGATGCGACCCGGGGTCTGGCCGCCACTGCGGATTCCCGTGCGATCGAGAAAGGCGATTGTTCCGAGCTGGCGCCAGCTACCGATGTGGCACAAAGCCAGGCTTCTAGCGGCAGCCGTTTGTCAACAATCTGCCTGCAGCAGACTACAAACACCCGCCGCCATTCTCAGAACAGCCTGCTGCAGGCGAACCGGCTGTCGTCGACCATTTCGCATCGCGTCAGTTTGGCGGGTCTTTCGTCCTACTCCGGGTCGCACAATCTTGTCTCGGAGCGCCTCAATACGTGTCACGATATCTTCCTCTCGCACCTTGGCTCCTTCATCGGACGACTACAACTCCAGTCGCAATCGCGACCTAGCCTCGCTGTTGCCATCAAACAATCCGCCACCTCCGGAGGAGAGCTTTTGTTGGTGGTGGACGTCGTCTGCGCCCACACCTCGATCAGCATCGACGCGCTAGAGCAGGCGCGTGCTGCCATGTACGACCGCATCCAGGAACTTGTGCACACGGCACGCGACATCCTCACAAACCCCGAACCGGACATGGAGGAGGATGTAATTTTACCCCAAGACAATGGACGCCTGCTGGGAGCCGCGACTGGGTGTGTCAAGGCTACTGGAGAGTGCGTCGCAAAAACGAGATGGGTAATTGAGCGGATCGGCGACTTCGAGTTCGAATTTGAGAATGGCAGCCTTGGTATCGACTTTGACGTATCCCAGTTGACCTTGGTTCCGGCCGAAACGGACAGGCCCGATGCCCCCGAGTTGCCCAGTATCGCCGAGTCAACCTTGTGCGAGACGCCAACTATTTCGACAGCTTCGATCGACAAACCGCTTCCCGAGATCCCGCAAGTTACATCTCCTGTCTCAGAGCAACCGGCGTTACACCCGCCGCGACCGTCCTCTCTGTCACAGCCGCTGCTCGTTGACACGAATGCTCCGAGCATGGCCTCGCCCGTCTCGTTGCTCCGTCCGGACTTGCCACCCCTTCCGAAGCTCTCCACGTCATTGTTGCCGGCCGACAACTACAGCCCTACGGAGCAGTCTGCAACGCAGGAAAGCGAATTCCGCTCGTTCCGGTCGGAGAGCATGACCGCCCTGAGCTCTGGCTCTAGCAGCACCTACATGAGCCGAGATTCGGAATCCAGTCTCGTGTCCCAGACCTCGACTCGTGCAACTACACCGGATATCAGCCAAGCACCTAGGAATCAACCCTCGCTGTCAGACCTGAGCATATCCGGGAGTTTTGCTCCGACGGACGATGATGACGTCGAGTCGAGGCTCCTCGAGAAGACGTTTGCTCACGAGCTAATGTTCAACAAGGAGGGCCAGGTAACGGGCGGCTCTCTGGCTGCCTTGGTCGAGCGCCTCACAGCACACGAATCTACCCCTGACGCCATGTTCGTCTCTACATTTTACCTCACTTTCCGCCTCTTCTGCACCCCGATCACTCTGACGGAAGCACTCATCGACCGCTTCGATTACGTTGGCGAAGCTCCCCATATTGCTGCTCCCGTGCGGCTAAGGACCTACAACGCGTTCAAGGGTTGGCTCGAGTCGCACTGGAGAGATGAGACGGATCGTGAGGCACTTCCTCTAATCAAGCAGTTCGCCGAGTTTAAACTGTCTGCCGTACTCCCCCCGGCCGGCAAGCGCCTTCTCGACCTCGCGGAGAAGGTGTCGGTGGTCGATGGTACATTGGTCCCGCGCCTCGTGTCGTCCATGGTGAAGAGCAACGCATCTGCCTCTCAATATGTCCCGGCCGAAACCCCCCTTCCCCCACCTTCTATTACCAGGAGCCAGATGAACGCTTTGGCCAACTGGAAGGTGAGCGGCAGCTCGCCTTCAATTCTCGACTTTGATCCTCTCGAAGTCGCCCGCCAGCTGACGATGAAGCAAATGGACCTCTTCTGCTCCATCACGCCAGAAGAGCTCCTCGGGTCAAAATGGACAAAGCTCGGAGGGATGGGTGCGTTGAATGTCAAGGCAATGTCGTCCTTTACAACCGGGCTGTCGAATCTCGTTGCCGACACCATCTTGAACTACGAGGAAGTCAAGAAGCGCGCACTCGTCGTCAAGCACTGGATCAAGATCGCGAACCAGTGCTCGATACTCCACAACTACGATGCCCTGATGGCCATCACCTGCGCCCTTACCGACACAAGCATCAAGCGGCTGAAGATGACATGGGATAGCGTCAGTTCGCGGCGCAAGGAGATGCTCAAGTCCCTGCAGGCGACCGTCGACTTCAATCAGAACTATAAAGTTCTCCGCGCCCAGCTTAACGATCAGGTGCCCCCGTGCCTCCCGTTCCTGGGTATGTTCCTGACCGATCTCACCTTTGTCGATGTGGGCAACCCGGCGACCAAGACCAGCGACATGGGCCTGACCGTCATCAACTTTGACAAACACACTCGTACGGCCAAGAGTATCGGGGAGCTCCAACGCTTCCAGATCCCGTACCGCCTGACCGAGCTGCCGGATCTTCAAGAGTGGCTCACGTCGGAAGTTGACCGTGTCCGGGAAAAGGACAGGGCAGGGCCTAATGCCCAGGCAACACACTACCGCAAAAGCCTCCTTCTCGAGCCTAGAGAGACCCAGCAATCGCGGGCACCTGCCGAATCGACCCCGAGCTTCAGCGTGGCGAGCAGTAGCATGTTTGGATGGATGCGAGGCAACAGTGTTAGCAATGGTGTACCGGCTCCGGTATGATCGGCCTCCCAGCATGTCTATGTCGCTTTGTTTTTCTCGCCACTGCACTTGGTCGTTTGCAACCCCTCGTCTTGCCGATCTCACGCTCTTCTGCTGCACTTTACTACCTTTTTTTTTATGATACCCATATTTGCGTACTTTTCACACTTTTATCCACGCTTGGATGGCAATCAACGCTTACTACGGAATTGTTTGGCGCTTCAGCCGAACATTCGCGATTTACTCATCCCCTTGACCTTAATTTGGTTGATGTTGGCAACCCCCAAGTCTGCGATCCATGGGATACGCGGTACGTCGCCTACACCACCTACACTAAGACGATACACAAAGAAACGCGTGTTTCGACGGCTCGCGCCTCATTGGCGCTGCACCACTACGATTGGATGATATCCGGGACGACTCCTCCTTTTCACATTTGTTAGGAAAACCGGAGTCTGGGGTTTGGCAATCAAAAGCGGAAAAACGGCGTCGGTTTTTTCATCCGTCCGGATTCGGAGTTGAGGGGCCGGAGGGGAGTGGTCTTCGATGGATAAGACATGACGCTACCGTCGCTCAGTCTGGCCTTGGAAGTTGATGTTGCTGCTTTTCTCAGCTTGTGTGGAGGGCTGTACATGGTGCATTTTAGTTCTTTGTGTATACTTTGGTTTTTTGGGCATTTTGTCTTTTTGGACCGGCAAACAGTACGGGGGCAAAAGTCCCGAACGGCACGAATGGGACCATGGATTTGAACGGATTGGATGTTGATAGCATTGCAAGCGAGCGGCGGTGGAAGGAATAGTTAGCAATATACGCTTAAGAGTCACTTGCCAGCAGATCTGAAATGTGATACCAGCAATACATCTCCGTGCCTCGCATCAGTTCAGGGGTAAATCTTATCTGCGCAACGAAGTCCTCAGTTCAAGACAAAACATCGCCGACATCCCCACGCAGACGAACTATTAGCAACCGGCTCCCTGTATCTATTCGGATCAAAGGCTACGTTCACCTCGTACATATGTCTGTTCTTCTGATGGGTTGCCGGATTCCATTTGGCCCAGACATACAACATCGGGACCCGGACTTCTGCTTTGTACAACATGTACCTCTAAAACCGACTTCGCTTTCACCAAAGGGTGCATGGTCTAGTGGTATGATTTTCGCTTCGCATTGACCGGATGCGCTTCTGTGAAAGGTCCCCGGTTCGATCCCGGGTGCATCCATTTTTGGATCTGCGCCCTTCACACAACAACCCCCTTGATCTCCTTTTGAAGGTGAACTCATCACTCTCGCACCTTTTACTTCCTACTTTCCATCAAACTGTGACTCTCTCGGCCATTCCGGCCCACGCCCAAGGTTCGTCCCAAAAGTGACGCCACCGCCATGGCCCGCTCCGACGAAGCCCAAGCCTTCTTCCACGCCGTCTACAGCGCCGTGCAGGAGATCCCGCCGGGCAAGGTCACCAGCTACGGTCACATTGCCAGACTTGTTGGTACACGTATGTATTTTGCTTGCTTCACTCCGTACAGCTTTCGTTTCACCCTTATTCGGTATTTCCTTTTGTATGTCTGGATGGAGTGGGGAATAGAAAGATATTCGATGGAGGGAGGGGCTGTTCCCCTCCAACCGCCCTCTTATCGTCTTCCGGTTGCCCTCAGTACCTACATACCTCAACCTAATTCCCAATTTACAACTAACCACTCACCACCGCAAGCCCAACGCCCGCGTCAAGTAGGCGTCTGCCTCAAACACCTGCCCACCGACACTTCGCTACGCTTCCACCACGACAATGTCCCCTGGCAGCGCGTCATCAACGCCAAGGGGGTGATTTCCCCACGGTAAGAGCTTGGCCAGTTGTGTTCTATTTGCTTTCGTCGTGGTGTATCTGGTAATAAATACGTAACACTGACCAGCATAGATCACAGCCGTCGGGGGCGCGCAACCAAGCGACGGCGTTGCAAGCTGAGGGGGTGACGGTCACGACAGGGGCGCTAGGGGAGTTAATGGTGGATTTTGCACAGTTTGGGTGGTTCCCGAGGATGCTACCTTCGGAAGAGGCGCAGGGGATGGTTCCTGATGACGAGGATGATGAGGGCGATGACGAAGATGGAGATGAGTGAGGGTGGGATGCGGCTGTCACAGTTGAGAACCACTAGGATCACGAGGCACAAGCAAAATACGAGGATGAAGCAGCTTTATTTCTCGATGCTACACATGCCATGACGCATTTGATGCCGAATCAAGACATCCTTTGGAAGGGCGCCTCCACGAGCCCCCAACTAAGACCTCTCCAAGAGCTAATGATGCTGAAAGTCTGCGAGCGGTGACCTAATCTTTTCCAACAGTTAGCAGTTGGAACCCCAAAAGTATGCACAACAAGTTGAGGAACAGGTAAAATCTCAGATAGCGGTTGGACGTTTTTTCCACATAGTGTTTCGGTACAGGTCTGTGAACATTCTTTTTCTCATCATGAAAGGATGGTGTTGAAGCAAAGAAAAAAGTAAACGTACCAAGTTGGCTGTGTGCCACAGCAACCCCGACAGGGCGTTGCGTGGCATCGCCTCGGCAGGCCGAGACTCATTCCACCTTTGGCTTCTTCGAAGCGGGGCCAAAGAACGAGTCGACGGTCCGCTGCCGCTTGTCATGCTGGGCACTGCCGATACCACCTCGAGTCTTTTTCAAACCCTCAAGGTGCCGCAGCACGTTGACGCCGACAACATTCAGACCAACACGCTCTTGCTTTGGCTCTTGCCGTGCCTTCCTATCACCAGAAGCCACAGCAGCCTCAGCCGACACGCCGTCCTCCGTATCCAAAGCCAACGGTTTGTCCCCAACCCGCACGGCAATCTCAACATACCCAGTGTTGCTCCAGGTAGCCAGATACCCTGACCTCTGCGCCATCTCAGCAGGCCCGAACCTCGTCACCAACACCCGCAGCAACACATCCAGTATCAGCCCATGGGCAACCACAACAGTCGCACCACCGCCATCAGCAGCCTGCCCACAAAACAACGGCACAAGCCGCCCCCGCACAACCCTTTCCGCACGCACACGCATCTGCTCGCGCGACTCGACGCCCGCATCAGCCAGCGACACGCCAAACTTGCGCCCCTCGGCCGTGCCAAAGTCGCGCTCGCGCAGGTCCGGCAACTGGATTAGCTCCAGCGGAGGTCCCTCACTGGCCCCATCCCCATCCCCATCGGCAGCGGCAGCAGACGAAGAAAGAGATGGAGAGGAATGCTGGGCATCGACAATAGCCTGGGCCGTCTCAACCGCCCGGCGGAGGTCTGACGAGAAGATGTGCGTGATGCGGAGGTGTTGTGCGGCAAGGTGGGTGGCTAGACGGCGCGCTTGGAGGATGCCGTGGGAGGTGAGTGGTGAGTCGCGGGTTCCTGCACTGCGCTGAGGGTGGTTAGATGGGTTCGGTTGGTTTCGGTTGGTGATTGAGGGGGTGCCTACTAGATGCCTGCGACGTTGTCGACTGTTTCGCCGTGGCGGATGAGGAAGAGCCGCATATTTCTGGAGTATTTGGTTTACCTAGGCAATTTAATGCCTAGGACACGCGCATTGTGGTGGGATTGGCGACGCGAGTGCGTGACGCCTCACAATGGGGTTGCGTGGATCGAACTGTTGGAGTTGGAGGGAGAAAAAGTCGGACGCGGGCAAAATTTTTCATTTTGTAGGGCAGGGCTGGTGGATGCTGTGGAAGGTTCAGAGTGGGGCTCATCAGTTGGCCTGCCAGCGCCCCTGTCGGCGCCCAAACATCAATTTCAGGGGAAGCTGCCTCTGCAACTCCACGCAACCTAGGTAACAAATACAAAAGAGTAAACCACCAACACCAGTTGACCTCAAAAGACACAAACTCCATGGTATGTACAGCCTGCAACACCTCAACTCCCAGTATCATCCTTGATATTATCAGGATGCCACGGGCACTCCTTTTTATGCGCAGTGTTGTCGCTCTCCAATATCTGCTTGTGGTCCGCCAGACAGTCCCAGCAAAAACCATGCTGACACCTGGTACCTGTTTTGAAAAGTCCAGATCAGCAAATGATCAGCATACTACATCAGATATAAAGATATAAGGGGCCAGCAGACTCGCCGCACCTGAGATGAAACCCCATCACCGTCGCGGTCCACCCGTGCAGCGGACACTGTGGTGGCTGTCCCACACGGCGCAGCAGCCCCAGCAAAACTGGACCCGGCACTTGATACCTGCGAGAAGACGCAGTTTTAACAACCGTTTCCAAGGTATCACGTATCTCCACTCGGAGCATCAGGCTCACTTGAGCGTGGGATGGTGGCTCAGAGACACCAGTTGGGGAAGGGGGCTTCTTACACGTCATATGCGCACTACAACCAGTCAATTAGCAATCGCCTTACACAGTCATCAGGAACGATAGGTAAACTCACCACCCCGCATTCTTCTCAATCGGCGCCGAACATCCCGGACAAGGCTTCGTCGTCCCCTCCACGGTCCGCTGACTCGCCTCCTCCTCCTTCTTCCTCCTCATCATCTCCTCCCTAACCTCCCTCTCCCTCCGTTCCCTCTCCTCCCTCTCCGCCCGCTCCCTCCTTTCCCTCTCCTCCCTCTCCCTCCGTTCCACCGCCTCTCTCCGTTCCCTCTCCTTCCTCTCCCTCTCCTCCACCACAGCCCTCTGCTCCCTCGCGACCAACCCCTGCGCAAACACGCGATCCGCGTCCTCCTGCGCCCGGCGCGCGGCCGCCGCCTTCTCGGCCTCCTCGTTCTCGATATCGAAGCGGCTGCGGAAATTGGCCGGGTCGGTGAGAAGGGCGTCGTACTCGTCGCAGGTGAGGTTCTCGTGCCAGGCGACCTTGTGGTGGAAGCACGAGCGGTGGTGGCATAAGAGGCAGATTACGATGGGCTGGGCGAGACCGCCCTCGTGGACTTGGCCGTAGCCGCAGCCGGAGGTGCACCAGAGGAAGGTGGGGGAGAGGGAGAGGGCGGAGCGGAAGGAGAGGGTTTGGTAGCTGGGTGGGTGTGTTAGGTGTGTTTTGTGGGTTGGGTGGTAGGTGAGGGAGGGCTTACCGCTCTTTTGTTTCGTCGTCGGCGAAGCGCTGGACGTCGTCGTATTGCAGGGTGGCGCGGCACTCGGGGCATTTGATCTCGTTCCAGAGCCGGCTGCTGAGATCGGTTCGAATGGATGTGGCGATGCAGACGAGGCAGGTTGTGGGTGTGTGGTCGCAGGCTGCGGTGATGGCGATGGCGGGGAACTCGGAGACGGGCTTTGTGTCGGTGCAGATGATGCACTCGCGGTCACCGCTCAGGACATCCGGGAGCTTGCGCTGGTTGGTAATGACAACGGTGGCGGTCTCCGCAGTGACCTGGTATCGCTGACCGAGGCTGCTCTGTCTTAGCAGGGGTGCATTGTGATATCAATCCGGGTTGTACGCACCTGAGATCATCAGGGGAAAGGGAACAAGAGACATCAACCGGCGATACAGCCTCCTGGTCGCGGAGAAAGGCCACCGTCACGGAATTTTGCTTGTCCTCAATAACGGCCGTATGAGGGTTGGTCGAGGTGTCGGACTCGGTGTGGGTCGTACTCGACTCTCTCCGTCTCGCTTTTGGTGATGTATCTTGCCTCTTCCGCACCCCCCTGGGCCTGGGTTCCACATTACCGACAGCAGACGAGAGGACCCTGGCAAGAAATCGGCGGGATCCCCGCAGTGGTGAGTGTGACTTTGTTGTGGTTGTAACAGGCTCCACAGGCTTGGGTACTTCCTCAACCCTGTCCCTCCCTCGATCAGTAGCGGTTGTAGAAGGGGCACTTTGATCCCGGTCGTCGAAACCCCCCAACAGCGCTGGATTGAACGGCAGGTAGCGCAGTAAGTTGACGCCTGTAGTGTGCCCCACCGCCGTTTGACCGGTCGGTTCGTCATCCTCCCACTCAAACGCCCCCAGAATTGCCGGATTGATGGGCCCGTAAAAGGGCTTTGCGCGTGATGTTGAAGTCATGATTGCTGGAGCATATTTTGCTTGGAATTGACAGAGAGGGGCAGGTGTTGCGAAAGGCGGCCGACCCCAAGCCTAGTGGCGAACCTTAGCTGTTGTCTTTATGTGGTTGCCCTGTCGAATCGTCGTCAGCCACATGGGGGCATGAGAGCATGACCAAGTCGGCGTCGACGTTGGGTAAAATCAGGGCTTGAGCAACGTGTGTTGTTCAAGTCAATGACACGGGTCTTTGAAGCTTGGAGTGTTGTCCAGGGCGAGCCAGCAAGATGAAGCCGAGCCAGTGAGAGTAAGAGGTGAGAGAGGGTCGCCGCGGCGCGAGCCGAGCCGTTGATAGCAAATCGGGATTAATGGAAGAGTGGGTATAAGAGACACGGATTCATGAAAATGAGATGACACTGATGGGACAGATGAAAGTTGCCTGGTCTCCTCAAGCAGTTCCTCGGATGTGCAGAAGATGGGGAGATGGTGTAGCACTGAGGCTGCGGGCTGAGCAATCTTGGCTCACATGCCCCATGCACCGACAAAGTCTCCCCAATTGCTATGACGGATGTAAGTATCCGTAATGATAAGACCCGGTAAAATCGGACCGCTTTTTTGGCGATGGTTGTATGTGGGAAGATTGTATTGGTCATCGGACCACGAGCGTTGAAAGAGGAAAGGAGCTGAGGTGCGCTGGAGTGCGGGGTTGCAATTGGTACCCAAAAGTGACCTGGGTACCTCGACCATGTGCCTAACGTGCAGACCGTTGGCAGTCTCGGCTAGCCAAAGCTGGACCTCGGGAATTAAAAGTGAGGCTTGGGTAAGAGATATCAGGCGAAAGATTCCAATAATAGCTGAACGGTCTGAAAACAGCAACCATGCAACCGTTTCCTACCCCCACGTTATGTGACCCCCTGACAAAGGATATGCCCGTTGCCTTGTTCCTCGGCCAGACTTTGAGTACATTAGGCACTCTGTAATACGGAGTGCATCAATGGCCAATACAACTTGTACCATTCTTAACCATTTCAACCACAAGTTGCCAGCCAGTCCCTAAACCCGCCTAAACCCGCCTAAACCCAAGGAATGCCCCGCCACTGCGCCCACCCACCATCGCCCTTATCCCTCTGCTGCAAATAATACAACCGATGCATCAGTGTTCTCTGCGCGCCCGCAAAAAGTTTCTCTTTCCTCTCCTGTGAGCCCCACGCCACCAGCACCTGCTGCATGCGCACGACGGCCGGCTCCCGGATCACATCGCCCTTGCCGACCTGCCGCATATACAGCGCCGGAACGACCGTCACGACGTTGGTCAGCTCCCGGTATAGCTGCTCCTTGCTTGGTCTGGGATCTAGCCGGGCAAGATTAAACGGCCGGCGGTTCTGGAGGATGTTTTCACACTTGAGCTGGTGCAAGCTGTCGAGAAAGTCCGGGCTCATCTCGAGTTCCTGGCGTGCGTTCCACACGACAAAGGGGTTCAGATCGAGGTAGAAGTGATGGGTCGACGTGAGCAGGCGCTCGTGCAACTCGACGGCTGGGCGGATGACCTGCTCCTGGCAGGCGTAACAAAACTCGTCGCGCTCCACGTACTTGCGGAGGAGCTTGAAGATGGAGGCGACTTCGAGCGTCAGCTCGCGGATGCGCCCGGAGCGCGCACGCTGGTAGTCGTGCGAGCAGATGACGGCGTTCATGGCCTCGGCTTGCCAGGTGCGCAGGGCGAAGAGGTCTGAGCGGTGGTTAGTGATTGTCAATGAGAAATTTGAGGGTTAGGTACCTCGCTTCGGCTCGACGTTGGTCTGCATGGAACTCTCGACAAAATTCAGGACCTCGACGACACTCGGGACTGTCCCAAAGAGGATCTTTTGGAAGATGTTGTCGAGCAGGAAGCGCATCAGAATGGCGATGAGGATGTCAATGTCCGTCTCGGGGAACATGGACCCGTGAACCAGGTCGCCATAGCTGTGCATGTACTTTTTGAGTTTCTGCGCCTCTGCTGGCCGTTTCTTGGCCATCGCGAGGATCTCGTCCGTCTTGGCGTCGCTGTCAAGGATCGGCTCCACGAGGTTGGTGACCCAGTCGGTGATGCCATTGACGAGGTCGTCAAAGTCTCGACCCACCTCTTCAGGGGTCAGGTCTTTTCGGTATGGCTGGAGGCTAAAAATGTGAGATCGCGCGTCGTCCAGCTCAGCCCTCAGCCCCTCGTTCTCAGTTACCAGACTCTTGATCGTACTGGCTGCATCGTCGCTGCCCGTCGTCGCCGCGCTGGGCCTAGGCTGTGACCTGAGACGCCGTTCCAGCTCCTCAGCTGCTCGTTCGGCCTGATCGGCGCGGTTGTTGGCTGCTTTGAGCTGGATTCGCAATTGTTCCATTTCTTGGAGGACGGTTTGCACTTCGTCTCTCGCGTGGGTGGTCCGGGGTCTGGAGATGTCAATATCATCACGCAACTGTGTCGGGTGTTGAGTAGGAACCCAATGGTAAGCTGGCTGTGTTACACTGTAGGCACTGGGCCAACTGCTGTAATGGCGCCACATTGGTGGCGGATGCCGGAAATATGCTAACCTTGGGCTGGGCTCTCTGCTCCGGTACCCGCTAATGGCCGCGTCGATGCCATCGGTGACGGGCGGCGCGGTGCTCGGCCTAGAGCTGGGCGGCTCGATGTGTATCAGGACATGGCTGTATGACCGTTTCGCCTGGTCGGCGGGGGTTCCCGGGCGCCCATCGAGGGGAACCTTTTCGGGTCGCCTGGGAGGGTTGGATTCGTGCGTGTGCGGGGTCTTTGCGGGCTCGCCCTCGAACTCTTGTTTGGCATTTTCCATGTTGGGTTTTGGGGTTGAAATGACTGGACAACTTGTGCGAAACGCCAAGCTGGACTCGGCAGCTACAGCTTGGAGATGCGGAGCTGGTCGCGCATCACACGACAGCGGGAGGCTGATGCGGGGTTCTGGAAGCTCGTTCTGGAAGAGGTTTGATCTGGGGATTCGAGGCGGGGATCAATCTGGAAAAGAATCGGATGCACACGATGTGGACATGCCGATAAGAGGATGCAACATATTTTCGAAACCTTGGCTCCTGGTCAAAGAGCGCGCGGTTAGGTGGAGCTTGAATCCTCCGAGTTGGGACGAACTGTTCGGTTTGCACTCAGTTTGCGCATGGCGGAGTGGGTGGGCTGGTTGAGGTTTTGGTTGGGCCTATCCCGTCAGTCGGGTCAGCTTGAGCCCGCCAAGTCCAGACCGACAGGGTGCCCATGCCCCTTTGGTTGATCCTTGCCCCACATCCCCCCCGCAGTGTCCAGCCTTGTCGCGACCACATCGTTCCATTCCGAGCCTCCAGCATCCACTGACAGCATCCACTGACAGCACCCACCGTTTGCATTCCAACGGAAATTCGGCCCCTACTGGGCAACGGCACGCTGGAAAACCACAAGGCGGCACTGCATTGGCTGCACTGGATAAAGAATCGGAATAATCCCGGTTTTGTAGCGTTGGTCAACTTAGTTGGGCATTTTTAATGCACCATGGCGGGGCATCGGGTGCGTCGTGGACGTGGTTTCTGCCCGTTGCCCGTTTGGTCTGGCGCCGTTGAAGCCAAACGCGACTTGGGAACTTCCATGGGATGGAAGGCACGCGCGGCTTCAAAACTGAGGGATTCAGCCCTTCTGCACAGTTCGGGTTTCCAAGAATAAACTTGCCGTCGAGGAGCTGTCATCCCACCCCGCTAACCAGCCTCAGCCGGCCTAAGCTATCTCGGGTCCTTAATCTCGTTGGTAGTGAGGATAAGCTTGCATGTGGCCAACCAACTTTAACTTTCCGACGGTGTTCTCAGGTTACGATCTGCTATCCTAATTCATCGGCTCATTTTCCAAAATGGATTTTGAAAAGCTCGCCATCAACGAGCGCAAGATCATTGTCGGCATCGACTTTGGCACTACCTACTCGGGCGTCGCCTGGGCCGAGACACAGCGTCCCGACCGTCGCGTTGCCATTACGGCATGGCCCATCTCTAACACCATCCGCGAGGGTGAATCCTCGGACAAGGTCCCGACCAAGCTCCGGTACGATGGCGACGAAGTCGAATGGGGCTTCTCCATCCCGACCAATGCGCCGCCGGAGTCAGTTATTGAGTGGTTCAAGCTGTAAGTCTCACTTCAAGATGTCTTGACTGAATACCTGTGTATTAATTTCGTCATCCAGCGATCTTGACCCGTCTCTCCAGACCATGGGAACTGCAGTCAAGGAATCCGGCAACCGCGGGGGTCGCAACGTCGACAAGCTCGTGACCGACTACATGTCGGCCCTGGGCGACCACCTCATGTACACGCTGCGCGAGAAGCTGGGCGAGGGTGTCGTCAAGAGCACCCCGCTCGAGTTTGTCGTGACCGTCCCCGCCATCTGGAGCGACCTGGCCAAGGACAAGACAAGGCAGGCCTGCCAGCGAGCCGCCGGCCTCTCGGCGACCAAGGCCCCCATCCACCTTGTGTCCGAGCCCGAGGCGGCTGCCATCTATGCTCTCCACGGTCTTGACCCTCATGGTCTAAACATTGGCGACAGGTGATTCTTTCGACACTGGCTCATATTAGCATCTACTGACTGTCTAAAGCTTTGTGATTTGCGATGCGGGTGGTGGCACTGTTGACCTCATTTCGTACACCATCACTAACCTCAAGCCGATCCTCGAGGTTCAAGAAGCGACTCCCGGCACCGGCGCGCTCTGCGGCTCGACCTTCCTCAACATGCGGTTTGCGAAGTTTCTCAAGGCCAAGCTAGGCAAAGAAGAGGGCTTCGATGACGAGGTTTTGGCGGATGCGATGGAGCGGTTTGAGAAGACGGTGTGCACAATTCTCCTTTCTCCTTTTGACACAGGCAACTAACATACCCAGGTCAAACGCCAATTTACCCTCAACACTCGGCCTGACGAAACCTACACCATCCCCGTCGGCGGCCTCGCCAACAACAAGGAACTCGGCATCAGCCGCGGGCGCTACGCCCTCAAGGTACGCTCTCCATCCCCCTCCCTTTCCCACCACCTCTCTCTTACCCCCCACAGGCCTCGGACATCCAAACCATCTTCGAACCCGTCGTCCTCGAAGTAATCCGCCTCGTCAAAGACCAAATCACCACCAGCAAAGTCCCCATCAAAGCCGTCCTCCTGGTCGGCGGCTTCGGCGCCTCCAACTACCTCAAATCCCGCCTCCGCAACGCCATCTCCCCGCAAATCCAAATCATGCAACCCCCCAACGCCTGGCTGGCCGTCGTCCACGGCGCCGTCATGAAGGGCCTCGCCCAGTCCGCCCCGGGCGACAAACTCACCTCTGTCAAGGTCCAGAACCGCCGCGCGCGCAAGCACTACGGCACCGAGTGGCGCACGCGCTACGACGAAAAGATTCACGGCGCCAGCGGGCTGCGGCACAAGAAGCACTGGTGCGGGCTGGACGGGTGCTGGAAGGTGTACACCATGGAGTGGCTGCTGAAGCGGGGCGACGCGGTGTCGGAGAATGAGCCGTTTTATACGAACTTTGTGTGGACGGGTCCTGTCAGTCAGGGGAGGATTAAGAAGGTCAAGATGGATATCTATGCGGACCGGACGGCGCGCGAGGCGCCCGTGGCGAGGGACGAGAATGTCAAGTTGTTGTGTCATGTTGAGGCGGATGTGGGGCATATTCCGGAGAATTTGTTGCAGAGGAGGAAAGGGAATGATGGGCAGGTGGGTTCCCCTTTTTTATCTCTTGCTATTTCCCTTTTCTTTCCATTCTCACCGGCAGAAAAGTGAGAGAGATGCTGACGTTGGGATAGTGGTACTACGAGCTGAGCTGCAGGATCGAGGCGGTTTGTAAGTTTCTCTCCGTTTGTTGGTCTGCCCAAGGGGCTGGTGCTGATCGCCCTACTTTTAGTTCTGTCTGCGTCGACACAGTACACGCTTCTGTACAATGGCCAGCGGTACAACTCGGTCACGGCCGAGTATGTCTGATGCCTGGTTCTTTCTTACACCGCAGCTTTGTGTTTGATGGATTGGGGTTATGGCACAAAATGGCGTTGGGATTCATGGGGGGCGTTATGGAGATTGTGTGCGTGTATTTGGTTGATGTTTATGATGACGAGAAGGGGAGAAGTGGGTGGCTTTTTGTTGTCATCGTCGTTCCTTGGAGCTTCTCTGGTCATGACATGCATCGGGGTGAAATGTGCAACTGCCAAGTTGGCTTGACATACGAGCATTTGCTTCTATCTTGGGGTTGTTCTGTCCTAACTAATTTCCTGAGCCAACCTCGCTCCGTGAGAGTGTTGTTTTGTTGGATCGCAAAGTCCAGAGGCAGCCAAGGTCACTGCTTTCCGGATGCCGGGACGGCCCCCGCTGGCTTGCGGCCAAGCTCCTCCAGCAGCTTCAAAACTCTGGGGCTACACAGCTCCGCATGGTACGAGCCGTCCAGAAAATGTTGGGATGGAGGTTGGTATTTGGCCGAGTTCCGGTATGTGCGTATCAGCCACTCTCTTCCTAGGTTTTCATTTTTCAGCCAACTCTTGGGTAGCCATCTCCTCCAGGTCCCAGTCCCATCTGGGACGCCACACCAGTAATGCTCCAGAGGTGAAATGGTGAGTCCGGCGTGGTTTTTATCCTTTGCGCTCTCCATAGCATAGTACTTGTAGTCGTTGAACTCGACCTGGTTGAAGTCGACGATCACCACTTTACCGCTTGGTTTGATGACGATGTTACGCGGCTCGAGGTCAAGCTGAGAAACGCCGGCATCCCAGTATATCGCTATGTCGGCCTTGATGATGTTCTGGAGGACGCGGAGACGAAATTCCTCTGGCGGCAACAGGGAATAGTCGGGCCCTTCGAGCCAGGTGCCGCCTGCCCGGTCAATGATGTCAACCATGCATTCGCCCTCCACGAGGTCGATGAGGATCATGCGCACCCATCGCTGCTGGCCCGGCCGGTCGGTGTCAAGCGCAAATGTCCAGGCCCCGTGGTAGCCGGGCACAACTGACCCCCCCATTTCGGGCTGCATGAGGTTGTAAGCCAAGGTTTCAACGCTGTAATCCAGGTCTGCTTTCGTCATGCAGTCGAATGATCCGATTCTGCGAGGGTCCATAGGGTAGTAGACGCCATCGTAAATCTTGGCTACGTATTCCTCCGAGTGATGGCCGTCGATGAAGCAGGTGAGGACGTGCGCCCCGCCACTTCTCCAGCGTGTCTTGGAGCCCGTTATGGTGATAGTGCGCTCGAGCTCCCTCTGGGGGTGCGTTTCGATGGGCGGGTAGTCGAGGGCGAACTGGATGCGGTCGAGTTCAAACCAGTGCTTCTTTTCTTTTTTGTACCAGGCATCCCAATCGAATTTAGAACTGAAAGGATCGGGAGGAGTGTGTTTATAGATTCGGAGTGTCGTGCCTACACTGTATTCCGGCGGTAATACTCTTGGTGTTTCATCATTGCAGTGCGATTCCGGCGGTAGTACTCTTGGTGTTTCATCATCGCAGTGCGCATCGTTAGGCATGTTGCCAGAGTTGGGCGTGGTTTTTACCCGCGATCCTGACAATTGAGATGCCAGGCAGAAGACCGTTGCCCAACTGTTGGCGGGGGGAAGGGGGGGCGGGTGGCATTTATGCACTGTGTCCACTGAAAACAGACTGTTGGCCGCGATGAGATGCAATTGCCGGTGTGTTCACAGCCAATAATTCCGAGTTCGTTAAAAACAACAGCCACACCAGACCTGTGGCTTGCTACCGAATAGTGCATCTTCAAAACATGGGCAGCAAGGGTCAAATTGCTTCTCGCACGACCCTACCCTAACCCAACCCGGATCCAAATTCCTAATCCCAACACCCCGCCTTGAACCAACCCAAACACCATTTCCGCCCAAAAGAAGCCGCCGCCCACTACGTACACCTACACAGGGAGGAAGGGACCAGTCCTAACTAACCCCTAGCAACCCTCCTCCGCTTCACCGCCCCCCCAACATTCTCCGCCTCACCTCCAGCCTGCTCATCCTCATCTCCATCCCCTTCCTCCCCGTCATCAACCCCGCTCTCGGCGCCCCCATGCCCAAGAACACTTGCCTGCCTCGTACTCGTGCCCGTAGCATACCCCAGCCCAGCACCGCCACCACCAGGCGGCGCGCCACGCTGAATCTCAGCCGAGCGTAACTCACTAAGCAGCTTCTCCACCTCGACAAACATGGCGCGCGCATCCTTGACAACCCCAAACTCGTCCACCTTATAGCCAAGTACGCTGTCCTGGTGCGCGCCGCCCTCCATCCCCTCCCCTTCCTCGCCCACGTCCCGCAAAAACGCCGGACCGGGCCCGTGGTACGGGTCTGGGTTGTACATGACAGCGTTGGAGAACATGTGGGCGAGCTCGCGGTCGAGTTGGCTGCTGTTGATGACGCTCTTTGGCGGGACAAGCTCCTCGGTGCGGGGCAGCCAGACGCTGCTAGTGCCTGGGTCACCGTCCGGTAGGGCAGCCGCTCCCTGGGCGGCAGCCCGGTTACCGTGGTTGATGGCGGCGCGGATGCTCTTGAGGTCCTGCGGGTATTTGACGAGCTTGTGGTAACCCGGTGCATCCTTTTCGCGGATGGGCTGGGCAAACATGTTGGCGGACCGGTGGTGGATGATTTGCTCCATGGCGGATCCGCAGACTTTGTTGAAAGACCGGGTCCAGAGGACCACTTTTGGTGGCCCCGGAGGCGGCAGACGTTCGGAGAGGCCCTCTGCGACGCGGTTTTCTACGGATGTCCGGACCGGGGTGGGAGTCAACTCTTCTCGCTTGCGCTTGGTTGTCCGCGAAGGCTGAGGCCGGCCCGTGACGCTCTCATCAGCTGTGGTGTCACCGGTTTCCGTTGACGGCCGTGGCGTTGTCACCTCGTGCTTAACTTTAGGTGGCTCAAGCTCAGCAGCTCCCTGCGACGCCCCCTTGGCTTGCGGGCTCTGGGTAGCCGACGAGGAAACAGTGGGCCGAGAAGGCGAAATGCTAGCATGGCCTTGCTGCGTGGTATGCGGTCGATTGGGTTTTCGCTTGGCAGCCGGTGTTTCGGCTTGTGATTCAGCTCTCTGTCCCTTGGTCCCTCCTTGAGGTACGGACGAAGGTGGTGCGGCGGGCCGCAAGACGGGACTGGTTGGTTCAAATGCTGGACTCGGGACGTTGTCATATCCGAGCCGGAATTCAACCCCTGGCTTGGGAGTAGACGGAGTCGAATTTGAGACCCACTTTGTTCCGCTGCCAGCAGAAAATCTGGGGGTGAGGGCCATTGCGGGTGTCCGCGGAGGTGGAGGAACAGGGCTAAACCTGGCAGGCGGGGTCGGTGTTCCGACCACGGGCGGTCGGGGATGTATGCGGTCCACAGCGGCAGGCCGAGGCGGGTGATACGGCGAGCTGTAGCTTCGCGCCGCGTCTGGGTGAGCGGGAGCAGGGGATTGGATAGCCTGTGGCGCGGATGGTTGGCTGTACGACGGTGGAGCTTGCAAATTCAGAGGCTGCGGTCGCTGCTGTTGGATTGTGGGAGCCCCGTGGCTGGGTCTGGCCGGCGCCGTAGCCGGGGGCGCAGATGACGATGGGATAACGGGACTCCGGCCCGGGCCACTGTGTGCTGGTGGCGCATACGGCCGAGCCTGAGGGGCATGAACCGGAGAACCATGAGCCGGAGTCGGATGGGGATAGGCAGGGTGTGGGGGGGGATGGTAAGGAGATTGCGGCTGAGGTACATGGTGAGATCCAGGGGGCGGATGCAACGGCTGTTGTTGCCTGTGCGGTGCCGGCCCGTTGGTCGAGTCTGACGACGGCCGAACCGGCGGTGATTGGAGAGGGGGCGCGAATTGGCTCGTGGAATGTGGAGGGATCAAGACCTGCTGGGGCAGTGGCCTACCGGACTGTCCCTGCAAAGGCAGCGGGCTCGGATGCGGCGGTGGTGGCGGCGGTTGATGAGGGCCCCGTTGCGAAGGGAGGCTCTGCGGGAGAGGCGGCATCACATTGTTATTGTGATGCTGCAAGTCCACATTCGCCGTTTGTCGCGGAGTCGCGGCATTTGGTTGATAGGGCGGCTCCCACTTGAGTTGCCCCTGAGGGGGTAGTGGAGCGTTGGTCGGCGGGGGAACAGGAGACTGCCTCGGACCCACGACGCCATCTGGTCGCTGGAGGCCCTCAGGAACAGCGGCCGGTGCCGGTGGCTGCGATACTGATTGGAAAGGAGGAGCCCCTTGCGGGGCCTGAAGGACTTGAGGCGCCCCATTCGCGGGCTTTGGGGTTTCCGAAGGCCGCGTCATAGGCACTCTGGGTACCTCTTGCTGGGCAAGTTGGGGGGAGCGCACAACCTGGGGGGCAGTGAGAGCAGGCGACCGGGGAGCCGGGCCAGTCTTCTCTGGAACGGCCTGTTGCGGGGGCGACGGTCCATTCCTGCCATCCGGCCGCGATGGGGGATGTGGTAGCAGGGGTTGCAAAGGTCGCAGTGGTTGCTGTGGTTGCGGTTGTGCGATAGGTGTTTGAGCCGCCGGTTTAGGCGAAGCCAATGGTGACGGTCCAACACCATTAACAGGCACTGCTGTGTCGTGGTCCCCCACCACACTTTGAACCCCATTCGGGCTCTGTTGCGTTTGCCCGGTATCGACGTCGCCCAACTTTTCCAAATGGCCTATTTCCTTCTGCACCAGATCAAACTGCTGCTCGAGCTGCCGTATCTCGTTGACAGCGTGGCGCATGTAAGCGTCCTGCAACTTGAGGTGGGCTGACTCGATCTTTTCCACATGCTGCCGGGCTTCCCTCAAGGTCGGCGGCGGGGAAGGCTGCAACTTGCGCTTCTTGGAAGCGGGCGACAGGGCGCCATCGGGTCCGGGTGTGTCTCCGCTTTCGGCCTTGAGTTCGTCCCGCAGGAGCCGCAGGAAGAGCTCCTGGAGAGACTCGGGGTTCAGTCGTTGGGCATCGTATGTCGAAGCATTCTTGATCAGGTTATTGTTCTGGAGGGCCTCGGCGATGCGGGCAAAGGCGGCGGCTTCGAGCCCGTACTGGGCGATCCCGCGGAACAAAAGCAGAGTCTCGAGCTGCGTGTAGGGTGTCGTCTCGGTATTCATGCCCCAGACTCCACCTCGCGGGGGGCCGAGGGGACCGTCGCGCCTCTGGAGAAGATGAATCGGCGCCACGATCTGCGTTGCCCGTCGTCAGCGAAATCTCGCGCCACAGTCACAGTGTCCCGCGTCAGAGTCCCGCAATACGCGTTAGTTTGCGCGTAAAAAACATACCGGCAGACCGAGCCCGTCGCTCCCGTCAATTCGAGAGATGGAGCAGTATCGCTTGATGGGTTGCGTGCAATCGCGGGGGGTTTTTCGCCGTCGGTCGCTTTGGAGTGATGATGATTTTTTGGGGTTGCGATGTCGTAATCACGTGATCAGGCAATGTTGAAGTCGGTTCGGTTCGCGGTGGTTGATCGCCGAGCGGGAACTTGCAAGTTTGGTTTCTGGATTGGTTGCGGGACAGAGAGACGGATTTGGGCGGCCAAAACACGCGAGTGGCTCTTGTTACGGTAATTTACACGTTCTGATGAATTACGTAAATACACGTGACATGGGTTCCAAGAAGCTTCTCAGGAAGTGACGTGAACTTGCACTTGCTTCTTCGTCACCACATCTGAAGGACAGACAGAGAATACGAGATGCAGTTTCTGGTGCGCTGCTCCAAAGTGTTACTCGATACGGAATGAATACCGATCAAATAGCCTTGTCAGACAGACTGGTTATGTTTTTGGCCCCAAAAGCCTTGTTTTGTTTCTCTTCGTTCTCAATCTCCTAGAGGATCTCGACTTTGGACTTCATCCATGCACTTCGTGCAAGATGATACAAGGCAGAGGTGTGAGGTTCAAGCCTTCAAGAGCTGCAACATTTCCGCGACCAGGGAAATGAAACGAGATTGTTATGCGCAGGTTATGCCGATTCCACTGTGCATCTCACAGCCCCGCCAGCAAGCTCGGTCCTTTGATTTGGATCATCTCAAGGATCCCACCTCGAGCAATTGAGGGTGAAGCGTGATTGCGGTTTTGACCCCGCGAATCCCCATCGCGGAGGTCTTGGCAGCCACCAGCGCATGAGAGCATGGGCCACCCTTGCGGTTTGCTCGGCTTTGAGCGTGATGGGAGCGGCTGCCCTGAGAGTCGGCAGACCAAGTCAGAGGAGCTCTTTCCTGGGTCAGGTCAACAAGACAAATTCCAAACATGATCCTGAGGGTGAATTGCATTCCGAGTGTCTTCCTCAACAGAGGCTGACCCTTTAACCCACGCTTCTCCTATCCAAGGTCACATTGCTGACACGCGTGCCAAAGGGAGACCTGTCAGCAGCCGGGTTTTGGGCGGCACCGAGATCTCGAGGGTTGTGCATTGCACATTGCCATCCATGCCAGGCCTCTCAACCCCTGGTAAGCCTAGGACACCATCCCGCATTCGGCTGGGAGCCGACTTCCGCATGCCAACCAGTTGGGACCCTCTTGGTCCTTGATGAGCATTTGATTGCCTTGCTGCCTTCATAATTACAGATTACTGTTCTGCAACTCCATCTTTCAACTCAACTACTCCAACACCTCGCAACGCATCTCGGTCGCCTCCGCATAGCATTTTGAGCACTCTTTTATTTCTCCTCAACGACAGCTTGCAGCCACGACCATGACGGACGAGGAACTCGATCGCGAGTGGAAGCCCAATGGCCGCCGTCCGCAATCGTGGGTCTGCCCCTATTGACTAGTGCGAAAATCGCAAATGCGACCGCGCAAACGTCAAGACACGCGCAACGAGACAAAACGACTGACTTGATGCCAACAATGCAGCACGGTTGCCCGAATGTTCTCGGAAGAGCTCATGGACATCTTCCGCATCGACAACAGTGTCGCCGACCTGGATGAGCAGGTGGAAAAGCGGTCAGTGGCCTCTTGCTGCAAACGCCCTGCAGATGCGCTGCAAAACCCCGCCAAGACGCCCCTCGCGACCGCGTCAAGCTGCGCCCGCTAGCAGCTAACTAATTAATCGCGATCCATTAAAGCGCCAAATTGCTGATGCGTCTTTGCAATGCAGGAAGCAACAGATCAGCACTCAAACATCTGAGCTCGAGGCCCTCGAGGCCCGCATCCGTGAGATGGAGAGGCGATTGAAGCCGCAGACCGGCACCGCCACCAGCAACCCCAACAATATTCCCAGGGCATCGGGTCAGCAAGCCCCGTCGCATATGCAAGATTACCCCATCCGGAACCGAGAGCAGCAGCAGCAGCAGCAGCAGCAGCAGAAGTACGGTGGCAGCAGGCCAGGCACGGCCAGACAGAGCCAGCAGGCAGTCCCGGGCGCACTCCCGCCTACCCCCGTGGGAAGCGAAGGTGAATGCGATCCTCCCATTACCCGTCCATCCAGAGCATCCCCCCGACCGTCAGCAGCGCAAGCGCAAGCCCAGTCGCAGTCGTACCTCAGCGGATCCCGAGCCAGCATCGGCACACCTTCGCCGTCCCCTCTAAAGCGAAGGCCTTTCCCGGGGCGCGACCGAGAGTCTGTCAAGTCCATGTCGAGTTCAACGTTTACTGACTATGTGATTGTTCCCGAGCCAGACGGCGATCGCGAGCGGGATGCTTAGGCCTAGTTTTACCCACCAAACGGATACCATGTCTACCCCTTCGCCGGACGACTTCAGCAGGAGACTTGGCCGGTTGTTCAATCCCCTAGGTTTGCTGCCAGATGTTCAACAGAAACCACCCCTTTTTTACTGCGAGAAACTACGACACGATGATTCCTATACCCACGTCATTTAGACTTTCATACTTTTAGGGCGGAACCCCCGTCCGGCTGGTGGTTTGGGCGCCTCGGCTCCCCTCTCCGAAGCCACGGAATCGCGCATTCAGGCACCATTCAAGAGACTGTGGATCCCCGCAGTGTTGCCCGGCCGAAACCGCCCCCTCCAGCGATGATGCTTGCTGCGGCACCACCACGGCCAGCACGGCCGTCATTCTGCGCGAGGCACGTTGATCGCGGAGCCACCTTCCTTCCGGCCCTTCTTCTCTCGTTTCCCCTTTCGCTTCCGAACACTCTCTGTTCCGGGTAGGGCTTTGACTGCATGGCGTTTATTCATATTTTTTCTGTGGCGGGATAATGAGGCTGGGGAGAGCATGTTTGCATCTGGGTGTTCGGGCATTGCAGGCAGAACTCCAACTGTATATACACACATTATGCCATGTGCCTCGAGTATCTCAGGGCCATTCCGATCTGCTTAGGATGCTACCGCAACCTGCGCGTTCATTTCATGAAGTGGGCATGTCTGTACACTAGTGTGGTGACAGGTTGTTGGTATTGGTGAGCGTGACAACCAGCCAACCTCACCGTCGGCCGCGCTAACATTGAAGCATAGCCAGGTACCGATGTAACCATGGGTGTTGAATAATTGTAATTCAATAATAACAGAACTGTGATGATGCCGAGATGCGCAACCGAAGGACGGAGACGCCAAGGTAAGATACCCCTTACACCCCAAATCGCCAGAGCAAGAAAACGCCGAGAAAAACCAAATACCAACCCCAACTCCCCCTAATCCCCTTTTGTTAACAATCTTCGGTACCTTCAAAGACCCGAGTGCAACTTCTGCAGCAAGGCAAAGCAAAGCAACCTATCCACCATCCATCCACCATCCCGCATAAGGTATCACACATATCTAGCTATGTATGCACTGCAACACCACTCTCCGCCCGCTACTCCAGATGCAGCTCCTTGTCGGCGAACCCGATCCTCCCCTTCCCGACGTCAAACACGGCGTACACGGCCTTGAGGAAAATGTCGCCCAGGATGCCAAAGTCTTCAAGGCCAAACGTCTGCAACCCGCCCATACTGGAGCAGTGTTAGTTGCCCAACATCACAACATAACCATCCACCTAAACGCAGAAAAGGGGCAAGGCCAAACACCTATCAAAGTTTAAAAAAGAGAACGTACCACATCCTCGGATCATCCGGCATCACACTATAATTCATAAACCTCCCCGGCACCCTCGCCACCCACCCATTGGCAAACCCCATCTCAAAATCCGGCAGCGCCTCCCCGGCGCACTCGTACGTCCAGATCCCGCCCATGCTTGTGTTGCGCTTCGCCCGGGCGACGCCGCTGGTGTAGTACAGGTCGACTGCGTCGCGGCCGAGGAGGAGTAAGGTGGTCCCCGTGTCGGCGATGGCGCTCCATTGGTCGGAGAGGTACCACAGGTTGGAGGTGCCGACGTGCAGGCCGGTGTAGTTGAATTGCCAGAAGGTGGCGTTGGGGATCAGCGGGATGTAGTGGATTGTTGTGTTGGGGAGGTGGCGGGTTGGGTCGATGGTGCCGAAGGTGTAGACGCCTTTGGAGGAGTCTAAGGAGGGAAGGGGGGGTTAGTTGGGTTGGGTGTTATGAAAGGGGGGTTGGGGGAGACGCACGGTATTGTAGGTCGGCGGTGAATAAGGGGGAGGCGAGGTGGGGGGTCAGTTTGGACAGGACCGAGGACTGTTGGGGGTCGGTTTGCGAGGGGAGCCCGTAGGCCAGCCCGAAAATGCCGTCGATGTCGGGGTCATCGGTGAGCGAGGGCGAGGCCGAGATGGCGGACTCGATGACGGCATCGTGGATGGTGATGCCGCCGAGGTCGATGTTGTCGGTGTAGATGTTGCCCCAGGCGCGGCTGCCGTCGCCTAGAGAGTGGATGATGTTAGTCGGCTCGACATGAGCGGGGTGTGACGGAGGACCGTCCACTTGGTGTATCCGTCCACGGACACAAGACTGCCGGCAGCTCCGAGACCAGACGGTCCCATGATCCAGACACTCCAAAACTTGTCAAGCCGTCTCAAGATACGCCTCACACATCTTGGCGTGGACATAATTCTCTGGCAAGAAACTGGACAGACGTACCGTAGGTGATGATCCAAGTGGCATTGTCAACCCTCTTGGCCGTCTCGGACTCCTCAATGACCCAGACCGGACGATCACCCGCGGCCGACTTGCGCGTCTCAGATGTGTATACCCACCTGATACAATCAGCATTGTACGTCCACACGCACTGGAATCGAGACAAACTCACACATCCGCGGACCCAGTGTCGAGATCAACCTCCAGGTACTGCGGCGGCGTGCCGTACCCGACCCGGCTGAGGTACTCGCGGTCGCCCCTGACGCTGACGGCGCTGACTTCGCCGACTATCCCGTGTTAGATATCTAACATGACGACAAAGGATAGCGGTGGCTCACCATTGCCTTTCATGACCGCAAGCGAATTGGTGAGCTCCGAGGGCACATTGGCGCCCCACTTCTTCAGGGCGTGGGCATATGCGGCCGGGCCGTTGGGCACGTAGTTGGGGTTGCGGGTTAGTTCGAGGGAGACGGAGCGGCGGGCGAGGCCATTGCTATTGCGTTGGCTCTGGGCTGGGATGGTGGGTATGGCATGTGTGAGGGTGGGGAGGATGCCGAGGACGATAGCTGTGAGTTGGGGGAGAGACGGTTTGGTCGACATGTTGGGCCGTGGCTGGGATGCCGTTAGAAAGCTTGAAAACAAATCGATGAGGTGAATCGGGAAAGGAAGGAGCGAGATATGAAAGAACGACTTTTGAGATCGTGGAAGTGCAAGTCGAGAATGAAGTTTGGAACCTGAATCGAAGCCGACCACAAGCAACGGTACACCGAACCAGGCCAGTGAGGAAGTTCCTGTCAGGTCTCACAAATACCTTTGGGTCTGTTTGATCTTCCGTCAACTTTCGGATGACTGCTCAGAAAATTATCTGGGAACCTAGGTAAGGGACCTGGCAGCTAGAGCGCGTGACGCGTGGCCAAGCAGGAACGCGTGGGAACCTTGCAGGATTCTGACCATCAGTAGTCACGCTGACGTTGTGGCAGCGTGCTTAAGCTCATGCAGATGATGCCGGCCCTGCGTCTGGTTGTGGTACTAATGCGGGCAGCACAAAATGTGCGGGAGGGACAGGGTGAAAATAGGGGGTTAAAGTCAGAAACGCTTTGTTTGCAGACTTCTCCTTCCTGCCAGGGGAATCACCAGAATACTGTACTCTAAACAAGCCCAGAACTTCTATCTCCACCTCTCACTATCATCTCAAACTATAGATTCCAAAGTCAACTCCTCCATTTCAACCACCACCACCACACAACCTCTCCACCACCGCCCAAACACCCATGACCCATCACCGACAACCCCCAAAATCCGTCCTGTTGAAGTCATACAAACTCTATACAACACTTCCTCTCCCACTCCCACGCGCCCAGTTTGCACCAACCCCACCAGACGGGCCGAACACGCCGGCCACAACCAAGCAGGCACGTAGCCGCCCTAGCACAAGCACAAGAAGTTCTGGGCAGCGACACAAGAGGTACAGAAAACTCACAGAAAACCCACAGGAATCCCCAGGCGGACCCTGCACATGGGCAGCACAAGCATGGACATTGGGGGTTTCTGGTTTCGGGGCGGATAGCATCGGTTTGAACTGTGCCACATGCTTTATCGTACATGGGCATGAATTTGGACTTGGACTTGGCGGTAAGATAGACGGCTTGGGTTACTTGGGTTGCTGGGCCAAGGAGTTCTACGGATGCCATCTGATCATGAACAGTGTAGGACTTTAGTCTTGCATGAAGTTCGACGCTGTCTCACCTGCATATAAACTAAACGCTGTTACGCAAGCATTGAGTGACACAGTCAACGGGTAAACAAGACGCTGGGGGGGCCAATCCGTGTAGCCCACATCCATGGCATGGCAACGGCAGAGTAGACAGACAAACAAACAACCTCTATCACTGCCCCAAAGACACAAAGTTCCCTTAATCCATCTTTTAACATAGGTATGTAGGTAATTCTAGTGCCATATCAAAAACTGTAACCTGCAAACTGCAGTGGCCCCAACTCCGTTCAAATGCACCACGACTCTATGCCTCACCAACTACTTGGCCAAGTACCCTCTTCCTAGGCTATAGCTCATCATGACCCTCCTCCTTCTTCTTCTCCTCCCCACCTGTCTTCTCCTCCGCCTGCTTCTGCTTCTCCGCCTTCTCGGCCTCCTCCATAAACCCCTTCAACATCTCATCAATCTCCTCCTGACTCGGCATCTCGCCATTCTCGCCCAACTTGATCGTCTGTGCGGGCTTCGGCGCCGACTTAGTCGAAGACGCCTTCTTCTTCCCCTTTCCATTCTTGCCCTCCTTATCCTTCCCCCTCTTCTCAAAATTCCTGACCCCCTTCATCGCGAGATCCACGCCCACCTTGTCCAGCTTCTCCCGCTTCTCGGTCAGCTCCTTGACGAGCAGCACCGGGTCGTCGGTGGCGCCCAGCTTCTCCTGCGCCGGCAGCTTCTCCTCGAGCCACGCGCTGATAGAGGCGTACAGGTCCTCGCTCGGCTTGAGGTCCTCGAGCGAGTAAAGCGGCGGGACGGGGCCGCGCTGCTTGGTGAGTTCCTCCATGTTGGTCGGGGCGGCGGTGGTGGAGGGTTCGTCCTCGAGGCCGTCAAAGTCGCCGGAGGAAGGGGCGGCCGTGGTTTCGGCGTCGGTTCCTGTGGATGTGGACGAGGCGGATTTGGAGGACTGGAAGGCCTCGTATTCGGAAATTTGCTTCTTGATGTCAGCGAGGAACTCCTTGGTGCTCTTGAGCGCGTCTTGCAGGCCCTTGATGAGCTCAGGCCGCTTCGCCGCCTCGTCGATGCGCTTCTGGACGGGCACGACAATGTTCTGGAGTTCCTTGAGGCGGTTCTTGAACACCTCCTTGGTGGCGTCGGCGCCGTCGTCATAGAGCCACTCGCTGATCTCGTTGTTCAGCTTCTCCAGCTTGGACCGCTCCTCGGCGGTGGAGGCACCAATGAAGGCATCGTTCTCAATCAGATCCCGGACCTTGTAGGTGTAGGCTTCGAGCTGGTTCAAGGCCTCCTCGCGCTGTCTCCGTGCGCGGTCCGAGGCCTCAAAAGCCTTGAGGCGGTCCTTGACGGCGTTGAGTTCGGCTTTGGGCAGATAGGAAATGCCGGTCTTCTCCAAAGTGAACTTGACCGGGATGACGACAAGCTCCTTCTTCTTGATGGCGGGCTTGGCATCGGCGGATTCAGACGCGGCAGCGGCAGAGGAAGCGGAGCTCGAGGTCGCGGACGAAGTGGTGGACGAGCTCTCGACGGTCGAGGACGAAGACTCGGGCGCGGCCTCCTCAGATGACTCATCGTCACCCTTCAGGGGCTGCTGCTCCTTCTTGCCAAAGCCAAAGAGGTTCTTGACACCATCGACGAAGCCCTCCTTCTCCGGCGCCTCGGCCTCGCACTCGACAGTGACCTTGGTCACCTCGGCCTCGCCATTCTCGCTCGCCAGACGGGTGCCAATCTTAACGCGGATGTCGGCCTTTTCGCACTTGTGCTTCTCAACCAGCTCCTCAACCGAGGCAGTCAGGTTCTTGGTGGTGAGGACCTTGGTCTCGGCGTCCACCGTCCCAGCGTCAGACGCGGGCGCAGGGACAGTCTGGTAGAAGGTGACGTCGAAATCCTCGTGGTTCGTAAACGTGATCTCCTTGGCGGCCGCGCCGAGGTGCGACGTGGCGGTCCAGAGACGCTGCTGCTTGGGCTTTCCTTCGTCCGTCTTCCACTTGATGCCGGCGGGATACGCGGCGCCTTCGGACACCCGAATCTCCTTGACACGGAAGCTGGGGCTGATCTCGGCGGCCCGGAAGCCCGCGCCGAAAACGGCAGCCTCGTCCGAGTTGACGTTGGTGCGGAGCTTGTCTGCGCCGCCGAGGACCTTCTCCAGCTCCTTCTGGACAAAGGGGGTGCGCGAAGCGCCGCCGTGGAGAATGACCGAGTCGAGGTCCTTGAGCTCGATGCCGGCCGCGGTGGCGGCATTCTGGACGGCCACGCCGACTCTCTCTGCGTGGGTGGCGGCCATCTCCTCAAACTCGGCGCGCGTGACGGCGTACTTGAAGTCGATGTCCTCGTAGAGACCCTCGAAGCTGGCGCCGGTGTTCTGGTTGGCACTGAGGATGTGCCTGACCCGCTCGGCGTCCTTGGTCAACTTTGCGATGGCGCGGCCGTGGGCCTTGACGCCCTCGGCGGTGACGGAAGCCTTGGCGGCCTTGGGCGACTCGACAAACTGCTTGACCATGTCGTCCACGATGAGGTAGTTGAGCGCGTCGCCGCCGAGGGTCCGGTCCCAGCCGCTCCCGAGAACCTGAACCTCCTGCACAGTCTTGTTGAACTTGCCAATGTCCTTGACGGTCCGGCTCTGGAACTTGAGCACCGTGGCCTTGGTCGAGCCGGCGCCCATGTCGAAAATCATGTGGTGCTCGGGCTTTCCTCCCTCGTTGACGTTGGGGAACTGCCTGCTGGTCGCGTAGTGCAGGCCAACAGCCAGCCCGTCGCTAATCAGCGAGAGGACCTTGAACCCGGCGAGCTCGGCGGCCATTTCGGTGGCGCGCTTCTCCTCGGTGGTGTAATAGGGCGGAACGGTAAGAACCGCAGAGCGAACGGCGCTGCCGGGACCGGCGAGGTCCTCGGCATTGTCCCGGATGGCCCGCAGCTCCATTGCCAGCAGCTCCTCAACCATCCAGGCATCCTCCTCGGGGGTGAAGGCGCCGGCGCTCTTGAAGGCGGGAGTCCCGCGCAGCTTGTGTGCCTCCAATTGCAGCGCCGGGTGGCGCGCCGCATATTCCTTCACTTCGGCGTTGTCGACGGGGAGACCCAAGAGGGCCTTGAGGTTCGGGTAGACATCGCCGGGGAAGCGCGGGGCGAGGGCCATGGCGTCGGAGCCGTAGGCGCGTTCGGGGTAGGCGCCCTTCTTGGGGCCATTGGACGAGGGCTTGAAGGTGACGGCCGAGATCTCTTTTCGGCGCGAGTCTTTTGTTAGGACAATCTCGAGGGGAATGCCCGGTTTTACCAGGGCGGCTTTGATGTACTCGGTGCCCAGGTCGATGCCCAGCACTGCCGAGACGGCGAACACATGTGCAGAGAAGAAGAATATTGCACAGAGCAATAGCGACAGCGGCGATGTTGTCCGCGCCATGATGGGCGAGCTGGTCTAGGTGGGAAACTGCAGTCTGAGTGCGGTGGGAAGATGATGCGGTGAACCCGTGTGTTCGGTTTGGAAGTTAGGGTGTTTGTAGTGGCAAGTCCCCGCAGAAGCTGGCAACTCAGTCAAGAGCTCGGGAAAGAAGGAACGCTACGAATCCGAGGAATTGGACCTAGGGATTAAACATAAAAAATAAAATCTTTGGAAAGTAAGGACCGACACAATCTGGCCTCAACAACGAATTATCCGCATTTGTCACGGGCACGGGTTGGTTGCGCCGCGGGCACAGCTGCTTTTTTCCAATGTCGCAAGCTGTTCTCTGCGAAAGGACAGCTGGTGACAAGCCGCGTTTTGCTTGGCTGCTGTCAAAGGCCCAGCTTGGACAAATTTCTATCCAATCAGACCGTCTGATTGACTGGAGGCTCGGTCCCCGCTGCTCCAGTTCCGAGACAGGGGCCGCTTCAATTAGCTAATTGCCAAGCCTGCCGACTTGCATCCGGCTTGGCATCCCGTCAGCCCGGACATCTTCCGGACATCTCCCGGCCATCACACCCCGAGAACGGCACTCACTGCAGTCACAAGCTGCGAGGGAAATCCCCTCATTCATCGACGATGAACTCGAATCCACCTGGGACCGTCTCGGACATGGGCAGTTTTGTCTCTTCCAAGGGACCTTTCCCATGGCGCAAAACAGCAAACGAAAGAAGCGGAGCATACAGGATTCCGCCTGGTCCGTCAACAGATTGAATAACCACGCCAGGAGCCACGGTGATAATGAAGCCGTAGGCATTTTGTACCCATCGGGTGTGTGGCCGTGAGCCCGCAGACCGCCTGACAGCCCACGTACAGACTGACAGCCCACGTTGGACAGGCCAACTAGGGCTGAGCACAGACCAACATGCATCCCAATCTGCCCCTTTCCAGACGCGACTTTCACTCACTCCAAACCCCATGGAAAGACGCGCTCCTGGCAAAGCGTGGGCAGTATTTGATATTCTTATATTACATGCCCTGTGAGGGGCGCCAGTTGCCAGGAGAAATGTGAGGCGGGGTTCGTGATACCTCTCCTGAGTGGCTTGGACAGCCTGCTGCATGGCAAGCTTCTGCCCATCCAGCTGTGCATGAACACCTGCAGTTAGCAGAGGGCAAGATGCACTGTTTGTTGCCTGGTGACTTTCCCCCCTCTCATCTTTTTGTCCCAAGTTTGACTTGCAAAAAACCATGTCTCAAGGTCGGGAAAAGTGCACCTTCCCCGACTCGGTCGTCCGTACCCAATCATGGTGGTTGTGGCTCGCCTCTTCCTGCAGCTCGCACCCGTTTCAACTGGGATGCCGACGCCTTCCAGGTTGTCGTGACTGACAGTGAAGACGTCCATTTCGTGAGTCACATATCTCTGCAAACTCTCCACATCTAACCCGTAGCATTTGGCTCGCTAAGAGTACGTTGGCGATTTAGTGGTCGTTGTGGCATTCCCTACCTCCCAACCGAGGTGTGGTTATGAACGACAGAAATAGGAGACCAGGTCAGAGATATCGACATAGGACAATATCCGTTTAAATACAACATGACCTTGGCCTTAACCAAAGCCTGTCATATCATCTCTACCCAAGTACCCCTATTTCCTCCCCTCCCCAGCCTCCCTCTGCAAAACCCCCAGCGCCGCCTCATAGTCCCTCACCCTCTCCTCCCCAAACTCGCCCTCCTCACCCACCCGCACCCTCTCCACCACCCGTCCCCCCCTCACAATCCCACAAGTAACCCCCTTCCCTTCCCCAGCAAAATCCCTCCAGAACCGCCTCCCCTCGGCGTGCTCGACCAGGCTCCACGCGCATCCCTTCCGCCCGGCTCTCGCCGTCCGCCCGACGCGGTGCACGTACGACGTCTCGCTGATGGGCAGATCGTAGTTGACGACGTGCTCGAGGTTGAGCAGGTCGATGCCGCGCGAGACGAGGTCTGACGCGACGAGGACTCGCATCTTGCCCTGCGCAAAGGCGCGCAGTGTGCGGGCACGGCGCGAGGTTTTGGTGGATGAGGTGAGGGTGCCGATGAGGGGTGCAAGGTTGGGGGCGAGGAGCGCGAGGAGGCGCGAGAGACGGAGGGCGGCTTCGTTGGATTTGGTGAAGATGAGGACTGTTGTGGGGAGGGGGGTGGTTGAGGGTTTGGTGGTTGTGGTGGGGGTGGATGGTTTGGTTTTTTGTTGAGGGCGGGAGGAAGCTGATGGAGATGAAGAGTCGGAAGAATCAGAATCAGAATCAGAGTCGGAGTCGGAGTCGGACGAGGATGACTCTGAGTCGCTTTCCGATTCGACAGAGGTTTCTTCGGTAGCAGCATCCTCGTTGACGGCAACCATGTGCTTGCTGTTGAGCAAGTCCACCAGGTACAGCGGCTTGAGACTGGGCTCGCGGACCTTGATGGCGTATTCTTTGAGAAGGGGCGGCAGACTCTGCTCGCCGGCCTTTGTGCCCTCGACGACAATGAGCTTCGGCCTCGACAGCTTCAGTCCGTTCAACAGACTGAGGTCCCGGGTCATGGTGGCACTGAGAATGACTTTGCGGACGCCGCTCTTGTTTGATCCTGGGAAATCGCGAGCGCCCGGTTTCCTGACGCTCAGCTTGTCCGTCACAATATTCAGCCACTGCTGGAAGTCCTGCCCCAGCAACTTGTCGGCTTCGTCGACCACTAGCCACCGGACATAGTCGAGCGTAAAACCGGGCGTCTTGCTGATGTGCTCCACAAGCCGACCGGGGGTGCAGATGAGAACGTCAACCTTGGAACTGTGGGCAGTGACATGGTAGGGGAGCGGCTGCGTGCCCCCAAGATCCAGGCTGTCGTCTTCCTCGTCCGAATCATCCAGATTGACGAATCTCTCCTGCTTTTGCAGGTACTTTTCGTATCCCTTAGGGTCATATTTCTGCTCCTCGGCTAGAATGGCGGACTGCTCGTCTTTGAACACCTTGTTTCCCATGGCAGTTCCAATCTTTACCCTCTTGCCCCCGTTGACCGCAAAGGCGGCGGCGCAGGCCTCGCACGCGAGCTGCACCTGGTGGACGAGATCTCTTGTTGGTAGTACAATGAGAGCCCTGAGCCTGGTGATACGACCTTTGCTGATATCCTGCACCATCGGAAGAACATAAGACAGCGTCTTTCCGGACCCGGTCGGGGCAGCGACAACTACGTCGCCCTGCCTGTCGGGAGAGGGCAACAGCAGCGGGAGAACTGCGGTCTGCACGGCAAAGGCGTCCTTGAAACCCTTGGATTCGAGGATTTTGGATGACTCCGCGGGAATGCCCAACTCGGTGAAGGGTTTGCTCGTGTCGGGGCCGACCCTAATCGGAGACGCAAGCCACGGGGGCAGCGTTTCATAAGTCAACTTGGACTCGTCAAAAACGACTGGCTCTGGCTGAGGGAGCGGCTCGAGCCCGTGTTCAACAACGGGTTCTTCCTCTTCTTCCTCATTGGCATCCTGGTCTTGATCTGCCCTCGACTGGAGAGCTTTTTCGACCTTTTCAAACACAGACTTGTGTCTCTTGCGGATATCGTTTGCATCGTCCTCGACATCGCCGCTGCCGTCTTGTAGCTTGGCCTTCTTCTTTTTCTCCCGTTTTGGCTTTGGTTTGTCGTCGGCGGTGGTTGGTTCTGGAGCCTCCGCGACATCCTGCTGTTTCGAAGGTTCCTGTTCTAGAGGTTCCTGTCCTGAAGGTTCCTCTCCCGAAGGTTCCTGTTCGGCAACAGCCTGCTTGGGTCCAGCTCTCTTGCGCTTCTTCGGCTTTGGCTCTTTCGAGTCGCTTTCGGCCCCATCATCCTCTTTGGCCTTGTCCTTGCGCTTCTTCGGCTTTGGCTCCTTCAAGTCCGTTTCAATCTCTCCGTCTTCTTTTGTCTTGTCCTTACGCTTCTTCGACTTTGACTCCTTTAGGTCGCTTCTGACCTCGCCATCTTCCTTCGTCTTGTCCTTGCGCTTCTTCGGCTTTGGCTCATCCGTATCGCTGTCGGTTCCATCATCCTCTTTCGTCTTATCCTTGCTCTTTTTCGACTTTGATTGCTTCTTCTTGTCTTCTACCGGGCCCCAAAGCTCCTCATCAACTGTCCGTTTAATCTTGCTGTAGTCGATAGGTGGGAGGTCGGCTTCATCAAACACAATTCGTTTCGGCTCGGCGGTCGGGAGAGTAGCTCGCTCGCCTGCGGCGTGTGCAGGGACGAAGCGGGCATAGGGTATTGACGGTGGAATTGGGGCCGCCGGGACGGGAACTGACGAGGCCGGGGCCGGGCCCGGGGCTGGGGCTGTCGAGCGCTGCTCCTTTGGGGGAGGAATGTAGCGGTTGTACATTGTCGCGTCGATGATCCGAAGTCCCTGCGCAGGTTGATGCTGGCAGAAAGCTCAATTGCGACCGAAAAAAAAGTTGGAGCATCTGCCGCAGCTGCACGCATGCGGGGCCGAAGTGGGGGCTGCAAGGCATGCGCAGCGGCAGGGGTGCGTACACCAAGCCAAGTCCGGCAGGCGGTGTGGCTAAAGCACCCTGGCCCCTGCTTATCGCTGTGTTATCATCTTGCTGTCCTGACCAGGGGCACCCAATCCAATCAACACTTCATTCTTGAGTCGTTTGCTCTCGGTCTCAACTCACGTTCACTTCAACTCCAACGCCCATCACTCACTTCTCACTTGGTTCGGGGAAAATGATACCCCTGAACCGCCGCAGCAATGGCGCCCACATACAACATCGCCATGGTTAGCGACTTCTTCTTCCCACAACCAGGCGGTGTCGAGAGCCACATCTACCAATTGTCCACCAAACTCAGGGATCGCGGCCACAAGGTCATCATCATCACCCACGCCTACGAGGGTCGCACCGGCGTGCGCTATCTCACCAATGGCCTCAAGGTCTACCACGTTCCTTTCCTCGTCACCTACCGGTCTGCCACCTTCCCGACCGTCTTCTCCTTCTTCCCGCTCTTTCGCAACATCATCATCCGCGAGCGCATCAACATTGTGCACGGCCACGCCAGCTTGAGCAGCTTATGTCATGAGGCCATCCTCCACGGCAGGACCATGGGCCTGCGGACTGTCTACACGGATCATTCCCTCTTTGGCTTTGCCGATGCCGCCAGCATCTTTGCCAACAAACTTCTCAAGTTCAGTCTGAGTGATGTGGACCATGTCATCTGTGTGAGCCATACATGGTAAGCTGCAACAAGTGGCCCGCCCATCGAACCCCTGATTGACATTCACCACAGTAAAGAAAACACCGTCTTGCGAGCATCACTCGATCCCCTCATGGTCTCGGTGATCCCCAATGCCGTGGTTGCCGAAAACTTCAAGCCCCTCTCCTACCCAACAGAAACCCCAGCCGGTTCCTTTGGCCACCGCACCCCGCCAGCCCGACCACTAGGGCCGCACGACATGATCACCATCGTCGTCATCTCGCGCCTCTTCTACAACAAGGGCACCGACCTCCTAACAGCCGCCATCCCTCGCATCCTCGAGAACCACCCCAACACGCGCTTCATCATCGCCGGCGATGGGCCCAAATCCATCGACCTCGAGCAAATGATTGAACAAAACGTCCTTCAAGACCGCGTCGAGATGCTCGGCCCCGTCCGTCACGAAGAGGTCCGCGACGTCATGGTGCGCGGGCACATCTACCTGCACCCGAGCCTGACGGAAGCCTTCGGCACCGTCATCGTCGAGGCCGCCAGCTGCGGGCTCTACGTCGTGTGCACGCAGGTCGGCGGCATCCCCGAGGTGCTGCCGTCGCACATGACCGAGTTTGCCAAGCCCGAGGAGGACGACCTCGTCGCCGCCACGGGCCGCGCCATCGCCGCCCTGCGCGCCAATAAAGTCCGCACCGAGCTGTTCCACGAGCAGGTCAAGCGCATGTACTCGTGGACCAACGTCGCGATGCGCACCGAGCGGGTGTATGATGGCATTTCTGGCGCGCTTAGCGAGGCCGATTTTTATGGGTATGACGCCGCGAGCGGTGCCGGGAGTTGGAGTGCCACGCGCGGGAGGTCGGGCGTGCAGAGCTTTGCGCTGATTGACCGACTCAAGCGATACTATGGCTGCGGCATCTGGGCCGGCAAGCTGTTTTGCCTGTGTGTGATTGTCGACTATCTGATCTTTTTGATGCTGGAGCTGTGGTTTCCGAGGGACAAGATTGACATTTGTCCGGACTGGCCAAGGAAGGAGCCGAAAGAGAGTGGGAAGGATGCTGTTGGGTGAAGGAGACTTGTGAGAGAAGTATGGCCAAGGCCCCTGTTGTGTGTCAACGGGATTATGGATCCTGGAGTGTCGGAATGGTTGATACCCGGAGTATGCGAGTTCAGGTGAACATTTTTAATACCTACGGATGCTACTTTCTGCGACGAAGAAGCACCTTCGTCTTCCGAACAACTGCGCCGATGCAATATCTATGGGAACAATCTTATTCAGGAACCCAATGGGAGACCACAATATCTACATGAGAAATTCGCCTTGCCTAGAAGAGGGGCCCAGAAGGCAGAGCCACAAGAAAGATACCTCACACAATACATCACCAACACAGACAGACAAATCCACCTATATCCCAAGCTTCAACATACCGCCCACCCCCTATCCAAACCCAACAACCTCCCGGTCTTACCCCCTCGCAGCATAAACCTCCCCACAAAAAATCACCTTCCCCACCTTCATATCCCCCCGCCCATCCCCCCTCTTATACAACCGCGGCGACACAGCCAGCACCACCTCCCTGACCGCGCCCCGATCCGCGTCCCCGTCATAACAGTCGACAAAATCCTGCCCAATCTGCACCTGCGCCCCGCGCTCCGGCATCTCCAGCCCCAGCTCGGCGCGCTGCACGCCCAGCTCCAGCGCGAGTTCCCCGGCTGTGTTGACGAGGTGTGTGACGGTCGAGACGATGGAGTCGGGGATGCCGGAGGGGTTGGTGGATATGTCGGAGAGGAGGGTGAGGATGGTGGTTTGGAGGTGGGCGCGGTTTTGGTGGTAAGGGGTCGAGAGGGCCGAGGCTGAGGGGAGGGTGGGGTGGGAGGAGTGTTGGGAGGAAGGTTTGCCGCGCTTGGGGAGGGCGGCGACGAGGATGGATTGGAAGGCTGCGGAGCGGAAGCGGTTGGCTTCCGGGGAGGTGCGGAAGAGGGCGATGCTTTCGGCTTCGAGGGTCGGGTGTGATGCTGGGGGAGGTGTTAGTGGGGATTTGGGAGGTGGAGGGGAGGATCATCTTTGCTTACCGGTTGGCTGTGAGGGCTCGAGGAGGCTTCGGTATGCCACGTAGAGGTCTAGCAGCTTCTGTTTTCCGTCGCCGGTGCCAAGCGCGCCGAGCCCGAAAGGGGCGGAGAAGAAGCCGTCCTTGATGCGCCCCCAGAGGATGCTCTGCAGCAAGAACCGGGTTACCCCCCTGCCTTCCGTTTCTAGTAGCCTCGTTGGATCCAGTGGACTGTTTGAGGGAATATCGACTGGGCCAAGGTTGAAGGTGATGGTTTCGACTGCGAGCTTGAGCTGCTGGTACTTGGACTTGAGGGAGTCATCGGTCGCCGGCCGGAAGTCGTCCGAGTTATCCACCAGGCTGCTCTCGAGTGACATGACGGTCGCCTCTAAGTCTCTTACATTCTGCTGATGGAATTGGTCTCGTTTGGCAAGTACGTTGTTGAGATCGAGGCGCGCTTGCGTAAGTTGCTTCTCGTGGGCCTCGTTGATCTGCCATATCTGGGCCTCGTGCGCGGCTCGCTGCCGCTCCTTCTCCTGTGTGTGCTGGTCATTCAGCCGGCGGACAGTGTCCGCATGCTTGAGATCCTGGCTCCGAAGCTCGACCTGGTGCTTTTGCTCTTGTCCATCGATAATTTGCTGCAACCTCTTGATTTCCTTGTCGTAGGATACGCGTTGATCAGTCTTCGCCTTGCTGTGCTGGCGTTTCTGCTCCTCCAATTTTGCCCGCAAATCTGCCGTACGGGTTGTGAGTTTGGCCTGAAACGTGTCGTCCAAGTCCTTCAGCTGCGATTTTGTTTTCCAGTGCTCGCTCTCAGAGCGCTGCAGCTTCGCCCTGAGTTCACGAGCCGTTGTCTCGAGGCCGATTCGCTGTGTCTGTTCTATTTTGTATTTGCTCTCGGAGTGCTGCAGGTTCCCCCTCAGTTCGCGAGCCGTGGCCTCGAGGCTGATTCGCTGTGTCTGTTCTATTTTGTGTTCGCTCTCGGAATGCTGGAGCTGCGCCCTCAGTTCGTGGACTATTGTCTCGAGGCTGATTCGCTGTGTCTGTTCCTTTTTGTGTTCCTTGACCCAGTACTCTGCGCTGGTCCAGTTGGCTCTCGAATTTTGGACATATTTTGAGGCAAACTTAAACATGGGCTTGACGGGATTATCGCTTTGGTCCCATGTTTCAGCCCATCCGTGCATCTCCAGGAACTTGGCCACCTCTGTGATTGCTCCCTCTCTTTCATCCTCCATCCGCGCAACCTGGCTCTGAAGTCTGTCCCTCTCATCTTCTATCCATTTTACCTCGCTACGCAACTCATCTCTCTCAACCTCCACCAGCTTTACCTGGCTTTGGAGCCTGTCCCTCTCGTTCTTCAGGGCGTCAAACCGAGCTTCCTGTGCTTTGTCGTTTGGGTCTTGGTCCAAGTCATTATTGGGATCGGGATTCGATGAGCCCCCGGGAATCCATGCAAGACTGGAAGAGGGTGGTGGTTGAAGTTCTGTCTGAGTAGTGATAGGCGGTATCAGAGACGGACTTGAGTGCGCGGGAGTTCCGCCTTGGTCCGGGCCGTCCCCGGCCGCTCGTGCTCCAATATCTGAAGGCGGGGGGTCCTGGGACGGGTCCTGTGACTGTGCCAGTGGGGGGTTGATAGGACCGGGATCGACATCGGGCTTCGTTTGACTCGTGGTCACAGCGGTATTCCGAGAGGAACTGGAACGTGGAGGCGGAGCGGGCGGATGTGTAGGATCGATGTGTAAAAAGTTTGGTTGTAGTTTGCCTTGAGTAGTAGTGAGCGGCGTCGGAGATGGCATCAAATGCGCGGGGTTTCCAGCTGGGTTCGGAGTATCCCCTGGCACTCGCGCCCGAATGGCCGGAGGTAGGTTCAAGAACTCAAGACGGGGCAGGCTATTCAGCTGGAACATGGTTTCATCTGAAAGCCGTTCATGGATTCTGGGGTCATGCCTCAAAACGTCGGCAAGCTTTTTGAGCTCCAGTTCCGAGAGAAGGGCGGGATCTAATCGGACGAGCGCGACGGCGGGGAGCTTGTTCAGCACATCTAGGGGCAGTTTGCCGAGATGGCTAGGCGAATAGTCGGCCAACCTCAAGAGGCTGTGGTGGGACAGTCTTGGGAGTACCTCGTCACGGAGCAGGACAAGCTTATCGGTGGGCAAGCTGTTGAGTATCTCGACGGGCAGGCTCATGAGCGTCTCGAGAGGCAGCTTCAGGATGGTCTCTGGCGGCGATTTGCCATATTTCCTTTCCAGCTTCTTGATATGTGACGCTCGGGTTGCAGGGTCGGAGGAATTGGGAGGGGCAAAACCCCCAGGCTTTCGGAGGCTGAGGAACAGGGACATGGTGGTAGATTTGACTTTGGTGGTCAAGCTTCTAGGAGATGCAGAGGGAGTGTCGGCACTGCCGGGAGGGTCTTGGGATTGTTGAGGCGAAGGAGCGTTTTCGAGACTCCCACTGCCAGTGGTGAGAGTGAGACTGCTCACTCGGCTCCTCATTTGGACGGTCTGCTGCTGTCTGGCACTCTGGCGCTCTGGGTCTCTGACAAGTAACGAGTGACGAGTCGGTACTCATCGGGCGCCGAATCGTGAACTCGGGCGGGAAATCCTGCTCGTTTCCAGCCTCGCTGCATTGTGCCGCTTTGTCTCGAGTGCCGCTGCGCAGCCCGAGCCTGAACGCATTTGGAGACTGCTCCGTCAGCGCTTGGATTGCCAGAGCCTCGTCGTCCCCGATTAGCCATCTGCCGCCATCACCCCGCAGCTGAAAACTGCACTTTGCTTCTCAACCACACCACGCATCCACGACCACGTCTTTGGCGGCTGAGTGGCACAGTGCACAATTTCTGCAGGGACTTGCCGACCCCCATCACGCCATGGCGCAGCATGCTATCGGACGCCACATGGGTGTTGAATGGCCATCAAAGTCTCGACCCCCTCATGCCCCTCATCGGGCATAGAACTGGAGCTTTGCCGCAATGGGTTTGGCATGGAACCTTAACTGTGTACAGCCTCCAAATCTCTGGAAAATTGTTGGAGGTTCCAGGCTGTGAATGCGCTGCAGCCTGACAGAAATTGATTGGGGAACAAAATACATTCCAAAGGCTCCTCCTGTCTCTCAGCCGGGGCTACAGGGCAGTGAGAGGGGTGGCGCTCTTGCCTCCAAGGTCGGAAACCAAGACTTTCACTCACACATGCTCCTTCCCGCCCTCGAAACCTCATATTCTTGCAACACCCCATTGCACCATTTGAACCTCAGGCTTTTAAACTTTGACATGACCGGCCCAGCCCTTCCTGCTGCTTGAGTGGGCGCAGTTAGCTACCTCGTTACCCTGACTACGGCAATCCTTATCCCTGAAACGATAAACATGGATGAGTACTCGCCCTCACAATCCCAACGGCCCCAGCAACCCCCGTCCCCTCTCATGCAACCCGCCAAAATTCCAACCCAGTACTCATCACCCCAGCTTGGGCAGATACGCAACAAGTCCGGAACATATGATCGACCGAAGACTGTGGAAACCTCGGCCTCGCTACCACCATTAGATCCCGTGAACTCGAAATCAGCACCGCCGCCTTCATGGCCTGAGGTAGTAAATCAACCGCGCACCCCACCTCTTGATCCCAAGGATCCGGTTTCTCCAACTGCTCTGGTTGCTCCGGCCGCTGCCGCCGCCGCTGCTGTCCCCACAGGCGAAACGCGAATACAAGTTGCCCTGGACTATGGCACTACGTTCACCGGTAAGATGCCATCCTGCCATTGCTAGACCTAAGCGTTAACGCCGTGAAGGTGTCGCCTATTTGTCTATCCCTGCCGCGAGACAGCAAGAGTCGGATCTCGAAGCCCTCGTGGGTGATATCAGGGTTGTTCAGTCCTGGCCCCCCAATCAGGAATCGAACAAGGTGCCTTCGCAGCACTCCTACTCCAACACTCCAAAGGGCTGCCAACAATGGGGCTACGACATTGATGACAACTCGCTGGTCCTCAAGCGCACCAAGATACAGCTCGAAGAGGTCAGGAGCCGCATCTCGGACCTGCGCACGCTCAGCGAGATGCTCTACCAACTACGTCTGCTTGATCTGAGCCGGGCCGCGGTCAAAAAGAACGGCGTTCCCAAGCATCTAGCAAAGGAGCCCGAGGACATTGTTAAAGACTATCTGGACTATATTGCCGAGAGAACACTCATCGAGATTATGACTCGAGTGGGGAGGCACGTCCCCGCCAAGATCCCGATGGACCTGGTCGTCACACATCCGGCTGTAGGTGTTGCACCTGAGTGGTCAGAGGTTGTTTGTTGGCTAATTGTCTGGCTAGGAATGGTCCAACCGGGCCCTCAATTCGACGTTTCGAGCCGTACGCGGCGCCTTCAACGAAGACCGCTTCCCCCAGCTCCGCAACATTTCGTTTGTACCAGAACCGGTTGCATGCGCACACTACACTCTACGGGAAGCCTGGCGCCAAGACAGTGAAGAGAGTGAAGACGGTCTGCGGTTCAGAAAGGTGCTACATATTCCATGACTCTTGTGTCGAGTCGCCTTCGTGGGCCGCGGCTGACATGAGACAGAATGATGCCTTCGTCGTTGTTGATGCTGGTGGCGGAACTGTCGTACGTCATGGTCCAGCGCTAGCACTCGGTGAAACTGGGAATCGTCTAACAACTGCAGGACTTGGCTTCGTTCAAAGTCTTGAGCATAGATCAAGACAAAAAGCAGATCAGATTTGAGCAAGTCGGAAACCCCACAGGTAGGCTGGGCGTGTGCAGGAAATGCGTTAAATCTCGACTAACCATGCAGCAGGAGACACATGCGGAGCCACGTGCATCGATAAACAGTTTGAACGCTTTGTAGAAGAGCGTCTGGGGCGAGAAGACTGGAAGAAGCTGATCGAGGCTGACGTCCGAGATCATGGGACCGGTGGACATTCCATTGTGAAGCCTAGGCTCCGGCGAATACAGGAAAAGTTCCAGCCTATCAAGCACCAGTTTGACGGGAGCGACAGTCAACTGGCCTGGCCAATTCAACTTCCAAGAGATATCGGCAGTGTCGAGGACGAAGCGAGAGGACTCTCGAACGGGGCCCTGAAGATCACTGCGTGAGTTTGTTTCAATCCACCAACAAGGCCAGGCCGCTAATAAGGTACAATCCACAGAGATGACCTAAAGCTTATGTTTGAGGATTCTGTTGACAGAACTCTGTATCTCATCGAAAAAGCAGTGAATCTCCTCGAAATTGGTGAGGGACTCACAGTCAGGGTAAGTCGCCGTGGCAGAACAACATATTGCTTATTCTCCGAGTCCGCTAAGTCACCAGCAGAACATCTTCCTCTCGGGCGGTTTTGCTCAGAGCAAATACTTGTACAACAAGGTCAGGGACTTCGGCAAGCAGCGCAAAATCGATGTCAAAAGGGGAGAAGACTGTTGGATTGCCGTTGCCAAGGGCGCCATCATCAAGTCACTGGGCATCTACACAAAACGGCCGTTGTTTGTCAACAGCTGCCCTCGGCACTACGGCATCAAAGTCCGGAAGCAATTCGCCTCGTACGAGAACCACCCCCGAGAAGACGTTCTCGTGGACGCTGATGGCGTCAAATGGGCACGAGACCAAATCCGCTGGTTCATCCGCAAGGGGGACGGGGTTTTCCCGGGCAAACCCACTGTGGCTACGTATGAATGCTCCTTTACCATGAAGACCAGCGAGTATCTTCAGGCCAAAAAGAGGCGAGCCTCTCAAGGGGCCACCAGGTCGAGCGGGGCCACCCAGGAAGTCATCTTGATCGCTTCGAGACGAGACCGCCCACCAATGCGTGTCGATGACATCGACAAAGGTACGAACATTGATGTGCCAATGTTGCCTTTATTTCATTTGCTAATGGTGCCATAGAGCAAGAGCAGTCGTTTTCTCTGACATGTGACCTGACTGAGGTTTCTGAAGATTACATTGAGGAAACCGTGGACAAGTGCAAAAAATTCAACGTAACAGTGGTCATCGAGGTGCAGGATAAGGTTAAATTCAGGGTCAAGAGCGGCGACAAGGAATTAGTGTCTCTGCAAATACCTTTGTAGCAATGAGTTGGGATTAGAGGAATGTTCCAGGCAGTTTGGGGAGCAATTAACACTCTCACCTGCTTGTGGCTGAAGTGGGATTTTGGGTTTACCATTTTTGAGAGAGACTGCAGGACTCGGCAGGAGCATAAACCCCAGCGGCGGGAGACAACATCCAGCTCGCCACCCCAACTCCTCCAGAATCACCAGGGCCCGGAGCCTTGTCATAAATTGGGCGCTGTCTGGGAGCCTGATGGTCTGCCAGCTCACCGCGGGGTCACCACTCTTGGAGCTGATGGGAGGCGCTTATGCACGCCCACCAATTCAGCCCCCAATGGTGTAATTTGGCATTTGTACACGGTGCGAGATGTCGGGAACCAGTCACGGTCCGCCAGTCAGCTCAGACTTCAGTGGGACGCTTCGACGAACTCGGTCAATCCCTTGACGAGAATGAGGCTCGAGGCATGCTGCTCCCGACAGCCTGCCGCGGCTGTGTCCTCGGACCCTGGAATGAGTAGGGTTGTCTCTCCCCCACTTTCTCCTCGAGTGCTGAGTTCATCAGCCACATCCGCCGTGACCCTTAACGCCCTTTCTCTCAACCTTGTCCTCGGTTTTGTTCTTTTCCAACTAGACTTGTCATTTCCGTTACACCCCTATCTGCCGTCACTTTCTCGGCTCATATTTGCCACCAAGCCTTGCTCAGTAACCATATAACGCCGTGAGACAGCCCACTGGAATTCGGATACCGACCTTGTCGTTTTGCTCCCGTGAACCCGGCACCGTGATAATCACTGCAAGAACAATGGCGGGCGGTTTCTTCGAGAAACTCGGCCTTAGCCGCAAGAAGAGTGTCAACCATCTTGCCGCTCGCGATAACACGGCCCTTTCTCTCAACGGAAATGCCGCCGGTGGCTACGGTTACGACTTTTCCGTTGCAGGCGACAATATCTCCCGAAGCAGCAACTACCCGGCCACTCTCAACTCCATCCCCGAGTCCGACACCCCTTATCAACGGCAGACTTACCTAAGCCCTCACTCCTACCGCGACCCTTACCCCCAATCCCTCCGCACCCCGAGCCTCAACCCCACCCCCAGCGTCCGCAGCACCGCCAGCACGAGTACCCGCTACAGCACCAGCACCCGCCACAGCAACGCCAGCATCGGCACCGCCTTGACATCCTCGACCTCCACCTCCTCCCGCCACAGCCGCAGCTCCAACCCCAACCCTAACCCCTACCCCCACCTCATCCCCAACCGCACCGCCAACCGCATCATCAAACCACCCCCCTCCATCATCTCCACCACTAGCACCAACCCCGGCACCCACCCCGCCAATCCCCTCGCCATCCCAACCGCCGACACCGCCGCCGCCCACGCCGCCGCAGCCGCCGAAGTCCGCCGCGCCATCCAGCTCCTCCGCGTCCTCTTCGAGCTGCGCATCCGCATCTGGGCCACCCGCGACGCCCACCCGCGCCACCGCGCCGCCCAGGACAAGGTCAAGCAGCAAGCGATCGACCTGATGCGTGATCTTGAGGGGATGGTGGAAGAATGGGGGCGCCCCGGGTCGCAGAGCGCCGGGGTGTGGAGTGATGAGGAGAGGGTGCAGATTGATTGGATTCGGAGGGAGGTGAGGGGGATGGGGATGGGGGTGAAGGTTGGGGGGTTTTGGGAGGATGGGGATGAGGCGGCGGGGGATGGTGGGAGGGAGTTTTTTACGAGAGGGAGGGGGGAAGGGGGGCAGGGGGTTTATGAATTGGGGGGGAGGTGAGATGGGAAGGGGGTCGTCAGGGGGCCGGGCAGTTTAAGGGTGGATGTGGTGTTGGCAAACAAACGGACACTGGCATTTTAGAAGGTATTGGAACCAAGTTGTGGTTGGGGGAGCTTGAGGGATGTTTATTGAGGTGGGATGTTTATAGTTTGTGATTATGGGGTCCCCTAGACGGGTGGACGGATGAGTGGATGAATACCCCAGAGTGCGCTATACCCAGCTGTTTTAACGCCGCATATCACTTAGTTGTTATTACCGAAGGCCGTACTATGCCAGTCCCTATCTCATAGGTTATGTGTGGTCGGCAATCTACTCGCAACTGTCTCCACTTGAAGCCACCCTCACCCCCGATGGTCCCTGACCACATGGTCAGGGGGTCTTCATCAGCGCGGCATGCTCTTCCTCCCGGCAACTCTCTTAACGATATCATCAAAGAGATTTAGGCTTGAATCTCCTTATTGGAGAATCTACCACCGTCGCAGAAGAGCAAGCGCGTTGCCAGGGTTACCATGTTTGGGTGGGCCCCTTTTCAGTAACCCTGACCCCTGAGTCGACACCCCCTAGAGGTATCCTCGGAATGGCCGAGCACGAATCGCCTCCCTAATACTGTTAACGTTGAATAGAACCGCGCGTTTTCAAAATGTCGGCAGCTGTTGTGTAGTATATATAATATTCTGATGGACGCAAACCAAACTTGCTTCGCTCATTCAAGTCTCAAAACACCACCAGCCATGCTGTTTCCAACTCTGGGATCTCGCTTGGGAATATAAGTCGAAGTACGGGGTTTCTGGGGGAGGTTTTGCATGTTTGGTAACTGCCATCCTGAATGAGTGAGGCCGGGTTTGTTTGACCACCCACCACATGCTTATGGGCCTCGTGGCGCCGCGGCCGCTGCTGGTGATGGAGAACTCAGGTGTTGATTATCTTGGCCCGCCGAGCACGTTTGGGTGCTCCGTGACGGAGATGGAGATCTATCAGGCGCTTAGGGTGGCGGATCGCCTCGGAATCTCGCAGGTATCGCACAGCAGTTCGCACTGCCAGTTGCCATCGTCTCAAGGGCTGGGCCTGTCGGCCTTCATAAAAACGGATGGCAGCTTTCAGTTTGATCCCGGGCACTGGGCCACCTGGTCTCTCCCAATGCTATCCTAGTGCGCCGAGGTATCGTGTTCGTAGTATTCCGTGGATATTCAAGTTGCTTCAACCCAGTTGTGCTTCTCAAGATGGTAAACGCAAGGGGAGTTGGGTGATTTGGCACAATAGTCAACGTGGCTAAGCGAGCGAGAAAAGAAAAAGAAATGTCATTGCGAACTCAGGTAATTCGTTAATCATGAAGCAAACCCATCGTCAAGGAAACCTATATAGGAAAGAGAGAGCGGCTAATAACACAATTCCCCATCTAGTAGGCGCTGCACCAACGGCCACGCAGGGGGAGCTTCGTCTTTTCTTCCATCTCGATGCGCTGGGGGTCCTTTGCATTGTCGGCATACTTGGCTTGGAGTTCCTTCTCAAGGAGAAGCCAATCAGGCTCATCGTCCTCGGCATACACAGTCTCCGAAGGAGTAGGAGGCACGATGGTGTCGTGGAGAGACGAGGCCTCCTCGCCTTCCCAGTCGTCCACAAATCGAACCGTCACGCCAGGGGTCTGTCCCTGAAGAATCTCGGCATCCCTGACCCAGTGGAAGAGGTCGCTCCCCGTGTTCAGATGCGCGCCGAAGCCGTTGAACTCGATGACCTTGGCGGTCCAGGATGTGCCGTTGAAAGGTGGAGTCATCAAGACATCCATGGTGCAGGCGTCGAAGGGCAGGTGGTCTTTGACGTTGGCCCAGACATCGGTGATGGCCTGGACAAATCCGTCCGAGTAACGGTTCCTCCAGCCCACTTTCTCCCACCAGATATCCTGGCTAATGGCGGTTACTCTGCCCCCATAGCAGAAGACTCGAATCTCTCGGTTGAGTTCGATATCCGGGGACCAGCGCTGCACAATCAAGGCCTCGCCAGGATCCTCGGGCCAAACACGGTCGGCGAGAGCGAGAAGACGTCCCACGGCACGCCCACTGGTGAGGAAGCGACGGAGAACCAGATCGGCGTCAGGCTGGAGTGGGCCAGGCTTGGTGGTCGGGGCACCTTTGGCGAAGCTGTCCTTGGGCGAGGTTGCACCGAGTCGAACAAAGATGGGGTCGGGCGAGCCTTTGGTGGCGTCGTCAAGGAGACTCTGGAACAGGTTTTTGAGAGCAACTCCATCGCTGCTTTGCATTGCGACATCGATTCCCGACTCGAGGACGACCTGAAGGACCGACTGGAACCGAACGAGTATGTCGTGGTTCAGAGGCTGAATCTTCAAGAGCTCCGTGGCCATGTAAGGAGCCAGCTTGTCAGAGTACCAAAGCTGGTACATGTACTTGTTGTTGGCTTCAGCGTACAGAGCATCAAATTCCTTGGTCCCTGCAACGACTTCTTCTCCCCAGGGATGTAGTTCGTGGTGGTTGTGAGAGTTGGCACCGGCAGAGTGTCGAAAGGGATCGTCGGTGGCTGGCTTCGCTGAGCTGTACACACTCGACGGCATGAACTCTACCTTCACCTCGGCATTTTGGAACAAAGTGGCCATAGTGAATATCGGCCGGCCTGTTGAGCAACCGGAAAGATATGGTAGTTCCGTTGATTGGGGTCAAAGATGCCACGGTGAAGCGGAGAGGACGATGGGATGGCCAGGGTGTGTGGATTTTGGAACCGGCAGAGAACCAAGGTAATGTAGTTGGTGTTGAGTCTGCCTTGTCATGCAGGTCTTGGGTGAACTTTGCTACCATTGGATTATTAGGTACGAAAGCGCCTGGCTCAATGTGTTGGTGCAGGCTGCAAGACGATCGAATCGGAACGACAGCTCATGCCGCGGCGCAGCCTTGGAGGGGGACCGACTTGCACAACGAAGGAAAGGCAGAAAGTCGATCGACCCAACGGAACTCCCGCGCAGGCAACTGCCCCTCACTCAGTTTGCTGCTGTGTAATACCTCGCTGCAAACTGCATGTGATGTCGTCGAGTGATTGGCTGGCCAAGGTATTTGCTTAACCGCGGAGGTGTGACAAGGGACGTTGGGTCGTCGGGGAACTCGAAAACCAGATGGATGGGCAGTCTCCAAGGCGGCCAGGGCTTCCGGGCAGGAATTCTGACCACCAAGGTTGACTTGTCGGAGAACGGGAGGGAGGAACAATGGCACTCGATCGCATGGAAAGAGCGTGTAATAAGGAATAAGGAACACCCCATCGGTCTCATCTGTGGGCCACGGTAGGTTAACGTGTATCATGACTTGGAAAGCACGCCATTATTAGTGACTTCCAGGTTGTTGGGAGCAAGCACAAGACCACTCCAAACATCCGCGCGCCAAAGTTGCCATCAGTCCAGCATTTCTTGCACCAGGAGAGATGGGGGCGATCCACGGAGCCGGGAGAAGGCCCGAGTAAGCACCCCAAGCCCAGCAGGCAGTACCTGGAACTCTTCCACTCCGAGTCGCCTTGTTCAGACTCTGCCCGGATACATTTCTAACGCCGCACCATCAGCCTAGATTCGGTCAAACCCCAGATACGGAGCATCCGGAGGGCCTTTGGCTCGCCCTCGGTCTCGTGCGGAGTCCTCCACGAGGGAGACGTCATTTTCCGCGACGCAGAAGGATTCGCCGACGTCGAGGCTGGGCTCGTCCCAGACGCTGATACCGTCTACCCCGTGGCGTCGTGTACAAAAGCCTTTGTCGCCGCCACGTGCGCCAAGCTCGTCCAGGAGGGCCTGCTCTCGTGGGAGGCGCCCGTCTCGTCGTACCTCCCCGAGTTCCAGACAGCGCACAACGAGGTGGTCGGGAGATGCGCAACCCTCGTTGATTTGTGCTCGCATACCACCGGCCTGTCTTCGATGGACCATGCTATACTTGGCTTCCATGACGAATTCTACAACGACGCCAAGTTGCAGGTCGAGGTTGCATCTAACCTGCCAGCCGCCTTCGGCTTTCGAACGAGCTTCAGCTACAACAATCTCATGTACGGGGTTGTGGGGGAGGTCATCGCAAAGGTCTGCGGACAGAGCGCGGGGTCAGTCATGGCAGACAAGATCTTCAAGCCTCTGGGTCTGTCGAGAACTTGCACCAGTGCCGCCGGATATCCGGCCGACGGCAACGTTGCGAAAGGCTATTCGGTGCTTGACAATGGATCCTTCCTCATCCTGGGCGACCCAAAAATGGAGGATGGCGGGCCCCTGGCTGGTGCCGGCTGTGTACGGAGCAGCGTAAACGACATGCTGCGCTGGGCCAAGGTGGTGATGCAGGCGGAAGCGGCACAAGGCTCAGGAGCCTTGGTTGATGACTCTGACAATCTGACTCGGATTTTACCAGGCGTGGCCTTCACTCGGTCTGCAGTAACGCGTATTACGAGTACTAGTACGGATACCCCCACCGACCATACGGATCTTGGCGGCGGGGGGGAGAATTCATATGGACTTGGCTGGTTCCGGCACACCATTCCGTCCCGCTGGCTCGGCTTCATCAGTCCCAACTTCATGCTCCTACCCGATCCGCCAGTGATTGGAGAGCAAAGCCGGGCCCGGCTTGCCATTTCCCATCACGGCGCGTTCGGCGGTTTCGTGACAGCATTTTACACCTTTCCGGACACCAACAGCGCAATCGTCGTCATGGCAAACTCGTCGCCTTCCAGGGGCGATCCCACAGACCTCATTGCCCAGAGTCTTTGTCAAGAGCTTTTCGACATGCAACCACGGGTCGCGCTCGAGACAGCCGCGCTGAAGGCTGCAGAGACTAGCAGCATGATTTGGCCGGCATTGGTGCGCAATTGGGTCGTCTCGAGAGGGTTGGCTCGCAGCAGCCCACCAGCGTCCGCACCCCCTGTGGCCGACTTTATTGGAAGCTACAAGCACCGTGGTTATGCGCTCCAGATCGATGTCTTTGCTCTCCCCGCAAAGTTCAGTAGGGGGAGCAAAAACGGTGCAGCGAAAGCGCTCGCCTTCTCCGTCAACGGGCAGAGTGGTCAGAGAGCAATACTTACACACTACCAGCACGACATGTGGACGTTCCTGCCAAAGTCGAGAGATGACGCGTGCAGACGGGGGATGGAGTTGTATATGAGCTTATCCTCTGTCCTGTTCCTGTTTGGGAGGGATGCGTCGGGGCGTGTTTCGTGGCTTGACTGGGACTTTCAGGGGGAGTGCCAGGATGAACCGGGGTCGACAGGGACCCGATTCGAGAGGGTCCGCTGATCATGTCACTGATGGCAGTGTACGGATACTGTAATCTGTACATTGTAGTTACACCAGCCCCGCCAGCAGCCGCCGACCGAGACCACTAAGGTACCTGTTCCTCCAAGATACCACACCCACCACAGGTCTCCTCTGTTTTTGCCAGCATCCCTTTCATATATTTACCGCGTCATCGACCTATTTCGTTTCAACTCTTGCTTAACAGCTACAGTATCCACTTCTCTCCGGGTACCTCAAGTGTTTCTTGACGCTATTCTCACCACTGACCACTATGGGCGAGGCTCATGATCCCGACTGGAGCCGGCCGCACCAACGGCTGCGAAAGGAACTAAAGAACGATGAATGGGACGAGCTCGAGAGGGTCAAGAGCATCGAGATGCTGCATAGCAGAGTCAGCACTCTCAAGCAGCAGCGCCTGAGTCGATGCCGGGAGGAGACGTGGATTCGGCTTGGCAAAGTCATCAGCTTGTTGACGCCCGTTGCGCAAGCTGCCGATGTTCTCGCACACGGCATGTGCCTTCCGTCCAATACACTCTGGGGTTCCTTGGCTCTCGTTATCAAAGTAAGACCCAAGTGTCATATGTGCTTATTCCTTCGACGAGGAACTGCCGGCTGACATGATAAACTACCTTATCCCATAAAGGCCGTCTCATCAAAAGCAGATCTCCTCGACACGGTACTCAACTCTTACGAAGCTCTTCTCGATGTACTTCCAAGAGTGTCTACGTTTGACAACGTGCTGGAGAAGAGTCCAAGCCTTAGGCTGGCTATTGCCGATGTTTATGATGCCTATGCTACTCTGAGCATCCGAGCCCTGAAGTCGTTTGGACGCGGTTCTAGACTAAGTAAGTGCGGTTCAAGACTGTTTGCAAAATCGTGTGGTCAGCTGTACTGACGAAGCACTGCTTACCTAGCTCCGTGGGCAACCTTTCGATGGATGCGGGAGCGCAAGTCATTTGAGACGTCAATAAAACATATTCAGCGCTTGGTGGGCAAAGTCTACCAGGAGGCCGGACATGCCCTAGGCGAGCATAGGCAAGCCGAACAGTCAAAGACGCTACATGACACACTTCAAAACACCGAGGTCATACTGGCGGCTCTGAAGCTCGATGGAAGCCGCCCACATGGGAAGTCGGAGTCGGCGGCACGAACCATCAGGTTTACCGTACCAGCTCAGAATCCTTCTTTCGTGGGACGTGTCAAGTTGATCGATGACTTGCATGCTTACTTGGGGCCCGCGCAAACTGCCACCGATCCAGGGCGACGACGGTCCGTGGCCATCTGCGGGCTCGGCGGAATGGGAAAGACACAGCTGGCGCAGGCGTATGCGCATAAATACAAAGACATGTATCAAGCTTGCTTCTGGGTCACTTGTGACTCCGAAGTCAAAGCTGCCGAGGGCTTCGCCGACATTGCGCGTGCTTTGGGTATAGAGGATCTCGGCGTAACCCAAAATTTCGGCAACGTCAAGGATTGGCTTCAGAAGACAGGTATGATATTGTTTCGTTTTCATGGTTTGTCGCAGAATCGCATGCTAATTAACGAGAGAAACAGATGACCAGTGGCTGCTCATATTCGACAATGCCGAGTCCCCATCCATGATGACCGACTTTTGGCCTCGTTCCAGCAACGGCGCCATCCTCCTGACCACCCAGGACGGCAGTTGGCTTTCACAAGAATACATCACTCACGGTTTTCGACTGAACTCGATGGCGCAATCTGAAGGCGTGGACCTAATCAGAAGCCTTTTCAAGAAGAAGCAGAGAGATGTCACCGATGATGAGGCAATGCGCATCTTCAACGAGACAGAAGGTCTTCCTCTGGCGATGCGTCAGATCACATCATACATTCTTGCCGAGAACATTACCATCGATCTCTTCATACACAATTACCAGAGTTACCGAAGCTCCAAGAGGGTTGATACCTGGGGCGAGAGCGCGACCATGTACTACCCCCAGACATTGGCTACTTTTTTAGATTTGCCCTTTGCCAAGCTCACCCCTCGTGCGATATCGATCATGGCGATTATTGGCTTTCTCGACGTCGACAAGATTCAAGAGAAGTTACTCGGGGGCGGAGAGTCTCCCAGTCGGGATGTTGACGAGTGGGAGAGCGATGATGAGGATGATGAGGATGATTATGATTGCCAAGATGATGGTCAAGACGACGTCATGGATATCAAACGAAAGAAGAATAACAAAGCGGACAAGTCGTCTTTTACTCGTCTGCACCCGTACGACCCCCTCGATGTCTATTCATGAGTCGCGAACCTTTTTGCTAACGAGTAGAAAGCTATGACGAAGATATCTCAAGCCTTTGTCGGTACTCTTTGATCTCCAAGGAACAAGATCAAGACGGCGGCACTTTCTTCTCTCTACACCGACAGGTGAAGAGGCATATCCTGACCCGGCTCCCCCCGAAACAACTCTCCCAGGGCGCTCTTTGGGCGATCCGCCAACTGAGGCTCCTCTTCCCTCGCCAGTCACCCTTCTCTGGAGAACTTGGCGACGGGAATTCACAATGCGCCCCTTGCATCAAACACATCTTGGCTCTCAAGGGGGCCCTCTCAGCCATGAAGCAAAGGCTCAGCGAACACCAACAAGACTTAGCGAGCCTCTATCTGGACGGAGGCATCTATCTCTGGTCAAAAGGTTTGCTCGCGGACGGGAGAGATTTGACAGGCGCAGCAAAACAAATTTGTGATACGAGTACACACGTTGACCGCCCGATGACAGCCCAAGTCTACTCGTTCCACGCGTCAATTCTGTCGGACTCGGGACACAATGAGCAAGGACTGGAATTCTTCGAGAAGTCTCTGGGCATTCTCAGAGAACACCTGGCTTCAATTCGAGATATGGCTACACCGTCAGACTATGCTCTTCTCGCCAATGCGTACAACAACCTGGCCGCCGCCCAGTGCGCATTAGGAAACTACCGGAAAGCCGAGATGTTCAACGACCTGTCGCTCCGATGGAAGCGCAAACTCGAGAGGGAGGGATGCGACATGTCGCATCTCCTGTGTCTCTCGTATCAGAACATGGCGTACACCTACGCACGACAGGGACGATACGACGAGGCTGCAGGCTACTTTGAGAAAGCAATCGAGGTTGCAACCCTTCAAGAATCGACATCCCGACGTGCTCTGACAAGCCACAACTTTGGAATCATGAGGCTCGAGCAGAACCGCGTCGACGAAGCTCGCCAGCTCTTTGAGACGGCATGTCGCCTTCGCTCCGAGACGCTCAGTGACCACCCTGATACAGCTGCATCGCAGCACATGCTTGCCTGCTGTTACCATCGTATGGGGGGCAAGGACAACCTGGGCATTGCTCGGTAAGTCAAAGACACACCCCCAGGTGTGGGTATTGTCAGACTAACTTCCCCGTTACCTACCTAGTCATCTTTTGCAGGACTCGCTTCGTATTCTCGAATCAAGACCCTCGAGCGTTGACGAAAGCCGGGTAGCGCGGACTCTGTTCAAGCTGTCTCGTGTTCAAGAGGCCCTCGGCGACCCCGCGGCAGCTCGGCACTCGCGGCAAGAGGCTGAACGTCTGTACCACAAGCTCACCAAGGATCCATCGCTCCCTACCACTGAGGACGAATTCGATGTGCTGGTGCCATACATATGAGTCTTGGCGGCGTGGGGTTCGACCGGGAGTGATGCATACTAGTAATAAATACCCTTTTTTGCATCGCATGCAGCGGTTCATGGGCATTGTCGACCATTGTGGCCTTTATTGGTTGATACGGGAAGGATGGAAGGGTGGGTGTGACAGCATGCCAGCACACGGCACACGGCACACGGCTTGCCCTGTCCCCCCCTCACGGCAAGGCTTCGAGCGGGGTGGCTCTCCACGCGGTCTTCGAGGGGGAAGAGCCTCAATTTTCGGGGTCTTGGTAATTCCCACAACCATGTTGGTTCTTCCGCTCGACTTGGATTGTCAAGCAACTTTCGCCATGGCAGTCGATAACGCCGTCAAGACGGGGGGGTACTCTACTGCCGGGGAGATCCACCACCTTGATCGACTCGAGCTATACAAGACAGAGAAACCTTACCAAATCAGCTTTCCGCCCATCAACGTCGAAAAGGAAGGGGCTCGCCAATCGAACTTCAAGCTGTCGGCGTGGCCCGTCAGCATTTCCGACTTTAGTGATACCCGAGACAGCTTCAGCACCGATGTCCAGGGCTTTGAACTTGACACTTTCCCGACCTCCGTCTTGCCGTCCGACCTGCAGAATCTGGCAACGATCGAGGAGAGATACCACCCGGAAGCGGTCGCCTACCTCGAGCGGAAATATGACCCCAGAAAGGTCTTCATCTTTGATACCACGGTCAGTCACTTGCTTTGCGCTCCCCGATCTGCCTGTACTTATTAAAACGTTGTTCTCAGATCCGGGGGGCAACCAAGCAGAAAAGCGATCCCGGGACTTTGTTGGCAAACCGCCAGGTCCTCGGTCCAGCCAGGGACTGCCATGTTGGTGTGTTTTTCCTGGCAACACCTTCGAGGTTCTGCAGGCTGTTAACCAAAGGCTTTAGATCAGTCGCCCGGAAGTGTCCGCCGCCGGGTGCGGCATAACTTCCCCGACGAGGCCGAGGACCTCCTCAAACACCGTGTCCGTGTCATCAAGTGAGTTCAAGACTTCAGGTCGTTGCTAGGAACTTTCCATTTTCTCACAGGCTGGCCCTCGGTACAGCATCTGGAGGCCATTAGTATGGCCCTGCCATACTCACCCTCTGGCCATGTGCGACTGGCGGTCCACGGTCCCCCAGGATTACACCCTGAGCGACCTCAAAAGCCCGGTATGGGACGGCGAGGTTCTCCAGGTCTTTCACAACCCGGCGCACCGGTGGTGGTTTGCTCGCCAGATGCAACAGGACGACGTCATCCTTATCAAGATGTACGACTCGGAAGCAGCAAAGCCCGGGAGCAAGATCGCAATGTGTAAGTGGCGCCCTTGCATTCTTTTCCCCGAAACAGTACGTACCTGGTAGTTAACTTAGTCATGTCAGGTACACCTCACTGTTCGTTCGACTGGAAGGATGCGCCCGAGAACGCACAACCTCGGCAGAGCATGGAAATCAGGGCCATTGTATTCTCATAAAACGAACGCCATTCCGTCGCCATTTGGCTCTAGATATCAACAGCGAACGACATGTGTCGACAAGCAAGCAAGCAAGCAAGCAAGCAGAAAGGCCAAATTCAAAAGAGTGCAATTTGCTCGAATATCCGGCATGTCTCAATCTGTCAGCTCTCATCGTTCCACCCACTCCCAAACTTTGCTGCATTAAGTAACCTACAAATGCACATATGTAAGTTCCTGTGTAGACAGCCCCATAATCTAAAGCCCGACGCCTTGCGGAGAAAAAAAAAGCTCGACTCGGTAGGTACCAGGTGGTATTGCAAGGAGTCAAGGACCACTCACCCACTCCTTCCGCCGTCGACAGATCAATGAGGACGACAAATAAATCAATCATCCAGCCTTGTTACCGGGGGAATCGTAGCCCTCCTCGTCGTCCTCCTCGTCCTTCTTTTTGCGGAGGAAGGCCTGGGCGCGCTCCTCCTGGGCGTTGCGGCCCTCGTCGGTCTCCTCGGCCTTCTTGCGGGCCTCGAGCTCCTCCCTGACCCAGTCCTTCCACGGCTGGGCCCTGGCGTCGTCGGTGTTGTCCTGGAAAGGATCCATGGTGGGAGGGGAGATAAAGCCTGCTGTTGCTGTCGATATGTGTGTGTGTAGACTTGATGGGGCCTGAAGAGAAGAGGAAAGCTTGAGAGGAAGAGGTTGGGAGAAGGGGAGGGGAGGGGATTGGAGATAAGACCACCTCAGTGCTTCTTTTATCCCCTCTTGAGGCTCTTCTGCCCTCCTCTCCCCCCCCATCCACCCGCGGAGATGCCAGCCCACCTCGGCTCTACTCCTCCAGCCGAGATGGAGGAAACACCATCAAGGTAGAGCAATGCATAATGTATGAGCCAATGCAGGTTGATAATTGGAAGAAATGGGGCGGTAGTGGGGGTTGGTGTTGGTGGGTGTGTGGGCAACAGGCTGGCTTTGGAGCATTGTTAGAGGCGACTCGAACGAGGCATGTACACAGTATGTGCATGTATTTCCATTAGTTCATCGTAATTACCTGTACCCAAGGTGCCCGATTGTGCGCTTGACCTGGAAACTACACAGTACGAAGTAACTACATGTCAACGGATGCATATCACCCTCATTGCCATCTGTGGCACAAACGTAAGCGAGATTCCATCCACTGAAACTGACCCATGGCAGGAGCCCTGTGAAACCGGTGACAACGCATGCCAAGAACACGTAAACGGCACGTCTCACTTGCTTGCACCGTTTCCCAGCCTTCCCGTTCTTTCACATTTTTGACTCTGCAGTTTCACCGCCCGATTGCGCTTCTCACCTTATTGACGCGTCGGTGTTGACCGAAGTATTGGCGCTCTCAATGTCGCCAGAATGAATACAATAGAAAGTACCTTGCGGGAGCGTATCCCCACAATCAAGCGCATTCTCGACATCACTCGGCAGCCTGGGCTCTCTCTTGGAGTCATTCACCATGGCCAAGAGGTCTTGAAGGCCAACTTTGGTGTACGAGACGTCCGGACGGGCGAAGAGCCCAACAGCGACACGCTTTACTGCGTCGCCTCCCTGACGAAAGCTTTCATGGCAGCATCCATCGACCAGCTTGTGCAGGAGAAGAAGCTCTCGTGGGATACCACCATCCAGTCCATCATTCCCGAGTTCCAGCACGCTGCCAAGCCCGGCATCTACTCCGACATGACGGTCCGGGACATCTGCTCTCACCGGACTGGCCTTCTGAGCCTCGATGAGATCACCCAGGGCATGGACGGACGCATCCTCATGGCCAAGAAGGACCTTGTCAAGATCATCAACGCCCTTCCCATCAAGCACGATCTGCGCACCCGTTTTTTATACAACAACGCCCTCTATGCTCTGGCCGGAGACATTGTGGAGCGACTTTCCGAGCAAGGCAACTGGGGCGACTACCAACACGCCCGCATCTTTGAACCTCTGGGAATGGCGAGGACAACAGCGTTCCGATCCGTTCACGAGACTGACAGCAACGTCGCCACCGGGTACATGATCCTGACCGACGGAGCCAGATCCCCGATACCGCCAACTGAGCTGGACGCCAACTCGATGAACGGCGGCTCGGGAGGGGTGCGAAGCTCGGTGAACGACTTGCTCAAATGGAGCCAGAGCCTCCTACGCTCCTTTCGTAGCGGCGATGATGATTCGGAAAAGGTGCAGGTTGTCCGGAAAGGCTCTCCCATGTTCGACAGGGCGGCTATCGCGAATCCTCAGTCGGCCGAGGACGGCGACTACTGCATGGGGTGGTGTCATCATCGGACGCCCGCTAAGCTGGGGTTGATATCGCCCAACAGGACTCTAGAGTCCCCGGTTCTGGGAGAGAAATCCCCGTCACTCCTCATCTACGGTCACCAGGGCGATGTTCCCGGCTACACATGCAACATCTACGTTATTCCTGAGAGCGAGTCGGCCATTGTGATTCTGTCCAACGGCACAGGCCTCTCTGACGCCACGGACTGGATTGCCCAGGACCTCATCCAGACCATGCACGGCCTCCAACCTGCCATCGACTTCGTCGAGGTGGCAACTCGAGCTGCCAAACAATACCGGCTGCACTACGACAACGACTTCAAGCTCCCGCTGGAACGCCACCGCCGGCCTGGGACGCAAAGGCCGCCGCTTGACCGTCTTGTTGGATCCTACATGATGGATGCTCTTGAAGATGTAGTGGTTCTCGATGTGGCCATGGATGAGAAAGACTCATCCAAGCTGCGGATGACGATCAATAAACAGACGGACCAGACATACCAGCTATCGCACTACGAGTTTGACGTCTTTTCCCAGCTGCCCGGCAGCGCCGACGAGTGCCTGCGACGGGGGCTGGACAGGACGCTTTGGTCTGCGTTTCTAATATCATTTGAGAGAGATGAGGCCTCCAAAGGGAAAGCGACAGGTCTAACTTGGAAGCTGGATGGTGTTGATGTACACTTTTCACGCAGTGCCAAGGCTGTCCGGGCACCCACCTCATCATCTCAATTGCCCAAGCCCCCCCTTGGCCACTTGCTGTTGCGGTGGATATGCTCCAAGTTCTCATGGATTTTACCTTGAGCCAGTCGCACTGGTTCGCATTCAGCTAGGCATTTTTCAGCTTCAGCATGTTGTACACCCTTCTCGGGTGAATGATTGGGCGGTCAGTCGGCGCTTCTTCTTGTTCAGCTGTGCGGCCTTGGAGCCTTGTGAGCTACGCAGTAGGGCATTTGTTTCTTGTGTCACCGCTCTAGCCGCCCGAAATACCCGCTGACCACACAGCCTGGGGCATCAGTATTTGCCCGCGCCACCGCCCGGCCTGCGAAGGTTTGGTGGGTGTACACGTGTATAGGACGGGCGGAAGTTACGGAACTCGTGTGTTCGGATATTAATATGATTTTCCTCCCCCAACTCCCCCTCATATGTGCCTAATAAACTAATAATTCAACCAATGCTCTTAATTGCGCCTACTTGGACATATCAGACCACATCATTTATCTCAACTATTGCATGACATTACATTACACGCTATTCATCAGCCGGCCACAACCCATCACAAAGTCACATCCCCCAAGATAGATACCCGATGGAATCATCGGGCTGCGGATTCGAGGGAAACAGTGACATCTACGGCCTCGGTGTTAGGACTGGCATCTATCTACAGTGGCTAACGTCCATCGTGGCCGAGAACCTGTACCGGCCCGGGACCGAGTCGGCCCGCAACGCCAACACGACATACCAGACGGCGATGCTTGCCGGACTCATCTTGATCATCATACGAGGAGGAGGAGGAGGAGGAGGAGGAGGAGGAGGAGGAGGAAGTAGTGGCGGTGGTGGCGGTGGTGGCAATGATAATAATAATGATGGCGCCGAAGAAACCACCCGGGCAATCGAGAGCTTCATCGCGCTCCTCTTCTGCTTCGCCAGTGCCTGCGTTGCTTCTCTCCAGTCGTACCCGAGCACCGCCATCACCACCGCCGCCGCCCAGTCATCATCGTCGTCATCCGGTGCCGCCGCCAAGCCAGGCTCCTCGGAGCGCGCCAGCGCGAGGAGCGTCGGCGACTTGCTCCTCAGCCCGGCCATCTGCTCGTGCGGCGTCTGGCTCCTGTTTGTCGGCTTCGACCGGCAGTCCCGCGCGGCGGGGCCCGGGTGCGCCGACGTGGCGTTTCTCTTTGCGCCCGTGGAGCTGTTTGGGCCGTTCAGGACGCTCTTGAAGGTCGTGTTTGTCGCGGGCCTCGTCGGCTCGGTTGTTTTGATGGTTGCGCGGGCCGTGTCGCTCTATGATCAGTTTCGCGAGTTTTGGGACACGAGGGCGTGGGCCACACGTCCTTTCGACAGCGAGGGGGGCCTTGACGGGGGCGGCGATGGCAAGGGTGATGATGTCTCGGTGGTGCGGCTGCTGGGCAGTCTCGCTGCCATTGCTACCTTTGTGGTTGGGGTTGAGCTGACGCTCGTCTGGAACCACATCCGGGGTGTCTACACGTGTGATACCTTTAGCCAGTTGTTTCCTCTGGTTGTGGGGGCGGTGAACCTTGCGCGGGTGGTGTACCAGCTCCTCGGTTCGATAGCAATGGGTGATACCACCTTGAACTGGAGGCTGTATTAGAGCATGATGATGCAAAAGAAAAACGCTCAAGCCCATCCAATGAGCCTAGAAAAAGCCCTTGCCTGCTCGGGGCGTGGGCTGCTACCACCACCACCCTGTGATCCCTCCTCCACGACAGCCGCCAGGTTCTCCTCCATGTGCTCAGGGTCAGTGGTCCCATCGAGAAAGCAGAGCCTCAGCCCCTTTTCGTCCGCCGCCGCCATCAAGATCTGCAGCAGCGCCTGATGGCGGGTGATGCCCTTCTCCTCGGCCCAGTCCTTGACAGGCCCACAGTCCAACAGATGGCGATTCCCCTCGTCAAACACGCCAAAAACCTGATACACTATCCCATACTCCTTGCAAAGCTCCACCATCTCGCTGTCATACCCCCCAGCCGACTCGCGAAACTTGAACCAGTTCTGCACAAACTGCGGCCTCACCCTCAGCCGCTGCTGCTGGTGCTCCGCAAGAAGCTGCCGAAGCCTCGGCGCCTTGACGTTGGCAATGCCCAGGTATCGGATCCCGCCCCGGAGCACGAGCTGCTCGAGCGCCCTCCACGCCTCCACGGTGCCCTCGAGTGAGTGTAGCGGCGTGTGCAGAAAATACACGTCCAGGACGTCGACGCCGAGGTCCTGGGCGCTGCGCAGCACCGACTTGAGGACCCGCGAGGTGGTGTCGTCCGAGACCGAGTACGGCCAGGGGTCCGCTTGTTCTGTGAGGCCCGCGTACTTGGACTGGATCAGGAGTTCGTCGCGACGGGGTTTTGGCTGCTGGGAGACTAGGTATGTAGTTAGGGCCTTGCCGTCTTCGTCTTCGAGGTGGAAGCGCCGGGAGCTGGCTGTGTCGATTCCAGGGTAGCCTGCTTGTAAGGCGGCTAGGACGTTGGGGGGGTTCTTGTTTTCTCTCCGGGCGGTTCCGTAGAGGATTTTGGGGATGGGAGATCCGTTTAGGAGGGTCGGCATTTCCATTGTGGCTTTTCTCTGTTTGACTTGTGACCTTGTATTGATTTGCGGAATTGTGCGGTGTGACGGTTTTTACGGCACCAGAGACAGGAGGAAAGGGAGAAAAGCAATGTATGAATATCGGCCTGTTTATTATCAGTCGTAGAGGTGAGGAGGGCGGGCACATCCAACCTACACAGCATTTCGGTATGTAACAAATACCTCGTACATGTCATGTATGCAAAGGGGTGCAGTTAACGACAACCACCCGACACGCCCAAGCCTTCTTGACCTGACTGGGCGTGCATTGCATACAACGCATGCATCTGACGGAACTGGATGTCGACCCCCCCCAACTTGAGAACCTCTCGAGCCGCGCATGCCAAGAACAAGAAGGAACCCCACTAAGGTCGGCATGTGGGACCGATGGCGGGCATTCTGATTGGTGAACAATTCGGCAAGTTGGTTGGTCTCCACATGCACATCGCGGAACACCCGTCTTGGACCTTCCCTCGCGTCCTGAGTTCTGGCACCAGTGCGATTTCCTTGCGATAAGCGTCTCAGGCCTGCTTAAATAACGGGAGAGCCCACCACAGATCGAAACGCTATGGAGTGGCTCCGATCCGCCTGCTGTTGCGAATGCCACTGGACAGTGGAAGGCTTGCTCCTGGAGGAAGTGTGATGGCTTTGGGATTTTACGGTCGACGATTGCTGGTGGAGGATAGTGTTCCGGAAGAGTTGCACCATGTTGGACGTTCCAGTTACCCGGAGCTGGGGTTGTGTAGTCGTCGGTGAGGGCAGCTGTGGAAGGAGGACTGACTGACACTTTCCTCGTGACCGTTTCCATCTAGTGCCATAACTTCCTCTTCTTAAGCCAGGCTTTTGTTAGCCAAGGTATAGTTCCGCAGCGAGATGCGGTGGGATCTGGCCATGGCCATAACCACCCGCAATCAGACAGTGGCTCCGGAGTAATGACTCCTGCGGCTTTCGGAGCCGTTTATCTCCTCTTGACCAGGAAGGGGCTAACTGGTCAGATCTTGCGGATTTCTTGTATTCTTTCTTGCCCACCCCCTGCGAGCTCTGCGTCTGTTGCTGAGGCATTGCCGTCCAAGTAAGTTGATGTTAATCTCTCATTAAACTTGGAAAGCAGGATTCCTATCTCAACAGCTGCAGATACACGCAATCGCTCCCGTCGGCATTGTCCCAGCAGGTCTAACCTCACTTGAGCCCTCCACTCAACAGTATACTCTGCCCCGTCATATAGCCAGTCTGGCAAAACATCAAGACCACATTGGCCACCTCGCGCGGCGTGCCCAGTCTCCCGACAGGAATATTCCGCACGTCCCCCGGCGTACCCTCAACAAACTTCTCGTCGGGGATCATCCCCGTCTCCCCAATCATGGCCGGCGCAACGTCGTTCACCGTGATGCCATCCTTGGCGTGCTTATTTGCCAGACTTTTCATCAACCCGTGCAACCCGGCCTTGCTCGCGGCATAGTGACACCCGTTGATGCCACCACCGTGAGCCGCCACCGACGAGACAAAGATGATACGCCCCCACCCCTGCGCAATCATGTGCGGGATGCTCAGCTTGGACAGGATGAAGGCGGCGCGCAGGTTGATGCTGATCATGTAGTCGAACTCGTCGACCGAGATGTCGGCGATATCTGGGATGCGCTTGCCGTAGCCGGCGTTGGACACGACAATGTCTGGGCCTTCTTTACCGTGCAGCTCCCGGATGCTCTTGAAGAGACGCTGCATATCATCGGCAGATCCGACGTTGACTTTGTGCGTTGAGATGACTGGGTTGGCGCCGTCTGGGTCCTGGTTGTTGCGCAACGCCCACAGCTCCTCTTCGAGCGCCAGGACCTTGTCCTCGCTGCTGGAGTAGGTCAGGGCGAGGTTGACATTTTGCAGCCAGAGGGCTCTCGCACACGCCGCTCCGATGCTGGAAAGGGAAAACGTTTAATATGTCAGCCAACTTCTTTAAAACGCCGGGTTCGTTGCGATTACCCTCCTGAAGCTCCTGTGATCAGGGCAAGCTTGCCATCAATGGCATCGTCGGTGGTAGACATCTCGACGCGGAACTTGAGTTATATCTGGGCAGTTGACACAGAAATTGATATACATATATATCTATGGGCAGTTGATCATCGGAGGACGGTCTCTCGGGGACCAATGGTACGAACAGTGGACCCTGCCGGGTAACGGGTACCTGACCCCGCCGGAACCCTTCCGGAAACCCCGCAGCGGGTCTCGGCATTGCCACGACGCGACACGGTACAATAGCATCCGTCAGAAACTTGGCCAACACGGTTATATTGGACATGGTTGGAAGCGGGAGTCTGTGGCGACTCCTTTGCGTGCACCTCGACACTCCTTAGTTCCAGCTCCGACAGTCGTCATCCCGAGATCAGATGCTCAGTGGAGACGTTTGATCATATCCAGTCTTGATAACACCATCGGCCACTGCAATCTTTAAAAAAACACGAATCTCGCCCTCTCACCGCAAAACGACTTGTCTCAAGCAACACATCTACATCTTCACGAATTTGACCATCATAGAGGAAAGACTCATCAGAGCAAACAAGAACACGACACACACACGACACAGAGACAAGAACCAAAATGGGCACCCCATTCATCTCGCTCCTCGAGCCCACGCCCCTCCCCTGGGACCACGCTCTCCCCTCCCACGAGCAACCCAATGCCTCCTCCCTCCCACGCACCTTCCTCGACGCCATGTCCGTCCGCGAGCAAGTCTTCGTCGCCGAACAAAACATCCCCCAATCCAATGAATTCGACTCCGACGACGCCCGCTCCTGCCACTGGGTCATCTACGCCTCGGTCAACCAAACCCTCGCGCCCGCCGTCACCGACCCCACCACAGGCACCACCATCCGCCCGCGCCAAAGCGAGACAAAATCCCTCCCCATCGGCACCATCCGCCTCGTCCCCTTCCCGCACCCGCCCCACCCGCCCAACGGCGGCATCTACGTCAACAACGAACTCACCAACCCCGCTCCCCAGCAGCAGCAGCAACAAGACCCCCCACCACACGGGCAAACCCTAACCTTCGCCCCGGACCGCCCCACGACCTACCACGACGGCCACGAACCCTACCTCAAACTTGGCCGGCTAGCCGTGATACAGCCGTTCCGCGGGCACGGCATCGCGCAGCAGCTCGTGCGGGCGGCCATCGAGTGGATCCGCACGCACCCGGGGTATTTCGACCCGAGCGCGGCCGAGCGCGGGTTCGAGTCGCTGGGCATGGAGGAGGCGGGCCAGCAGGGGAAAGGGGTGGTGCCGCGGTGGGCCGGGCTGCTGTGCGTCCACGCGCAAGAGGGTGCGGTCAAGGTCTGGGAGAAGTGCGGGTTTCGGGTCGATGAGGGGATGGGGCAGTGGATGGAGGAGGGGATTCCGCATGTGGGTATGTTTTTGAGGGTTGAGGTTGCGCCGGAGGAACTGGTTTGAGATGGGGCGGAGGAGAATTGATCAGAGGGGTGTGGGAAACGAAGTTGGGTCATAGAATAGAACGATAGATCACGATACCATTTCATCACCGTTTGGACAAGCAGATAAAAAGAACCAAAACTCCACGTTACACGGCACATTATCAATCGCAAGACGCCGTTCCCGTCAGAACTTCACGATTTGCTCCCTTTAGCGAGAGCCCTATTTGTGCCTGTTTGACAAGAATGCCATGCATCCACCAGACCGTAACGCGCAAAAGCAGCCCTGCAAAACAAGCCGTAAAATCCGTCCCGTCCCGGTCCAAGATGCCATCCACCCAAACAACCCTTTACCGGTTGCTCTTGGCCACACGCTCCAACTCGTCCTTCTTCTTGATGGCGTACGAGTTGCTGCTGCCCTTGGCAGCGTTGATCAGCTCCTCAGCGAGGCACTCGGCGATCGACTTAACGTTGCGGAACGACGCCTCGCGGGCACCGGTTGTGAGCAGGGCAATGGCCTGGTTGACGCGGCGCAGAGGCGACACATCGACGGCCTGTCTCCGGACGGTACCGGCAGAGCCGATACGGGTGCTGTCTTCGCGGGGACCGCAGTTGACAATGGCGTCAACGGCAATCTGGATGGGGTTCTGGTCGGTCATGAGGTGGATCTGCAGCTCAAGTCAGAAATCGCCTTCTCCTGATCCTGGCTCAGACAAATCTCACAATCTCGAAGGAGTGGGCGACGATGCGGACGGCCATCAGCTTCTTGCCGTTGTTGCGGCCGTGCATCATGAGCGAGTTGGTGAGGCGCTCAATGATGGGGCAGTTGGCCTTGCGGAAGCGCTTGGCGGCATAGCGACCGGCGGAGTGAGGGAGATAGACGGGAGACCGGATCTGGATGTAGTCGCTGCAAAGAGGAAGCCCGTTAGCCTCTTGTCCCACCAAAAAGCCGCCTGCCCGAAAATCGGCGTCCAAATCGAATGCGGCCCCATGTCGTCGCGAGAAGGTGTGGTCTTACGTCAGGGAGATGTCCCGGATCTCGACATCCTCGTAGCTCCAGCGGTCTGCAATTGACAGCAGGTCAGCATAGGGTCGCAAAAATTGATTTTGTCGCGATGCATCGATTTACGATTCGATCTTCAAGAATGCGGGAGCGGGTCGGACGTACTGAAGAGCTTGACGCTGCCAACCTCGGCGAGGACCTCCTTGGGGAGGACCTCGTAGGCAGAGGAGGCCACTTCGACTTCGCCTTCAGACATGTTGTGCGGTTGCCGAGTGACTGCGAAAACCTCGAGGTGGTGATGGATTGAAGTTTGGGCGTGGAGGACGACACACAGGAGGGCTTGTGAGCTTGGGGTCGTGAATTTTTTGGTGGCCCCGCAGGCGGTGGTCAGGGCGGCGAACCAGCCACTCACAACGCCGCATTAATTTAGGGCTCGGTTGACCTAAGCTACTGGAGCGCGCGCCCTCAGAAAACTCTCCCCGCCTTTGCGCCCGTCAGTTGACCCAACCTTCATCAAACCACCCGACCAGATATCCAAAATGGCTCCCGCGGCAACTGGTGCGAAGAAGCAGAAGAAGAAGTGGTCCAAGGGAAAGGGTAAGCGCTTTTTTCTGGATCGGACGGCCCTTGAGAAATTGGGGACATTGAGCTCGTGATGACAGCAATCGCTAACTCTACGTTTCCGATCAGTCAAGGACAAGGCCCAGCACGCCGTCATCCTTGACAAGGCCACTTCCGACAAGCTCTATAAGGATGTCCAGTCCTACCGTCTCGTGACCATCGCCACCCTCGTCGACAGGCTCAAGATCAACGGCTCGCTCGCCCGGCGGTGCCTCAAGGACCTCGAGGAGAAGGGACAGATCAAGCAGGTCGTGGGACACAGCAAGATGAAGATCTACAGTATGTTGGACCTTTCGTGCAGCGAAAAACGATGCCAGGGGAGCGACCGCATGCTGACGAAACGACACCAGCTCGCGCCGTTAGCGCCGCCGAGTAAACATCCCACAGATATCACATCGACGGGCCTGGCGGGCAGGATTACGACTTGGTTGACGGCGGTTCGCTTGGGGTTACGGTTAATCGGGCATGGCTTCGTCTCTGGGAATGGGAATCATCTTGCAGCTCGGTGTAGCATAGGGTCGGAAGTGCTCCAGATCCTTAGACTGGAATCGCATCAAGATACGAACAAACGCCGCGGCTCCGTCCTGCCAGGATCGGAGTGTGATCAAAATCACTGTGCCTCTTGAGACGTGATGCCATGATGCTCGCCATGTGAGCGAGAAAGTCCCGATCCGCCTCAAGGATTTGGGCTCGGACGAAGCGGTGAAGTTGCCAAGATCAACTGGCCACCGAGGTGCTGTTGATGACGTTCACGTCGGCGATGAAGATGGAGAGGGCCCTCTCCAAAGAGACATGGGTATCTGCACAGCGTTCTCTCGAGGAATGGGAACCGCCCGATCCAACTCCCAAAAAGCACAATGGGCTATCAACAACGACTTGTCTTTTGGGCTGAGCAACGTCATAGCACTCGTCGGGGCTCCAAAATCGCTGCTTCCGATCACGCCGACTGCTGCAGCCAGGGTGGTCGGGAGGATGATTAGCAATGACTTTGTTGTCTTCTGGTCTAAGCATCTTCATGGCGGTCGTCGGGCTCCAAAATCGTCGCTCCGACCACGCCGACTGCTAGATGCTGCAGTCAGTGGTCGACTGTCGGAAGGGCGATTAGCGACGTATTGTTGTTTTGGACTGAGTAACTTCATAGCACTCCTCGGGGCTTCAAAATCGCCGGTCCGACCAGGCCGACTGTTGCCGCCTCCGACCACGCCGGCTGCTGCAGTCAGGGTGGTCGGAAGCGGCGATTTGGAGCCCGGGCGAATATTCGGAAGCCCGGGCAGACCGCCAAGTCCAGTCCGGATCCTGTCTCTAGACTTGTCCAGCAAGGTGCATACGAGATGTGCTGTCATGGAACCTCACGTTGCCACTTGCCACATGCAAAACAAAAAGTGTTCCAAGCCACTCCGCAATCAGGGGCTCTTGAGAGTCGAGATTACGAACAACACAAGGCGAAGTGGAGACATGCTGATGAGACTCGGCTGGATGTTGGCGATCTGGAAACATCAAAAAAGTTTTTGAGCTGGGTCCAATTGGCGAAATCCCATTGGTTGTCAAGTGTTGTCGGAGCTTTTATTAGTCTCGTGGAACCGTTCAGCCGAGCGACCATTGCAAAGTTGGCAAACCGCGAATTCCGGACCCAGATCTGAGTTGGGGCTTCGTATCGCGAAGGGACTGTGGGAAGTGAGGTTGGACTAACTGGGAGAATTGGTTTGCAAACAAAAGCAGAGATAGTTATAAATGGCGCAATTGTTAGAGAAGTCCATGTGACGGAAAAAGAGGGAAATTTCTGGCTGCAAGCAGACCCGTCTGGCCAGCGAACAGAGCTCCCATTCGGCCGCCCTGCTTTGGCGATTGCAACAGAATTGGAACCTCGGGCTTTACCGGCATTGCAAAATTCTTAGCGCCACTCACAAGGCTGCAAACCGCACAGGGACGTCCTGGGATTTCAGCGGTTGCCGTGCAGCCCGTGGCTGGGTGTGGCTGGTCCGTGCGTTAGCGTGACAGGGGGCGCGGGAAGACTCGCACCTCAAAAGCTGCTCTTTTCCGGGGCCCGGTGCGAATTTTTTTCCCTCTTCCCCCCCATCTCCCAGGCTCGCAGAAGTTATTTCTCGCGACTTCCTGCATCTCTTTCATCTTCCAGACTCTTTCACCAGAGCTTGGTTTTCTCTCCACTCCCTTCTTTTCTCTTCAAAGTCTCTTTTGAGCAGAAAACCAAGATGACGAGCAAGGAGGATACCCGTATCCTGGGCATGCCGGTAAGTCGTCGCAATCCGCTCGAATTTCGCTCGCGCCGTCGACAGCCATTGGGTTTCGCTGCTGCCGCCATCGTCGTCCGGATCAAAGTCTTCAATTGGCTTCGACCTTGAAGCCAATGAATTCTGCGATCGCTGGGCACATGTCGGGTCATCGGCGAAACATGATGGCATCGATTACCGAGAGAAACTCAGCATTACCAACGCGTGTTTGGCATCTTGCTAACATTCCTTTTCACAGCCCTTCGTGGTGGACTTCCTGAGTACGTCAACTCGCACCATCTCGCATCGGCTTCCGTTTGCCAGCTTCCACATCATTGGCAGCTGCCTTCGGTTGCTGCGCCGCAGTTGGTTCCAACATGGACATATGGCTGACTGTCAACTACAGTGGGTGGTGTTTCCGCCGCCGTCTCGAAGACCGCTGCTGCTCCCATTGAGCGCATCAAGCTCCTCGTCCAGAACCAGGTATGTGCCATTCCGATTTCGGTGGTCAATCTGTGGCAGCACCACGCTCCGGTCGCTCAAGCCGCACACGCGACAAGAGCGCCCAGCAACGGGCTGGTGTCACGTGCAGACCAATGACCACAACATGTTCCACTCAATTGATAACATGCTGACAACCTCCTAGGATGAGATGATCAAGGCTGGCCGTCTCGACCGCCGCTACACCGGCATCATGGACTGCTTCCGCCGCACCACCGCCGATGAGGGTGTCATGGCCCTGTGGCGTGGCAACACCGCCAACGTCATCCGTTACTTCCCTACCCAGGCCCTGAACTTCGCTTTCCGTGACAAGTTCAAGAAGATGTTCGGCTACAAGAAGGACGTCGACGGCTACGCCAAGTGGATGGCTGGTAACCTTGCCTCCGGTGGTGTAAGTTGAATCGCATTCCCAATGGAAGCTCTCAAGTCCCTAACTCTTTCTAGGCTGCTGGTGCCACTTCGCTCCTCTTCGTCTACTCCCTCGACTACGCCCGTACCCGTCTTGCCAACGACGCCAAGTCCGCCAAGGGCAATGGCGAGCGTCAGTTCAACGGCCTGATTGACGTCTACCGCAAGACCCTCGCTTCCGACGGTATTGCTGGTCTCTACCGTGGTTTCGGTCCCTCCGTCGCTGGTATCGTCGTCTACCGTGGTCTCTACTTCGGCATGTACGACTCGATCAAGCCTGTCGTCCTCACCGGTGCCCTCGCCAACAACTTCCTCGCCTCGTTCGCTCTCGGCTGGTGCGTCACCACTGGTGCCGGTATCGCCTCGTACCCTCTTGACACCGTCCGCCGCCGCATGATGATGACCTCTGGTGAGGCCGTCAAGTACAAGAGCTCGTTCGATGCTTTCTCGCAGATCGTTGCCAAGGAGGGTGTCAAGTCCCTCTTCAAGGGTGCCGGTGCCAACATCCTCCGTGGTGTTGCCGGTGCTGGTGTGCTCTCGATCTACGACCAGCTCCAGGTCCTTGTCTTCGGCAAGGCCTTCAAGGGCGGCTCTGGCTAAATTGCCTCAACCATTGTACAAAATCGGAGTTAATCACGGTTGAGCAGCTGGCTAAGCCGCGGGGACGAAGCGGTGTTGGGGGCGTTGAGCTGGGAGAAGGGGCAGATCCATCGTGGCAGTCAAGCAAAGGTGCTTCTGGACGTTGGGTATTGCGGGCAATAAAACTGGGCATATCTGGCGTTACTGGGACGCGGATGGGCCGGTCACCCGCTGTAATTTATACTCTTGAGCCATTCCCGGTGCATTCCTTGCAACGACCTCAGTTGAGGTCGCCTTTGCTTCTGGCTGTTTCCTTTAGTGGCATGCGACTCATAGATCCCTTTGACAATATTTCTGACCAATTCAACGGGTGTGATTTCTGTAGACTGATCTATTTGCCTCATCGTGACTGCTCTCCATGACACCGAAAAAAAACAAAAGCAAGACAAAAAGATGCGAAATTACAGAGTGGACTTACGTAATTCAATTAAATCGCGTCGCGTCTTCCATTTGCATCTAATATCAACCTTCAAACCTCCAACAACAGACCACCAACGGAATTCATTCAAGTTCCATTTATTACTTTTCCGTTTACCATTTCCCGCGCCGACTGGCTCATTATTGGAAGATAGCTCCCAAAACAGCCGCCATGCCACCCAAGCCGTCAACTTCGACGTCGGCCTCTCGCGGGCGCGGCCGATCTGCTGCCACCCCAAATAAATCCGCTACTACCACTTCTAGGACTAGCTCTGCTTCCAAAACCGCTACCACTGATCGTGTTTCTGACTCAACAAGAGGGGGTCGGGGTAGAGGCAGGGGAAGGGCTTCTGCACCGCGTGGGAAGTCACAGACGCTTGGGCGCGGTCAGAGTAGTGGTGGTGCGCCGGAGGTGGTGGATTTGGATGGTGATGATGATGATGACGGGGTAGATATGGAAGTGAACGATGACGACGAGGAGGATGATGAGGATCAGGAAGAGGAGGAGCGGCAGAAGATTCCGCCGGAGTTGTTGACGAGGATTGTGCATGGGTTTTTTGAGCAGGAGGGGACGAGGATGACGCGGGATGCGAATGCGGCGGTGGCGAGGTATGTGGATGTTTTTGTGAGGGAGGCGATTGCGCGGGCGGCGGTGGAGAGGGAGGGTGGGTTTTTGGAGGTTAGTATTCTTTGCTTTGCTTTGCTGATGTGTGGGGAGAGGTGGCTGACTGGTGTGGCAGGTTGAGGATCTGGAGAAGATTGCACCGCAGTTGTTGATGGATTTGTGAGGTCGAGAGGTTCAACGGCGCCGATCGTGATGCCGCGGCCGGAGTAGCAAGACGTGGGCAACGACTATCGTGCTGCGCGTGCCAGCCTGCGAGAGTAGGCTTGGAGCTGCAGAACGTCATCAACCCAAGACTACAATGCCGAAAGTTCGCCATCCCTGTTTAACTCCCCCAGGAAGACAGGGCATGACAGCCGTATGGCTAAGACGGGAGATGCCCCGGCGATCATGGCGGACACGGCCGACGACATTTGACTTTCCACGCATACACTGGGGCAGGATGCCCACTACTTCGGATAGAGTCGACATGAGCTTCCCCGGACATTCGGATGGCCGATGGACACCTCCCAAGGACCGGGGCGGGTTGTGTCTCTCGAAACATTCAGCTCGCCTCTACTTACACCGATCTTCCGGTTCGGGGCCTAAGTAGGACCGGAGAGATCCACGGCGCGTAACTCGCTCCCCAGTCCTATCTCGACGGACCATATTTTATGGGAGGGTTGCTCCGGAATTGGGGAGAAAGATGCCGAACTTGTGTGGGTGGGCGGCATATTACGAGGCCTTGCGGGCAGTTCCATGGGCATGGAAGGATTGGGATGTCTAGTATTCATTGCTATTACTAGAGCAATTGAAGCTCAACAAACGTATCACCAGTTTGCTCCGTATGAACGCAAGCTCCCGTGACCCATAACCAGGTTCCATAAACACTTCGGTTCGGGTCGTTTCCCCAAGCGAGTGGTTCGTGACCAGGAGAAACATCCAAGGCACTTGTTTGTAGCTAGTCAAGAGGTCTTGAACACCGGGGTCACCTCGCCACAAGCTCATCGCAATCCGGGGAAAACCCAACACCAACACAGACACCCCCATGCCAGGCTGCCCGACTTTGGGCTTGTTTCTACGTATCGTCCACGGTCGAGTGGAATCGACCCTCAGTTCTGCGAGGATCATGACCCGGAGATCCAAGACAAGACTGTGTAGTGCTGCGAACAAGTTCCGATGCGGGACATTATTTCGTGGCGACCAAAAAGGAGATGTCGAAAAGCGACCGAGAGCCGAAGCGCTCGGCGGTGGGGTCTGAAACCAAATCGCGTTTGACATGCGTCAGAGCCTGCGGCAGAGGCCCGTGCCCGACCCCTGTCACCCCGGCGGGACTGACTTGCCGGCTGCCATTCTCCACAATCCACAGCTGCGCAACCAACAACCGCAAAACTTTATTTCGGCTCTAGCAACGTCCGGCGGCGGGCTTCACCAATCCACCAACCAATCCGTGGATCCATTCTCTGCCTGCCGGCCGCGCCAACTGCGGCCGCCCCCAGGCCCACGATGGTTACAGCCCGCAATGGCTTATGAGCTGTGCTCTGGAGATGACTGGACGGAAGGCGTCTTAAGCAGTCGGCAGTCGAGCTTCCGGTTCTCAAGGCGCGCCAACTCAGTTTTATTTTCTCTTCTGCTGCTAGTGTCAATACAAGCCACCCGGATACCAAGGCCATCCGAGCGGCTACAGCGAGAATGTTCGTCTTTCAATGTGGAGAGAGACCTATTGAAACCCACCCAAGCATGGTGACGTTTTGTTCTGGAATCCAGATTCGTCCGCCATCGTTAGCCCCGATCTCCTTGCAGTACCCCGAGTCAGAAAAGGGGATCCTTCTAGCAGCAAGGCTGCAACAAGAGGCTCCATCCGCGAACGTGTTTCTCCCTTGTTACCTGTTGAATCCATCTGATTTGCCATCTGGGGGACTAGACGCCCAGAAGTTTTGGTCACGTCTTCGCGATGTTTCAAGGGCCTCGCCCAAGACCCCGGACCCTGCAAACCCCCCCTTCCCCATCCGCGCCTCTTGATACCCGTTGTCCGTGCTACACCATCAGACGATCCTTCACGTCGAGACTCGGAAACTGTTATAATTCATGCCGTTTGCCAGATCTTCTGGCCTGGCCTTCCCTTTCTCTCATCAACCCAGAGTCATCCACACAGCCTTTTCCTCTTTTCTCTTCTTTTCGGCGCTGCCATCTTGCTTAATCTTCGTCACGGGCTAGTCCTGTTCTTGTTCTACTACAGCGCTAGTCGCTTTATACCTTTGCCACTCTCTCAACTGTCTGGACGCTTGTTCTCCTTGTATACACATCAACGGTCAAGATGCAGCTCACAACTCTCGTTCTCGCCGCCCTCACGAGCCTGGCATCCGGTGAGTACCCACATGACATGGCACAACAAGACACCAGAGATCTAACAACATCCAGCCCAAAAGACAACTGTCGTTTCCGTCGCCCAAAACGGCAGCCTGACCTTCTCGCCCGACAAGATCACGGCCCAGCCCGGCGAGTTTGTGCAGTTCCAGTTCCACGCCGGCAACCACACCGTCACGCAGTCGAGCTTTGACAAGCCGTGCGAGCCCATCGGCCAGACCAGCAATGTCACGGGCTTCCACTCGGGCTTCCTGCCCGTCGCTGCCAGCGCTGCCATGGGCATGATCCCGACCTACACCATCCGGATCAACAACACGAACCCGCTGTGGCTGTACTGCGCCCAGGGCAAGCACTGCGGCAACGGCATGGTCATGGTCATCAACGAGCCGTGAGTTTCTCTTCTTGCTCCATATCTCACCGCGTTCTCATCGCTAACATTATCTTTCCTGAATCAGTGCCAGCAACCCCAACCGCACTCTCACGAACTACAAGGCCCTCGCCGCCGAGGCCCAGAACGGCGTGCCCGGCGATGTTCCCGGCGCCGGCGGCCAGACAGGCTCCACCGACAGCCCGACCGCGACCGGCGACGCGACTGGCGACGCGACCTCCACGGCCACGACCACCCCGGCGGCCGGCGGTGCAGGCACGCTCGCTGCGCAGGGCACATTTGCGCTCCTCGCTGCTGCTGGTGCTGTCCTGCTGCTTTGAGTGGGCTAGTTGAGATGGGTTGGGTGTTCGATGTGTGGATGATGACTTAGTAATATCATTTGGCGGATGATGACAGACAGGGGTTGAGGGGGACTGGGTGCTCCCCCTGGACGGGCGGACAAGACGTTGTTGGTTTTGAAGATACCTTTTGGAGACGGTGCACCGGGCGTTTCTCTTCTATTTTTATTGTCACTGTATACCTATGCGGCATGCCTAAGAGCGTGTGTATATAATGCATTGCATCTGAGCCGATGTTCACGGCAAATCTGATGTCCCCTCTCGTGTGATCCCAATGACGACCGAAAAATAATGATCTGACCAAAGAATGAAAGTCTATTTCCCTTCACCACTTACCCCTTTAAGAAACATACCTACTTCCCGTCCTTCACAACCTTCCTCACCTTCCTTCCCTTGGCAGCCGCAGCACACAGCTTCCTCCTCGGCTCCGTCTCCGGCCACCCCTCAGGCCGCTTAACATACCCCACAAAATCATATTTCCCATGGTTCCCAAAAAAGTCCACCCAGTGCTTCAACCCATCATACACCTTCCTCTCCGCCGCCTCCCGCTCCCTCTTTTTCATCTCCGCCAGCTCCTCCCTCGTCCAGTGCGCGTCCACGGCCGGGTCGTCCAGCGGCAGAAACATCTCCTCGACGCCGCGCATGTCGGCCGTCCGGTCCTCGGCAAAACACCCCGTGATGAAACCCCGCGAGGCGTCGGTGCCGGCAAAATAGTGGTAGCTGCCTCCCGGGCCGTAGGTGTGTTCGTTGGCGGACACGTCGAAGATGGTGCCGTTGATGGCGAGGTAGATGGGGAGGTTGGGGTTGCTGCCGTCGTGCAGGGCGAGTTCGGAGGGGGTGAGGTAGATTGGGCCGGTCTAAGGCGGGTGGGTTGTTAGTAAGGTGAGGGAGAGATTGATTGGGTGGGGAAAGGGGAGAGAAAGGCGTACCATCTGCTTCTTCCACCAGTCAAGGCGCAGGTACTTGGGCGGGTTGGACATGCCCCAGAAAAAGGTCTCGCCATTGGAGATGAGGTAGCTGAGGCCGCACGACGCGAGGAAGAGGAAGGTCAGCACGCGGAAGATGTCGAGGACTAGGTTGGCGGTGCTGTAGACATCGTCGTCTTCGACTTTGGTTCGGGGGGTGGTTTTTTTGCTCTTTTGCTTCGGCTTGGCCTGTTTCTTCTGTGCGTCGGAGTCGGACTCGATGGCTTCGGGCTCAGAGGAGCTCGGCGTGACGGTGACAGCTTTGGGTTCTGGCTTACGGCGCCGGACTGATGCGTCTGTGTCGGCCATTGGAGGAGTGTCTGTTGGTGTAACAGCGATGCAATTCGGGTGGTTGCAAAAAGACAACTTCAACTATAAGATGGGTGGAATGTCAATTCATGACAGGTGATGTTGCCAGATGTACCACATGTCTCGAAAGGTGCCTTGACGGATGCATCGGCTCCGAGTTGCGAGGCTGATGCGGGATGGAACGACCGGGCATTGGGCCCCTGTAGGTCATCAAGCCACCGCCGTCACCGATTGGGCCGCGCGCTGATAAAAGACGCGAGGCTGCCTGCCCCACTAAAAACACTTTCGCGTCGCCCATAGCAACACTTCCCTTGTTGTGACTGGCAATGTTGATTGGCCACAGATCAGGAAAAAAGAGGAGTGGGCAAATACAACCCACTTTGCCAAATTAAACTGCTGCCCACCCACGACTTATCGTTGCAGCTTGCCGCAGTCACACAGAACATTTGCTTTGCACATTTTCGTACTTACCTGGATCACATCCTCAAGTCTATCATATTGTTGTCGCCAATACACTTCCCTTCCGTGCAACAAATCAGTCGGCCCGGCGAGACAGCATCGTACCATCGCCAAAAACAACAAACACCGCTTTGTATGCGACCACTACCGCGATAACAATCGCCACGAGCTCGACATGTCTTGTCCGTCGAGCCCCGCCGGCGGCACCAGCAATCCGCTGCAGCCAGTGTCGCATAACCAACAGCGCGAATCCGTACTCTTCTCGCCCGTCCGCGAACGCATCGCCATGGCCGAGAGTCCCAGCCATCGCGACAGCTCCGTGCACGAAAAGATCAACCAGTTCAACACCCTCGCAATGCAGTCAAAACACCTCGAGCGCAAAACTGCCGACGCCGCCCTCAAGCGCGCCATGCTGGGACGCGAGGAGGCAGAAGCCGAAATGCGCCGCTATCGCGATGAAGTCAAGTCGCTCAGGAAGGCTGTCGAGGAGGGCAAGGACAGGGAACGTAGGGTAGGAGAGAGGTTGGAGGCGGTTATGGTACGTTTGCCTTGCTTTCGTGAAATGGTGCCACAGTGGGCTGACTATACGCAAACAGGAAAACTACGGACGCGCAAAAGAGACACACGCCCACACCCAACAACTATGGGAGAAGGAGATCCGCCGCGCGCGCAAGGAAACATTCAAGGCGCAAAGTGCGCTCGTCAAACTCCAGGAAGAGCTCAAATCCAGCCGGGCGGCTCAGAAGGCCGCCGAGGAGGAGCTCCAGTCCCAGAGAGAACAGAGCCAGGCGCAAGAACAGGAGCTCTTTTCTGTCCGCTACAACCTGGTCGGGTTACAAGAACAGCTGGACCAGGCGCAGGAACGGGTCAAGGCGCTGGAGCAGGAGGTCGAATCACTCAAGACCATCGCCCAGAACGCCGAGGAGGCCCAGCGCATCGCTTCCGAGGCCAAGGTTACGTCCTCGCTTGACACGGATACGGAAGAGCCGAGCGAACCGAGAGCGTCCAGGAAACGCCCTCTGGAACTCGATATCGAAACTCTTACAATGCAGTGGGAATGGGAGAAGCAGCGTGCGGATCGGGCCCAGGAGCAAATCAAGTTCCTCGAGGTCGAATGCCAGCTCAAGATGTGCTCTGGTGTCAAGTCGCTGCGCCACGCGAGCTCGAGCCGGCGGTCCAGCCCGCGCCTCATGCGTGGAAGCCTCTTGAAGATTAGCGATGCGGGGGACGACATGATTCTTAGCGAGAGCAGGCGAGGCTCCCCAGAGCCGGCACGGCTGAGCCCTAGACGATCTAAGACGGAGCAGCTCAAAAAGAAGGAGCCCAGACGAAGCACCATCTTTCTCCCGGAGGAGGGCATCTTCCGGACCGTGTCGGAAGCGGAAGCCGAGGCAGCCAAAGCATCATCAACAACAACCCCCACGGAGTCACTTCCGCCACTCGCACCAGCCGACAGCGACCCCATGTTCCGCCGCACACCATCCCTAGATCCCCCCGACTTTGCTCTGCTCTCCAAAGAGCGCACCTCTCTCCTCTCTCTGCTCGACGCGCCGCACCGCCAGTCCGGCTCGGCACCGGTCTTTAACATCCCCACAACCCCGGGGCCCGAACCGCAACCCCAGACCGACGTTAAACACGAGTCTCCACCACAACCAACCAACCTCCCTCGCCATTTAACCATCCCCCCTCCCGAACCCTACAGCACCGCGCCCCTCACCGACCCCCTCCCAACCACCACCTCCACCGAAACCGCCTCCACCCTCCCCTACAACCGCCCGCACACCTCGGCATCCGCCTACACAACAACTGTAACAACCACCACCAAAGTCCCGCTGCGCGAGGGGCCCCACGACGGCGACGGCCCGACGCTGGCGCAGCGCCTGATGAAGATGCAGCGCACGCCGTCGCGCAACGGGAGTGATTTGGTGGTGGACGTCGACAAGCCCAGCTTTGACGCGACAAATCCGGCGCTGACGCCGACCATGACGAGGGAGGAGGCGCTCGCGCAGATTCGGGAGCGGAGGGGGAGGGCGAGGAGTGTAGGGCGGGTGCAGTCTGGTGGGCAATCTCAGGCTCAGGGGCAGGGGCAGGGGCAGAGGAAGGTTAGTGGGGGGGCGGGGGAGAGGAAGGTTAGTGGGGACAGAAAGGTTAGTGGAGGAGGGGAGAGGAAGGTTAGTGGGGGAGGAGAGAGGGGGAGGGACAGGAGGGATGTGAGTGCACCGACGGGGAGGGTGACTCCTGGTGCGACGGGGAGAGTTACCCCGGCTGCATCGGGGAGAGTGACACCAGCTACGTCGGGGAGAGTCACGCCGGGTGTGGGCGCTAGACGCGTCAGGACTTGATCGGTCCGTTGCTTTTCCGAGTTTCGTTTGTTTTGGGTTTGGTGGTTTTGGTATTGGGTTTTTGAGGCTTGTTTTTCTTTGTCAGGAGTACAGTACAGTACCTATTTGTTATAGGGGTGGTCGGGGTGTTTCTTGTCTTGCAGAAAGAACGCGACCTCAGGGCATTGGGAACCAGGGACAAGGGGAGCGGGTCCTGGGTATACATACTAGGCAGGCAGGCGTCTGGTCTCTTTCTCTGGTCTGGCCAAAAGTGTTCGGATACAACACAACGTGTAATTATTGGGCATCGTCACTGGTGTTGGTGGTTGGGCCTGGTTTCTGGCACGGATTGGATTGGGACTGGCTAGGCCCTTTTGGACGGCTCTTGTTTGTGTTGTGTTCTAATGATATCCACATACCTAGGACAGCGAAGGTGTTGTTTTCAATCTTGATTTTCTTTGTTCCGTGCTTTGGCTTGTTTGGTAGAGACGACTGTGAACTGGAGTTTTTGACCTATGTGACTTGACAAAGCGAAATCATGATGTCAGAACATATATGATATATTACTGCGAAGTTGCAATGATTGGAAAATTAGAGAGCAATTGTATGTTGACTTATAGAGACGAGCAGCCATATCTCAAAAGGCATTGTCTGCACTTTGGTATCACCCCTGTGGTTCTATTTACTTCCTCTTTCGTGTTTCTTTGCAGGCGGTGTGTCGGTTTGGGGTTTTGGGGTTTGAAACTGTTTTGCCTGTACAAAGAAGACCTAGAAGAGATTTCTTTATTATTCTCACTTCGGTTTGTCTTCGCTGTTTTGATTCAAACCTCTCCTATGAGAGTTGATCCTGACAGACAAGGCAAAGTTTGACATCAACAGTTTGGTATTAAAGAAGTGGTATATCAACTTTGGTACATTGCTTCATCATTCATCAACTCATAACCCATCGCTGATTTCCTCCCTAAATACATACCCTCACCATTTTCTCCCCTCCTCCGAGTGGTTAGGCGCCATTTCGCCCGCCGCCAGACTTGTGTGATAAAAAAGACCCATTCGGACTCCCCCCATTCTGCTGCCCATTAACGGTACTTCCACCTCCCGCCGTCGACATCCGCCGCGACTTGCCCCTCTGCTCCCGATGCGGTCCACTGACACTCTGCCGCTGGGCGTTTTCCTCGGCCATGGCATTTGCAACCTGCGTGGCCGTGAGCAGATACCCTGGCACCAGCGTCTCCAGTTTCCCGAGGGTGTTGTCGTAAAAGACGGGCCAGACGACCACGGCGTTTGTCAGGCCCCGGGCCGCGGCGAGCTGGGCTTGTGATTGGGTTTCTTGGGAGACGGACTTCGAATTCTTGCCGCCGCCGGTATTGGGACTGGCGGCCGTGCCGTTGGGTCGCTTGGTGGTAGCCGCTGCCGGCTGGGGAGGAGTCATCAGGGGCTTCCAATTGGTGATGTCGTCCTCGCGGGCATAGAAATCGGGCTCGATCCTGCCCTCGAGCTTTTGGATGAACTTCCACTCCTTGGTGGCCTCGACGCAGAGCTCGGTTAGCTTGGATTTGAAACCGTCGTGCACCTTCTCCGGAACGAGAGCTTTGATGCAATCAAACACCCTGGTCACGACCCTGTTGATGCGAGCGGTTGTAACCTCACCCGTCTCCGTAGGAGCATGGGCGGTGGCAGCGAGGAGGACAGAGCGCAGGTACGTGTCCCACTCGGGGTCGTCTTCGCTTAGCTCGTCGAGGGTTTTGCCAAGACCGGAGGTGTTCTGTAGAAGATAAGTTGGCTGAAAGATGTGGCTGCCCATCTCGGCTGCTAGGATGGCTAGGAATGCCGCCACTCGCATTTCCTTTGCCACGGGGCTGTTGGATGGTGGAAGGGGAATGTACCGCTTGAAAGCACGGTGTTTCCTGACATTGTCCCAGAGGGGCTCATCTGCCAGGATTTTTGGCGGAAGTTCCAGAGTCAAGTACTCCTCGGCGGCGGCTCGGGCCGAAGAGACGACCTTGTTGAGTCGCGAACTGCTCATCAACCTTATTAGTTTTGTCATAGCGTCCGACAGGAAGGAGGGCCTACATTTCGTCTCGATACTTCGGGGACACTGGGATCAGCTCGGTTGAGAATGCGCGCAATCTCTTGAGCTCGTCACGTTCTGCAGTGAGTTGCTTGTTGACTGCCGCGAGGGCCCCTTCCATGTCTGCTTCCTTGCTGGCCATCTTCTTCTTGATCTGCTTGAGTTCTTCTTGGGCTGCAGCGAGCGCTGTGGATAGGTCATTCTTTTCTTCGGAAACTTTCTTCAGTGCGTTGACCTCGCCTTGGAGCTCAGCGATGCTCCTGCGGTGGCCCTCAATGTCTGTCTTGAGGGTTTGATTCTTTGCAGCGAGGTTCGAAATCTCATCGAAAATGGCGAGGAAGTCCTGAATTTCGACACCGGCCAGCCGGGCGTGGAGATCCTTCACTGCATTGCAGGCGAGGGTGGCCTTGGTGGCTTTCTGACTTGGATCCAGAGATAGCATTGCGGAGTTGGGTAACAAGGGGGGTTATTTTGGATCAATCAGTTGCTTGTCAAAAGGGCAAGTAGAAGTCAGGGTGTTGTAAGTTGGCTTCATTGAATCGGCCAGTAGTTAAGTTGAAAACTGAGAGGGGAAGTTGGAACTGGCAGCCCGCTGGTTACCCTACCCTTTTCAATGCCCTTCTCTCCCCGAAGTCGCTCCCCGAAGTCGCTCCCCTCCATCATGCAGGGCACCCAATTCCATCTTCAACGATACTGAATGCCACAACGCCGACTTCCCACAATGGTCTTGTGCTTGCGGCGGCCGAGGAAGACACCCGGCGGCCCGTCACGTTGTCCACTCATGACACTGGTAAACGCTACCTGCACGGGGCCTCACTGCAGTAGGGAGTAATTGGCCAACGAATCCGTGGCGTCTCTAGAGGTGAGGCTGGCTGGCGATTTACGGCAAGGCAGCCCGTCATTGGCAATCTGCGGGGACACACAAGTCACGACTTATGACCACATTTGAATCATCTGATTCACCGAATGGTGTGCCGGAGGCACACTCCATGACTAATGCAAGTTGTGTTTCAATCGGGTTGAATGGCAAGTTCCGCTGCCAATCAGACAATGCAACGTCTCGTGGTGTGCAGCCTGTTCCGGAGAGTTGGGACAAGCGAAATGGATGCGGTGTGGCGTCCCATTGGCGCTGGCATACGATACGGCGTTTTTGTAGAGTAGGTGGCCGTTGTGGTTGGGAATTTTGAAGTTGTCATCTCCAAGCGTCAATCACTTGGTGGTTAGGTGTTGTGTTTGAGCCTTCCAGTTTGAAACCGACAAAAAAGAAATGAAGACGGATACAAGCTGCCAGGGGCGCCAGCAGCAGTTGCTTGGTTGGACCTGGGTTGCATCAACAATACAGCCCAAACCAACCGATGCCTAAGGTTTCCTGACGGGAGACAGCAGGTTTCATCTGGTGCTTTTGAAAATTATTTCATCTCAGGGTTGCATTCTCGGCCCATATTCCCCTTCTTCTTTCTTTTGTTTTTTTCTTTTTTTTTTTTGACACGCTCAAACTGACGCACACCCCCCCTCGGGAACCGGCACCATGGACTCGGATGACGGCCGCACGTTAACTGCACCCCCGCCTGTGTACCGTGCAAACACCACGCTCCGCATTCGTGAGCATCTTCCACCACACCCATTTACAGGCGACTACGGGCCGAGCCCACGGCCACCTATTGATTGGAAGCGCTGGGAAGGTGTAGGGACGTCCGAGAATGACCGCGTCGAACTTGCCCTGGCCAACCCGCCCATCAAGACGAAGCCTCCGGCCGGGGCCGAACGTTTTCTCACCATCACGGGCTACAAGACGCGGAGGACCCGCGGCGGTGCACATGTCCTCACCTGCTTTCTAGATGGCAACAAGTCGGTCGAATATGTGGCCAAGATCTATGACCCGGTCCACTACCACCTAGGCGATCCCGACGAATACAGCATGGACGCCATGACCCATGCAGACAGAGATTACAGCATCGAGGCCTGGGCCTACAAGATCATGCAGCCCGTCATTGGTGGAACCATCGTGCCGGACTACTATGGGTCCTGGACCTTCAGCCACAATACCAACCAGCACGGCCAACGCCGATGGGTGCGTATGATCCTCCTCGAACTTGTCAAGGGCGAGTGCATGTTGGACATGATGCTGCGGGCCGATACTGGATGGGGCAAGCCCGACTACGCCCTGCTACCGCCAGAAGAATTCCGTGTCCGCGTCCTGCAAAACATCATCGAGGCCGAGACAGCAATCTGGTGGGAGACGGCCATAAACCACAACGACGTTGACCCACGAAACGTCATGGTCAAACCAAACGGCAAAGTGGTTCTCATCGACTTTAACCAGGCCTACATCAACGAGCTCAGCTGCTGTGACGAGTCCGACCGCACCAAGAAGGGGAACCCGACCGCGTTGCCCCCGACGCCTTTGGAGCAGTATTGGCACAGCATTGCCTATGCAGTCGGGCCCTGGAGAGGATGGATGCCCGAGAGTTGGCTTGAGAATAAGGAGCGAGGACAAGAGTGGTTGATACACACGTATCGCAACTCGACCAAGTACAATTCGCCATCGGAGTGGTTCCTCGAGGCCCCGTCCCACAAAAACCGGAGTCCCAAGATTTTGAGAATGTTGGAGGAGCTTGGTCGCAAGCCGGCATCCGGGAAGGAGTGAGCTTGACTGTTTCGGAGGTGTTGATGATAGTTACGTTGTAAGGGTCAAAGGCTTGTGACTTGTGGGAACTGGGCAACAAGGGGTGGAAGGAAGGGTAGTAAGAACCATGAACGTGGATGTCTGCAATTATGTTGTTGCTTGTTGTGTTGGGGAGAAAGGAAGCCTGGCTGCAGGAGAAATAGAGAGGTGGGGTACTGTGGCCCCCCGGAAGGCTTAGCTTACAAGCTGCATCTCACGATGTTCCTCAACAAGCAAGACCAAACTAGCGCGGTTAGTTTAGTGGTTAGAATTCTCGCTTCCCATCATCTCTTGGATCAGCGAGAGACCCGAGTTCGAATCTCGGATCGCGCAGCTGTGCTAGTTTCACTTTTTGCTCCTTCTGCGGGTAGTCACTGCCGTGATGACAGCGAGGGGAACCTCCCAAATTTGCGAGGTGTCAGAATGATGTCCTGAAAATGCTTGAACTTGTCATTTTCTTCCCTATATTTGGGTGGGATTACCGATGGTTACCGTTTGGAGATTATTAGACTCAGACTCCACAGTCATTGGAACCCGCAGCCGACAGCAGGTTGGCCTTGCCCACTTCGTGCGTCCAGAATACGGAGTCGTCGGGCTGTTTGCTGAGATGTGGCCCGAGCACCTCACGGCAATCAAGCACTCAGTGCACGAGCCACAGAAAGCCCCAACCACCTCCCCGAAACAACCCCGGTCCAAACCCGCGACAACTTGGACAAGCGACTGATTCATCTCACCGGTCAACGCTGCGGTGAGTTGTTCATCGTAAGCCATCTTGTGCCAAACTATGAAGGTTGCGAAAGTCTCAGAGACGGAATCGCTGGCGGTTTTCTCTTTGTGATTGAGCATGTAATTGATGCAGTACAACCCACTGTCGAGTACCTGAAACGGAAAACCAATGAACAGGAGGAACCTGGGGAACGGGAACATGGCCAACTCGGCCGAACACCACAACATGAACCACGCGTCAGGGACACAGGCACAGGCACAACACACGAGTCTCGACCACCAGTCCTTTGAGCCCACCGGCTCGAGCGATCCCATCCACACCATCCCCAAAATTCTCCCCCACGAGCGCGTCTTTCCCATCCAGATCGGCTCGGAGCTGTTTAAGCTCTCTGGCGCATCAATCTCATCCGATGGTGCGTCTCTCACTCACCTTCTTCCTCGTGACCACGACTACGGCTGACCACCCCGCAGCGCCCTCCTACTTCTCCCAATACTTCCAGTGCCAGCTCAAGCAGGCCGAGGAACAGGGGATAGACATCGCCTCGGCCATCCGCACCCTCTACATCGACCGGGACCCGGCCACCTTTCGAGACATCTCGCTGCACCTCCAGGGATACCATGTGCAACCCCGCGACTCGACGCACTTTGTGCGCCTGTTTGCCGATGCCCAGTTCTACAACCGTGAGACAGACCTTCCCCTCTCCGTGCCACCGCATCACCTTCCTCCCCCCCCTTATTGTCCAATCTTTGTTTGAGGACTGACTGACACGCCCCCAAGTCCCTAAACTCATCTCACAGCTCCACGAAGAATCCATCTACACCACCGTCGGTAACCGCGAGTTCCAGATCCCCCGCGAGCTCTTCACCGCCGACCCAGGCAACTCACCCAACTTCTTCTCCCTCGGCTTCGCCGCCTTCTTCTCCAACCCGGACGACCTCTTCCCCGGTCTCGATCGCGAAGGACTTCTCCGCCCGCCTTCCATCATCCCCCCCTCCGTTCCGGGCCGCAGCGCAGATATCTTTGCGGAGCTGCTGAATCTGCTCAAGGGGTACCCCGTCAAAGTGCGCAGTGAGGAGCATCGGGCGGAATTGTTGAGGGATTGTCGGTATTTTCATTTTAAGGGGCTGGAGCAGCGGTTAATTCCGCATGAGGTGTCGTTTAATCTGGCGAGGGGGAGGAGGGAGATTGTGTTAAGGTTGAGGGATATTCTCAAGAGCGGGATTTCGGTGGCGGGGGACCCGACGGCGGTGGATCCGTTGGCGGCGTGGGTGAGCTATGCGAGGCCGTTTGTGGATGAGAAGGCGTGCGAGCTGGTGTTGGAGGTTGGGGATGAGGGGGCACGGTTGCAGTTTGCTACTGGTGATGGGGCTGCCGCTGCTGGAGGGGTGGTGAATGCTCGGGTTGAGTTCTTTGGCGAGACAAGGGTCAGGGTGGCAAAGTTGCTGGAGGTGGTCGCGACGAAGCTGAATTTGCCGCCTACCACGCAACCGTTGGGGTTGTTGATGGCTAAAGGGGGCGCGGGTAGCCAGCAGGCTACGCCGGGGAATACCCCGCTCAGCGAAGACCTTGTCAAGGCCGTGCTTGGCCCGGAGGCGAGTGTGAAGCTGGATGGGAAGCCATGGGCTGGGCTAGGGACTGGGGAGGAGGAGGATCAGTATGAGATTGGTGGTGCTGATGGGGGAGAGTATGGGCTGCTGTCGAGGAAGCGAAGGAGGGTAGAAGGAACAGGTGGGATGGAGCAGTGGATTGTCAAGACGGGCCAGTGGCGGTTGAAGATTCAGGGGGTCAAGAATGGCAAGGCGGCCGTCGAGTGCTGCTTGATGGCTGTCAAGTTGGATGCTTTCAGCTCGGAGCAGGCGAGGAATGTGCAGAGGTCATTTTTGAGTGAGTGAGCGGGGAAGATGTACGGTATAATACCAGAGTGGGATCAAGATATCCGGAGTATAAAGTGAAGTACGTATTGCGTATTGCCTTGTGATGGTTACGTATCTGTGCGTACGGATACACCCGGTGGCCGTCAAAGTCATCGTATTTTAAGATGTTATCTGCCTTTTGCTTTTTCTTGCTCACATTATCAGAACGACCTGACCAGGGCCGGGCCAACAGTTGTTGACAGGTGATGTTCAAGGCCTTTTCAGGCCATCTCTCTTGGCGAGGGTGATGCCACCCGCAGCCAATTTATGGACCCTAAATAATTGAGATTGACCTATCAGCCCCAGCCAAGTCATCATTTGGCTCCCCTTTGTTCTTGCATGATCCAACCTTCTTGAACATGTCAGGTTCTGAAGAGTTGGAGGACCGAGTGAGTTGAATCAGCTTTATGGTTTGGGGATTTTATTCGTCTTATCGGAAACATTGCAACTCCATGTGAAAGCTGAGTGGACAAACTGGAACTGCAAGTGCCCCAACCAGCCGTTTGGTTTTGGTGCTTTGTCAAGGGCGAGAATGCACAGTCCATCCTGCGTGACGGGCGCGTGCAAGACCCGGTCCCGGATGGCACGACTGGCTGATAAAGCGCGGTGGAGCCTTCGCGCTTGCCCAAACCGGGAACGCTTCTGTCAACAATCAAATTTCCCCACCACCGCCTGTCACCCAAGCCGACCATCAGGCTCCCGCTGAACCACCTCAATTTTCCATCTCGGACAGTTTGCAGTCGTCTTTTGGGCCTCTAGTTGCCGTTTGATCTGCCTTTTTATCCATTACCAACTTGCACGTACCCTTGACCTATCTATCAAGATGCGTGAGATTATCAGCCTGAACGGTACGTCTGCGAAAAAGCAGCTCTGATTTTTTTCCCTGGTGGCGCGCGGGTCGCCTCACCGCATTTGTTGAGGTTTGGATGGCGACGACGCAAACCGGCACCTCGGCGATCCGGATCCCACTCTCGCGGCATCGTACTGACATTGTTTTTGCATAGTCGGCCAGGCCGGTTGCCAAATCGCCAATTCCTGCTGGGAGGTACGCTCTATTCGCGCACGCGGCGGTGACGGAGCTGTGCTTGCACGCTCGCTCGACCTCTCTGTCCACCCGGGTCGACGATGACCATTTTGCGATACGGAATGCTGACTTGATGTAGCTTTACTGCCTTGAGCACGGCATCCAGGTATGTTCTCACCTTGTCTCGTCTCGACGATTCCGGACCTTGCTGACCAAGTTAGCCCGATGGCTTCCTCACCGAGGAGCGCAAGGCCGCCGACCCCGACCAGGGCTTCAGCACCTTCTTCTCTGAGACTGGTAGGTGTATGGACTGTCACTATTAGGCGCAGCATACTGACATCCCTCACGCAGGCAACGGCAAGTACGTGCCCCGGACCATCTACTGCGATCTCGAGCCCAACGTCGTCGACGAGGTCCGCACCGGCGCTTACCGCGGCCTTTTCCACCCCGAGCACATGATCACTGGCAAGGAGGATGCTTCCAACAACTACGCCCGTGGTCACTACACGGTCGGTAAGGAGCTGATCGACCAGGTCCTGGACAAGGTGCGCCGCGTTGCCGACAACTGCAGCGGCCTCCAGGGCTTCCTGGTCTTCCACTCGTTTGGTGGCGGTACCGGTTCCGGCTTCGGTGCTCTGCTCATGGAGCGCCTCTCGGTCGACTACGGCAAGAAGAGCAAGCTCGAGTTCTGCGTGTACCCCGCGCCTCAGACGGCCACCTCGGTCGTTGAGCCCTACAACTCGATCCTGACCACCCACACCACCCTCGAGCACGCCGACTGCTCCTTCATGGTCGACAACGAGGCCATCTACGATATCTGCCGCCGCAACCTCGGTCTTGAGCGCCCCAACTTTGAGAACCTTAACCGCCTGATTGCCCAGGGTAAGACTGCGTAATTCCCCTTCGGTATACAGATCAAGACTGACACGTGCGCAGTGGTTTCCTCGATTACCGCGTCGCTCCGCTTCGACGGCTCCCTCAACGTCGACCTGAACGAGTTCCAGACCAACTTGGTCCCCTACCCGCGTATCCACTTCCCGCTGGTTGCCTATGCTCCCGTCATCTCGGCTGCCAAGGCCGCCCACGAGGCCAACTCGGTCCAGGAGATGACCATGTCGTGCTTCGAACCCAACAACCAGATGGTCAAGTGCGACCCCCGCCACGGCAAGTACATGGCCACCTGCCTGCTGTACCGCGGTGACGTCGTCCCCAAGGACGCCCACTCGGCTGTCGCCACCCTCAAGACCAAGCGGACCATCCAGTTCGTCGACTGGTGCCCGACTGGCTTCAAGCTCGGTATCTGCTACCAGCCCCCTCACCAGGTCCCCAACGGCGACCTCGCCAAGGCCAGCCGCGCTGTGTAAGTTTACGCCGATTTGAACATTGGTTGTGTCCATCGCTAACTCGCTACTATAGCTGCATGCTTTCCAACACCACGGCCATTGCCGAGGCCTGGTCTGCTCTCTCCAACAAGTTCGACCTCATGTACTCCAAGCGCGCTTTCGTGCACTGGTACGTCGGCGAGGGTATGGAGGAAGGCGAGTTCTCCGAGGCTCGCGAGGATCTTGCGGCTCTGGAGCGCGACTACGAGGAGGTTGGTGCGGACTCGATGGAGAGCGAAGAGCTTGACGCCGAGTACTAGAGTGGGTGTGTGGTAACCCGGTGATATGGATAACTAATGGGACGCGGCTGTGGGTTTAATACCCGGTGGGCCCGGTGGATGTGTCGTCTCTAATCCTTCTGTTAACCCTTTTGATGCGCGACTTCGGTTGGCAAAGTCCTTGATGGGTATTCTTCCTTGGCAAGCGCGGGCCCGTGAGTTTGGTAGATGGAAAGTGCGATAGTGAATTTTAATCAAGAGCAAAGCTCAGAGACATTGCTGGCTCTCCTGGCTTCCCGTCAACTGGCTTCCGTCTCCCGCAGGACTCTGGCGAACCAGTTCTTCACTTTCTTCCATCCATAGACCTCTGGTCCAGCCTTTAGAAGCCATTAATACTTTACCTCTGATACCTATCAAGCAGCTTGCCACAGTGTTTTGGTACTCCCCGTCTCTGCAGTCGCAGTTGGCTGAATGTGTGCAGCTTCTTGTCGGATGGTCTTGGTTGGACTCCCCGAGACCAATCAGCAGCCCGGTTGGCGCCAAGTCCACTCGACTCCACGCGAACGAACGCAGCAGAAACCCACATGCGGACTTTCCCGCAAGCTGTTTGGTCTCGTTGTTACGTTGCCCAATTGCCCAAGGGCCCAAGGGAGCTAACGAGTCGCAATCCCAGCCTCACAACCGCTGCTGCTGCTGCCAGACTGGATGCACCGTTGTTGATTCCCCCCCACCCGGATGCGCATGCGCTCGCATGACTCTATTTTCTTCAGCGCCCTCTCTCGGTATCTCGTGGCAGTTCGTACTGTTCTGCTACCAAAGTCTCGATTAATCCCACCACTTCGGGCCGTGCACCGGCGATAATAACAGCTTCGTTTCCGAGCGATCCATCGATTCCACCCACACAGCGGCTACGACCAACTTCCACCATCTTCCCCCCAAGGTGCCGCCATGGCTTCCGAACCACCAGTTGATGCCGGTACGTTTGTTCTTTTTCCTCGATTCCCTTGATGTACCAATCTTGCTTCCGCGACAATGACTTGGGCGCTGGCTAACTGGCAATGATGGTTCAGGGGCACCCAACCTCAACCTCACCCCGGAGGAGAAACGGGTCTACGGACAACTTTTTCGACAGGCCGATACAGAGAGCGTGGGGGTCGTCACAGGCGAGATTGCCGTCAAGTTCTTTGAGAAGACAAGATTAGACTCGAGGGTTCTGGGAGAGGTCAGTTGGTCGAACCCCGCCATAGGGGTAACCGCTCCTTTTTGCGACAAACGAAGCTGACAGGTATCTCGGGAACACAGATATGGCAGATCGCCGACAGAGAGAACCGCGGCTTCCTCACACCGGCCGGCTTCGGCATCGTTCTGCGGCTTATTGGGCATGCGCAGGCCGGCCGCGAGCCGACCCCTGAGATTGCTCTCCAACAAGGGCCCCTGCCACGGTTCGAAGGCTTGATCGTGGCCCCCGCCCCGCCTCCTCCGCCGCCCGCGTTGCAGTCCCAAGGGACTGGCGCTCCGGGCCCCATCCGTATCCCGCCCCTGACACCCGACAAGGTGGCACAATATGCTAGCCTGTTCGAGAGGCAGACCCTCCAGAATGGCAACATGCTCGCCGGCGAGGCGGCGAAGCAGATCTTTGAGAAATCGGGTCTTCCAAACGAGGTCCTTGGCCGTATCTGGATGCTTGCTGATACCGAGCAGCGTGGCGCCCTCGTCCAGACCGAGTTCGTCATCGCCATGCACCTGCTCACTTCTATGAAGAGTGGGGCGTTGCGTGGCCTGCCCAACATCCTGCCCGCTGCGCTCTACGAGGCTGCCACTCGCCGCGCTCCCGTCGGCGCCAGCATCCCGAGACAACAGTCTCCGACGACGGTTCCGCCGCCCATTTCCGCCGTGCCGAGGCAGCTTACTGGGCAAGGGCCTATACCACAGATGCGGACAGGCAGTCCCCTCGGCCGCCCGCCGATAGCAGCGCAGACGACTGGAGACTGGCTGATCACCCCTGCGGACAAGGCGAGGTTCGACCAGCTGTATGACGAGTTAGACAAGACCAAGCGGGGCTTTATCTCGGGCGAGGATGCGGTTCCCTTCTTCAGCCAGTCGAACCTTTCCGAGGATGCTCTAGCCCAGATCTGGGATCTCGCAGACATCAACTCGGAGGGCCGCTTGTCAAAGGACGAGTTCGCCGTTGCCATGTATCTTATTCGGCAACAGAGGGGCAAGCGGGAGGGGTCGTTGCCTGCGACCTTGCCGCCCAATCTGATCCCGCCCAGCATGCGGGCTCAACCCCGTCCGGCGAGCGCGACGGCTACATCGGCGTTTGAACCTCCACCGCGGCCTCAACCGAAGCCCTCCGCTATGGACGATCTTTTTGAGCTGAATGATTTTCAACCCCCCGCGCCGACCCAGGTCGCCATTGGCACGGGCGGCTCTGTGGGCCAAGACCCTTTTGCTACTAGTGTTAGCCCGCAAGCACCATCTTCGCCTGCTCGGCCCTCGCCTTCTGCGTCCACGTTTAAGCCTTTTGTCCCCTCATCATCCTTTGGTCGCGGCCTCACGGCGCAACCCACTGGGGGCTCCAATACCTCGGCTACGGCAAAGCCTGTCACTTTCGGACCTCCCATAGAGGACGATCTTTTGGGCGACACCGAACCGGAGGTCAACAAGAACCTGAACAGCGAGACGACCGAGCTGGCCAATTTGTCCAACCAGATCGGCTCCCTCACGAAGCAGGTGCAGGGTGTGCAAGCCCAGCGGACCGCCACCCAGAACGAGCTGAGCCAGTCGAGTGCGCAAAAGAAGAACTTTGAGCAACGTCTTGCGCAGCTCCGTGCCATGTATGAGAAGGAGGCGCAAGACGTTCGCTCGCTCGAGACGCAACTCACCACGTCCAAGAACGAGACCAAGAAGCTGCAGGCTGAGTTTGCTATGGTTGATGCTAGCTATCAGGAACTGCAGAACCAGCATCGCCAGGTCGTGACCGCCCTACAGGCGGATCAGCAGGAGAATGTGAATCTTAAGGAGAAGATCCGGGCGGTGAATGCCGAGGTTGCCCAGCTCAAGCCCCAGATCGAGAAGCTCAAGTCGGAGGCCCGCCAACAAAAGGGGCTCGTTGCGATTAATAAGAAGCAGCTGGCCACGACTGAAGGCGAAAGGGACAAGCTCAAGGCCGAGGCCGAGGACCTCACTAGGAGCAATGAGGAGCTGGCCCGGCAGATCAGCTCGAGCAGCTCGCCGGCGCCACCTCAGGTGGCCAGCCCCGCGCTGTCGACGGCAAGCGCTAACAACCCTTTCTTCCGGCGGACGGGCAGCACCGACATTACCGGCGCGTTTGCCTCCCCGATCAGGTCGTTCACCGATAAGACGTTTGATGACGTGTTCGGCCCCGTTGGCACGGGCAGCCAGGCCGGCACCCCACCTCCTCCTGCGGCCGCGATGATGTTCAAGCAGAACACTGGCGCCTCGACCGGTAGTGCCGGTTCGTTCGCCACACCTGCGTCGACCAGCCCCAACGTCAGCCGCCAGCCGACTGTGGCTGCTGAACAGACCTTCCCGCAATTTGTTGATGCTTCTGAGTCTCTGAGCACTTCTCGCCAGGTCTCGCCTCCCCTCAGCCGGACGGAGACGAACCAAGAGGGACAACTGGCCCCTGCCGCACCCATTGAGCGAGTCCCGACTGGCCAGAGCCATGTCTCTGGCTCGGGATCGGATGCGGCCCGGGCTGCCTCTGTGACGTCAGCCACGGAGGCCAAACCTGCCGCCAATGCCTTTAGCGCACTCTCGGAAGAGGCCAACAAGAGCCCGGCCGCCAACAACGAGACGGATCCGTTTGCCGTTGACCAGGACAAGGCCAAGGAAGACTTTGAGTCGGCGTTTGCCAGCTTTAAGCAGGCCCGGGCCGCGCCCAACTCGAACAACGACGCGGCCAAGGCCTTCTCGACCTTCAACTCCGAGTTCCCTCCCATCTCGGAACTCGAGCGCGACGACGAGTCGGATTCGGAGAGCGAGCGGGGCGGATTTGATGACGACTTTGCTCCCGCCTCGCCTCCTCCTAAGGCGGCTATGAAGAGCATCGATTCGAGGGCGGCATCGCCCACGCTCACCAAGTCCACACCCGACGCAGCTGCCACCGCCGCTCCGGCCACGGCTCCTGAGCAGCCCGCCGCGAGGTACGAAAGTCGTGTTTAGCTGTTGTCTCTGTAGACTAGGTTTAGTGTAACCTTTGAAGCTGACACCTTGAGTAGCGATAAGCCCGTGCCCACCGCCGCGTCTTCGAACAACCTCAACAACCTGAGCAGCTCCAACGTAGACGACGTCTTTGGCTCTACCACCACGGCTGCTGCCGCCCCAACAAGCCGGCCCGCCACCGCCACCGCCGCTTCCAAAAGCGCCTTTGACGACCTTGACGACGACTTTGAGGGCCTGGAGGACGCCAAGGAAGGCTCGGCCGACGACGACTTTGCCAACATCTCGCGCTCGGGCCTCGACGACTTCAACCCGGTCTTTGACAGCAGCCCGCCGCCGAGCCAGCCCAAGAGTGACTCTGCCAAGTCGGGCGCGCACTTTGGCGTCGAGAGCAGCTTCGACTTTGGTTCCCTGAGCAATCCCTCGGCCCCCGGTAGTACCGCGGGCCCTGCTTCGACCACCGCTGCCGCCGGCCAGGCTGGTCAGGCTAAGGCGCCTGCTGCTGCGACGGCGGAGGCGCATGACTGGGACGCGCTGTTTGCGGGATTGGACGAGACGCCGACGGCGTCGTCCCTGACGCTGGCTAGCAGCGGGGAAGGGAATGCGAATGCCACTGCGAATGCAAATGGCAACGGCAGTGCCGCTACTAAGGATGCGGCCGAGGCTAGTCGGCCTGGTGCGCCGGGGCGGGCGCTCACCGAGGAGGGTGAGCACGACGACCCGCTCCTGAAGAACCTGACGAGTATGGGGTACTCAAGGACCGATGCGCTTGCTGCGCTGGAGAAGTATGATTATAATCTGGACAGGGTAAGTCCTACCAAGAACCCGGCCACCGCCAAGGCTACGGCGTGGAGATTGAATGGCGGGCTGTTCTGAGCTTTTTTCCCTATTTTCCCTTAAGATGGATGGATAGCTGACGGTTTTCTTTTTCGTGATGAAGGCGGCCAATTATCTTGCCAGCCAGTCTTAGTCGGGACTGAGCCGGTCGAGAAGAATGTTGCGGTTCCTTGCGGGTGGACGCGGTGTGTTTTCTAGGAAGCTGGGAGGCGGTGGAAAGGATGGTGGTGGTGGTGGTAGTGGCGCTGGGGAGGGAAGTGGAAGTGATGCTGGAGTGGAGCGGGAGCGGTTGGTCTAGGCTATGATGAGTGATACCTTTTTTCCTTCTTCCTTTTTTTTTCTCTCCCTACCTTCCCTGTAGCCTTTCTTTTCGGCTTTTTTCTCTTCTCTTTCCTTTGTCTATTTGTTCACTTCGACAGCGCAGTTGCCTTGTGTTGTATGGGCGCGAGGCACGGTTTTGTTTTGAGTCTTGTTGTCATCACACTCATTCGTTAATCCTAATATTCACTTGAAGTTCATTACTCAAGCTGTGTGTCCGGTATGCTGTGCTGCTCTTAGACGGCCTGCTCCAGTGACATTGACATGATTGACTCTCACACCAGCAGGCTGGACTCGGTGAGTAGGTTTATTCACATACTTTACATGTCCAGCTGAACTGCGAATACCTAGGTAGGTAGGTTTATTTATAATGTCGGGAAAGGGAAGAAGCAACAGGGCTCAAGGCGGGCAGATTTAGGGGCCTCCCCTCGCCAGGGCCCCCCCTCGCCAGGGCCCCAAACCCAACTTAATGGTTAGCTTCTTTATGTAATGCAGCCAAGATCATTGCCCTGGGAGCTGTAATTCGACGTACGGAATTACGCACGTAGGTAGTTGCAATCCTCAGGCACAGTGGATGTATTTTAGGCATCTCTGGGGGCGTCCAGGCCCAGGAAAACCATCCCTAGAACCACGAACTTCAATCCACTATCTTCAACCAGACCCTTGACTTGGGAGCTTGTGGGCCACTTTTTTCTTTCAGCCAAGTTACCTTCGACTGTTTATACTGTTAAGACGGGTTGGCTCGGTTGGTGGAGTCTCGGGGAGCAGGCCGCGGTCGATCACCCCGCGTTCTGATAAGATAGGGATTTGCCCCTCCAAAATCTTTGACTTCGAATCACCATCCCAGTTCGTCACTATTCACAAGTTCAACACCACAGCAGCATCGCCAGCAGAATACCCATCCCCAGAAATAGCCATGGCCGACGACGAGCAGTATTCCATCTACGACGAGGTCGAGATTGAGGATATGACGTACGACGAGACGATGCAGATCTACCACTACCCGTGTCCGTGCGGCGACCGCTTCGAGATTGCCCTGTGCGACTTGCAGGACGGCCAGGACATTGGCGTGTGCCCGAGCTGCAGCTTGATGATTCGGGTTATCTTCGAGGTGGTAAGTTGAGTCGCTGGCGTTCACGGACGGGCTGTATCTAACTTGCGCGCACAGAACGATTTGCCGAAGCCGCCTGGGACCGAGACCGACGCTGCGCAGACTGCAGTCACCGCTTAAGAGGATAGAAGCATCAAAGCGGATGACGGAAGCCGCGCTATACCTCGAAACTAGTTTGCCATCGCGCGCCGAAATCACGGTTTACCGATGACACGGAACACAACTTGATGCAGTCACGAATGGTGGACACGACCGCACTCGATCTGCTCCCGCAGAGGACAACTCCCGATCTTATGAACGCCTCTTTTAATAGCCGCCAGGATAGAAAGACCCATTATTTTTACAAGGAGAGATTCATCACCACCAAAGCCTCACCACCCAACCCAATCCCGACCGATCCTTAGCGATGTCGTCTCCGACCTACACCACATTACTTCGGAACCACCACCTGTCTCAACACCCTATATGTACAAACACCTAACCATCTTACATCAAAGCCATACCCAAAACCATCGCAAGAAGCCCCACAGCCGAGTCCTGCATGTTCAACGAGTTGCCCGCATTGGCAGTGACAACAGTGGCCGTTTCCGTGCCCGTGGCCGTTTCCGTTTCCGTACCCGTGGGAGCCTCAGTCTCGGTGCCGACCACCTCGGTGCCAGTCTCGGTGCCGACCACCTCGGTGCCAGTGGCCTCGGTGACAGTCGTCTCGGCGGCCGTCTCGGTGCCAGTCACCTGGGTGACAGTCGTCTCGGCGGCCGTCTCGGTACCAGTCTCCTGGGTGACAGTCGTCTCGGCCACCGTCTCGGTGCCAGTCTCCTCGGTGACAGTCGTCTCGGCGGCAGTCTCGGCTGCATTTAAAGAGTCAGCCTTCTGTCTGCCATCCAACGAACAAGGCAAGGCGATGCAAGGCAAACCAACAGCAAGGGGGGTAGGGCAATCATGATAGTCAGGAACGAGAGGGGTTTCATCCAGGGATGACCCAGAGAGAGATTCGTCAAAAGAAAAGACGAGAACGACTCGCCAGAACTAGGACATCAAGCAACGCAGGACAGACAAGAGAGAGGGTGACGTACTCGTCTCGGGAATGAGAGCTGTTTCCGTTGTCTCTTGCGTGGGGAAGATGGTGGTCTCCGACGAGAACGTAATGACGCTACCCGTGACGACGTTCGTGTCGGTGGTGACTGGTTCGTCCTGGGCGACCACGAGCCCGAGAAGGACGGGAAGGAGAAGCGCGGTGCGCATTTTGGGTGTGTGTGTTTTGCTTCCGAAGGGGCTCAAGAACGAATGGTTCGATAATAGAGGTCGAGGGCAAGAATATTGAGAGTTTAGGTTTAATCGGGGAGTTGGGATGGGAGTCGGTAAAGGTTGCAGGATTTATCTACTGGCAGAGGAACTGCGGCTTCTGTTCATATGCTTGAATCGAGCTGAAAGCGAACCTGTTTACGGATCACCGTAGCGAAACCACGTTTTTGCTCCAAGTTCGATCGAGCATCATCATGGTGGGATGTGCCCAGCCATCTTTCTTCCCGGTGCCAGTTTCCGGATTATGAACGTCTTGACCCAGCCTGTGCATCTCGTAAATCTGCATTCCTCAGGTGAGCAGACAGGGAAGAGCAAAGTTCCGAGGTGAAGCAAAGAGGGGTCATGACCTCAGGCCGACGTCTCTGCTTCATCAGCCAAGTCACATCATCCCTACCACATACTGCAGACCATTTGCACAACCATGATTTCGCAATGAAGTCTATTACATCGCAACCCACTTTTTCTCTCTTGGCCTAGCTCAGCCTAGCTAGGAGCTCGCGATCGCACCACAGCTAGGTGATGATCCCAACAAGCAACGCTGAACACCCAACCAATGCCGCTTAGTGCATCTCTTCAAACATTCTCGAAGAAGAAACTCGGGGTCCCCGGCAGCGCCGACTCAGCCACTGGCGTCTTGATCTCGACCTCCTCCCCGCCAGCCGTCAGGTCCCTGCCCTTCTTGCTGCCCTCCTCGACAGCCAGGATCTGCACAGCCTCGAGGCCAGCAGCCCTCTTCAGACCGGGAACCATCGCCTAGAGAAAAAAAAAGCAAGTTAGCGTACAATGTATACGAGAGGGTAGTGTAAAATATGGGGTAGGCAACATACCACTAGCGTCTTCTTCTCGTCAAACGCGAGCTTGCGCTCGAGCACCGCCTCGGCGGGCTCGCCGTCCCGGAGGCGCTTCTTGAGGGCCTGCACAAACGGCATGGCCTTCTTCATCTCGCCCATCTTGCCGATGCGGCCGTTGAGCTCCTTGTCTTCAATCTTTTGCGAGTTGGTCGCCGGGTCCCAGACCTCCTTGAGCAGCTCAATGTACTTTGCCTGCCAGGTAGGGAAGGACTCGGTCGTGAAGATGGTGAGTTTCTTGGGCTTCTTGGGGTCAAAGTCGCTCTGGCGGCCCTTGGCCATCTTCTTGAGCTGCGCGCTCTCGGCCGAGTTGATGTTGGACGACGTCTGGCGGACGTATTCGCGGGCCGCGGTAAGGGCCGGGTCGGCGGCGGGCACCTCGGGCCAGCGGGCGAACTGGATCGACTTCTTCTCGCCGAGGATCTCGAGCCAGACGTACTCGGCCCAGTGAGGGGCGATCGGGGTGAGGATCAGGGCCTGGAGTCTGATATACTTGTTGACCAGGTCCTTGTGGAGGGGAATGCCGGCGGCATTGCAAGCCTCTCTGTTTCAGGTCAGCTCTGCATAATCCGACAATCAGGATAGGACGCACCTGTAGGTATCACGAGCATTCAAGAAGTCGTAGTGGGCCGCCTTGAGGGCAAGCTTATACGAGGTTTCCTCGTACTGCTTCTTGGCCTCGTTGACAAGGGCATTCATCTCGTTATCGAAGAGGATGTCCTGGAAGTCATTGAGGGGCCCCATCCGGAGCTTCTCATCCTTGATGGTCTCCTCGATCCACTCCTTGTTGGTGTCTAATCCTGTTAGTATTACGCCCAGCAGTTCAAAAGCGTCATAAGCACATACAGCTATTCTCCAGTTAGCATAGAACAGTCATCGGATAGGCCGGGATGAACTCACAATCTCAGAATGGTGTTGTCGGCGACATCCTCGACAAAGTTGGAATCCGAAATTCCATCACCAGCCTAGAATTTTGTAAGCACAGGCTCGGGGTCCCGTGTTTCGCACTCTAAATACTTACATCGGCGAGCGCCACACGAGCGGCATCGGCACCGTACTTCTTGACGACCTGAGGCGGCGAGTTAGTAACTGCTTGCAACAAAATATGAAGGGATATCTTACATCATCCAGGGTCATGAAGTTGCCCGTGGATTTGCTCACTGGAAGGATTTTTGGTAAGCATTTCGACTTCGTTAAGCAGGCTTTTTGACCTACTCTTCTCGCCGTTCAGCTGGAGATGCCCATTGGCACGGACGCCCTGGGGCCAGTACTCGCGGGGGAAGAGAGCTTTGCACGGGTTAGCACCATTTCTGCAACTCGGGACGACGCCGGCTTACCAATATGGTTGTACAGGAAGAAGGTAAGATGGTTCGGAATCAAGTCCTTGCCGCTGACACGGAGGTCGAGAGGGTAGAAGTACTCGAAGGATCTCCTCATGCCCTCCAGAGTCTCCTTGGGGATGCCAGACTTGGAGATGACCTCATCCGACAGCTTGGTGCGGCAGAAGACGTAGTCCCAGACTTCGTCAATCATCTGCTCCGGAGCGATGTTGCCCTTGGCCCTGCGAATAGGTGAGTATGGTATCCGATAAGAGTGATTTACCTGACTTACTTCTCGCGGCCAAAGAGATCTTTGTGCAGCCACGGGACGAGGGTGTAGTAGCTACAGTCATGTCAGTCCGATATCCCCGACTAAATCGCCGAGTTACTTACGCCATGTAGATGGTCGAATCACTAAAACGAGAGGTTAGCATCGTTGAAAATTAGGTCTCACAGAATACACTAACCTCAAACTCTCGACGAGGAACTTGGGATCCCAAGGAAGCTTGGAGCCCAGACCGTAGGTTCTCGCGCAAGCCCATTGCCTGAGCCAGTCAAGGACACCCTTGAAGGCGTGCTGGGTATCGGGGGAGTAGGTCTCGAGGCCCTTGCCGTCCTTGTTCGCGACATGCTCGTAAGCAATATTGCGCCAAGAGTCCTCACCATAGTCGATATACCACTGATCAAGCAGGGCGACGGTGCATTCGTCACCAGACCTCGACACGACCTTGTTCTCGGGCTCGGAGTAGGCGAACGCGTCGCCCTTCTTGAGTAGCTGTTCCCTGACCTTGGGCTTGGCAACCTCGACCTTCTCGCCCTTGAAGTCGCCAACCTTCATGACACCCTGGTAGAAGCCCTCCTTGTAGGCGAGCTCCTTGGCCTCCAGGAGCTGCTTGGCGTCCTTAGGAGACGCAATCTTGAGCTTCTTGACGAGGTAAGGCGCCAACAGATCGGATGTGGGCGTCTGGATGATGGGGTGGATCTCCAACTCAGCCCACTCTTTCTTGATCCCGTAGAAATCGGCCTTCTTGGCGAGCTCGGTAACCATGGCGTAGTCGTCTAGCTCGATGTCAGCCCGAATTCCAGTCACGGCATGTCGGAGTGATCACTCACCGGGAGAGTCAGAAGGAACAGACGTCACAACACCGGTACCCTTGGTGGCCAAGACGGACTCCATGGGAAGGACGCGAACCTCGGGGTGGAAGCTGAGCGGGGCGTTCACCAAGGTTCCAACGATGTCAGAGCCCTGGAGGTCTAGCGCCTTCTCGGGGACACCCTCCTTCTCGAAGATGCCCTGGTACGCCATATTCCTGGCAGCCCTTTCGGTGATGACAAAGTATTCCTTCTCGGACGCCTTGAACACGCCGTAGCTCAGGCTCGGTCCAACGAAACAGCAGACCTGGCCGTACATGGTCTCGGGTCTGAGGGTCGCAGGGCAGAGATAGACTGTGGCGTCCTCTGGGATCTTGCTCTTGATCAACTCGGCAGCCTTAGGGGCCCACTCGAGGACCTTGAGCTTCAGGGCAGTGTACTCCTGGGGAAGAACACCCTCGCCTAAAGAAGGTTAACATTCTCCATATCGGAATTGAAAAAAAATACTGACCTTCGCTCCGGTCATGGTCCATGCACGGCTGGCCATCCTTGATGGAGTAGATGGTATAGCTGTGATATGATTAGCAGCTGAAGAACGCGGCATGCTCCGATGGGTGTCGTAACCCGCGGATCATCAAAACGGAAAAGGGGTACTCACCGCTTGCCGAACTTGACCTTCTCCAGCTCCTTGAGGCGGTTCATCTGCCACCGCACAAAAGCGTCGTAGTAGGGGTTCGCGTCGGTCGTCACGAACTGGCGGCGCCAGTCAATGCGGGCGCCAAAGTTGGTCAAATCCTTCTTGCACTCAGGGGGAAAGAATTGCAGCCTAAAGCGGTGTTAGATTTTGATCATATCAAAGCGAGGTGAGAACTAACCAGTATTGCGGGTCCGCGAAGAGGTGGATTTCCTCGAGCGGGATGCCGACTGAGTGCAGAATCTGCCACTGGTACTTCGCCTTGACCGTCTTCGCGGCGGCCTTGCCCTTCTTGGCGTTGAACTTGGTCAAGTCCTCCTTTCCGCCCTTTGGCGCAGCAACGGGCTCAGGCTCCTCCTCAGCCTCGGGCTTATAGCGCTCGAAGTCCCGGCCAAACATCTCGACTTCCTTGACCAGCTTATCGGCGGACGCCTTGATGGGCAGGCCTGTGCAGTGGTAGCCGAGGGGGAACAGGCAGCGCTTGCCCTGCATGCGGGCGAAGCCGGTGTGGAACTCGACTGAGATAGGGGTTAGTACGTGGGCGGTGAGGATCGTGTAGAAGTTGGGGCGCTATACTCTTGCTGAAGCTGAAGGCATGGCCAGCATGGAGACGGCCGTTCATGTACGCTGAAGTCTAGTTAGCAAGCGGTTTCATACTAGTCTCTACCGAGGGCACCTACGGTACGCAATGGTGCCGAAGAACTTGGGAAACCTATGTGCCGGGAATCAGCAATCCGTTCACCGTATACTCCCACGCCCACACAAGTTCGGCAGAGCAGGCGTGTCCCTCATCCAGCGCGCCGGCTGTTCCTCCTCTTTCCCTGCACTCCGATATGGGATTCGGCGCATCGTGCACGTACTTCTCGCGCAGCTCGTCGGCGCTAATCGAGTCCAGGGGAAACTCGTCGGTTGACGGCGCATCGACCTCGAAGGCGCCCTCCTCCTCCCACATCAACTGGTATTTCTGCGCATGTGCGTCAGCACTTGTACCTCGCTTCCCAAACCCCACCCAAAACAGCGAACCTTCTCGATCTCGATCAGGGTGTCCCGCTTCTCGGTACCCTTGAGTTCCTTCGTCTTGGAAATGGCGAGGGCCTCCATGGCCTTGGGCACCGTGGTGTCGGCCATGGTTGTAAATCGAAACTCGGGTTGGATTGTCGTCGGAATTGGCGTGTGGTTTGGGACGCCCAAGACAGCCGGTGACTTATAACCGGGGGACCGGATCGCGTGGTGTTGCAAGAGTTGGATGGACCCGGGAAATTTTGAGTGACTCCGCTGTCGCCCCGGCTGGCAGCGGTTTGGAGGGGCAACGCGGGGTTGATTTGGGGCTTGGCAGTGCGTCAAGTTGGTGGGGGTTGTGGCGCGAAGTAGGCACGAGCCACACGACCCTGGGCCTGTTCCTGACTCGACAAGGATCGCCGCCAGGCCAACTTTTCGCTCAATCGGAATCCCGAGGCAACTGATTACCTACACGACTCACGACTCAATCTCACAACTCACCGTGATATCCCGCCACCATGTTTCCCACACTCGTGCGCCGGCTCGCGCAAGCCGCGAAGCCGCAAATACACCCAGCTACCACGAACCCGGTCAAGCTCAAGAAAGTATGGCCGCCCGACATCAAGACGATGTCGGCCCAGCAACAGCTGCGCTTCGAGAAGAAGTATAAGCGGAGGCTGAAGCTCGCGACTGCGCGTCCACGGTGGGACAAGGCGGTCAGGCTGGCCCAGCTGTTCACCATGACAGGTATTCAGACCGTAGCATTGATGCACGTCGGGTACTCCGTGCTGATATTTATGTTTCTTAGCTGTTGTTTCATACATGGTCCTCTTTATGGACTGGAAGGACGTGCCCACGCCGTTTGACCCAGTGAGCACTGCCCGGCTACCCCCTTTCCCCAACGTCGAGACTAACACCTGACCTAGCTCCGCCAAAAGGTCTTTGGATTCTTTGGCGCCTTCACCACCGAGACGAGAGAACTCACCCTCAAGAACAGCAGGCCTGCTTCTCACTCGGAGAGCAGCAAGTGATCTAGGCGTGGCTCCGCTTGGGGGTGGCCGTCCCCTCTCCCTTGTATAATACTTGTTCCACCATCTGGAGTTCTGGCGTTAGAAATACCCGGCAACAATGGCATGGCGGTTTGCCGTGATATGTACTCTGTAACACCGTAGCAAAGTCGGCTTCAAAACCGCGTTTCGATCCTTTCTCGTAGATCTCTCCGGCCGCGGCGAGCCTCCCATATCATATCATGAACCTTAACCCGTAACGCCCCTTCTCCCTTCCAGCACCTGAGTATCACCTCCCGTGCCAAACCATCCCGCCCATCCCCAACCCAGCACCAAGCCCCCCTCCCAACCCCCCACCGCCTCCCCGTCCCTCATTCACCGGCCGTTTCGCCACCGCCCCCTGCGCCCTCACCCCGGCCACAATCCTCTCCATATTCGTCTCAATCACCACCCCGCCCACCACCATCTCCCCCAGCGCCGCATGCAGCGTCTCAAAATTAAAGATCAGATCCAGCTCGCACACATTCTCAAATAACCTATCCAGCGCCTCGACATAGACCTGGATCAGGTCGATCAGCGCAAGCGGGGACTCGGTGGAGGTAGAGATGATGATGAAGTGGAGGGTGGCGTAGGCGCGGTAGGTGACGAGCGAGGGGACGTCGTTTTGTTGTTGCGGGTCGCTCGAGGAGGAGGCGGATGCCGATGCGAGGAGGGGCGGGAGAGGGAGGAAGTTGCACGAGCCGGGGGGCCGGTTGGAGACGAGGGTGAAGATTTCGGAGATGAGGCGTTGTTGGATGGATGTGTCCTGTTTGAGTGGGAGGGAGGGTTAGTGGGTTGGAGGGGAAGGAGTGGGGAGGAACAAAGGGGAGGGAAACGGACGAGTTGGGTGTAGAATTTGGTGAGGCGCGGCTGGCCTTGGCCGTTGAAGACGAGGAATGCGTTGATCATGGTGGGCTGGTTTGGATGGGTGCTATAACCGTGTCGGCATGGTTTGGTGGTCGGGATCGCGTGACCTGGGTTTCGTGTCGCGAAGCTTTCGGGAGCGTTCCTGGAGACAGCGGGGCGGATGACGTGCGTTGCCTGACACAGACGGGCTTGTCAACCATATGGTTTGTGCGTGATGGATGGCTGTCGTCTGATTGGTGGTTTCGGGCCGGGGTAGCATTTGCCTGCCGGCAATTGAAGTGGGGCCTGGTTTCTTGAGCTGGCAGCCGCGGTCATGCAAAAGCTCCAGCTCCGTTCAACAACGACAGCGACTTTGTTCCCCGCCAATTCCAAACGGCCGAGTAGACAGATTCTGAGGGGTTTCTCTTCAATTATCTTATCTTCCTTTGGAGCAATCTATCACAACTGTTTCCCCCAAGTCTTGATCCATTTTCCGTCCAATCCGAGATCCGATCATGGCGCGCTCAGTTGCAACCAAGCTTGCGCGCGTGGCATACCGGGGCCTGCAAACAGGTCGTGCTGCGCGTGCCACTCTGCCAAGCATTTCTGCTGCTCAGTCGAGGTTCACGGCTCCTCTCCCAGCTCGCCGCTTCACCACCAGCTCGGTTCGCAAGGGCATCACTCCGGATGACAAGCCTCGCGACCCCAAGGTGGAGACGCCCGAAGTCCCCCAGACCCCCGCGGTCATGACCGACTCCGAGTACCATACGGTTGCCGACGAGTACCTCGAGAAGCTTCTCACTCGCCTCGAGGAGATGCAAGATGCGCGCGAGGATGTCGACGTTGAGTTCTCGGTATTTCTTGTCCAACCCCCTGTTCTTTGCTTCCGCTTCAACTGACAAGAACAGGCCGGCGTCTTGACTGTCAACTTTGGCGAGGACGTTGGCACTTACGTCATCAACAAACAGCCGCCCAACAAGCAGATCTGGCTGTCGTCGCCCAAGACAGGTCCGAAGCGCTACGACTATGTCATCCTGGGCGAGGGACAGAACGAGAAGCAGGACACGGCCACTGGAGATTGGGTTTATGTCCGCGACGGCACCACGCTCAACGACCTCCTCCTGGAGGAAATCGGAGTTGATCTCAGTATGTCTGCCAGCCGCTTCGAGAGTTAGGAACTCTAGCTGATGCGATGGGGGGTAGATTCGGAGACGCTTTGATTTGTTTCCTTTGAGGTATGTTCGGTGAGCGGTGGGTTTGTTACGGCGATGAGTTCTACCAGCTTCAGCGATCCGAGGGTGGCCATGCGGCCAAGCGGAGGCCTAGAGTTGAGTGTTCGAAATGTGTATAATACTGCGGTGGTTTAACTGTGCGCTCTAGGGTTTGAAATTACTGCACTGTGAAGGTTTCAGCAAGCACATTCCGAGTGTCCAGCACCCTCATAGCGAGTCTCTTTAGGGGCGGCAAGCAGTTTTCCTTGTAGTAGCTAAAGAGGAAGCAAACTACTTCCGAGCTTAATCAAGGCAATCTGCTTATTAGATGGCGCTTAGCGCTCCAAGAAGATTAGAGCTTAGCCCTAATTTGCCAGGCCGCTTTTCATCAATGTTTCGAATTGTGCCGTCAACTTGTATTTTGCATCCAAGTTGTAAGCACGTACACTTCAAACACTTGACTATTAGCCGGGCGAAAAGTTCATTTTAACGGGACACCTGTGCTCGAGGTAGTCAACGCGGAGGCCCGCACGAAGCAAAATGACTCGCGCTGCACGACTGCGGTTGCTGACTCGGCCGATTCGGTGCATCGCTCGCCCAATGTTTTTGCTGGACGAGATCCCGTTCGCGTTCCCGGGCTGGGGCCGCCTCCATAACGACTATAAACAGCGCTGGCGACAGAGGCCGGAAGACGTCGCCCATTCTACTTCGTTCACGCCTATCGAGTTCTCTAGAACGCATCCCGCGCATTCGCGATGGAGATGTATTGAGAAACAGGTGTATTAGTGCCTTGTAAGACAGGGCTTACAAACTTGTCGTTTAACTAGACGAAGGCGCCATCATCACCAAGTCCGCCGATTTTTTTTTCCTTTCCCTTTGAGGAGGCTGAGAGGAGATTTAAGAGGACTTCTTTTCCGAGCTGACCTGTCGCGAACCTCCAGTCTCCTTGAGCACGAGCTCGTCACGCTCCCAGACCAACTCGACGGCCCCACCGGTCGGGCCAACAACGATGGACAATAGGACAGTCTTGACCAGAAGTCCAGGCAGGCAGACGGTGCCGAGGATTTGCTTGTGGGCAACGGTGTACAGCTTGATGGCCCAGAGTAAAACACCCGCTGATCCGATGATATAATCCCAACGCAGGAAGTAGTGAACACCCTCCGCGACAGTCTGGATCTGGACACCGGACCAGGGAATCGGGATCTGGAAGACATTCGATGGGTGAAGATCGGCCAGGAAGCGATCCTGGAACAACACCGGGGCCACGACCGAGGCCAGAGGAATCACCCAAGAAACAAGATGGGCCAAGCCGGCGGTCACCAGGGCGGTGGCATACACCCAGCGCAGGGTGGACATCGAGGCACGTGGATTGTCGGACAGCAATGGCGAAACAAGGTAGTACGCCACCGTTGTCAGGATGGACACGTAGGCGGGCCACGGCTGCCAGATAGCGATGGCGAGCTGCTTCCAGTCCGCCGAGAGCACACCCGGCGCGGGCAGGACCATGGCGATGCTCGGCGCCTGGTATCCAACCAGGAAGATCAGTGGAAGAGTGGCGAGCACAGCACGCGGAACGCTAATGTTGTCGGCACGCGGTTGACGGGCGGTGATAGAGCTGCCGAGCTGGAGACCCAGGAACAAAGGTGTTGAGCAGGCAAACGTGAGCACCTGAGCAGCGAGGCCGAAGAGCATCGGGCTGTGATAGATCCACTGGGGTTAGCCATTCATCCATTACGACTGATACTTCCTCGAGGCAACATACTAAGCCGCAATAGTTCCAGCGTTTCCCTTGCGCCACGACTCGAGCACCACCAGAGTCCATGCAGCGCCGAAGGTACCGGAGAAGCCCAGGGAGTGAACAAGGAGGCCGGGGCTCTGACCGTCGACGGCGGGATAAAAGAAGATTGTCAACAGTGTCAGCAAGCGGTCCACCGGCTCGACCCCGGTGTAGAATGTGCGCAGCGGGTCATTGGTACCAGGCAGTTTGCCAGATGCGACAACAATGTCGTTCTGCGCCAGCAGGCCGTTGGCGAAGGCGAAGTACCAGATAACATAGAGCGTCGAGGCGCTCAGCGCAAACAGAATCAATTTCATGATGACGGTGCGATCACGATTCCCAGGTTCCAGAGAGACAATCAGTTTATGGTGTTTGTGGGTTTGTGGGTGGGTAAGGGGGGAAGGGGGGAAGGGGGGAAGGGGGGAAGGGGGGAAGGGGGTGAAGGGGGCATCATTGGGGTTTCTTAGAGCATGTGGAATGTTGGATATCTTGTGAAAACGCCGAGATTAGTGACAGTACTGTGGAAGTGCCGATCTGGACCTCGGGCCCAAGCAGATGCGCCTGGAAAAAGTGGGGTTGTTCTTTACCCCGCTGTGCCTTGCAAACACCGCTGGAGCAGGGCCGCAAACGGGTTGGTTGGCTAAGAACAAAATTTGCGAACGCGATAATGGAAGTTATGGAACTACTGTGGTAGTAGTCACAAGGGGCGATGTTACGATCACACCACGGTAGAGTTGGGAAACGGCATAGAAAGAAACTACCTTACGTAGGTACGAACGTAATAAGCTCTGCTCAGTCAGCAATTTGCCCCTAAAAGAAAGTGAACTACCAGGTCCGGAATCGCGTTTTCACCTGCTTCATAACAGCGACAGCTTCTGGTCTTCGTTGTTGTTCAAAGGGTGCGCTTTCTTGTCCCCATAGCTACCAGTTCCAGACCCTTCTGAGCAGACAGGAAACTTTTATGGGCACAATCAGCAGTTGGTCCAAACAACCAGAACTACGGCCACCACCACCACCACCACCACCCATACATGTCCAAGTAGCAGGCGAAACTGTCACATACGACCATAGGCGCAGGAAAATTCGGGATCCCGTCCGCTCTCCCCTCGACAAACCTGCGACCGCCGGACTAGTACTCAGGTCGGTGACGACTGGGGAATCCCCGGTGTTGTATGTTTTTGAGATTTTTGTCTCTGCTAGACGAACTATTTGCGCAGAGATTGTTATTCCTTTTTGGCATGGCTGAAACACAATCCCAGCTGCGGGAAGCGCAAATGGAGATGTTGGAGATGGGAAAGACTACAGACCGTACCAGGCGAGCATGTCCTTGTACTTGTGATGGAGCCTCGCTCTCCGACAGCCGGCATCTGCTCTCATATTCATGGTAGGTATCAAAGAATGAACTCATGACTAATAAAATTGTTGAAGTCTTGGCTACCTTATGCAGTATGCCTCGCTGCAACATATTCTCGAGATTGTACGGGAACACTGCAGTGACGAGGAGAAAACCGTATGATGGTGAGGTTCAGAGACGTAAGTAATCCAATCAAACCAAAATCAGCCTCGCAAAGGTCGACTGCAGTGTAACCACTCCATCCTTCATCCTTGGCCGGGCTAGGCGAAGAACGAGAAAGCTGCTTTGGGCATGTCGTTCGGCCGTCATTGGGGGCAACTTGGCTTTTGGCCCACATCAACGAGCAAAATTGTCTGTCGGCCCCATCTTGGCATATTCTTGGCCCCCTTAGGGCCCCCGATTGTGCAGATAATCGGATGGAAGAACGCCGGTAGGATCTGTACACCGCCCCCTAATTTATTCGCTACCGCTTGGCTTGGAGATCGAGGCAGACTTCGGAATCAGCGTTTCAACCGCAAAACGGCCAATGTTAACACGAAAAAAAGGTATTGGTAAAGAGGTTCTTCTCGAGTTCTACGGACATCTCCATTTTTTGTGTCGATTCCTGAGTTCTGACTGTCAAGACGAGATACGTCAGGCTTGGGTCCTGAATCATCCCTGCCATGAGTTGGCGCTACGAGTAATAGGCAAGCAAGGGTCGTACTATATGTGGCAGTATGCCACAAACGATCATGGAAAGCGCTCGGCTACGCGGAACCGTGGACGGTCGACGCCAAGTTAGGGATGGATGCCTAGAAATCCTGCTCCTCAACCCCGAGGAAGCGAGACGTCCATGTCTGAAGACCACTTATAAAAGAGAGGCGGCCTCTCCCAACTAGAGTAGAAAGCCAACTCAACCTTGGGAACATCTCTTTTATACCATCCTACTGTCTACCCGGTGCCCTCCTCAAAATGCGTCTCACAACCCCCATCCACCTCCTCCTCGTCGCCTTGACTGCAACGCAGTCGTCGGCCTCGCCAGTCGCTGCTCCTCCCACGGACATCACGGCCCGCGAATTTGCCGACGTTGTCCCCTCGGAGGCTATCGTGGAGAAGCGCAGCTACCAGAATTCATGCAACTCCTGCACCATCTCACACAGCTCCGACCCTGTCCTGAGATGCCTTTGCAACAAGCCGGGCAGCGCAGCCGTCTGGACCGAGTTGGCTCTGAACAAATGCATCGCTAACCGCAATGGCATCATCAAGTGGGCAGAAAAGTATATACTACCTCTCTAGCCAGGCCCAAGATTATCTGGGTATCTCTAGCCTTCTCCCCCTGCTGCCCCGGCTAACGATCCGCACCCCTTTTTAGCGGCAACTTTGGGAGATCGTGCAACGGCATTGCCTTCGCGCGCCGGTTGACCAACCATATTGAGGCGAGCTGCAAGGCGCCTGGCACCGATATTTATCAATACTCGACTTTGAATATGGGTGAGTTACTCTACTACTACCGTTACTATGCCTAGAAGTGCCTAACCAGTGTATCCGTCTAGATGGCCATATCCACAACCGGAACGGCAAGCTTGCCTGTTAGTTTAGTGTACCGTAACGTACCTAACAAAGCTCGGTACCGAGGATTGGCCCAAGTCTGGCAGGTTGTCCGAGGGCCCAGTGGTTACATTATGTAACGGGAAGGTCTCTTGCCTACTTACGTTCCAACTCGCGGTCAATGACTGCTTGTATAAAGCTTCGTTTCAATGAATCCAATGTTGGTCCATTCCTGCCTAGGCACACTGTGACATAGTGCGGCTAGGGCCTAGCTCCCCGCGGATCGTGCTACCAGACGGACGAACAATAGTGGCATTGCTAAAACGATAGGAGAGTTATTCTTTCAATCGGATCAAGATTTCATGAATCATGTATCACGCCAAGCTCATAGTTCTCCGACACAGCCGGCTACAGTTTCCTCCAAATGGACCCCTGGTCGTATGGTTTGTTCTGGAATGTTTATTTTTGGTTACTACCTATTTGTGGAACCTGACCGTTCTTCCCTCGGGCCATTTTCGAATCAAGGCAGAAATGTACATGTAAACTGTCTGTCTCTGGGTTGTCGGACTTCCATCCGGATTTAACGGACCCTGACTTAAACACCGGCCAAGAACCGGCCAAGAATCAAAGACGCAGTCCAACTTAGGCAAGACAGATATCAAAGGAGAACACGGACCGGGGGCTGCGGAATGCACACATACTAGCCATAATCGACATGGTGGTGGAGTTAGGAGCGAGTACCTGTAGCTCAGCATCCGAGACGCGTACTTGTCGGCGTTAAGGCGTCCCTAGCCCCGTCATATTAACAACTCGTTTAGGAAACCAATCTCGGATTGGTTAGTGCCAGTGGAAAGGCTCAACACTTGAGCCATGCGTCTGTCGCAACCATAGCCGAGGAGGGGAAGGAATCAAAGGGTATAAATGAGGGTTCTTCCCTCCTTCAGGTTCACCATTCCCCCTCCAACAGACCAAACACCAAGCATCGAGATCGCCATCCTTTCCAACCACACACTCCCAATCCCACTCACCAGTTCACCTCCCAGTTCCAGCCATGTCTGCCGAAGAAATCGCCACCCAAAAGCACAACCTCCCGCTCCTCGTCTCGCGGGAGACGGTCTCAGGGGGCACCTACATTGTCACGGGCGCCAACGTAGGCCTGGGCTTTGAAGCCGCTAACCACCTGGCCTCACTCGGCGCCGCAAAGGTCGTCCTCGGGGTGCGCAACACCGCCGCGGGCGAGGCGGCCAAGGCAAAGATCGATGCCGCCGCGGGTACGGCCGAGGCCGGCGTCGTCGAGGTCTGGCCTCTCGACTTGAGCAGCTACGACAGCGTCAAGGCTTTTGCGAAGCGCGCTGCTACGGAGCTGGATCGCATCGATGCGCTTATTGAGAATGCTGGCGTGGCGCTGGCTGAGCGCACCCTAGCCGAGGGCCACATCGTCCCTATCACGGTGAATGTGCTGGGCACGCTTCTTCTTGCGTCGTTGCTGTTGCCCGAGATCATCAGGAAGGGGAAGCAGTTTGGGATTGTGCCGCATGTGGTTATTGTCAGCAGCAGGGCGGGCTTCACCAACGAGGTCCGGGATGCCTGGAGCGGGATCAAGAACGACCCGCTGACGGCCATGGACGCCGAGGGTTTCCCCATGATTGCGACGTAAGCTCTCATCTCCATCCATCACTTCCCCTCCCCACTGTGCTCCCAGTCGACTTACTTCTCCTTAGATATCCGCTCACCAAACTGACCGAAACCGTCGCCGTCCGCCACCTCGCCCGCGAACTCATCCCCGTGGCCAAGACTGGCGTCGTTGTCAACCTGGTCTGCCCGGGCCTCTGCTCCACTACGCTCCTGCGCAACGCGCCGGCCGACCTGGTCGCCAACATCTCGCAGCAGCTGACCGCATACGGGCGCACGGCCGAGGACGGCAGCCGCACGTTGCTGCACGGCGCTGTGGCTGGTGTTGAGAGTCACGGGCTGTTTTTGCACTCTTGCGAGGATGGAGAGTAAGTCAACCTTACCCAGGTACCTGCTTGTGATGCTAACACATTGTTATAGGAAGGATGTACCGGACTGGGTCAAGGATGACACCGAGACGCAGAAGCGCGTGTGGGAGATTGTCGCGAAGGAGTTGGAGGCCGCTGAGCCGGGGGTTGTCGAAAGGCTCCTGCAGACTGCGAGTGCTTGAAGGAGGGTTAGAAATACCATGTAAGATAGGTATTACTTGAGCTCTACTTTTACTGTGCCTACCTCAAAGATCATCTCTCAACAAATTTGGCCGTTCCACGCTAGAACCCAGGAAGAATCTAGTTCTTTTTTAGAGCTCATGTTGTGTTCGTCCTACCGATTCAACCCCGAGTCCTCTTTCCACTCAAGCGTTAGCCCCTGCCAACCCGATGTAACCCACCATCTACTGACAACTGTGCATGACCATATCATATGATTTCCGAGGGCACACTGCTCGCTCGACCTTGCTTCTTTGATCATGACATACTGGTAGCACTAAATTTTAGGATTGCTGGTATGATTACTAGGCTGTGAAGTAGCGTGAACGTTAAAGATGACGAGAATGTTTCAGCGGATGTCGGCAAACCTTGAAGTTCGGAACCAGGGCATGCGATGTGGGGATCTGGGGACGGGTGGGGAGTCAGGGGGGGGTGGGGATTTGCGAGGATGGGAAACCAGTTGGTGGAACAATGGGAGATCAGTTGGTTTTCGCTATTAAGTCCGTCGTTGAAGCCGAACATCCGAAGCCATCACCGTCGCATCCTCCGGCGGGGTAGCGGCCCGCGGGCTCAACCCCGGAACCGTGGTGGCCGCTTTCCAAGTTATTTTCCCCCACAACAGTTACATAATCTTGGAATGGCCTCTCTTAGCAAGAACTCCCGACTCGGGGCATCTTGATGCCGAGAGCGAAACTGCCATCCATCCCTGGGTCTCACCACCACCCGCTCTTCAAGTTGGTTTCCGCTCGTCCGCAGCGAATTATCCCGCTTTCAAACAACAGTACCGCCGTCACCATGAGCTTCGTAACCAGCGTTCCGGCGCCGCCGCCCGTGGCCTTGCCGGCCAAAAGTGCGGCTTTTACCGCCGAGACGGCACAAACCCCAGACCCCGAGTCCCCGCCACCCCGGCAATACCCTGGCCCGCCCCTTTCACAACCTTCATGGGCAACAACGACAGGAGGAGACGAAAAAGGCCGACCACAGCTTCTCTCATACGACGAGATCCCAGAATGGTACCAGGACAACATCCATATCCAGCACGGCTACCGCGCAGTTTCATACTCAGCGCGCGTGTCTCTGGGGAGCTGGCTGTACTTGCACAACGAGTCGGTCAATATCTACTCGCATCTCATCCCCTCGGTCGGGTTCCTCCTCGGCGAATGGTACATTCACCAGTATCTGCACACCCGGTATCGGCATGTCACGGTGTCTGACCACATCATCTTTGCATTTTTCCTTCTGACGGCGACGGTGTGTCTCGGCTTCTCAACGACCTATCACACCATGCTCAACCACTCGCAGCGGATCGAGGCGTTGTGGCTGCGACTTGACTTGGTTGGGATAGTGCTGCTCATCCTGGGGTGCTTTGTCTCGGGGATTTATGTGGTCTGGTGGTGTGAGCCGCTGGAGCGCAAGATTTACTGGTCCATGGTGCGTTGCTTTTCATTACCACCCCTCATCTTCAACTTGATACTTCACCTCATCTCACCTTAACACCCGCTCCTAACCTTAGCACCACAACCACAGATCTGCACCCTCGGCGCCCTGACCATCTTTCTCCTGCTGAGCCCCAAGTTCCGTGGGCCGCGGTGGCGCACGTTCCGTGTCCTAGCCCTCGTTGCCACCGGCTTGTCGGGGCTTGCGCCCCTCGGCCACGGCATCCAGATGTTTGGGTTTGTGCAGATGCTGCGGCAGTCGGGCCTACCGTATTATCTGGGCGAGGGCGCGCTGTTTACGCTGGGGGCGTTTATCTACGCGGTGAGTTCTAGTCGCTGTTGAAAGGAAATGAGGGCTGTGGCTTAATGATGGAACAGGCAAGGCTTCCCGAGAAGCGGTTTCCCGGAAAGTTTGATATCTTTGGCTCGTCGCATCAGCTGTTCCATGTGTTGGTCGTGTTTGGGACGGTAGTGCATCTTGTTGGTGTGCTCGAGGCGTTTGATTATAGTTATCATAACCGGAGTTGTCCGATTAGGTGACGGGGTTGGGGGATGAGATAGCAGGCCTGGTAGCCCTGCTGGTGTACATAGTAGTTGACCACCTCCTGATGCGTCTGCTGTGTTGATGCATGTACCGGATGAGACACGACGACAATGAGCTGGCTTTTTCAACAAGCGACGGATAGAAAAAGGGGATGTACGAATAACGACCAACGCCTTGCTTCCGACGGACTGAAATCGGACAGCATCTATCACCGATCTATGTGCAAAATTAGATGAACAGCTTGGAGCCATGGTACTTGACCGCCTTCCCATAACCCTCCTGGACAGCCGCGGCAGACACGTCGTTCGTCCGCTCAGGGAAGCCCTCAAACGACCTAGCATAGGTCGCAACCGAGTGGGCGACAAGCTAAAATCATAAATCAGCACATCTCCCACAAACCACAACACCGCCTTACTCACCTTGGTATTCAACACCCACGCCGTAACATTCACATTCCCCACACCATCACACAACTGATGATAGCACGGATCATACTCCACCCCAGCCTGCCCCCCAAACACACCCGCCTCCTCCTCCGTCTTGATCCCCTCCGCCCCCGTGGCAATCCCGCCCGCCGGAATCCCCCTCCGAATAAACCCATCATAATCACTCCGCCCATCAAACGGAATAAACGTATAATTCACCCCTTGCGCCGTATACCAATCCACATACAAATCCCTCAACTCCTGCGACCCGACCGGGTTGGCGTCATTCCGCGCGTCATACACCTGATACGCAAAGTTCGGACTCGCCAGCATGTCGTAGTCCATGAAAACCCGAATCTTGCGGTTCTCTTCGGCCGAGAGCGAGTCAACGTAGAAATCGGACCCCAGCAGACCCTCCTCCTCAGCTGACCACCACGCGAAGCGCACACAGTTGGTCAGAGCGAAGCCGGTCAGCTGGGTAGCGACTTCGAGGAGGGTCAGGCTGCCGGACCCATCGTCATTGATCCCGGGGCCTTCGGCAACTGAGTCGCTGTGGCCGCCGAGCATGACGCAGTTTTCGGGGTCGCCGGCCGTGGACTGGGCGAGGAGGTTGGTGGTGGTGATGGACTCGACGATGGCGTCGATGTAGGCGGTCGAGTCGACGCGGTGGCCCGAGTGCAGGCGGTCGAGGACCGGCGCGGCGTCTTCGGACCCCAGGCTGAAGGTCGCGATGTGGTCGGGGGAAGGGGTGCCCAGGGTGCCGGCCATGGAGCCGCGTTCGTGGTTGTAGACTACTGCGGCGACGGCGCCGGCTTTGCCGGCGAGGGCGGATTTGGTGCCGAAGGGGCAGGTGCCGCGGCGGATGAAGGCGATGTTGTTGGCTGTGTTGGCCGGGTAGTCGGATGGGTTGCAGCCGTCGTTGGCGACGAGGACAAGGTCGCCGTGGACGGGCTGGCGGTTCTTGGTGGGCGGGGTGAGGCCCATGGGCTGGGCGGTTGGTGGCACGTCCTGGCCGAGTACCAGGCGCGACTCAAAGACATTGCCGGTCACGGCGGGGAAATCCTGCTTGGAGAGGGTGTAGTAGTCGCCGAGGCGCGTGAGCGCGTCGTAGATGTACTCGAGAGTGCCATTGTGGCCTGCGCTGCCAATCACGCGCGTGGGGTGGTTGTATTCATCCTCGCTCAGTTTGGCAATCTCGTACAGCTCCTTTGCGCGCGCGAGCAGCTTGTCGCCGCTGATGCTTGCCTGAAGTGCTTCGGAGTCAACCAGTGGTTTCTGGTTCACCGCCTGGTCATGCTGCGGCTGTTCATCCGTGTTTATGAGCGGCCTCTGCTGCGCATCTTGCAGCGCCGAGGCGCCCCCTAGAATTGTTAACCCGCCAAGGGCGAGCGCTTTGAGTACTGTCATCGTGAATGTTGTTATCGCGACGTTCGATGTATCGGGAGAGAGCCGGAGTCGGAACAGGAAACAGGTCAAATGACTCTTATCAGCAGGGGCTGTGACACCAGTTCCCTTTTGGGATGAGATGTGGAGAAGATGTCCATTTTATCTTCATATCCTTGCTTTTTTGGGCAATTATCAGTTTCGACATTCTCTCCATCACCAACGCCATCGCTTCTTTCTTCCTCACGACGGAATATTAATCGTATACGGATACCGGCCCCGCCACTTCTCCCACCAACTCGGCCGGTTCCACGCCGCCGGCGCCTGCATCTTCTCCAAACAAATCCCCCGGTTATTCCTCCGCCTCTGATCCAAACACTGACAGCGACACCCAATCGCCCCCTCACTCTCGGCCGAATACTCCCCCTCCCCCAGCGCCTCGTTCCCCACCAGCTGCCCGCCCGGCGCATTACCAGGACACTGGAAGAAGGGCTCATGGTGGTATCCAAAGTCCGAAAAATGATGCAGCCTCCCCGGCGGCAGCAGCAGGTGCACTGCTAAACTGTGCACGGGCGCATCGCCCCACCGCTCGTGATAAAACCCTCCCTGTGCATCAAGGTGGCGGAACAGCGCCTGGTAGGGCTCGCTCCGGAAAAAGTCGAGGTCGGCAATCTCAAAGTTGCTCCAGTAGTGGCACAGGTTCCAGCGCTCGCCCTGTCGGGTGTGGTGTGCGGCGCCGAGCCAGCCCTGCAACTTCCGGATGGGATACGGGGTCCAGCCGGTGGTGTCGACCATGGCGTTCCAGGTCGGGGTGAGCGGGATGTTGTTTTGGGTGCGGAAGTCGTCGACGGCGCGGAAGAGGTTGGGGCAGGTGTTGGGTTCTTCCCAGAGGGCCGTGGTGAAGCCGTAGGTCTTGTTGTGTCGCGCCATTTGCGCGAAGGGGTCGTAGGTGATGGCGCATGTGTAGCGGACGCCGGGCTCGAGGCGCCAGTACCATTTGTAGGGTTTTAGGGCCGGGAGGGTGTAGAAGGTGCCCGAGTAGAAGCGGCACATGTGGTGGTAGGATTCTTTGCCGCCGTTCCAGACGCCGGTGTCTTGTTGGTGGGCCATGGACTGCCGGGCTTCGGCCGGGTCGATCCAGCTCGGGTACGACCAATCTTTCTTGGGGATGATGTCGAATATGGCCTGGCCGCTGACGGACTTGTTCAGCTCGCGCACGAACTCGGGGTCCCAGGCTTCATCGTTGAGGAATACCACGGGGTAGTGGAACCATTGGTTGAACTGGGCCTCGATGTTCTCGATTGTCTTGCGCGCCTCGTCCATGTCGGAGTTTCGGGCGAGCATCACGAAAGCGGCGTTTTCGCGCGGCTGCGACGCGGTGAGCCGGGGATCCTGACATTGTCTCGAGAAGGGCGCGTCAAGATCTTGAACCGGGCGCGGGACGCTATGGGTGTAGGTGTAAAGCAGCGACTCGAGGAGGCAGAGGACGAGGATGAGGGCGGCGCCCCTGAAGGCGAGCCGGACACTGCGCGCGGGGCGTCGCAGTGGCCGAGAGGCGGCTGCCAGCGCGGGCAGGAGTTTCATCTCGACGGCATCTTTTGCGATAGCATGAAGGTGAGAAAATGTCAAGATTCACGAAACGAAGAAAGGAATCGCTGCCGGAGTATTCTCGAGCAGTTTCAGCCAAGATGCCGAGCCACGATGGATGGATTCGTCTCATTCAATCATTAAAGTGCCGACATCTTGGCATCTGATTGAGAGCTTGGCCGAATTTACGGATACGGAAAATCAATTTGTACCGTGCGGGAAGAATAAGCCGAGGGATGACGGTTCGGCGTCAGCCTTGTGTGGCGGAGCAGTCAGCAGTGAAGAAAGGCGCGGTTTCACTTGAGCAGGTTAGCTCGTGGGCAGTGAGGGGAAGATGGAGCCTGGAACGTCTTTCCTTCTTCCCCGCCGGGTTGAAGAATCACACAAAATCACAATATACTTGGCTAAAAATGGCCGATTTTACCAAAACACCGCGGCCATTCTATCCAAAGTTGTCGTCGGAGAACCGGGAGGTTCGGCTCCTGCATTTACAGCCCGGAGCGCCTGGTAACGCGGCCGACCAGGTTCAATGCCGCCTCAGCGTCGTGTCGCTCGACTCGGATCCTTCCTACGAAGCCCTCTCCTACCGCTGGGGTAATGGCACGGCGAGGGTGCTTGTAGACGGGCATGATGTTGTCATTCCCCAGAATCTAGATGAAGCACTGCGAAGATTCCGGCATGAGGACCGGGAGAGGGTCTTGTGGGCGGATGCAATATGCATCGACCAGTCTGAGGTTGCCGAGCGGAACGCCCAAGTCGCCTTGATGGCCGACATCTACAGGAAGTGTGAGAGATGTCTAGTTTGGATGGGCAAGGCGCGTGGTTACGGCGACAGTCTTGACTCTGGTCTTGGAAACCTTCAGGAACTGCTGGTTGCTTTGTCCAAGAAGAAGCATCTCAACCAACCCGACGCTCCTCAGATCGACAACTGGACGTTTGGCCTTACCAGTCTGCCCCTCATGAATCTAAACAGGGCGGACTGGTGGTGGCGAATATGGGTGGTCCAGGAGGTTGTGTTGGCGCCGCGGTCTCTCGTTGTCTTTGGGTCGTTTGAAATGCAATTTTCTGACCTCGTTGACGCCGTGGATTTTCTTAACGAGCACGATATTGGGTCCGCCTGGAGTGCGCGTGGGCCCGAGACCGACGAGCTCTGCCGCTGCATGGATACGATCAAGGTCACATTCATCTGGGCTGACTTGTTGACCCTGAGAGACCGGTTCTACCGGCTGCTTGAACTGAGCCGTTCCCAGATAGAGACGGGCAACAGCAGCGGCTCGGTATCTGTACCGGCGCGCCGAGCACCACCAGACATCCTAGATGTACTCCTGAGCGTGAGGCATCGGGAGTGCACCGACCCCCGGGACAAGATCTTTGGGATCCTTTCGCTCGTGCAGGACTGGGGAAAGTGGCAGCCCATCCTAGCAGACTACTCAAAGAATGCTTTGCAGGTATTCAGTGAAGTCGCAGCGCAGATGGTCCAGAGCGACTGTGGGCCCAAGACCCTGCTCCTTGCTCGCGGCGCCAACCTCCCGTCGAAGACCCTCAGTGGCTTGCCCACATGGGTCCCCGACTGGACCCAGGACAGCAGCGGCTACGACCGCCACCTGTTTACCGTCGAGCGGCAGACACCACAACCCCAGACCGACCAACCCGCAGCGTCCATTCAAGGACGTACACTCGTGCTACGCCATGGCATGTCCCGCGGCAAGATCACATCACTCAGCGACCCCGGCGTGCCCCTGCACAAAAGCTACGGACAGCCGCCGTCACAGAGAAACTACGACCGCTTCGTCGGGATGCTTAACAGCTGGGCGGAATTCGCAGGAATGAGCAACGTGGTAACGCTTAAGGGCGTCGTGATGCGGCACCTCGGCACGCGGGAGGAAGAAGACGCGCGACAGGGCACGGAGAGAGAAGGCCGCGTCGAGAGCGGCAGCTACATGCGCCTGATGGAGGACATGCGGCGGTCCGAACACACGGTCGACTTCATGCCCGAGATTATGAACTGGCTCGTGTGGGTGTACCAGTTGCAGGATGTGCTGCGGCGCATGGAGCCCGATGAGGAGGCGTTTTATCGCACGCTGATTCATGATACCTTACCGCTGCATCTGCGGAAGCCGGAGTATCAGAAGGAGGCGCTGTGTATTCTGAGGCTGTTGCTGATCTTTTACGCGACGTTTGCGGACCCAGACCGGTTTCTGACGCGGCTGAATAGCGTGGTGTTGACCAAGATGGCGGAGACGCTGGAGATGGTGGACCTTCCGTGGAAATGTCTGTTCCGGACCGAGGGTGGCCTGCTGGGAATTGGACCGAGGGAGATGGAGGTTGGGGATGAGGTGTTTTTGTTTGAGGGTGTCGAGACTCCGTTTGTGTTGAGGGCGGTGGGTATAAGAGAGGTTGAGGAGAAAGGGGAGCAGCCGTGCTATGAGCTGGTGGGACATTGCTATGTAGATGGGCTTGGAAAGGGGAAGAAGGTGGAGGATTGGCAGGCTGGGAATGTGATTTACCTGCAATAGACTAGAGTTGTAGGCTATCTATCGAGAGGATGAAAATTAGATTTGGATTTATTGGAAAGTCGAGAACTAGGTCGATGTAGCCTGTATTCCCGCCGTAAAGTGTTGGTTCAGGAAAAGGGGGCGTGAGCAATCAAGACTGGGCGGTGCTTATTCCCTTTATAAAGGGGTTGTGCTGTCCAACTTCCAACCAACCAATCACTACGACAGGTGCCTACACCTGTTAATCTTCCGTAGTATAGTGGTCAGTATGTGAGCTTGTCACCAAGTTTAGACATCGCTCGAGACCCGGGTTCAATTCCCGGCGGGAGAGACCTTACATTTTTTGTGTTTTCCCCACCTCGGTGGGCCATTACTCTTTTTGCCCTCTTCTGCTCCCTTTTTCCTTTTTGCAATGGGATTTAGTGTTAGCGGGGAATTTTGGAGATAACACTTTCAGAGTCTCTTAAACGGTCAGTCACCAAGTTGCAGATTCGGGGTGGTGTTGGCACTTGGCCGAAAGACGATGATCCCCTGGTTCATGTTGGGGGAGTTGTGCCTGGTACCTATTAATGCATGCAGTTTAGGACAATGCTGCGCACCATTGCATATCAGAATCACAAACGAATACAAGAAGGCGAGACAATAATATATATTGGCTACTTTCAACCGTCCGAACCGAACGTTGATGATTACCCCCAACTCTCTAGTCTAGCAACACCTCTACTTCTTCTCCTCATCGGCCTTCTCATCCTGGGCAACCTCGAGCTCGGCCTTGTTTAGGTCGTTCGGCAGGGTGCCTAGGGCGCGCTCGCCAAACAACAAGTCAATATCCTCGAGCGAGACCTGCTTGGTCTCCTTGAAGAAGAAGAAGACGACGGGGATGGTGACGACAATGTCCCAGGCAACAAAGAGGAAGTAAAACTTCCACGACAGCTCCTTGAGCGCCATGGGTGAGACCTGCGACCAAAAGGTCGAGATGAGCCAGTTGCCGATGCCCGTGGCAAAGGCGTTGCCGCGCGCCCGGATCTGCATGGGCATGACCTCGGACATGTAAACCCACGAGATGGGGCCCCAGGACCACGAGAAGATGACGGTGACGCAGAAGATGAAGAAGACGCCCGCGATAGAGAGACCCTGCTGGGGCGTGACCGGGTCGATCTGGCTGTTGATGGCGGCCTCACAGACGAGGGCGACGACGATGGCGGCGGTGCCAATGAGCAAAGGCTTGCGGCGGCCGACGCGGTCGATGAGGAAGGTGATGAAGATGAGGTTGGCGAGCGGGCCGAGGCAGTTGTAGATGCCGGCGACGAGGAGCGCGCGGTTGCCCTCGATGCCCAGGGCCTTGTACATGGAGATTTGGAAGTAGCCGATGACGTTGATGCCGGTGAACTGGGTGAAGATCTGGACGGCGACGCCGTGCATGAGGCGGGTGCGCCAGGCGGGCACGGTGAACATGATGCGCCAGCCGGGGGCAGTGATGGCCTTTTCGGCCTGGATGGTGGTCTTGATGTCGTGGAACTCCTTGTCGATCCACTCGTCGTTGGTGCCGTCGGCGTGCAGCTTGCGGAGCACGCGCAGGGCCTCGTCCTCGCGGTCCGTCTCCATCAGGTGGCGGGGGGACTCGGGGAAGAACATGATGCCGGCGGCCAGGATGGCGGCAGGGAGAGCCTGGAAGGCGAGCGGGAACCGCCACTGGAACTCGTCCTTTGGCGTGCCGGTGAGCATGTGCGCCGAGCCGTAGCCGACCCAGGTCGAGACGATGAAGCCGACGCCAATCATTTGCTGGGCGAGGCCGACGATCAGGCCGCGGATCTTGGGGTGGGCGCATTCAGATTGATAAACGGGGACCGCCATGGAGAGGAGACCGACGGCCCAGCCGGCGATGATGCGGCCGACTAGCATCATGGACAGGTTCTGGGCGGCGGCCTGGAGGATGCCGCCGAGGAGGGAGATGAGGGCGCCGACGAGGATGGTCATGCGGCGGCCGAAGCGGTCCATGGTCAGACCGCCCATCAGGGAGCCAAAGACGGCGCCGCCCGAAAAGGTACTGACGATGGCGCCGACGATGGGTGAGTCGCCCGTCGTGTTGAAGTACTCGAGGAAATTGTGCGACGCAATCACGTCGGTCATGACGCCCATGTCATAGCCAAAGAGGAAGGACCTGTAACACGCCGCATGGTCAGTATCAACTGATGAAGTTGTTTCAAAGTTTGACAAGGGGGAGTGAAAAAGGGCTTACCCCGTGGCGGCAAACACCGCCAGGGAAATGTTGAAGATCTTTCCCATCTTGACTCTACAACAGGTTTACTTGGGGAGTCTACTCCAAGTGTCGTGCTCTGGCAGTGTGTGAACCGAACGAGGTATCCATCAACAAGACTGACGGTGCGACCTTGGCCCATATATGCGAGTTTTCCCCCTGCCACTTACACGGGCAGAGCAGTCCAGTCACAGGCATGCATCGCCGGCGAAGTAACACCGGTACGCGGAGCACAACCCCAACTCTCCAACCCCAACAACACGCACGCACGCTATCACAGACCACTTTGCGAAAAAAATTCCCCTCTCCCCGGTCCCAACTCCTCGGAACAGCCCACCAGTGCCCCAGCCTGGACCGTCTTTCCGTGTGCCAGGCCCGCTCCCATTGCATCCCCAAGCCAGTCGATCCCCCTCCATCCCCGTAAAAAATCCCCGTGGGGCATCCAGACTTTCCCAGCCGCCCCCCGTTCTAGCCATGCACGCACCACATCGCGCGACAGAGGGACAGGGAAGAAGAGACCCTAGGGTGGAAACAAAAAACACATGGTCCCCCGGTTGGCCCCGCCGTTGCGTTGTCCCATTCTCCAACCGTTGCGTTGCGTTTGCCTCGCCCGACCTTCCCAACCTCAGGTTAAATCGGAAGCCCTGTCGCCGCTTGGCAAGGGCTTTTCATTCGTGCGCTTTTAACGGTCCGCTCGTGGCATGCTGCCCCGGCGCGTGGTGGTGGAGATGCATACAACGAACAAAGTTGGAGAGCAAGGGTTAGAAGGTGGGGGGGATTTGGAGAAGATGTGGGTTCTGGTCCACTGCGCGTCGATCATGGATTGCTTGTGGTACCAGACGGGAACGGAGGGCGCAGCTCCGGGGATGGGTTTTTGGAGGGTGTGGGTTTAGCGAGAGGGTGCATCGGAAACTCGGCTGGGGGAAGTTTGCTCCGAAGAGACATCTCGGCTGCAGAGGTACTGGTTTGACGCTGGGAAGTGCAATTAAGGAGAGGCTGGTTTGTTTGACTTTTTTTTGGCACTTTTACGATGTCAAGATCTGAGGTCTATATCAATAACACAGTTATCAGATCATCTTCGATGTATACAATCGGTTGGTGGCCACACGGCATGATACGTTGGCCCGCGCTCGCAACCAGACCAGGGTCAGCGGCAGTTGGCTCGTTACCAAGAAATAAACGAGAACGGTTCGGGACACTTACTGAATCTCGGCCAAGACCCGGTACCGATCAGGACACGTCCGGCCGACAGGGAACCATGGAGTCGGGCCGGTTCGGGGGTCTCAGCGAGGGCCCAGGGCCGCGCTACTGCCGGGAAAATGTCTAGTTGCCGCCGCCGTCTGATTTTGATCTTGCGCTACTGCCGGTAGAATCCATCATCTCCCGTTTGACATCAATGGGCATGTCGCTGACATCTGATTATTGTCTCCGGGAGGCCTGAACAACTACTGCCGGGAGAATCCACGAGTTCAAGATCTGGCCTTGACATCCGATTCTTGGTCCGTAATAGCTGCACGTTGGTGGCGGGGACGAGAATGGCCTGAGCAGCTGAATCGCTAATCGCTAGGAATCGTTGCAAATTCTGCGCCGCCATCCCCAAGATGGGCGATGGCGATGACGTGGACACGGTGCCGCTATCGGTACTGGCCCCAAGTCTCCATCACCAAGACGGCACTTTCACTAGTTTGTCGGTTCGCCTGCGGCTGTTGGGACCAGAGCCGCAAGATGGGTGGAGATGCTTGCCAAGCGAAGTTGACGACAATGTCACAATGTGCTTGCTCATGCTTAGAAAGGATTGAGGCTGGAAATCATGGTGTCGTCGAGAGGGATACGATGTTGAAGTCGATGGCATCATCTTGCCAAGCTTACCTACCTAGGTAAACATACCCCAGGTTTTCTTCTGCTCTCCTGAAAGTTCAGGTTCACGGGTAGGTGCGTGGAAACAGCATGTGTTGGCTGACGCCTGATGGAGGCCGAGAGGATCATGTCTGTCTTGAGCCGCGACTCACGGCTGATCAAGAGGGGGGTGATGATGAGCGAAGAGGTGGGTGAAAGGAATCACCCGAGTCTTTCAGGTCCTGCATTGAGGTAATTAAACCGATATTCATGATGTGGTACTCTACGAAAGTCCCAGGTGTATGAAGATGCGAATGGGCTCACGCCACAGTGTCAAGGAATAATGTAATACAGAGTTGACTGCATGGCAACTACATGTTCGTGTCGAACGAGGTTATCCAGGTTTATTGTTTGTTGAAGGGCATCTGTTCTGACAGGCCGACTGATGGCGGATTACGTCTTGGGATAGGATGTAGTGACTCTGACTCCGTGAGACACCACTGATGCCCTCGCACCCGTACGTGCTGGCCTGTGATCTCTGATGGCTGAGTCTATGGATAACTACAGTCCTGATCACCCGAGACCACTGTTACTCTTGTATCTGTACCGACTGGCTTGCGGTATTTGACAGCTGAACACATGGATACAACGTTCCTGGCCCCTTGGGACACCACTTATTTCCTTGTACAGTACCTGTACCTGGTGGTTTCTGATGGTCGAGTATGAATACAACGCTGACCAGCTAGGACCTGCTACCCTAGTACCTATACCTACTAGCTTGTGGTTTTTGATGGCCGAATATATGGATACAGGGGTCCTGACCTCATGGGGCACTGCTGATTACCTTGTACTGATACCGGTTGGCTTGTGATCTAATAATCCTGGCCACCTGGGACCCCTGCTGCCCCTGTACCTATACCCGCACCTGCTGGTTTAAGTTGTCTTGGCCCTGCACCCTTGTACTTTCACATGCAGGAATGTCTTGACTGTGCCTAACGAGAAAAGAGTTCGTGCTATTCATAACGAGGTACCTGCAGAATGGCCTATCTATGCACTGACAACGGTGATGGTCGACGCCCCCTTGAGCGCCTCCTTGCCAGTGACTTCGCCGTCCTTGACCTGCAACACACCCACCTCATTGCCCTCATTGTCCACCAGCACGGCATTGGCATCCACAGCAAAGTAGCTGCGCACGTCGACATCCTCGACGTAGTCATAGACGGTCCGCTTCTCGCCCTCCTTGCCGAGCACCAGCAGCGTGTTCTCGCGCACGTACAGCGGCAGAGTATCAAACCCGTGCGTCTCGGTGAACCAGCCCGAGCCCGTCTTGACCTCGCCGGTGAAAAAGTTGGTCCAGCGGCCCTTGGGCAGGTAGAACTGGACGGTGCCGTCCTCCTCAAAGATGGGGGCCACCAGCAGGCTGTCGCCGACCATGAACTGGCGGTCGAGCGTCCAGGCGGTCGGGTCGTCGGGGAACTCGATGCACATGGCGCGCAGGCTGAGCGGGACGGCGTCGCGGACGCTGGCCTGGGCCTGCGAGAAGAGGTAGGGCATGAGGCGCGCCTTGAGGTGCGTCCACTTGCGCAGCGTGGCCGAACAGCCTTCCTCGGTCGAGTCGTCCTCGTCGACGGTCCAGGGGACACGGTACGAGTTGGACCCGTGCAGGCGCGAGTGCGAGCACAGCAGGCCGAAAGCCACCCAGCGCTTGTAGATCCATGGCGGCGGGTAGCCCTCGAAGCCGCCAATGTCGACGCTCCAAAAGGCGAAACCAGACAGGCCCAGGCTGAGGCCGCCGCGCACCGACTCGGCCATGGCCTCGGGGGTGGACTCGCAGTCGCCGCCCCAGGTCAGGGGGAAGCGCTGGGTGCCGGCCGTGGCGGAGCGGGCGAAGAGCACGGCCTCGTTCTTGCCGAAGCGCTTCTGCAGCACCTCGTACACCAGCTTGTTGTAGACAAAGGCGTAGTAGTTGTGCATCTTCTTGGGGTCGACCGAGGTGTCAAACCACTGGACATCCTCGGAGGGAATCCGCTCGCCAAAGTCCGTCTTGATGCTGTCCACACCCAAGTCGCACAGCTTCTCGATGCACCCCCGGAACCAGTCGCAGGCGGCCGGGTTGGTGAAATCGACAATGCCCATACCCGTCTGCCACAGATCCCACTGGAAGATATCCCCATTTTTGCGCTTCAGCAAGTACCCCTTGTCCGCCGCCTCGCGGAACACCGGCGACGCCTGGCCGAGGTACGGGTTCGTCCACACGCACACCTTCTTGACGGTCCCCTCGGCCTTGAGCCGCCTGATCTGGCCGGCCGGATCGGGAAACATCTCGTCGTCAAAGACAAAATCGCACCAGTGAAACGCCTTGAGCCAGAAACAATCAAAGTGGAACACCTCGACGGGGATATCCCTCGCCCTCATGCCCTCCAAGAACGAATTCACCGTCCCCTCATCATAGTTGGTCGTGAAGCTCGTGCTCAACCACAACCCAAAGCTCCACGCGGGCACATTCCCCGCCCGCCCCGTCAGCACCGCATACTTCTGCAGCACCTCTCTCGGGGTTGGCCCGTACAGGATATACCACTTCAGCCTCTGCCCTTCCACACTGGTCTGGAGGCGACAGCATCGCTCCGTGCCAATTTCCAGTTCCACCTTCTCGGGCGTGTCGATAAACACGCCGTATCCGCGCGAGCTGAGGTAGAAGCTGATGTTCTTGTAGGCCTGGTCGGACGAGGTGCCGCCGTCGGCGTTCCACAGCGCGACGGACTGGCCGACCTTGTTGAAGGCGCCGAAGCGCTCGCCCAGGCCGTGGATGGACTCGCCGACGCCGAGGGTGGTCTGGGTGAAGATGTGGTGCGCAATGTTGCGCATGTCGGCCGTTTGCATGGGGTTGCTGGGCGCAGGGGTGTAGGCGAGGCCGACGGAGCGGTTGAGGAGGGTGGTCAGGGGTTTGGAGGAGGGGGAGGAGGTGGGGTGGAAGGAGATGGCGAAGTTGTGAGGGCTGCCGTTGATGGTGGCGGAGAGGGAGCCCGCCGAGAGGGTGGTGTCGCCGGAGGGGGATTTGGTGAGCTCCGAGGGGATGGAGCTGGGCTGGCCGTCCGGGAAGAGGTCAAAGTCGGGCCCACGGCGGACGGCGCCTTGCCAGTGGGTGGTTTCGACAGAGAGGCAGCCGTCAAAGGCCGGCTCGATGTCGATGCTGAGCGTGCCCAGGTTGAGCGTGTCGCCGCGCGTCATGATCTTGCGGGTCGGGCACAGCAGGCTGATGCCCTTGCCCGAGGGGGTCGGGCGGATGCTGTAGACCTCCTCGGCGTACTCGACGCGCATGCCCTCGGCGACGAGCCATTGTCCTGGGGATGTTAGTGACTGAAAGAGTGATCGGTGTTAGATGAGAGGTTCTTACCATCTCTGAATCTCATTTTGACGCTGATGCAAAAGTCTGACTTGGAATTGACTTGGTTGAGATCAGAGCTCAAAGCTGAGCAAGGGTATTGTCCAGATCTGTGAATTCAAACTTGAACACACGGCAGCTGTCCAATTTCCAGTGAAACAGCTATTCCGAAGTTGGGAGCGGCACGACATCTTGTAGGCCGGCACAGCGGGCCACAGTGCCGGCAAGATCGGCAGAAGCCCGGAGGGGGAACCATGTTGTGGCATCGGATGGACACCCATCGGATGGCACCTGATGCTGCGGGACCCGATGTGCGGGGCCTTGGACGGAAGACGTCAGGGTTCCCCGCTGCGGAGTGAGCTGTGTTGGGGTGACACGAGCGGGCGGGATCCTGTCCCCACAGTTGGGTGGAGGGGGGGTCAGGGGAGGGGTGGGCGACAGAAAAGGGGGTGAAATTGGAGCTCACCGGGATTCAACGGTCTCTCCATGTCACCTCCTCATCCGAATATTCGCCGTCATCCAACCATCGTCAAACGTGCTGACGACAATTATGATTCCGGGATGTTTGCTATTGAGGCTGAATGCAACATCCCGATCCCGGAACGCAACGCTAGGTTCCCACCATGTTTCCCCCCATGATCTTCCCCATGTAAGTGACATTGGGGTCGTGTGCTCGCATGCACGACTCGATGTAGGACCCGGGTCGAGTCCCGCCGAGGGACCCCGTACAGGCCCTAGTCACTGACACGATGACTTCAGTATCGGACTCCACCTGCCCTATCCGGCTCTCACCGGTGTGATTGCGACTCTCGGGGCCTGAGCTCATCGATCTTGGCTCTTTGATGTCCGGATTTCGGAAGATGTCATCGACGTCGCTTACGGCTTTGGATACAGACGGGATCAGGAGATACCGAGGGTAACATGGCATCCGGGGCAACATGGGAAGCGAGATGATCGCCGAGATCAAGATGGTCCGAGGGTAACATCATACTAACATGGGATCGGAGGACCTGGAGACGGGATATAAGAAGCAGCGTAGTATCACCCAAAGACGGACTGAGGCAAGCCCAAGTCGCCAGCCAGACATCCAACCGACACGATGAGGTTTTTCTCGTCTGCTCTGCTGCTCGCCGCGGCCGTCTCTGCGGCCGACAACTTCAAGGGCCGGCCCAGCCTCAAGAATGCCGTTTACAAGAACCCCAAGGCCTCGGTCGACGCCCGCGTCGCCGACCTCCTGTCGCGCATGACGCTCGAGGAGAAGACGTCGCAGCTCGTCCAGGGCGATGTCCGCAACTGGATGAGCGAGACAACGGGCGCCTTCAACGAGACGGGCCTCGCCTGGAGCACCCAGTACCGCGGTGGTTCCTTTTACGTCGGCATCGCCGTGCCGCAACAATGGATCTCCGAGGCCGTCAAGAAGGCACAGGAGTACATCCAGAAGGAGACGTATCTGGGCATCCCGGCCTTTGTCCAGACTGAGGGTATCCACGGCTTCCTTGCCGGTGAGCTCTATCCCTGAATGCCAACCCCTGAGCCCCAGACTAACACTCCCACCCAGTCAATGCCACAATCTTCAACTCGCCCATCGCCCATGCCTGCTCGTGGAACCCGGCCCTGGTCGAGGAGATGGCGCGTGCCATTTCCAAGGAGTCGCTCGCCCTGGGTGCCAACCAGCTCTTTGCTCCCGTCGCCGACATTGCGCGCGAGCTGCGTCACGGCCGTGTTGAGGAGATGTACGGCGAGGACGGCTTCCTGGCCGGCGAGTTTGCCCGCTCGTACGTCGTCGGTGCTCAGGAGAGCGGCGTCAGCGCCATGGTCAAGCACTTTGCTGCCTTTGGCACCACTGAGCAGGGCCTCAACGTCGGCCCCGTGCACGCCGGCCCGCGCGAGATGCGCACCACCTACCTCCCGTCCTACAAGCGCGCCATCGTCGACGGCGGCGCCTATTCCATCATGACAGCCTACCACAGCTACGACGGCGTCCCCGCCGTGGCCGACCCCCACCTCCTCAAGGACATCCTCCGCGACGAGTGGAACTACAAGTACTTCACCATGACCGACGCCGGCGCTAGCGACCGCCTCTGCAAGGCCTTCCACATGTGCCAGGCCGACCCCATCGACAAGGAGGCCATCGTCAAGTACATCCTCCCGTCGGGCGGCGACGTCGAGATGGGCGGCGGCTCCTACTCTTTCGAGACCATCCCCGACCTGGTCAAAGCCAAAAAGATCTCCCTCTCCGACGTCGACACGGCCGTCTCCCGCGTCCTCCGCGCCAAGTTCGCCCTCGGCCTCTTCGAGAATCCCATCCCCAACCTCCCGGCCTCCAAGACCCCGTCAGCTATCCACACCAAGTCCCACATCGCCCTCGCCCAAAAGATCGACGAGGAATCCATCGTCCTCCTCGAAAACCACAACAACCTCCTCCCGCTCTCCCCCAAGGCCTCGGTCGCCGTCATCGGCCCCATGGCCCACGGCTTCATGAACTACGGCGACTACGTCGTCGCCAACGCCTCCACCTACGGCGTCACCCCCTACGACGGCATCCGCGACGCCTCCCAGGGCAAGGTCACCTACGCCAAGGGCTGCGAGCGCTGGTCCAACGACCAGTCGGGCTTCGCCGAGGCCGTCGCTGCCGCCGAGCAGGCCGATGTCGCGGTCGTGGTTGTCGGCACCTGGTCGCGCGACCAGAATGAGCTGTGGGCGGGGCTGAACGCCACCACGGGCGAACATGTGGATGTGGATTCGCTGGATCTGGTTGGTGCCCAGGAGGCGCTCGTGCGCGCGGTGATTAATACCGGCAAGCCGACTGTGGTTGTTTATTCGTCCGGCAAGCCGGTGACGGCGCCGTGGATTTCCGAGGCGGCGGGCGCGTTGGTGCAGCAGTTCTACCCCGGCGAGCAGGGAGGCGCGGCGCTGGCGAATGTCTTGTTTGGCAAGGTCAACCCCAGCGGCAAGTTGGCGGTGAGCTTCCCGCATAGCGTGGGGGCGCTGCCGGTTTTCTATGATTATCCGAACTCTGGGCGGGAGATTGGCGATGTGGGCAAGGTGTATGAGAACGGGACGCTCGTGTTTGGGCATCAGTATGTGCTGGGCGACCCCCGGCCGCTGTATGAGTTTGGCTATGGGCTGAGCTACTCGACGTTTGAGTATGGTGCCGTGTCGGTCGACAAGACGACGGTGGGCCAGAAGGATACTGTCACGGTCAGTGTGACGGTCAAGAACACGAGCAAGCGGGACGGCCAGGAGGTGGTGCAGCTGTATGTCAAGGACCTGGTGGCCAGCGTGGTGGTGCCCAACATTCAGCTGAAGGGCTTCGACAAGGTCAGCCTCAAGGCGGGCGAGAGCAAGAAGGTACAGATCAAGGTCAAGGTGGCGGACCTGGGCCTCTGGGATGCCCGCATGAAGTATGTGGTCGAGCCGGGCCAGTTCCAGTTCCTGGTGGGTGCCTCGAGCGCCGACTTTAAGGGCAACGTGACGGTGACCCTGAAGTAGGGCGCCTCCTCGGAATATCTTTAGTTGTGGAAGAGTTGCTCTTGGTGTATCCGAGTAATAGATAGAACCTAATATCAATCACATCAAGACACTTGTTCGAAAGTCAACATGCAGCCTAGAAATCATTCAAGCGGCCCTCCAATAGTCGACACAACCCCATATTCTTCCTAAGCATCTCTTCATCAGTCCACGTCTCGCCAGGGTCAGGCGTGTACAATGGGATCTCGGCCATGATCTCCTTCCAGGCCGCCTTCTTCTCTTCCCCCATTTCCTCCCACGTGAATCGGATGCCGCCCTCTTGGGTCAAGCTCCTGGAGGCTTCGAGGACAAGCACTCTCTCCTCCCCTTTTTCCGTGACTCCGGTCGAATAAATCGAGAAGACGTTTGAACCAGGGATAGACTCCCAGTTTGATTCATCGGCGTCGCTTCCCCCCACCTCGTATTGGCGGCGGTCCTCTTCGCCAAAGATCAAGCCACTCACATTCCACCAGATCTGGTGCAAATGGGGCATAGCGCGTGTTACGGCCTTGTATCTCGGGCTCACGGTCATTTCGCGGCGGCGGCGGAAGAACCGGGTCGCCCAAGAGCGCCAGGTGTCGCCGGGCGGGGGTTCGGTTCGGGCAAGTCTTGGATTGAAGTCTGGGACAACAAGCGAGAATGGAACCTTCATGACGACGTGGAACGGCTCGTCTGGGTGTGGAAGGGGAGGTAAGTCGTCATCGGCGGCGACAAGGGAGATAGGACAGCCTCGGAAGTCCATGGTCGAGGATGAACCTGGAGGCTGGATGGTCATGTCGGAAGTGGAACTTGAAGTTGAAACTCGAGTCCAGTAGTAAGTCTCCGGTGTGCGAGTGCGTTCTTTGTCTTTTAACTCATAGATCAGTATCTGAACTCAATCAGGGGTATCGGCTGCGTAATCATCTCGAGGTCGGTCTGCGGGGAAGTTGGGCCGCCAACGTGCGAGACAGCAAAGCGTAGAAGCCGTGTTGCCAACCAACACGCTGTTCTTCAACCAATCATACCCCAGCGCAGCATTCTTCAAGGCCGCCCCAGTTCCCGCACGGTTGCCTCCCAAGGCTACCATTCTACTCGCCAATGACACTACAGTCAGGCTTTCAGTCGTCGGTTGAACCCAAGGAGTCCCTGCATCACGTAGACTCAATCTCATCTTGCACAACCGCTTAAAACTTGGAAGTTATTAAGTTGCATCCACATCAAGGACCTTCTTTTATAATTCATTCCTTTTCATTCCCCGGCCCCCTTCAAATCCATCAAGTACAAACTCCTCAGCCCCCCAAGATACTCGACAAACCTCACTCTTTCTAGATGATCACACATCACATTAGCCCCCTGACCCAAACCCATAACAAACAAATAGAGTAGATAGGCAAGATTGCAAGAAGAAAAAAACGTACCGTCAACACTCGCAAACTCCACCGTAACCATCTTCAACCGCTTCACCCTCACCAACCCCTGGCTGCGTTGATACCGTCCCGCACCCGCTAGGTTCCATGTCGTGCTATTATTGTTATTAAAGTTGCTGTTGGTACCCTGTGCTTCACTTTCCCAAGCTCGGATGCTACCGCCGTTAATTCCCTGGAGGATTACTCTTTTACATGGCTCGGGTTGTGCTTGTGGGGTTCTTCCTTGGAAGGTGGTGGTTGTGGTAGTACGAGTAGGAGTACGAGTAGGAGTGGTGGGCGTGGTGTTGGCTGCTGCTGCGGTGGGCCGGTCTTGGGAGCAATCGCATAGGGAGGGGTTGATGCGGATGTGTTGGTCGACTGGTGGTTGTTAACAAAACACGGAGTAGGTATCTGTGATGGAGGGGTGGACCGGCTTACTGTTGATGACTAGTAGCGAGGCAGGCTGTGCCTGGGATCCAGGGACAAAGACCACCAACCGCGGCGGGTCCGGGAGGCCGAGCACGCAGCCTACGTTGCCGCGGTTGTCGACTTGCATTATGTTTCTCGGTCGTGTGGATTGTGCCCCGAGGGAGGAGTCGGATGAGCGCGAGATAAAAGAGGTGCCCGTGGAGAAGCGGGTGAGAGCGGTGGATGCTTGGCTGTGGCGGCGCCGAACGCCTTGGGCGTCTTGCATGATGCTCGGGGCCGAGTTGCGTGTGGGGTTGAGGGAGAGGCTAAGCCGGGAAAAGGATGCTAGGGGTGAGAGGACGGGAGGGCTTGCAGAGACGGTGTGGATGCTAATATTCCCTGTTGCCGCTTCGAGGAACTCGCGGGGGAGTTTGGTTCCGGCGGATTCGGCGGTGGATGACCACAGCTGAACTCGGCATGTGTCTGTTCTCCGCTCGCCGCCGATGAGCCTCTTGGCACGTTGCGAAGTGACGGTTACGCCGGTACTGTGGCATGTTAATAGGGGCGTATTGTTGCATGAGGCATTGGAGAAGTGGACTGACTAGTTGTCTACCACCCGGTATCCCGTCATCCACTGTTGAAACTCGAATAAATCTGTGCAAAAGTCAGTCGAGGCCTTGGGTGTGAGATATGGGCATCAAATACCCCTTTTTCCGTAGAAACTCAATCTGAAGCCGCCCTGGGGACCTGTATTCGCCGAGCTCAGGTTTACCGAGTAAAAGTCGCTCGTTGGGTCGACAGCTTCGAGGGACGGTGATAGATGTAAAGATGCCAAGTTGACTTGGTGACTGTCTCTGTTAGTCGTGACGTCCATTGTTCCAGCCGCAGAACCTAACCTACACTTGCTCTGGGCGGCCGGTACCGCACGCTATAATAGTAAGATGCCTCGAATCCGTTTCCTGTTGGTAAATCTCGACATGCCGTTCGGCGGCTGCGTTGGGGTTCTGTAAACGGCTGGGGAACAACACTCAGTTCCAAGCTTCTTCTGTGAAGTTTGTCGGTGTCCGGGGCTTACCAGGTAGCGACTCGCTCCCCCTGCCTCGAGTCATCGTCGTCCTTCTGTTTGGGCTTCCACTGACCGTGTTCCTGCAAGGCATCTTTGTCCCTCTCAATCATGGCCTGCAATCGAGTCAGGGGAATTGTCTCTGTTTCCTGCCGCCTCAATTGTTCATGGGCTTCCAATATTCTCTGTGTTTCAGTCAGAATTAATCCCATCCAAATGGGCCTGGGACCAACCTCTTCCAGCTGGTTAAAAAACCGACGAGTCGTCATGCCCAAGCGGGGAAACTGTCTCTCAAACTCCTCAACCGACACCGTGGTCGATGCCACCCGGTACTCATCTCCCTCTTTTGTGGCCTGCAGCGTCCAGTATGCTCTCAGAATGTTTGCCAACTTGAATGTTTGCCGGTTCTGTGTTAGCTGTCTTCTGGCGTGCCACTGGGTGGCCCTGTCTAGGTAAAATATGGTTTCGTCGACCCCCTGAGCAATCGTCATGTTTGCCAAACTGCCGTGTTTCGCCGTCGCAATGGATGCTAGGGTATCCTGTATTGGCTGTGGAATGTCCAGCCGGCGGGGAGGCTGGGTGGGCACGGGCTGCCCAAGAAGTCGAGAGATCCTAGACTCGGCCTGCTCGATTCTGTGAACAATCAAGTCGGTGTATTCGTGCATCAAGAGCCTTGTTCCCTGACTTGTTTCACTGGCTGATATTAGTTTGAGGTTGCCATAATGAGAAAAGACAAAGCAACTTACATCTCCAGAGACTTGAGGGCAAGGGACAGCTTGATATTGAGAAACGCAATGCGGTCACGGAGCATGTTGACCTCGTCCTCGACGAGTAGGAACCATTGGTAATTGTAGACTGGGCCCTGATGCGTGCCATATCCTGCCTGGCGCTCCAGCAAGCGCCGGCAATCCTCGATAGTTGCCTTGAGATTGCCAAATACCTGACTGAGCTGGCTCGGGGTTCGAGATGACTGCCTGGAAATGAGCAGGGACCCGGAGCTGGCCCGGCTGATGGTGATGGCAAGATGGAGATTGTTGAGGTTCTCGGCAAGACCTTCGACGTCGGCTTTGAATTCGATGTACTGCTCGTCTGAAAGGTTGGTCAGCCATTTTCACTTGTGTTCAGCACATCATCTGCCTTACGCGCATCGTGCGCACGGCTGAAGCCGATGTCAATGATCTTGAATACTAGTTCGAGTGCGCCGGGAATTTCTCCGACGATATCGAACGGAGGCAGCATCGCTCCTTTCCAGTCGGATGGAGCGCTGAACACGAAGAGGCAGACCGGACGAGTGCTGATTCGCCTTAGAATGTAACTAGCCCCTTACCCGAGGCTCGGGGGCTAGACAATCATCTGCGTCAAAGACTCGACATGAAAGCAGTGCGGTTGATTTGGGTAGAGTGGGGGCTGATCAGGAGGTAGGTGAATCTAAAGAGAGAAACTGGGCGGAGGTGTTCAGCTTGGCAGCAGATTCGGTCTCGCAGACAAGGCTGAAGAGGGGGGCATTGCTAGAGGTCCCGTGCCTTGTATGCCCTGCTTTGTGAGAACGATAGTGTCTCCTTGGCATTGTTTTTGCGTGAACGCGGGGCTGACTTGTGTGAGTAAAAACCGGAGAGTTGGTCTTCTGCGGCTCTCATTGGGGGCCACCGAGTGACTGTGGCTTGAGCTGAACCACAAGACTACTGGCGCCAAAGGACAAGAAGAATCTTGCATGCATGGATAAGCCGCAGGGCTTGCATAGCGTCCCAGTAGTTTTACAAATGCGGCATTAGTCGCATCGATGGCGTTCGAGGCCCCATGTATTGTGAAGTTCAAAGCTGAATACAGTCAAGGCTGTGTGCGTGAGGAGGCTGTGTTACCCCGATGCCTCGTTGTTCAAGAATCCCAACTCCCAGCTCGACCTCCCGCAAACCTTGGGTTGGTATCGCTGTTGTGAAGCCTTGACCATTGAAGCGCAATCAAAGCCATGAGCGTGGACCAACAATCCGTCAACACCGACCCCGGGCCGGGTGGCATGCAAGAACAAGCAGCCGGTGCTGCAGTATTATGGCATCCTGGACTCCGGCCTCAAGATGCGGATCGCTTGGCTCGAGCGAGGGAGGACAGCTCAGCCATTGTCGAAGAGATTCCAACGGACAAAGACAGCTTGGGCGCCTTCTCCGTCATCTGCCTCCTACTCAACCGCATGATAGGGTCCGGCATCTTCAACAGCAGCGGTGTCGTCTTTTACAACACGCAAAGTATCGGAGTGTCTCTCTTGATGTGGTTGTGCGGCGCGGCCATGGCCCTCTCCGGGCTTGTCGTGTACATCGAGCTCGGCTTGACCATCCCACGGTGGCGGTTTGCGGACGGCACCAAGATGTCGACGCCTCGAAGCGGTGGTGAGCTTCCATATGTAAGTGTACTAGGTGGCTAGAGTCCGGTCTTTCGAGCTTGATCTAACCATCTCAGCTCAACTACTTCTTCAAAGTGCCCAAGTATCTCGCAACATGTCTGTTTGGCATCTCCTTTATTGTGTTTGGCAACACGGCCACCAACTCGGTCGCCTTCGCCGTCGCAGTTCTTCAAGCGTCAGGCGCCACGGCATCGGCAGGGAAGATCGTGGCCATTGCCATCGCCGTCAATACCTTCTCATGTCTCCTGCACAGCATGTCCCGGAAATGGGGCATCCGACTGAACAACCTACTCGGAAGCCTCAAGCTTCTGGTGCTCGTCATGATGATCATCTTCGGGTTCGCGTGGCTCGACCTAAGCGTCTCCAACGCCAACTTTAACACCAAGACCTCCTTTTCCAAGACGGACAAGACGCCAACGGGTGTCTATCGATATGCCGAGGCCATGGTCTATATCATTTTCCCTTTTGGCGGGTTTCACCAAGCGAACTATGTGAGTGTCGTCCAGTGACAGATCCAATCAGTAGAATCGATCCCTACTTACTCTCGACAACAGGTGTTGGCAGAGATCAAGAACCCCCGCAAGAACTTCGCTCGGGCTTCCAGCTACGGGGTGGTGCTCATTTGCTGCTTATTTATGGTGGTCAATATCCTCTATGTCCGTGTCCCTGAGTGACGGAACCCCTGAGAACCAACACTAACTCAACCCCACAGGCCGCCATCATCCCCAGCGAAGTCCTCTTCGAACCCGAACAAGACATCACCCTCCAGTTCTTCAGCCGCACCGTCGGTAAGGCCGCCGCAGACCCGCGTCGTGTCGAATCCGCCTGCGGCGCGCTGCGCGCCCTCTCGGCCATCGGTAACGTTATCGTCTTCACCTTCACCGCCGCCCGCGTCAAGCAAGAGGTCGCCAAGGAAGGCATCCTTCCCTTTTCTCTCCAGATCGCCTCAAGCTACGAGTTCACCCTCCGCCACGGCTTCCGCCGCCTCCCGCCGCAAGCCGCCGGCCGGTACCTACACACGGATAAAGCGCCTGCCGCTGCGCTCGCCCTACGTGAGTATCTCGTACCTACCAACAACACCCTTGCCCTCTCCCTTCCCAGAGACCTCACGACCAAGAGTAAAAAAAAAAAAAAAGAAAAAAGAAACAAAGGAAACGAACTTAAGAGTATCTAACGCCCCACAGACTGGACCGTCACCACACTCCTCATCCTCGCCACCATCCTCGGCACCGCCTCCACCTCATCCGAGTCCCCAACCACAGAGTCCACATTCTCCCACCTCCCAGGCTACTCCCTCCTCCTGACAGCCTACGCCTACGGCCTCGACGTCCTCTGGTTCACCCTCCTCGGTGCCGCCACCCTCACCCTCCACCTCCGCCCCAACTCCACCTTCCACAAGCAATCCCCGATCCCCCGCCCTATCAGCATCGTCGCCGCAGCAATCTTCACCCTGACCAACGCATTTCCCTTGATCGCAATCTGGATCTATGACCCCGCGCAACAATACATCGCCCATTCGGACGGGAAAGTCCCCTGGTTTGCGAGCCAGACTATGGCGGTGGCGGTGTTGGCTGGGGCTGGGGGGTATTGGCTCGGGTGGAGGTTCTATCTTTGGCAGAGGAGGGTCAGGAGGGGGGAGGTGTTGGTTGTGGGGAGGAGTCCGGTCTTTTGGGGCGGGGAGGGTGGTGGTGGGGAGGAGGGGAAATTTGAAGGGGGCCAGGGACAGGGGTTGGTGCAGTTGTATGAGATTGTGAGGTTGCAATGGCGGGCGTGGGTGCCGGAGGATGGTGAGGGGGGTGGGCAGCAGGAGGGAGGGGAGGGGGAGGAGGTGATTTGATGAGGATGGATGGGTAGCGGTTGGGGTTGAGACAGGGTGTGACGACTCGATCAACTGAAGGGAGCTGTGGAGGGGACCTGTAAAAAGGTTGATTATTCCATCCAGATAGGTATATATTCATGCCTCATCTAAGTCGACGCCTTTTTGTTTAGATGCCGTCATTTATAGCTCATCGTGCGCCGACTTACAAGGTGCCGTCCTGGCCCTACTTCCTTCATTCTCCGCAGGAGCTGACAAGGCCGCCTCGAGAAACAAGCGATCGAGTTCGGCTGCGGCCGTTTCGTTGCTCGCCTTGAGGCGCAAAAAGTTCTGGTTCCGAGCCTGCTTGTCCCACACCCATCGATTCGTCCCGTTCGGCTCAATGTAGTTGTACCCGTGCTTGTTGCCGAGCTTGAACAGGTCTCCCAGGCCGTGGATGGCGTACAGCACTGCCAGAGGATCCCAAGACGCCCGCGGTGTGTAGTATGAGTAGTAGATGTAGGCCATTTTCACGGGGTCCGTCTTTGGCGCTTTTTCCATGAGTGGGCCTCCGGTGAGCACGTACTTTCCCACATCGTCACCGATAAAAGTCATGTGGCCGTCCCAAGTGTTGATGACGTGCGCAGTCAGGCTGGGGTTGGATCCCCAAAAGTTCCAGCTGTGACCGGAGGGATAACCGCCGCCCATAATGACGAGTTCGGCAACTTTGCGGGCGACGAGCTCGCGGCCGTTGAGGTCCGAGTATTCGTCGGCCGTGGAGTTGAGCAGACCAGAGAGCTGGAAAGTGTTAGATGGCCCTCCCAGGTCATAAAGCAAAACATACGTTGTCCAGAAACCCAATCGACACAATCGTCACACTGCCGTCCTCAGACTCGGCCAGTGCCTTCCGGTAGAGGGCGACGGGATTCCAGGCATCCTCGGCACAGCCCCAGGGGAGGCTCCCACCGGAGAAATGGTAGGCGATCTTGCTGGTGTATTCGCCCAGTTCAAAAAACCAGCCGTCGAAAAAAGTGGCATTGGTCAGCGGACGCGGAATTCCAATCGGGACGTTGGCCTTGCCATAGTGGGCGAGGATAGCCGAGGCGGTGAGGGCCGAGTAGGTCGAGGGGTAGTTGACGTTGACGGCCAGGAGGTTCACATGTGGTGATGTGGCGGCGAGTAAAATGGCACCAGCATCGCTAGCCAAAGGGGTCAATAATTACTAGTAAGTATATCTTATCAAGAGGCACCAGGAGCATACTCAACATCACTAAAGAGATCCGTGTCAATAATGAGATTCTTCTTGCTGGCGAGGGCGAGGGCAAGGTTGGCCAGAGAAAATAGAGCAGTAGAGAGGTGTCTCATGGTCACGATCGGCCCTCGGTCAGGGTCGTTGAACCGTGACTTTGAAATTCAAGCTGGTCGGTGAGGAGAGTTGGAATGGACGGCCTGCACGACGTAACCAGAGTTGATTGGTGAGTCGACTGCCTGGCAACTGCGCACACGTGATCATCGGTGTTAAGAAGGGCTTTTCTAAGGGCTGACTGCAGCGGGATCACTCACCCGCTCATCAGTGGTCAGCCTTTGAGCAGGGCCAGCACACCAGGTGCGGCAGCCAGACTCTCACAGTTACATGTAATCACACCCACAGCCAGAACAGGGCATCCAATCTGAACATCTCGATTTTCGAATCCTGGGCCACTTTTTTATCAGCCTCTGATCAAAACAGCCCAAACCCGCCGACGTCATCATCTCGAGTCCTTACGATACATATGTACCTAGACTTGGGTAGGTACCCCCTATTTACCCGCAGTTCTCAACCATCAGCAGCCAATGACCGACTTTTGCTCAACTTGACATCCTACCACTGGCAGGACACCATCATGCGCCCGGCAACGGAGAAGGCTGCGGCAGGCGCGGGTTGCAGGCTGCAGGCTGCCGTGAGCCCCTGACCTATCGCTTCCCAATGCCACCCAATCCGTCGGCTTTAAAACACGCCAGGTTCCCCAGCATGGAGCCAAGTCTCTCCGCCGTCCTGGTGGAGTAACAAGGCTGAGGAGGGCACTCCAATCCCACCATGGGCTCCGCTACGAACAACGTCAACAGTGTCGAGTCGACTCCCGCGACACCCAAAGACGACCCAATATACGGCCCACTTCCCCTCAGAAGCCATTTGCGCGAGACCCGGGTCCTCTACCTCCAAAAGGGAGAGTGGGACGACCTCATTACCTGCCGCCTCGAAGTCGTTGCCCTGGGCATCAAGCCCGAGTTCGATGCTCTCTCGTACGTGTGGGGAAAATCCCCCAAGGAGCACCCGATATCGCTCAACGGCCATGTCGTCAATGTTGGCTCAAGCTTGTGGTCGGCCCTCCGCCATCTCCGGAGCAGCGAGGAGGACAAAGCACTATGGGCCGACGCCATCTGCATTAACCAGAACAGCATCCAAGAACGGAACGACCAGGTGGCTCTTATGCGCGACATCTACTCACAATGCAGAGGTGTTCTCGTCTGGCTTGGAGATACTCCCAGTTCGGTCGAGTCTGAGTCCTCACACGGGAGCAACCACGCCTCGCCCTGCGTCTGGATGACCGACTTTGCCAACACACGCAACCCCCACCCAGACGACGAACACAACATCGCCAACTTCCACACCGGGATCACCGACTACTACCGCCTCCCCTTCGCCCTCCGCCACAGCCTGCACATCGACCACGTCATGGGCGCCTACTGCTTCATCAACCAACTCGCCCAGAACAAACACATCAACGGCGCCGAGATCCCTCTCCTCGCCAACCACGACGCCTTCCACAAGATGATCGGCGCCCTGCACGACCTCATGACCCGGCCCTGGTGGGCGCGCTCATGGGTCATCCAAGAAGTCGTCCTCCCGCCCACCGCAACCATCTTCTACGGCAAGTTCGTCGCCCCCTGGGACATGTTCGCCCACGCGGCGCGCAACTACGACCACCACCGCAAAGTCTGCTGCCAAAGCCACTACGTCAACCTCCACGGCAACGACATCCGCCACCTCGAGCTCTTTTCCCGCACCATCATCGAGCTCGACGACCTCCGCCAGGAATGGCAGGGCATCCTCCGCAGCGACACCACCACCACCACCAACCACACCGAAACCCCGCGCATCTCCCTCCGCCAACTCCTCTGGAAATTCCGCAAGCGCGAGACCTCGGACGCACGCGACCGCGTCTACGCCCTCTTCCCGCTCGTCAACGACTGGGGCAAGCACGTGGCCATGTACCCCGAGTACGGGTGGACGGCCCCCGCCATCTACCGCGCCGTGGCCGAAAAGATCATCACCGTCGACGAGTCGCTGCTCGTGCTGGTCGGGACCGTCGAGAAATCGCTCCCCGGCCTGCCATCGTGGGTTCCCGACTGGGCGCAGGCGCCGGCAAGGTTTGAGTTGGAGAGGTTAGAAAGGACGATGTTGTTTGATGCGGCCGGGGGGAGGAGGTTGGAGGCAAGGTTTATGGGGGAGAGGGTGATGGAGTTGAATGGGGTGATGTTTGATGTTGTGAGTGCGGTGTCGGAGCCGATCAAGTATGATGATGAGGAGGAGACGTTGGTGGATTTTGCGGAGTGGTATAAGCTGGTGTTTCACAGCAGTGCCGGGAAGCCGGGGACTTCGGAGTACATTGCTGGTGGGACACGGATGGAGGCGTACTGGCGCACGCTGTGCATTGACACGTGTCGGAGTTTGGGGCAGGAAGAGGTGGAGATGGGAATGGCCATGGGGAGTCGGTATCGACGGTGTTCGACCGAGTATGTGCGGGATTGCATGGCGTTGTGGATGGATCATCGGGGGCTGCCGCTGGGTAGTAGTGCGCGCCAGACACCCGAGATGACGCTGGCGAAAGGGGATTTGGATGCGAGTTTGAATGGGAAAAGGGGTGCTGCGGGTGCGGATGGAGATGCGCCGCCGCCCGAGAAGAGGCCTCGCAAGAATGAGCTCACCCACAATGACAAGCTCAACTTTGTCGCCATCGACTTTGCCATCACGTCGGCGACGATTCAGAGGAGGCTATTCCTTACGAGCAACGGATATATGGGCATTGGCCCGCGGAAGATGGCTGTTGGAGACCGGGTGTATGTGTTTGCTGGCGGGCACGTGCCGTTTGTGGTCAGGGCTGCTGGGGATGGAGAGGTTCCGTACGTTGGCAAGCGGGCGTGTCATGAGCTGATTGGGGACTGTTATGTGCATGGCGTGATGGACGGGGAGGTGATGATGGACCCTGAGGCGATGAGAGAGAATGTGTATTTGATATGACTGCGAATATACCCAGGTTCTGATTTTAAGTAGTGGTGATATGAAGCAATTGAGAGCATATACTGTTGCCCAAATTTTTGCTGGTCCCTCAAACTCCATATTCTGACGAAACACCTAACAAAACGAGTAGCCTTTCTAGTTGCTCTCTGTGCCGTTGGCCATTCCTTCGTCGGATACCAGATGATGCATATCTCATTTCCCATAACCACACCCCTTCTGACCTCCCTCCTCCATCCCCTGTAACATTATCCCCGCTCAACACCCGCCCAAGGATCGTGATGCGAAGGCTCAACTCTCAACCCCCCTCCGGGCCCCCCAACCCCACCATACCCATTCCCACCCCTCCGCTCCTGATCATGATCTTCCTCTTCCTCGACCCCCTCTCCATTTCCGACCTCCTCCTCATCCACCCGGCCCCCATACCCTGTCACCTCCCTCCCCCCATCACTCCCCTCCGGCGCACCCAACAAAGGCCGTCTCGCCCCCGCACCCACCGTCTCCCCTCTCCCCTCCCCAAACCCCAAAAACCTCTCCACAACCCCAACCCACCCCCACCGGCCCTCACCATACCCTCCCCCCATCTGCCTCCTGGCAATAAAAAGCACAAAAACCACCACCTGCACCACCCCGACCACCCCAACCACACCCACCCCACCCCCAGCAACCCCCTTCATCACCCCCTCCCACTTGGCCAAACAAGCCTCATGCCGTCCAAACTGCTCCTCACACGCCCTCGCCGCACCCTTCCCCCCGCCACTACCAGAGGGAAAAGGCCAGGCCATGTCGCGCGTAGACCGGAAGCCGCAGCAATCGAGCGCGTCCTGGATGGCGCGGATGGCGGGGGCGTTGTGTGCTTGGAAGAGGGAGCGCCATTTTTGGGAGAGGAGGCATTCCGTGATGGATTGAGACGAAAGCGGGAGGGATAACAAGGTGAGGAGGGAGGTTGTGAGGGAGAGGAGGAGGAGGTGGAGGATGGGGAGGGTGAGGCCGCGCGTGGTTCGGAGTGTGAGGGGGGTGGGTTTGCGGGTGTGGACTTGGTTGTTGTTGCGGCGGGTGGGTTGGCGGAGGAGGTAAGGGGTGGTGAAGGCTGTCGTGAGGAAGGAGAGGAAGGGGAGGAGGATGGTGAGGATGGTGATGGCGGAGGGGATGGGGATGGAGAGGGTGGTTGATCTGATGTGTTGGTAGCTGGGCGGTGTTAGTTGGCTGGTTCATGTTTCGAGGGGTATGTTTCGGAGGTGTAGATGATGCAAGATGCTCACATTGCGACGCCGACGAGGGCGAGGATGGCCTACAGCGGTTAGCACAGGAAAAGGAGCGATGTGGCTGATGTCATACCAAAAAGTAGAGCAGCACGTATATCGGCGCCATGATTGCGCAGGTTGGTGACTTTGTTGAGTTGGGAGATTCTAGTTGGAAGCCGAAACACAGAATGAAAGATGAAAGATGGCCAACGAGGTTGCCTTAAATGGTGCTCAGTGCTCAGACTGGCGGCTGCAGCTCGAGCTACCCCGCTGAGGCCTACAACCCCTCTAGACTTACCCAGCAATGAGATGATACCTTTCGTACGCACATATGCACGGCACCTTGATTGGACCCCTGGTGACGTGTTTGCTCAGGCTGTCTCCCAGGCTCACCTGGCACCATGCAACCAACATTTCTTCGGGTATCCCAACATCTATTCATTTTTCACATCTATTAAGCCTTCTCAGTCTCCGTCACACCATTCCCCGCCGGCAGCCCTGAGTTGATGGTTTGCTTCAGCGGCGGCAGCAGGCTCTTGGCAGTGTGCCTCGCCTGCTGCGCAAGCACAGCGTCCATCACCACGAGCGCCGCCATGGCCTCGACAATGGGCACAGCCCGCGGCACGACGCAAGGGTCGTGTCGCCCCTTGGCCGCCAGAATGCCCTCCGACTGGCCGTCATACGTCGCCGTCCGCTGCTCCTGGCCGATGGTGGCGGCCGGCTTGAAGCCAACCCGGAAGTAGATCGGAGCGCCGTTGGAGATGCCGCCCTGGATGCCGCCCGAGTAGTTGGTCTTGGTCGTCAGCTTGGGGCGCGTGACGCCCGACTTGGCGGCTCCGCTCTCGAGCACGCTGGGCGGGATTTCCGAGTCGGCCGCAGAGATGAAGGCGTCGTTGTGGATCGAGCCGGGAACCTCGCAGCCGCCGAAACCGGATCCAATCTCGAAGCCCTTGGTCGCGGGGATGCTGAGCATTGCGTGCGCCAGCTTCGCCTCGAGCTTGTCGAAGCACGGCTCGCCCAGGCCGCTCGGAACGTTGCGGATGACGCAGGTGACAGTCCCGCCGATGCTGTCCTCGCGCTGCTTGAACTCGGAGATGTACTCCTCCATCTTCTTCGTGGCAGCCTCGTTGGGGCACCGGACGGGGAGGAACTGGTCAACAGTCTTGCGGTCGATCGTCTGGAGGAGCGACAGGTATTCGGGGTTCGTGCTCGGGCTGGGGTGCTCGGGCGTCGGCGGGTACAGGTGGCAGCTGCCAACGGAGCTGGTAAAGGCGACAATCTCAATACCGTAGGCCAGCTTGAGGTATTTCTCGGCAATGGCGCCAGCCGCAACACGGCCAATGGTCTCGCGCGCGCTACTCCTGCCGCCGCCGCTGCTGGCCTTGACGCCGTACTTCTCGAGGTAGGTCCAATCGGCGTGGCTAGGACGCGGGTAAAGGTCCATGGTCTTGTTACCGTAGTCTGCGCGCCGCGTATGTCAGCGTCAGCTACCTCGGAAGCCGAGTGTGAGCCTACCCTTGGGCCGCTGGTCCTCGTTCAGCACCATCATGCCAATAGGGGTGCCGAGGGTGACGCCGAACTCGGTTCCGCTCTGGATCAGCACCCGGTCCTTCTCGTTGCGCGGGGTCGTGATGTTGCTCTGTCCGGGACGGCGGCGGGTCATCTGGGGCTGGATGTCCTCCTCGGTGAGCTCCATGCCGGGCGGGCAGCCGTCGACGATGCAGCCGACGGAGCGGCAGTGCGATTCGCCATAGCTGGGTGGGGTCAGTATGGTAGGTGGTAGGAAGATGGCAAGACGTACGTAGTGACTCTGAAATAATCGCCAAAGGTAGACATGGTGCCGGTTTGTGGAGTTCTGGGGAATTGAGAATCAAGTCAAGCTGAAGCAGCTCCCGTCTTTTTCTTTTGGACAGGTTGGTGAGTCAGTGGACCGCAAGCCGTGGGACGATTGTCGCTAAAATTCTGGAAAAGCCCATAACCGGACCCCTCCATGCGCCGTCATCGGCTCCCCTCCCCCGCTGACAGGGCGGCTGGTGGGGCTGAGCTTGGCTGCAGAGGTGGGGCGCGGGATCACCCTGGCCTGGGCCCCGCTTAGTCAATTCAGATCCCCTGTCACTTCCATGTTAGCCAGTAAAAGTTGCAAACTTGAACATCAAAGAGTTAAGACTTTGGAGTCGAACCTCAGGACTCGGCAAGCAAGCGGACCGGATAGTTCGTACAGAGCAGAGGGTGTGGGATTGAGGAGGAGTGGTGTCACTCCAGAAACGCTCGATTCCCCAAGTAGCATAACCGAGCCGCAATGGCTCTCATAATGCGCGTCAGTCGCGTCAGTCGCATAGTTATCTGCCGCTCACCAACAATACTCAACCGCACCCAAACACGGAACTTCACTAAAGAATATCTCACCAACTCCGTTCAAATCTATCGCTCCACATCCACAGACCCGTACATCAACCTCTCCGTCGAGCACTACCTGCTCCAAAACTCACACCCAGACTCGACCATCCTCTTCCTCTACGTCAACCGCCCCAGCATCGTCATCGGCCGCAACCAGAACCCCTGGCTCGAAGTGGACCTGAACCAGCTGCGCAAAGGCCTACCCCCACCGCCCAGTTCCTCTCACCAAAAAGAAGTAAAACCCAAACAGGATCCCCAAGAACCCCCCAACCCAACTCACCCCAATGGGGCCCCGATCGACCTCGTCCGCCGCCGGAGCGGCGGCGGCACCGTGTACCACGACCTCGGCAACACAAACTACAGCGTCATCTGCCCGCCGGCCGTCTTCGACCGGGACCGGCACGCCGAGATGGTGGCGCGCGCGCTGACCAAGCTGCGCGTCGACGGCGTGCGCGTCAACGAGCGCCACGACATCGTCGTCGACCGCGACCGGTCCTTCAAGATCTCCGGGTCCGCGTACAAGCTGACGCGCACGCGGTCGCTGCACCATGGGACGTGTCTGCTGTCGACGGAGAATTTGTGGGGGGTGTCGAAGCTGTTTAGGTCGCCTGCATCGGGGTTTATTAAGGCGAGGGGGGTGGAGAGTGTCAAGAGTGAGATTATGAATGTTGGGGTGGAGGGGGATGCGTTTGCGGATGCGGTGGTGGCTGAGTTTGGGGAGATGTATGGGGAGAGGGAGGCGGGCGCGGTTCAGGTTGTGACTGAGAAGGATGCATTGGAGAACCAGGAGGTTGTTAAGGGCGTGAAGGAGCTTATGGTAAGCTCTCCTGGACCGGTGTGTCCATTTTGCTTTGGAGATGTGGTACTGACGACTGTCCCAGGACCCCGACTGGATTTTTGGTCAAACACCACAGTTCACCTTCTCAACCCACTGGCACCCGCGCAAGGAAGACCCCGAAGCCCAGCCCGCGGTGCTCCCCGGAATGCCGTCACATCCCGCATCGGGACAGACAATACCAGAAAATGTAAGCCCAACTTCCCCCCTTCTTTTCACGAAACCCCTCTCCTTAACAACCCCCTAGTTCAAAGCCAGCTTCACTGCCCGGCACGGCGTGATCGAATCCGCTACCATCTCCAGCCCCACAGACGAGCACCAACTCCACGACGAGAAGGTCAAAAATGACGCGCAGTTAAGTGTCGCCCTAACCAACCAGCGCCTCAAAATCCACGACATCCCCGACTGGCAGGGGACCCTCGAGTCCGCGGACGGCGCATCCGGCCCCTTCCAGCGCAGCAACGAATTGGGAGCGTGGCTGAACTTTATGTTTGGCATTCCCTCCCCTAAATCGTTGCGGGACACGTGTACGCCGCCTCCGAAACCGTAGTTGCGTTTGAAAAGATTCATTCGAGCCGGAAGGTTAGAGCAGATAGAATCTGCGAGTTACAGCGATAGCCGAGATCCCTAGGAAGGAGAGGACAGGAATCTGCGTAGAGGACCTTGTTACTCCTGACGAGAGTCGGATAAAGGATGATAATACTGCCAAACGGAACGCCAGGCACTATGATCTGTAATTATGTATATACCGCGTCGGGCATCGCTCGCTGTATCACTATGTATTGTACAACACGCTTCGAAGGGGTACATCGGGTCATAAGCATACACCTCACAATTGGTCTCTAGACAGAGAGAACAAATAGATAGAACAACTAACCTCTCTTCAACAGAGATGTACTATCATGACGACACCCTCTGATTCAACTAGACAAACACCACAAACAGACAAACCACCAACCGTTACTCCACACTCGGCGCGCTCATAACCCCCCTCCCAAACCACTCCGACACCGTCTTAAACCGATCCTCACTCCTCTCCAAATCATCCCTAAACAGCTCATGCCTCTCGGCATTCTCCTCCTGACTCTTCTTGAGCGCCCGAATCGTCGCATTATCCCTCGCACAAACCGGACACTCCCCCTCCCCGCCATCCCCGCCCTCCCCACCACCTCGCAGACACCGTTGATGAAACGAGTGCTTACACAAGAAATGCACCGCCGGCAGCTCCAGCTGGCCCATGCACTGCGCGCACCGCGTCGCCTGGAACACAGCCGGCTTGCTGCCCAAATCCTGAATTTCCGCCCTGCGCGTCTCCGTCTCAGCGCGAAATTGAGCTGCTAGCCGGCGGTTCTCGGCCACCTCTCTCCGCTCGCGCTCCACGCGTCCAGCGAGGTACGGCTTGAGCATGCCCATGCTGGCGACGGCGTTCTTGCTGAGTGTCTGCACGACCTGCAGTGGCGCCATGAGGCCGTCGCGGTCGATGCGCTCGAGCACGGCGGCGAGCTCGTCGGGTCCGGCTTCGTCAAGGATGCGCGGGTCGGAGGTGAGGTAGGAGAGGGCGGCCGGGTAGAGCTGGGGTTCTTCGGGGCCGTATTTGCGCAGGGCTTTGAGGGCGCCGCGCGTGTCTTTTGCTGAGGTGTAGGAGCGGAAGATGTCAAAGAGGAGGCCGGACTGTTCCTTGACGAGGGTGGTGCCGTCGCGGAAGTCAGAGAGGTGGGAGAGGAGGAGGACGTTGGAGTTTTCGATGGGCGCTGGGTGGTTGGGTTGGGTTTTGCTGTTGTTGATGAGTGCCTTGGCGCGCTGTTCCCATTCTTCACGGTGCTGTTCGCCCTTCTTTTCGTTGGACTTGTGGAGGTACATCTCGAAGAGGGTTGTGTATATGTCAGTTTTGTCGGCCTCGGAGAGGCTGTCGTCTTGGAGGCATGCTTCGAGGAAGACGATGAACTCGTCGGGGTGGTCGATGAAGGAGGAAAAGGCCGTTCGCGGGCGCGGCGGGGTGTATTTTGGTGCAGCTTCCTGCGTAAGGTCGAGATCGCCAACTGTTGGTCTGGTGTTGGCCTGTTGGTTTGTTGCTACTGTGTTCGTGTTCATGTATGGCAACGGCAGAAGATGACTAAGATTTTGGACGGCATTTGCAGCGCCGACGACGAACCCTCCGTTGGTTTCAGCCGGGGCACCTACCGCAGTCGGGATGTCAACCTTTGGCCTATACTTGCCAGTGTAATAGTCGATGAATATCTGCGTTGCGTTCTTGGGGCAGTGTTCAATGAGAACGCGCGCGTATTTCATGAGACAGGGGTATGCCTTGGCCGGTTAGTGACAACCTCAAATACGGTTCAGTTTGGACTCACCGTCTCGGGACCCAGATGCCAAATATAGTCAAGAGCCTGATCGTATAGTTTGGAATCCTCAATCAGGATATCTACCACCAAGTCGTTCTCCCCGTGTTTCTTGGCCAGGTATGCCGCTTGCTCGTGGTATCCACCCTGTCGGCACATGGAAATGGCCGTGTCCAAGTCAAATTTGAGGTCTCCGGGTTGCTTGATGAACTTTTCCAGCTTGTCAATATCCTTGAGCTTGGCATAGCAGTTGAGGAGAAGCGTGGTATGGTCTGATGTAGCCTTGTTGTGCTCGTGGAGTTGCTCCAGGTACTCAATGAGGTTGTGTATCCTTTGCGTGTCGAGGAACTTCCGGATCACTTGAGATGGCTCTGTGCTGTCGATGGCCTTGATGTATTGGGTCATGGCATCGTCGTAGCTGCCCTTTTGGTAGAGGTAGTCGCCGTACTTGCGGAAGATGATGTTTTGCTGCTGCGCGTCCATCCCGCAACGTTGGGCGAGATCAGCAGCAAGCGTATAGAGGTTGCGCTGGTACAGCATTTCCAGCCGTTGTTGGACCGACTTCTCGTGGTAGCGGAAAACCTAACACTGTCAGCTGTATGTCTTCAGGAGTCCACAAGCGAGACAAACCTTGCCCTCTTGGGTGAGAATGTACAAATCACCCCAGATCTGGAAAATATGCTTGACATCAGCCAACACAGTCTCACTGTGAGCAATGATCCTGAGGTCAGGGTGGATGAGCGTAAAGGTGTAGATGCTGTCAGCCGCAGCACCCCAGAACCGCCGGCGCATGGTGTCTGTCTCGCCCGCCGGCGTCGGTGGAGACACCAACGCGATATAGTCTTCAAACACAGCCACCAACTTCTTGGGACCCTCGTATGCGGTAGGCGGCCCCCTACCGTCCAGTGTGTACGAGTAGACGGCATCCTCCCTCCCGACCACGATATTCCCAGTCTTCTTATCGACCGCCATGCACCCGACGCCGCAACCCGTATCTTCGACCGTCTTGGGCGGCTGACCGTGTCCCTTTCCCGAGATGACCAGCTTCAGAATCCGCGATGTCGTCGCAATAAACAACGTCGTCAGACTCGCCTCGACATGCAGCTCGACGCCGGTGATGGGCTCGTCCGACTCGTAGATGATGCGCTGTTTCGTGCCAAGGTCGTGGATCAAGTCGCCGCGGATAACGGTGACGGCGCCATTAGCAAACCCCACCGCAACCTGCGTCAGATCCTCGGTCGCGGCAAAGGCGGATATCTTGCGACCATCACGTCAGCCTAATCTTCCCCAATCCTAGTCTCCCAGACCACCTACCGGAAACGGCTTCTTCCCATTATTTACCACCACCGTACTTAAACACGTCGGAATCCCCGTCTTCTTCACCGGCTTATCCAGCGCCCACACCTTCAGCACCGGCTGATTCACCGAATCAATCGGCTCTTCCTAACCACTCATCAGCACCCACCCGTCCGCCCTTCAAAAATTGAAACATACCGCCACAGTAACCAACAAACTCGTCCCCTCGACCTGACGCATATGCGTCACGGGGCACCCCGCCTCATACGCCTGGAAGGTGCGGACGACCTTCCAGCTGGGGCCGACAATGCGCACAACGCCGTCATAGCTGCCGAGGAAGAGACTGTCGGAGCCGGAGCAGACGGAGGCGATGTCGTTGCTCTCAAAGAAGAGGCGCGTGTCGTCGTCGGTTAGGGTGATTTGGGTTGTGTCGAAGAAGTCGAAGGACCTCCACTGTTTGGGGGAACGAGGGAGGGGTTAGTTTGGTTACTTGGGGGGTGATTAGAAAAAAGGAGAGGGGACGGACCGTCAGCGCCATGGTTTTGTAGTCATTGCTGGTTGGTTGTGTTTAATGGGTGGTTGTTGCGGGCGGTGCCGCGTCGCGATGCTTCTGAATGCGGGAAGCCTGGCGATGATGTCTTGGGAACCTTGCGGGTTGGAGCTCAAGCTCCAGCGGGGCTTCGCACGTCGAAGGGCCCGTGCGTCACCCATCCGGCGGGTGCTCAACCCTAACCCTAGATCTCAACGTGCCCCTGAATCTTGCCCAGGACAATAACAACAGTTATGGTATATATCACAAGCTACACCTAACTTGCTTCAGTTACGGCGCCTCAATCCCCGGCTTTCATTCTCCTTCTCCACCGCTTTAGGTCCCCCAGCAAATCCTCCCCTTGCCCGTCGTCAGGTTCAAGGCTGAACGATCTGAACGCATCACTGCCGCTTAGATGAACCAATGGAACCATCGACGGCCGCCCGTGCGCACATTGGAACGGAAAGGCGCAAGCCGCCAGCTGCTGGACAAGGTCCGAGCACTGGTCCAAAGTCATGGGATCGTTGAACATGATGGCACCTAATGATTGTCAGTGTCATGTATCCTCAGTTGGAAGCGGGGTACGCACTCCTGCAAGCCCTGGAATGGATCAAGTCCAGAATTCCTTCGGGGCAGTCATGAAACCTTGTAACCCAGTTGTCATCCCTCCTGGCGTTGACCGAGCTGCTTCCGCCACCCAACCTGTTGGACATGCCGTCTAGCTTCCATATCTCCTTCCGCAGCAGATCGATGAGGATCTTTGGCTCAAGGCGGCACCTCTCCAAGATACTGGGTGGTAATGCCTGGATCTCCACCGTGACCTTGCAGTGTCCTAGCCGAGGCGCTACTTCTTGCTCGGACAAAATCTCATAGAAGATACCCCAGAGTGCGAAGTGCCTCTTGAACCGGGCGAGGAGGTCGCTGTCTTGCCTCGAGAGGTCAAATCGTATGGCCTTGTCCAAGCTCTGGATCTGCGCCACGAGCTGACCGTTGCCGGTGGAGTCCGGGACGAAGTATTCCTTTAGTAGACTCTCGACTTTGCATCTCTCGTCAGCAGCATGCTGGTCGATGAGAATGAGTAGACAATCCCCTTCGGAAGCGCAGTTCGTGGAGCTCGCTGCCTGGTCTGCGGCCACCTTTGCCAAGATAAATTTCTGATCAACCTGGCCGAGTATCTTCGCCTTCTGAAGGGCGGCTTTCGAGATCCGGCCCTCAAGCGTTACCGACATATTCTGATTTGGGCCACAGTGATCATGATTGTCGCCGCTTATCCCATCGTACGCGAGTGTTTCTGAAACCTGTAGGACCTGGGGAACGGGCGGTTCTATTGGTTGGTAGATAGTGTTCTTGTCGCGGGTTTGTGGGGGTTTCCATTTGTTGATCCGCAAAACATCCATCGCCCCTTTTAGGTTTTCTGGTCGAGGAATCGGTTTGCTCCCAGTGTTCGAACCTGGCCTGACCGCAAAACCAGTCCGCGGATCAATGAGTGACTTGATCTTCGTGGTGGGATCGACCCAGACAACCGTTTCCCTGACGCTTCCACTTTCTCCGCTTGGCTGTGTATCAGCTGGTTCTGTAGATGGTGTATCGCTTGACGGACTAGCAGAGGCCTCATCGCCGTCATCAAATGGCTTCCGTAAAAGCCTCCCAGACTTGCCGAAAAGCGGGTTCTCTGTCCTCGGTATCAACGCCGACAGTTTCGGAGTTGAACACCGCTCCTCCGCTAGTCTTGGGCTTTGCTGGACAGGCTGAGGAAAAGCGGCCCCATCCTTCGGTCCCGAGCCTTCTGTACCGCTCGGCTTTACTCTAGACCAGGAGGCAAAAGGTGAGGCCGACCGTTTCTCAGGACTCGGAATGCGGGTGTTCAAGCGTGGTGTTGAGCTTCGTTTACGAGCCTCACGTACAGAAAGGGGCTGCTTGGCTCTTGACACGGATCGACTGTTTGAAGGCGCCGTTAAGGACACTTGTGGTTGGGGACGCGGGGCGGGCGAGCTAGGCTTTGGTCGTTTGAGTCGCTCGAGGGCATTGACGGACTTTGGGCAAAAATGATGCTTCTTCAGGAATTCGTAAGCCATTACCTGAAGAAGGTCGGTGATAACGGCAGTGTTTTGGCGCCTTTCGTCGAGAAAATCGTCAATATCAACTGGGTCGGCTCCGGTGTCTAGCACGATTTGCAGGAAAAACATGGGCCATCGGTCGATTCCTCTTTTCGGCTTCAGCTCCCTGCCAATGAAGCCCTCTGTTTTGGCGGGAAGCCCATCGTCGCCGAGGCTAATTTCCTCGATTACACCAAAACTCGAGTCATCGAATACGTGGTTCACCTCCTCGTAAAGGAAATTTGAGTGATGGTCGTTCGGCAGTGGTTGAACTCCAAGAGAGATAAACTGCACACGCTTGGTGGCGACGGGCCTAAGGGATACGCATCCTCTGACAGACAGACCCGAGGCGGTGGCCCCGATCGGTACCCACGATGTGGTGTCGCCGTCTTCTACCAGGGAAGCTTGTGTAAGTAGCAAAGCTGTCCGCGAGATGATATTGGGGGCTGTGCTTCGATAGCTTCTGCCCCAATCCACCACCCCCTGTGCACGAAGGGAAATGGTCCGCCGAGCATAAGAGTCCTGGACAGTAACAGTGACTTCGCCGGGCCAGGGAAGGAGGAGAGCGACAATATTGAGAATCAAATGGTCGAAATCCCTGGATGATCCTGACCGCTCTACTTCTATGACTCTCTGCCTAACGCGGACGGGCATGGAGCCGAACAAATCCCGGACAACAACACGGGTCCCGCCCAGGAAGGCCAACACTCGTTGCTCGGGCAGGGCAGGAATGTTGCGGGCGACGACCCTCGAGTTGTGGATGGTCAAGGAGTTGTGCGTTCGGTAATCACGATGGTGCGATGTGACTGAGAGCAAAGACAGGGCTGCTAGAGATGCAATGAACTCGCCATGCTTGCCATGGCAATCAGCCCGAGGAGGATATTTGGAGGTATCTGGAATGTCAACCCCAAATCCGCATTGTAGTTCAAGCAAGCGCTTACAATGAAGTACGCCAAGTCCTCCACCCTCCTGAAAGCTGGCTGGGGCGATGCCCTGTCCGTTGTCTTCTACGGAGCAATTTCCGCGGCCATAGTCAATAGCGACGTTTATCTTGGAAGCACCCGCATCCAAAGAGTTTTGGAGAAGGCCGACTACCACGCCGTTCAACGATGTGATGACGGCGGAGGACTTGATCTGTGCGACAACGTCCCCAGGAAGCGGCTGTATCGACATGTTGCTCGTGGGTCCGACATTTCTTGTGGAATGCTGATTTTTATGGTAACCAGGGTCCGCGATTAGAGCATCATTGCAAGGAGAAGCAAACTGATCTTGAAAGATATCACGGAGACTGATGCGCCGCTTTCAGCTGGTCTCGAGATGAGCAGGGTCGAGGTCCTGCAGTTTCCAAAGCTTGTCCCGCAGCGGATCTTCCCACTGAAAGGGGTCCAGATCGACGTCCATCGGCTGAAGTGGGGACACGGAGACCCACATTTGCCACAACACGTGAAGGCCAAGGATACGAGCCCCTGCCAACCCAAGCTGGGACAGGTCTCCTCTCGACCCTGGCAGCCTGGCACCTGAGGCTTGCTGCGAGCTTGGGTCCAATCTGTGTCAGTGCGGTCAACTGATGACGGCGACCACTTCGAAGCAACCGCCCCATACTTGGGCTGTCCTTTTTCTACTTTGCACCCAACACAGTCAGCGTCATTGTCACGCCCGTTGGTCCTAGACCAATCTCCCTTCAATCGGCAATTCGACCAACTCAGGATTCAGAGACAGCTGGTGCTTTCGTGTCCGAACCCAACGACAAACCGCCTGTTCCCCCCTCGAGTCCTCTCGAAACCACGCGTCGGCCCGGCTTTCAGCTTCGGCCTCGTTATACCCCCCGATTTCCCGCGAAGAATCATTAAAATCACGCATTTACCGCCACTCGACTTTGCCAATTCCTCGATCACCGAGGTTCAGACGCAACCCCCACCTTTAGAGCGCAATCCCATGGCCATGACCGCAGCTGCAGCCCAGGCGGATGGTAATTCTTCCCCTTCTTAAATTGTCCCCATTGGACTCCATTACACCACGCTGTTCTTTACTCCCCCAAATCGTCCCACTCCAACCGCCCTGCTACTCGCACGTCCGGTTGCTGACAACATGACAGACCGCCCAGCGCGATTGGGCCGTCGGCGGCCTTTTTCCGCACTTATGAAGAAATTAGCGAATCTGAAGGCTGCTTCGTCGGGAGATGGAGGCCGTCCTGGCTCCAAGCGAAATGGCGCGAAGAAACGGCAGAACAACCCGTATCAGTCAGGTCGTGCCGCCGGACCCTCAGTCTCTCCGCGCCAGAGCCACTATTCAGTATCGTCGGGCCCGAGCCATAGGCTAGCGAGCGCAACGTCTTTAGAACCGAACGGGTCTGTCAGACTCTCAACCGATGAACAGGCCCCACCGACCACCGGAGGCCGCTCGATAACACCGACCGTATCCACGGAACACGGCACCTCGCGCTCCATAACCGCCGTTTCCTACGGGCCATCATCCCTCGCCGACACGAGCCGCACCGCCAACTGCCGGAGAGGTGGAGACAGCACATTCTCATCCCCAGCGCCGTCTGTCCGTTCCCTCACCACAACCCTCACCACAATCCAAACCGTCGCCCCGAACCCCGGAGGCAACCAAACCCACAATACCAACACCATGATAAACCATCACTCTCACCATTCCGGATCCCAAATAATTCACTTCAACCAGCCGTTCCCCACGACCTCCCCCGCATCCGCTATCCCGGCCCACCTAGCCGCTCCAGCACCCCCCGGCCACCCCACCACCTATGCCTCCGCAACCGCCAACAACCTCCTCACCGATAATGCGTCCATCCTGACGCTCGCGTCCTCCTCCAAGCGCCGCCGTCGCCGCTCATTTGATACCGACGCCTCTGTGCGCGCGCTCGCGCCGTCCTCATTGTGGGGTGGTAGCCGCGAGTCCTTGCCGCTGAGCGTGCTCAGCGCCACGATGGACGCGGGAGGTGCTGGTGGTGGGCCGGCCACGCCGGGCCTACACCGCGGTGCGAGCGGCGGCGTGGGAGGGACTGAGCGGACGAGCATTTACTCGGCAACGGGAATTTTGGCGGCGGCCAGTAGTGAACGGAACAGCTTTTATGCGAAGCAGACACAGGGACTTGGTGTTGGGGGCGGGGATGCGGCGAGTGTTCGGAGTGGGTTGCTGGGACATGGGCGGGCGGATAGTGTGGGTGGGAGTATTGGGGGCCTTGGGGTACCGGCTGCGAGCAGCCCGTTGGCGAGCCCACGGGAGGTTGCTGGGGAGGATAGGGAGACTGGGAAGGGGCTTGAGGAGGAGCAGGAGAATGGGAGCAAGAAAGCTTGAGTTGGTTGGGTTGTTTTGAGAGGTTGAGTTACCTGCAGGGACAGGATCGGTTCTGGTCGGGCTATGAATAATGGTTCTGGGATGGTATGGCGTTTATCGGCGTTTTTGCCGTCATGGGTTATGGGATTTCTTAGGGAGGATTATTGCTTTCAGGACATCACATTGCTCAAGGCAAGACTAAACGTTTCCTTAAAGCGCAAGCATCATCATGTTAGCCATTTCCTTTCAATTTCCTAGGCAAAGCGGAGCTACTCTTAACTATATCAACCTATGATACCCTACCCGCTGGACTTCCACCGCCTCCTCCTAAGACATACACTCTTGCCCCTAACACACAAGCTTCACATCCTCCAACTTTCCCTCATAAACATGATCACCTACCCAAAAAACAATCTTAGAAACACCATATACACAAACATACACATACGAAATAATCATCAATAAGGCAACGGCGTCAGCTCCAACCCCTCCACCGAAAACCTGAATGAGTCATTGCGCGAATAGCTCCCCGCCGTATCCAGATCCAACCGCCCCCGGATGCAGTCTTGGAAATCCACATCAGCATAGATAAGCCCCTCGTCGTCTTCCCACTGCGGACCAGCGAGCACGTCGCCGAAAGGCGAGACGATGGCGGAACCGCCGCGGGAGGTGAATTCTGCCTTTTTGGGAGGGGCTGTCGTCGATACTTGGGCGGGTGGGGGGGTGTGGTGGCGCTTGGTGGTGCTGGCGCAGAGGACGATTTCGTTGCCGTCGTCGTCGAAGACGGATTGGCGGCGCTTTGTGGGGCGAGGGGGGTGCGGCGGGGATTTAGGGAGGGCGATTTCGAAGCCTTCGTCGTCGAAGACGGATTGGCGGCGGAACGAGGGGGATGAGGAGGGTTGGTGCTGGGGGGATTTGGACCGGGGGAGGGCGATCTCAAAACCTTCTTCGGTGACGCAGGAGTTGCGCCGGTGGGCGGGGCTGGTGCTGCTGTCCGGGGTGTGATGGTGGTCGCCGTCGTTGGTTTCGGTGGTGGTGGCGTTGTCGTCGGTGGTGTCTTGGTGCAGGGCCGGGGTGTGGTAGCCGTCTGTTGAGGCGGCGGGGGTAGGGGTACTCCGCGCGCACATGTTGGAGCTTAGGACGAAGCATCGCCCTTCGATGGCTACTGTGCGAAGAAGTGGGAGCCAGGTGTCGCGGCCGTCGGCAGTGGGGGCGAGGTAGAGGTTGATGTTCTGGGCGTAGAGGGTCTGCCGGACCAGTGGCATGTAGTTCTCCCAGCAGATGGCTGCCGCGAGGTTGACGCGCACGCCGCGGATGGTGGTACTTACTGCGCCCAGAGTGGCGGGGGAGCCCTGGGCCCAGACAAGTCTTTCTGTGCCGGTCTTGGGGAGATATGTCAGACCAAAATATATGGAGATAGGGAAGCGTGGAGAATAGGGGCTTACGGGCATGACCTTCCTGCGTTTGCCCAGGATGCCGACCTTGGGACACACGTAGACAACGGAGCAGTACAAGCTGCCCCCGGCCTTCTCGATCAGGCCTGTGACGATGAATACGCCATTTTCTCGAGCAATCCGCTCAAGCTCTTCCCGAGTGCCATCTCCCCGCCGGTTCGAGACTTGCTTTGTCCCATCGGGTCCTGGCAGTGCATCGCTCGGCAGTTCCCTGTTCACCCAGGCCTGTCCCGCCCCAGCACCGTCACCCACCGTGTCACCCAGGTCAACAGCGCTCTGGAAGTAGCGCAGGTATTCTTCGCGGCCTTCCTGGGACCGGGAACCAATGACAGAGCCAAAGTGTGTGCCACGTGGGTAGCCACCGATGTAGGCTTCGGGGAGCAGGAGGATGTCAATCTTCTTTGCAGCGGCCCGACGAACAAACTGCTCGAGCTGGGCCAGGGTCTCAGCGGTGGTAGCTCTGGTCGCGGGGGAGGCGGTACCCAGCCGGACAGTAGACACCATGGTTACGGTGATGTTTGTGGGGTCCCAAGGGTGTAACAATAGTAACGTAAGCGGGTAGAAAGATGACCAGTTGGTGGAACTTGGGCTCAAGTTACGCGTTTAACACTAATGAAGCATCGAGTGTTGAAGCAAGTAGCAAAGCATCTGGGCAGCATGACTGAACCTCGATATTGGTTTCTACGACCCCGAGCTAACTTGCCTGTGCCCGTACCCCGCATGTGAGTTGGGGATGCACGATACATGGCGTGCCGTGACGTAATGGCAGACCCACGTGAGCTCCGTTGTTGCTCTGCAAACAGCTGCTTTTGAAGCTGCTTCAGATGATCGATTGGGAATTCCGATTGGTCTCAATGATGGCCCCAGCACGACACGATGGAATCGTTTCCAGGAGTCCAGCGGACTGTGTATCGATTTGCCAGGTTTGTATGTTAAATAGCGTATAAGCTGCCTTGATCGCATCAAGTCTTGTGTTGCGAATTAACCCCAAATTCATGATGGAAGTGCAGAATCGTAAGATTCGTAACGGAGGACGCCCTTCGTATTCCATACATGTTCGGATACAGACCATTTTCGGAAGAATTGTCCAATGGGAGCGCTACATGGTATCAGACCCCTGCTACTGCTTACTCAGCTTTGAACCACATAACCTTGGACCCACATTTGAGGGCCAGAACTTCGGCGGGAATTCCCCAATCGCGCATCTTTTAACATCAATCCCGAACGCGTCTCGACGAACTTCGCCGTAACGAGTATTTGTACTCGGCTCACTCCCCGGATTGGCAATAGCCGCTCCGCGCCGCGGGTCAACAGCTACGGACGCTTCAACGCGCACGCGACCGGCCACCATGTCGTCGCCAATGGAGCAGCAGTTTATGCCGCTCCGAATGCCAGACGATGGGTCCGAGTCGGTCGGATCGACCGTTTCCCCTGCTATCCAAACTCCGGCGCAGCCCCGGAACCCGGTCCCTGCTGCAGCTCCCTCAACCGCCCCTCGAACTGGGAATGGAAATGGAAATGGAAAACGCGCTGCAACCGACACACCCAACACTGCCCCGCGTGAAAAGGTCCAGAGGATATCACGCTCGTGCGATTTGTGCCATAAGAGAAACCTCAAGTGCTCAGGCTTCAAGCCTTGTTATAACTGTAGTTCTCCCGCCCTCGTCGCCTTTTTCTCTTCTCTGCTCGTAGAACTAATCTAGCATTCCCGTAGGCACTTCCAAGGGCGATACATGTACCTATGACCGACCGTATACCAGGGGAATAGCGAGAACCCCCCCGCCGCCCCCCGAGAATGACAATGGAGAGGCCCGTAACTGGGCCCAGCCCTTCAACGAGAAAGGCAAGGAACATCGTGACAAGGGTTGGGCTATGCGCTCCTGTGACCACTGTCGGACGCATCAAGTCCGCTGTGCTGGCAAACGGCCGTGTGACGCGTGCTTTAGGGAGAGACTGGAATGCACTTACAAGATGCAAGTACCCCGTAGACGTAGAATTCCGCGTCCCATGAGCTGACTGGTTGAGATCTAGGCGCGCACGGCAGAGGCCCTCTGCTGTCGGATACCCTCAGACTCCCGAGAATGGCGACAGAGACAGCGAGGGGCCAACCGAGGAGATGTCTTTCCAGGCTATGGACAATGCCGGTTCCGCTCAACTTGCCCCTGATATCGTGCCTCTCCAGTTCCCCACCAGATATGCCGGAGAAGATACGCCGCCGCTGGTGTTCCTCCACAAAGCCTGGCGGAGGATCTCGCTGGCCCTCGAGAAGGCCGGCCCGCCCCAACCATCTGAATCTGCGCCCGACCAGCTCACTTTGGCCGCCGGAGACCAGCCCTTCGACACGTCGAGGCCCCAGGTTTTCCCGGACGCCCTGGTCAAGTGGTGGGAGATGCAGGACAAGTTCAGCATTGGCTGGACTGAGACGTTTCACTTCATCCATCGCCTCACCGCCAAGTCATGGACCGACGTGCTCTACAAGAACTGGTCTGCCCGCGCTCCTCTCGATTACAGCATCGGCCCGGCAAAGGCGTCCATTGCCATCCTGACCATGGCGATCGGCAGTATGTTTTACAACAGCCGCTGGCGCCCGGGAAAGAAGGAGCAGATGTGGAGTTGGCTGTACACGCTCAACAATGGCGACCAGCTATTCCAAATTACGATACGCCTGACTGACGCAGAGCCGGGCCCGCCCACTTTAGAATCCGTCCAAGCCCGCCTCCTCCAGGCCCTTTACCTTTTGTGCACATGCCGGCTAGGCCAGGCGTGGTACGTATTCGGTAACGTTGTCAACATGATCACTGCACTCGGCCTTCATCGACGTCGCGGCAGGAATCGCGGCCTTGGTCCCGAGGTCGTCCTCAACCCGGAATACGCAAAGATTCAATGCGAGAGGCGGACATTTTGGTCTGCCTATGTTCTTGACAAGCAGATCGCCTTGATGACCGGCAGGCCCAGCTACTTCAACCTCGACATAACCGACCAGGACTTACCAGACTGCGTCAACGATGAAGACATGGGCCGCTCTGGCCCCTTCAGGCCACACAAAGCCGACTGCTACATGGAGGCATTAGTCGAACAAGCCAAGTAAGAAGAACCTCAGCCGGATTTGTGTATCTACAAGCTGACAATGCCAGACTGAGCAAAATCGTGGAGAAGGTGATGCGCGAAGTCTACACACTCGACGATGAGGTCTCGGAAGAGGAGAGGCTACAACGCGCCTGGCGATACGGAGCGATGATCGAGGACTGGAAAGCCAAGCTGCCGTACCTGATGGGTAGTATCAAGCTATCGCTGCTCCATCTTACCTACCGTCGCCAGGCAACCCTGCTGCAACTGGCCCACTGGCATGCCCAAATCTTGGTCTACCGCCCGTTCCTGACGACCCCATACCCTACAGATCGTGAAAAGAAACGGGTCGCCGACACGGCCATCCGAAACTGCGTCGAGGCTGCTCGTGCCCTGCTCGCCGTGGCTGTCAATCTCGCTCGCGAGCAGTCCGAGAGAGACAAGAGCCACTTCCACACCCTTCTCTATGCTCACCACGTCACTTACTGTGCCGCCTCGGTTGTCTTTCTCCTTCCGCACATCCGAGAACGCCAGAGACTCCTCGCTGGCGGGATCCACCATCACCACAAACCAGAAACGGACGCCAAGATATTCGACTTAGCCCAGCGAGCTGTCAAAGCACTCCTCGAAACCACAAACAGGTATTCGCCCGCACGTAGATGGGCCGTCATTCTCGAGGAGCTGCGAGACGAAGCCGCCCGCCAAGTACCAGGGGACCATCAGGGCAGCGAACAAGACGGTGATGCCGACCTTGAATCTCCCGACGAACAGCTGCTCGAAGACGTGCTCCGCGCTCACTGGGAAGCCGATATTGCCCGAGAGAGCTTGGGGAACAACGATACCGGCCCTGTGGAGCCGATTCCTCCCATCGTCCCACGTCTTTGGGACAAGTGGAAGACTACAGATTGGCTGGATCTTGATTCTGCTGTGAGTTCCATGGTCAAACTTTTTATAGTTGCGAGCTAATGATTCTATCTACAGGCTTTTGGCCCAATTTCCGCCTTTGGGAAGGATGACCTCCCTATTGCTCCTCCCAAACCCTAAAGCACCTCGCTGGTCTCTTTAAATCCCCCGCCGAGGCAACGCTCACGATATGCGCTTGAACGATAATGTACAGCCAGTGCCATCCTTAACCACCATCCATTAGCTCGCGCTCTGGGGTGGCCCGGAAATCTCATCCACCAACAGCTCCACTTTCTCCCGGACGGCGTGCACCCGGCTCACGATGTTGCCAACATCAAGGCCTTTCAACAGCCGGTCCGCAACTCCTCCGTCACTCTGAAGATATGTCTCTAGCGAATAGGTGGTGCCTTTCGGGCATTGTCTATGTCGGCGTCAGTATCCGTCCTGCTTCTGAAGCATTTCTACTCACTCATCGGAGGAAAGCTCGATATTGGTATCTATCCTTTGGGACATGGTGTGTGTGTTCTTGAAAGATGGGCGGGCGTTTATAACCGGCAGGTCTTATCGACTCGAGCCAGGGCTTACGACTTGTGGTTGACTGGCCTGGGACGGTCTCAATCATGTTGAAGGAACAACCCTAGTCTTTATCCTCAGGGATAGAGCGGATCCAGCACCATCGACCCGGGCCCTTGGTTTTCGCCATTGAGCATTCCCACGACGTGGAAAAGAGGCCGTGGTGGTTGTCGCCCGGCCAAGTCATCATTCTCTCGGCATTGGCAAGGCTGTGATATCAAGGTGTCAGATCTGGCCGGGACGGCTGCTGATGACCTCTAGGGGAGTCACATTTTTCGCCATTGAGCTGTTCTGGCACCTTGGTTTCGGTCAGTTGCCGGCGGGATCCCGAGCTTTTGTCGTGCCGTGGTTGGCACCTCAACTGACATGCAAGACCAGCTGTCTTACATCACGTCATCGAGGACACTGGGTCTTGACAGGTGAGGTCTCGAGCCGCTGTCTTTCCACGGAACCCCCCAAGCCTCCTGATAATTGGAAGGATCACAGCTACTCTGCTCAGTGACTCATGGTTAGCCCAACGCGAAACAGCGCTATGCCCTACGAGGCCGTCATCTTTGAGTAGGCCGCCAAATCGGAATCTCATTATCTCCCTTCCCCGCTCAGCCTCATCTGCGGGCCTGGCCGTACCAAGCGACGAGTGGGCTCCCCGCAATTGAGCACTTGCATCCCACGCCTGCATCTGGCGCAATGTCACCGTGACTGCAGGGAACCAAGGCGATACCCCCATGCTTTACCCTCTTGGGCTCTGTCCTGCGTATCATCGGATACACCCGGCCAATACATGGCAAGCCCGGTGTGCTCACACGGATGGCGCATGCGTGGGCGGGCGGGGAACTCCTCATTGGAGAATGGCTGTGATCCCTCGGGATCTCAAGAGGGTGTGTATGAGCACACCTGAGCCATCTGGTCTGGTCTGGTGTCCGCATTTGCGCAAACGAAGTATGGGTATATAGTCTTCGTTATCAGGTATGAAGAATGTTTCGAACGTGGTTCCTCTCTTCCCAAGTCGTCTGCGACCTCTTGCACTATCACTCCTGAAGCAAGCCCACCTCTTGTTCATCCCCCAGAGACACTGAGTTTTGCTCCCCCTTCACGCCCCCGTTCACAATCTCACTCTCACAGCCTTCTCACCTATCTCTACTTCCCCGCATCAAAGTTCCAACTCAACTTTGGCCCCCATCATCCCTCACAGCTTCTCCCAGCTCCCGACACGACCAGCCAAAACATCACCGCCCCTACGAACCTGAATCTCATGTCTCGAGATCCAGGCCCGCCCCTTTAACCAACCCCCAAGACCGACTTTTTGTGCAAAACAAAAAAGTCGTCACTTCTCTTCGCTTATTCCTCCTTTCCCTCCCAGTCCATGGCATCCCGCGGCTCAGGCACCCCCCTGCCACCTACTACACCTACTTCTACTCTCACTGGTACTCCCATCCCCAGCCACTTGAGCCGCAAGAAAAAGGAGATTGTCGAGAGATCTATGGCTTTCTTTCGACACTCGCTCGACCGATGCCTTGATCACTCTGTTGCTGCTGCTGCCAGTGGTGCTGGTGGTGTGCAGGTGCCGCCGGCGAGGCGGGCGAAGCGCGCGAGGGAGAGGGATGAGGAGGGTGTGGTAGGGGGCGCTGGGGTGGGTGGACAGGGGGAGGAGGGTGGTGCAGGGCAGGAGGGTGGTGTTGGTGCAGTGAGGGCGGTGCGTAAGAAGAGGGTGAAAAGGGATGGGAGTGCGAGGAAGTTTGCGTGTCCGTTTTGTAAGCATGATCCGGGCAAGTATCGGAATGTGAAGACGTGTTGTGGGCCTGGATGGGAGGATGTTCATCGGGTCAAGTAGGTCACCTTGCCCCCATCCGGCTTGGGGTTGGTGCTAACTTTCTCACAGGGAGCACGTCTACCGCAGCCACTCGCTGAAAAACTTTTGCCCGCGCTGCTTTGAGCGCTTCGACAAGCCCGAGGCGCTCAAGATCCACCAGCGTGCCGAGGTCCCGTGCAAGCTCAAGGCCAAGGGCCCGGACGTCATCACCGAGGAGCAGGAGAAGCTGCTCCGCGCGAGGGCCAAGATGCACTGCTCGGAGGAGGTCAAGTGGGAGGAGATGTACCGCGCTATCTTTCCCGGCGAGGACACCGTCCCGTCTCCATGTATGTCCTCACGCACTCTAGGCTTACGGCTGTATATACGGAATCTGGATGCTGATGACTTATGTTAGACTACGACTTGGACGCCGAGGCCTCCCCCAAGGCGGACAAGAGCCGCTTCAAGAGCATGGACGAGTGCCGCGAGTTCATCCGCAAGCAGCTGCCTCTGCTCGTTCAGCCGATCCTCGAAAGGTATGTCGACGAGCTCCTCGAAGATATACAGGCCAAGGTGAACAAGAAGTCGGCCGAGATCCTGCGCGACGTCGAGACCAAGCTGCTCTTGACGTTCCACTTCCAGGACGAGCAACAGACTGCCGGCCCGGTGCTAGAGCAGGCGTCGTCGGAGGCGAGCCCGGAGGCAGAGTCGTCCAATATCGCTCAGATGTTTTCCGATCTGAGGAACGACCCTGTTTATGCTGAGTACTGCGAGACGCTCGAGTTTAATGTCGATGACATTCTCGCCAGTACGCAGCAGGGGTTGGTCTGTGATAACTTTTCGGTGGATTCGGCTTATTATACAGCGTCTTCGCATGGAGACTCGTTTGCGGGGGGTGCGGGATATGGGACTGGTCCTGCTGGGTATCTGTCGTGATTGTACACTCACTCGTTGATCGGGCTGGCTGTATTTCTTTTGTATGTTTCATGAAGGGTTTCGTGTTGTTTGCTGGTGGGCAGAGTCGTTTCTGGAAACAGTGTTCTCTCTAATTCAGAACTATTTTACTACCACATGCTTGTTATATCCCTACTCGTGTATGATGGACATCACATCTACCGCCAGCACAGCAAACACGGAAGACGGACATTACCCTGCGATATTTTCAAGTAACCAACCAAACACGCCAATCCCACCATTGTCCACCCAGAAGCCGAGCTGGTCAACCCCTCGCCCGGAGAGCGACTCCCTACCCCTCCCCCGCATCCGTGTCTCTCGGTGTTTCTCCTATCGGAGGACCGCCGCTCCTTCGGCCAACCACGGGGAAATCTGTCAAGATTCGGTGGAAGAGCCATCTTTGACTGGCCCGGCTTGCAGCGGGGATATGCATTAGTGATATCTGTTTAAGCCAACCGCGTTTCCAGCTAGTGAATGTCGTGCTTGCACAGCGAAGCATTGCAGGCCATGACTTGCTGACGCAGGAGCGGCTCGGGCGGGCAGATCTCGGCCGGCAGGTAGCTGCATGTGGTCAAACAAAATGTTTGCCAGTTTGCGCATTTGCGCAGATGCCGGCCCGACGTCACTTGTTTCATAACAACTTTATCTTTCATATCAAGCTGATTAATATCTATCTCCTCGGTGTCCTTAAACAGGCAGTCATCAGGGTATATTACGTACAACAGCAATTTTTTTTTCTTTTTTCAAGATCAGGCGCATCCACTCCAGATAGAAGACGCATCGGGTAGGATATACGTGTTCATGGGGGTTGTAGTTCGGACCGGACCGGGCCGGGTCAAACCCCGTAGACTACAGTCACCTGCCCGTGGTAGCTAAGTTCTTACTATGTTGCGGCGTTACCGACCCGCTGTGAGTTTATGACAAATAGGCTACCTTTCGGGTGCAGTATATTAGAAACTAATGCGGGCATTTGCGTGAACCTAAAGCCTGAAACATAGAGCCGCTTTGTGCTCAGCATCAAGTCTCCTGATGTTCGGGTTTACACCTGCAGGATCTCTGTATGGAAAACCGACCTCCCGCCCTACCAATTTGGATCTGGTTCTGACTCGGCGAGTTCCCCGTCAGTTGCCATCTCGGGCCATATGTCGATGCACTCACTCCCTTTGAAACGGTCAAGACCGCTTACCATCCGTTCCCCGACCATGACCATCTCACGCCGAAGGCAAAACAGATAGCCCCTGAGATCCATATCACATGAAGTGGTTGGTTGACAGAGGGATGGGATGGCAGCACGGGGCACCCGCCAGGGTTCTCGGGACAAGCTGGCGCACTCATGATCCCCCTGAGCATCTTTCCAACGAGCCAACTCACTCGCGCCTTGATTCCCTTCTGAGCCGAGAGACGATGCAATAACAACGACAGCCAAAATGTTACACATGTCAATCCGGTCACGGTACCGCCTATTGCTACTACTTGCCGCCGCCCTTGCAATCTCAGTGTTCTTGCCCGGGAGCAGGTGGTTTTCCACCTCGGCCGCGTCCGCGGTGCAATGGTCGTATGCCCACATCCCAACTCTCCGGGACGACACCTTCAGGTCGAGGGATACGAGAAAGAAGGAAAAGAACGCCATCATCACACCACAAGTCCCCCAGGCGATTCTTGAAAAGGGCTTCTTTACTTGGGGCGACCCAGACCAGATGCCCAAGAAGAAACCCGTCCGCAAGCCGGCCCGCGAGCACTCTCACCCGGTGCCGGACCCCTTTCCGCTGCTGTCGCAGCACCCGCCTCCCAAACGCCGTCTTCTCCGGGCACCAAAGGCCAACCGCCCGCCGCACCGGCACTACAGAGACCCAACGCCGCTGCTGGTCGGCTTCACGCGCAACTGGCCACAACTTCTGCAGTGTGTTGTTAGCTACATTGCGGCGGGGTGGCCGCCAGAGGATATCTATGTCGTCGAGAACACAGGGGTGATGCACGCCAACAAGGACGGAAACTTGACATTGCAGAATCCGTTTTATTTGAACCACACGCAGCTGGATATGTTGGGGGTGAATATCATTATCGTAAGTCAAATCCCTTATGCTTTCCCTTACCCCTGAATTCCCCTGTCCCTTTTTGTTCTTTTACTTACCCCTGACTGGAAACTAACACCCAATAACAGACACCAACCCACCTAACCTTTTCCCAGCTCCAAAGCTTCTACCTCTGGTACCCTCCCTCCCCATCCCTTCCTCCCTCACTCACCCACTAACCCTCCCTCTCCCCAGGACGGCTCTCCAAAAGTCCTGGCCCCACTACTTCTGGACACACCAAGACGTCCTGGTCCTCTCCCACGAAAAACCCCCCACCTCCCCTTCTTCCAAACATCCTTCACCACCACCATCCCTCTACCGCAACGCAGTAGCCGTCCTCCGCTACCTCTCCACCCCCCATGCTCCCAGATGGGCGCACCACTTCTTCGCCTACGACCACCTCACCCTTGTCAACCGCGACGCCGTCCTCGCCGTCGGCGGGTGGGACACACATATTCCGTACTACAGCAGCGATTGCGACATGTATGTGCGCGCGATGTGGGCGGGGTATTGGCAGGGGCAGAGTGATATTGGGATGGTGCTGGATGTGGGGAGTGTGTTGGTGGATGTGGGGGCGTTGTTGAGATTGAAGGGGATAAGGGGGAGGTTGGTGGGTGGTAATTGGACGGGGGTGGAGGAGGATGGGGAGTATGTCGAGACGTGGGAGAGGTTGGTTGAGTTGGGGTTAGAGATGGAGGCGGACAAGTATGCCAAGGGTAATGCTGGGCGGAATAGGTGGCAGGTGCGGCAGCGGGGTGGGCAGGGCGAGCCGTTTTATCGGGATGCGGATGGGTTTGAGGTTGGGGTGCAGAGGATGATTGATGCGGGGAGGGGGGTGTTCGCGGAGAAATGGGGCCATCGTGGGTGTGATATTGCGAGGATGGGGATTCGGGGGGAGGACGCGTGGTTGCTGGAGCGCGACTGGGATGAGGAGACGGAGGGGAGCGGGATTCAGGGGGAGGGTTGGTAGAAGAGGGTTGCGTGTCTGGTCGACAGTAGGTATTTAAGTAAACCTGCTTCACCACCTCACCAATGTATTTACTCCTGGTCAAGTGTACTAGACGCCAGCAACCTCCTTACCTCCTCCACAAGACGGTCCCTCGGAATCAACAACCCCTTATCCTTTCCTCCTGCCTCCTTATCCCCATCGAGACACTTGACCCGCACCTGCCCGGCATCCAGCTCCTCCTGTCCCAGCATGACGGCCACCGGTACTCCCTTCGCCGCGTTGAACTGCTGCAACGACTTCGGCTTGACTTTGGCGGCGAACTCGGCGCGTATGCCCGCGCTCCACAGTTGGCGCGCCACACGCATACGCTCCAGCAGCAAGCCGTCAAACTCTTTGCCTCCAAACGCCATGATGTACACCTGGGCTGAGTTATCCAGGTCGGTGCCGTTCTCCTTCTTCCGCTGCGCGTCGAGTACCGTAAAGATGCGGTCGATGCCAAACGACAAGCCGACACACGGCAAGGGGCGCCGACCGTACATGCCCACCAGATCGTCATACCTCCCGCCTGCGGCAATACTTCCAACCCCGGTAGTAGGCTGGCTGGCGCTGTCGTCTACCACAACTTCGTAAATCAAGCCGGTGTAGTAGTCCAACCCCCTCGCAAGCGACAGGTCAAACTCGATCTTGCCGGTGACGCCCATGGCCTCGAGGTACGACGCCAATAGCTTCATGTCCGCAACACCCTCCATCACACTCTTATTCCCACCTAGTTCAGCATCCGCCTCAATCCTCTCCAGCATCTCACCCAAACCACCACTCCACTGCACATACCCACCCACACGATCCGCAACTTCCTCCGACAACCCCTTCTCCACCAACTCCCCCCTAACCTCCTCCCACGAAACTTTATCCAACTTATCCACCGCTGAACTCACAGCCCGTATCTTCTCCCCTACCACCCCCGCCACCTCAAACACCCCATCCAACACCTTCCTATGATTAACCCTCACCACAACCCCCACGCCCAACTTCTCAAAAACCTCCCCCACCACACACAACACCTCCGCATCCGGAATCATCCTGTCATAACACCCCGCAATATCAAAATCACACTGCCAAAACTCCCTCAACCTCCCGCGCGCGAGCGCGGGCTGGTCGCGGCGGTAGACTTTGCCAATTTGATAACGCCTGACATGCTGGACGTCGGTGCGCGAGGCGAGCCAGCGGGCAAAGGGCACGGTGAGGTCGTAGCGGAGGGAGCAGGGTTCGCCGCCCTGGTCGGCGAGGTTGTAGATGAGGCGGGAGGATTCGTCGCCGTATTTGGAGGAGAGGACGTCGCGGAGCTCGAAGGCGGGGGTGTCGAGGGGGATGGCGTTGTGGGTGGTGAGGATGGTGGTGATGGTTTGGCTGCCGGGGTGTTAGTATGTCTGTCTTGTCTTGGGGTGGTGAGTGGAGGTTAAATTACATGATGTGGTCGCGGATGAGGAGATCGCTGTCGACCCAATCGCGGGTTCCTTTTGGGGTTTTTAGTGAGCTCTTCTTGGTCGCCATCTTGCGAGTGAGGACCAGTCAGTGTTGACTAGAGGTGCTTGAATACGTTGATTATGATATGAGCCGGGACGCATGATATAGTTGTGGAAAGAATGAGTCACCTAATCGAGTTGAATCATTGCCGAAGGTGGCGGAGCGCAGCCGGCGCAACATTGTAGGCTGTTGGTGGTCAAGTTTGACCCCCTGGGCCGGATGTGTAGGCCGCATGTGGAAAGCCTCAACGCGCCCTTGTCTGCGCCCCAGGGTCGACAAATGACCTCTGGGTTCCTATCCTACCTACTGACAACGTCCCAATAACATAGCATGAAGTCGATACCAGATATCACACACAGAGTTGTCTTGCAGCAGTGCTTCAATACACTCCCCTTCAAGGTATATTCGCCGGGAGCAAACCTGTCCCGTCCTCCAAGCATAGCGGTAGTAGTCCTCAAGTACAAAAGAATATACAAGATCCTCGCAAAGCGGACCAGCAGTTCTTGCCCTCTCTCGGGGCGACTTATTGCGCAGAAGCGACAACATCAACAAATGGGGTACTAGTAAGCGTGTGTGTACAGGAACAGAACATCGAACCGAAAATAAGACGACAAAAAGAAACCAGGAATGCTGTGTCCGCGAGCGCGCTTGCCCGTTTGTTTGCTTGCTTGCAGTATGCTCCCAAAGCCAGCCAAGGGAATTACCAGTAATACGTCGGAAAAAAAAAATTAACAAATGGAAGTGAAGCAACGAAAAGAAGCAAAAGCAACATGCCCTGCCACCATCCCCAAATGCATCTCTGCCCAGCCAGTCCCATATCTCTATCCCTCCCTCGTACATACCCTCCTAAACAGGTATCCAGCAACGAAAAACCAGAAACGAAAGAAAAGAATAGACGTCCAGTCCAGTCCAGGCTACTCCTCATCCACACCCCCCAACCCCACCCCGACCTTACTACTCTTCTTCCCCAACCTCAAAATACTCAACCTCTTCCTCACACTCGTTCCCATCCCATGATGCTGCTGCTGTTGCTGCACAGGGCTTGGAACATGATGACTCTCCACAAACACCCGATGGCCCCCCTCCTTCTCGGTCGACCCCCTAAACAACACCTCCGACGACCCAATGCCCCCGCCACCACCACCGCTGCTATCCGTCACCCACTCCGTCGTATTATTCCCATTACTATTATGACTCGCCGCCGCATATATCTCCAATCCGTTCCCATGTCCGTTCCCATTAACTTGCGACCCTGGCTGGAGCTTAAAAAAACTCCTTCGATTCCCGCTCCCCTCTCTCTCCTTAGTCACAGTTGACGTCCCGCTTTTGGTGCTCTGCTCCTCTTCCAGCGTTGGAGCCAGCGGCGTATGGTCACCATTCACCTGTTGTTGGGCGTCCTTTTTCCGGCCCAAGAAGCTTAGGCGGGCGCCCCGGCCGGGCCGGACGGGCTGGACGACGGTGGCTTCTTCGGTGGCTGCCGCGACGCCGTTTGTAGTTGGTGGGTGCGGATGGCCGTTGAGTAAGGAATGCTGGGAGCGGGACGGCCAGGTTGGGGAGGTCGCGGAGCTGGTGACGGCGCTGGTGGTGTTGGAGGCGGGTTGGGCGGGGGTGAAGATTGCGATTTCGGGAGCGTAGGTGCTTTCAAAGTCTGGAGGAAGATATATGTTAGCATGGTGTGTTGCGCTAAGCTCGTTGGAGTATGGTACTCACATCGCTGGAGCTCCTCGAGATGCCGGTTGAGGATGTCCCCGCCAGTCTTGGAAAACGTCGCCAGACACCGCTTGAGCATGATCGCGTGGTCGACCAGCGCCATCTTGATGGCATTCTCCTGCGGATCCAGCTCGACCGGCTCCCGCTCATCCTCCTCAAGCTCCCTCTCCGACCTCTCACCACCCCGCGACACGCCGGGTATCAGATCCCGATACGCAACCACACTGTTCTCCGAGCTGGGATTCACGCTGATAGCAACCGCGTCCGCCAGCAACTGCGCCGCGTCGTCCCCGCCCTCGCCGTCGGCCACCCTCTTCTCGAGCGTCGACATCTCGGCCGTCTTGCGCACGATGCGCTCGAGCGCCGTCTCCTTGGCCGACAGCCGCACCTCGTGCACCGACACAATCTCGCTGCGCCGCAGGATGGTCGGGAACGGCTCGGCCGTCGTGTACACAATCTTTTCGGCATAGTGTTCCGTGACGGGTCCGGTCGTATTCCGCCTCGAGCTGACCGAGAAACTCTGCGGGTGCGCGGAAACCAGATAATCCCTGATAACCTGGGGCACGCGAGCGCGCTGGAAGACGTGATGCGTGAGATCGCGGTGGGGGCTGAGGGCCGAGATGACGAGGAACTGGCCCTCGACGTCGTCAATGTGCTCGCTCGTAACGATGCGTGCGGCCGGGTACATCTCCTGCATGCGGTCGGTGAAGCTCGAGGTGCGCTCGGCCGGCGAGCCCTCAAAGACAAACTCCTTGTCGCGCACGCTGGCGGGGAACCCGAGGCCCTTGAAGACAACCTTGAAGTACTTGGGCACCAGCTTGTCGCTCTTGGCGATGGTCTCGTAGATGCTGGCGATGGCGCGCTCGGTGCGGGCGAGCTTGGCAAAGTCGAATGTGTTGCTCTCGTACTGCGCCTGCAGCTCCTTGTACGCGGCTAGGGCGCTGCTCCATGCCTCGCCGTCTTCAAAGTGCTTGATCATGTCGAAGTAGATGCGCTCCTTGCGCTCAAAGTGGCTCTGAGCCGGGAACTCGGGGTCCGACAGCGCCGGCGTCGTCCTCAGGGGGTCCCAATCGTACAGATCCGCGTGTAGTCTCAGAGCCAAGCCCGCCTCGGCATGGTTCCTAGCCTCAGCCTGAAGGTTCGCCAGCTGGTGGACATAGCGGATAAAGATCTCTTCCTTTTGCATGTCGCGCAAAAACTCCATCAGCCTCAGCCGATGGATGAGATGCGACGCCTCGCCCGACCCATCACCACTGTGAACCGCGACCAGCAGGTCCAAAAACACATCCACCGTGTCCGTCATCTCCCGAATCGCCGCATAAAGCGGCTCGTCCGGTATCCTCGACAGCGGCTCAAACCGCTCCAACAGCTCCCCAACAAACAACTTCTGCAGTATGCTCTCCGTCAGCGGCTTCGTCTTGAAGTACCCATCCAGACAGTCAATCATCTCGGTCTGAATAACCGACAGATCCTCACTCAGCGTCCACTCGCTAACAATCATAGTCTGGAGCACCTCAACCGCCATCCTCCGCAGCCCCTCATGCACACTCAGACACAACTCAACAATCGGCCCCACCAGCGTCGGCACATACTGCACCTGGTACCCGCCCATCTTGGACAGCCCATACCTCGCCCTCTCCTCAATCGTCGTCTCCCACCCAATCGCCTCCCACGTCCTCCGCAACAGCTCGGCCCCATGCTCCCTCACATCCCCCGCAATCTTCCACACCGCCCGCCGCTTCTGCTCAGGAAACGTCTCGAGCGCAAGCGACGGGCTGCCAACAAGCTGCAGCAGCGTCGTAAAGAACAGCTTCCACAGCTCGGTACTAAAGTTCTCGGCCTCATCCGGATGGGGGAGGAACGACTCGAGTAGGATTCCGGCCAGGTACTGGAGGGTGCGCATGGCAGATTTGTGGTGGAAGATGTGAACGCTGAGCCAGTCGGCGGGGAAGGTCTCTCCCTGCAGGATGCTCATGTGCACGCGCAAGCACGACTCGACTACGACGTTGAGGTCGTCTTCGGCGAGCTCGAGCTGCATGCCGCCGCTGGCGGGGGAGTTGGACAGGGCAGAGAGGACGGCGGAGAGTTCGATGAGGGCTTCGTCAAAGGCGGGAGCGGAGGGTGCGGTGATGGGTCGGGAGGGGAAAGGGTAGGAGGTGGGGAAGAGGAGGGAGAGGCGGTCTTTGGGCTTTTTGGGCACCGCGTTGAGTGCGAGGTAGGATTGGATGATCTTGGGGGTGTAGTCGGGGATCTCGGGACCGAGGTGGTCGATCTGGCTGGCAAGGACGGAGCAGCAGAGGCGGACTTGGTCCTTCCACTGGTCGGTGACCTCGTCGATGTGGCCCCAGTGCGGAGCGATCCACCTGACGGTGTTGGCGCTCAGGGCGGATCGCTGCTCCGGGTGCGAAAAGATTTCGAGCTTGGCGTAGTTGATGATGAGGACCAGCTTGAACAGGACGAGCTTGCCCTTGACAGCCGAACAAGAATCCATAAAGTCGATAGCAATATGGAGGATCTCCTCGGTCGATAACAACCCGGTAAGTTCCGGGAGCCAGGTGTGGAAGTGCTGGACGGCCAGGGTCTGGCTGCCGACCAGGACGGGGGCGCTGCTGCGCATCATTTGGTCGAGGGCCTTGAATATGGTCCGCAGGTGGCGCGTGAAGCCCGGGTTTGAGCTGGTAATGCCGATGCCCGCCTCCTTGGCCTTTTGCTGGCCCCGGCCGTGCGTGATAAACTTTAGAATGTGCCTTGCAACCTTGAACGTGGCGCGCAGCTTCCTCGCCGTCTCAGGCTCGGTGGGTTTCGACAGAAGCCGGATAAACGACCTGACCAAGCAGGGGGTCGCAAATGGGTAGTTGAACTTGCTCTCGGCGTATTGGTCGACTAGCGGCGCCAAGTTGAATCGCCTGTCGTGAACGATATCCAGCACCCTCACCAGCGCGGTGAAGACAAGGTCCTCGTAGTCGTCGTTGCCCGAGTAGACAACGAGAATTCCAAACAGCGCATCCAGAACATCGTTTAGCAGCTTGACAACCTCAATCTCGGCGACAAAGATAAACTGCTTCAAAAGACGGGGAATTCCTTCTCGGGAAGAATCCTTCCACGCCAGCAGGCCCAGCACCACTTTGTCCTGGGAGAACCTCGTGCTGCAGAGGTACGTGTCAACACGCACCATGGCGATGGGCGCGGTGACATCGGTTTGATGCTCATCCTTGCCCTTGTTACAGAACGGCAGGCTCAGATAGCCGCCCTTGCCCTGGGGGTTGGGCTGCGCCGTGGAGGTGTGCTCATCCAACCTGTAGAGCAACAGGCCGTGAGATCCGTCGTGAATAAACGCCTGCTGGTCCCATAGCGGCATGTGCGCGACGGCAAAGGGGGCATTCGGTGCATCGGCAAGGTGCATGACGACGTGCGACTGGTGGACATCCTGGGGTGCGAGGACGAGCTTGATGGACTGCCGCCACGGCTCGCCGCGCTCGGTGACAACCGTCTTCCAGGTGCTGATGGCCTCAGAGTTGGATGAGGGGTAGATGCAGTTCTCGACGCGCTCGCCCGACGACCGCCGCACTTCGAGCGTGATTTGGAGATTGTTACCGTGGAGGCTGTTTGGGAGCGGTGCTGGGCTGCCGCCGTATCGGGACAAGAGGGTTTGACGGCCTAGGACGGCCTCGTCGATGGTCAGGTAGATATCGGACCGCGGCTTTGTCGGCGCACCGGGGAAGCCCATCTTGTTTGTCTTGCAGATGCCGGACATGACTGTGGGGGTCGCCTTGATGAGCGCGTCCGCGTCGGGGTTGTTGAATGCCTGGAGATGCACCTGCAGGCGCTCTGCTCTCCTTGACTTCTCATAGGACCCCGTCTTGCTGTCCATGACCTCGCGTAATACTGGGTCCCATTCTTCATCGTGTCTCTCTGAAACAGACCTCGTAGAAGGGGCCCATATGCTCACGATTTGCTCGACCTCCTCATCCTGCTTCATGATGGAATTCAGCTTGAGCAGTCCGACGCCGACGGTCCAGTCTGCCGTCACGTGTGTGATGTGGTCGTCGACGGATGCGCGCCCCGCCTTTGAGTTGGCTGTGCTAGGGGGCGCGCCGTCTCTGCTCTCGGCGCCTGCCGTGCTTGGTGATACAACTTCCTCGGGTTGTTCCGATAGCGAATCGAGCCTTCCGTTGCCTCTCGAAAAGGCGGACCTCGTGTTCTTGCCCGCCCACATCAGGCTCCTACGCACTGATTTGTTTCCGGCGGACGAGGGCGGCTTCGAATGATCCTTGGAGAACTGCGGCAGCGCGTGCGAGATGGACCCGGACCGCGAGCTCGGCTTGGTGGCTATGACCTGCTGGGCGGCTCGGATCTTGACTACGAGGAAAATGTCGGACTCGATGGACGGGACGTCGCCAATTTCGGTGGCTGTCAAGTCGGCAAAGAGGGTACGCATTTGCATGGTCCTAGCCAGGTGGACCAGCTGCCCACCGGCGGGCATCTCAACAACGTAGCTCTCGGAAAGGGGAGTAAGCGCGCCGCCGGCCGTCTTGGTGGCCAAGTACAGAACCAGGGTGGTGTCCTCGGTGGATGCGCCGGCGAAGCCTTTGATGTCGACCAGCAGGTGGTGCAGCGCAGTCAGTTCGACGGGTTGCGTTGGAGTCTCGTCGAGCAAGCTCATGATAGACTGCAGTTTTGTTACTTCAACCACCGAGTCGTCACCGGTCAAAACCCGGCCGCGCGCGTGCGGGTCGCGCACAATGACCTCGCCGCCGCAGAGCTTGTTGACGCGCACCAGATCCCAGACCGTCTTTTCGCGGAGGGCGTCGTACTCCCAAGTGGTGAGCACGTCGTGTAGGAATTGCTGGCGCGCAAAGTTGAGCGTCGAGACGAGCTGTGACATGGTGTCGAGCTTTGCGTACTGGCGCGACAGCAGCAACTCGTGGAGGTTGGTCGAGTGCCATTCCCTTAGGCAGGACGCGATCTCGTCAATGAGTGGTTCCGAGGTCGAAGTTGGCGTCTCGTCGCCAATCTTGAGCATGGGCACGGGCGCGGGTGGTCGCGGCGCATTGGGGTCGCGCTTCACTGGCACTGAGAGCCGCCCCGGGGTGCTTTTCGACATGATGGCATGTTCCTTCCAGCCCCGGGCCGGCGAGCCCTTTTGCCTATCTCTCCGCCTCTTTTTTTCTGCGCCGTATCCCCCCAGCCCGCCCTTGGCCGAGTCGCCCCCTCCAAGGGGCACCGGCGTCGATTCAGATGCTAACGTGGTGCCATCTTCGCTCTCGGTATCGTTCTCCTCGATCTCGTCGGTCTCGCCCAGCACCTCGCGCACTTCGACACAGCTGCGGGGGAAGATTCCACTAAAAACACGGGCCTCGAGGGTCTGGCCCTTGACGCTGGTAAGACCGGCGAGCAGGCTCGGGGGCGCAACCAGATACCCGCGCAGCCAGTTCCCGTCGGGGGTCTCCTCGATTATGTAGAGCTCATCGCCGAGTTCGAGGGGGAGGTCGGCGGGGCTCGAGGCGGCGAAAGGAAAGGTCGCTACGGCGAAGGCGATGCGAGGCAGTGGTTGCCAGGGCATTGTGCGCGGCAGGAATGCATCTACGATGAATTCGGCGTGGTTGCGCAGTTGTGGGTGTCACACGGGTCGGAGGTTGATCCTGGGAGAATCAGTGGGCGCGCCGTCCCGTGGTTCGCGACTGTTTGTGTCGGTGTTCGTCCCGTCCCGCTCGAATACCTGCGACGTTGGGAGGTTTCTCGTTCCGCTGAACCGGATCCGGCACCGTGGCAATGGTATTGCAATCGTCGCGGCCCTGTCTTCCCAGGGGTCGGTCCTCGTTTCGGTCGAGTTGTGGGCCACGGTTCGTCTCGAGTAGGAAAGGATGGGCTGGAAACGTATTGATCGTTGAATCGGGTGAATTGGTCTGTCGGGAAAGTTTGACGTGTAGCGAGGGTGTGCGACGGGTGCAATGCAGGGAACGGGGAACTGCTGGTTGCCGCGGTCGACTTTAATTATTTCGGTTTGCTCCGTTTCGAAGATAGCGATCGGACGAGTTGCAATCGAAAGCCAGGGATGGCTGGTGAAAGAAACGAATGAGAAAGAAAATGGTGCGTGGATTGCGATTGGCGCACTAAGGCACGGCCTGGTTTCGCAGACTGCCTGAGCTAAAGGTTGCAACTCGAAACAACAAAAAAGCTTCGCCCCTGAAGCGGTGTTCTCGAGAGGGAGATGGGATGGGCGGGAAGTGGAGCAGCGTGGTGTTGCAGGGCTCGAGCAAGGTTCAGGAGAAAAAAGTGGAGGGGCCCTTTCCAGGTTGCAAGGGTATGCGTGCTCTGGGTGCGTTTTTGGTTGCCCCAATTGGATTGTTCTTCACACTTCCTTCAAACCATCACAACTTGGACTTGCAGAGCTGAATTGGGCCCGGCTGGTCGACTCGAGGTGGAACCGTTGCAGTTATCCTCGGAGATAGAGGGGTGCCTGGGTCAAAGACACCTTTTGATGTCTCAGATGTTCGGTATCCTTACAGAAAGCCAGTGTCGTCAACAGCTGCGCGTGCTCGGGCCTCGACTCGACTGCCAAATCGGTCGAGGCGGGCGCTCCCATCAGCTCGCTTGTTCCGCAATCGGCAGATCCCCACACCGCATGGAGATTGGTTGGCACGCCGCGCGATGACGAGAGCCACGAGCAAAAAGATAAAGCGAGAGCGGGGAAGCAGAGAAAAAGAAACTGTCTGCGTCGAAGTTGGATCACAAGTACACATGGAAGGCACAAGAATTACGAATACAAGGGAACATCAAGAAACTACGGACCTGAATCATCCGAGATGAATATACAGATTATATCTAGTTCAAAGATAGTCTTATCGGTACTAATTAGAACGGTACTACTGTTCTACTGCAGGGTTGATGGCATGGGACAAGACAAACGGGACGAAGAGGATCCAAGTTTCAACATGTTTCCATTGACATAATTTTCATTAGACATTCGCTATGCATCAATCTCATCTCGACAGTCAAACCAAACAAAAGAAACCATACCTATCCCGTACACATACATGACCATCAAGCTCATCGATACATGCCCATCCATACATATCCATAACCATCACAGTAACTCGCATCACACCCCCTTTGCCCCACAAACCCTCGCCTTCCCCTGGCTCCCCGCCGCCTTCGCCTTCTCCTTCTCCGCAACCGGCACACTGACCGTAATCCGCACTGTCTCGGTCTCGTATACCGTCTCCTCGACCGTCTGCGGCACGGCGGTCACCACCGTCGACACCGTTTCGGTCTGTGTGACCACGCTAACACGCACCGTCTCGGTGACCGTCTCGAATACGCGGACCGTCTTGCGCTCCGTCACATACGGGCCGGGGATGAAGAGGGACGAGGTCGAGGCGGATGCGACAGACGGGGTCGGGATGGAGGGGGACGGGGAGGGGATGTCGCAGGCGGGGTGGTCGGCGTTGTCGGTCTCGGCCTCGGGCTCAGCCTTGCTCTCGCAGAGGTCGGCGTCTGCCTGCTCCTCGGGAGCTGCGCACTCCTCGGGAGCAGAGGAAGTCTCCTCCTCGGGGAGTGCTGTCTCCTCGAGTTCAGGGCTGTTGACCTCTTCCGCAACCGTTTCGGCCTGGGTGTCTTCCGGGACCCCGACGGTGATGTCCTCCGCTTCAGCAGGCGTCCCGGGCACCAAGCTGGCACCCTCGTCCTCCAAACCACAGGTAGGGTATTGCAAGGCCCAGAGAGCGAGGATATCAGCCAGCGTGGGCCGAAGAACCTCCACCTTCTCAACAGCTTGAACCGGTTCAACTTCCGCCTCAACTTCTTCCTCCTCCACAATAGGCGGCACCTCGACCTCAACCTCAACCGGAACCTCAGCCTCCACAGGCACCTCTTCCACAGGCACCGAGGGCATCAACTCCGGCTCAGGCTCCGCCTGCACCTCCACAACGGGAGCCTCCACAACCTTGGGAACCTCCACCACCGACGACACCACCTCCGGAACAGCCTTCTCCACCACCCCGTGTCCCATCTCCAACCCCGACACCTGCATCACCGGCATCGGCGCCTGCACACTCACCCCCTCCACCTCCACCTTAACCTGCGGCACCTGCACAGGCACCTCAGCGGGATACCTCGCCGCACTCTGCGTCTGCACCTCCAACCCCTTTTCCACACCCACCCCAGGGCGATGCAACATAACCCCGACAAACACACACAGCACAATAATCGCCACATTCTTGGGGTCGCGCAGCAGCACTTTGAAGGCCTCCATCAGGATGTCGACGAAGCCCGCATTTTCGTCTAGGACGATGCCCGGTCTTCTTTGCTGCGTCGGCATATTGTGATGCTCAGGGGAGGAAGGGCGGGAGTGGTAAGGGTCGGGGTGCGGGTGTGCGTGCGGGTGTTGATCGTGGGGGTAGCGGTGGGTGGGCATTGGTTGCTGCTGGGGCGGGGGTGCGGCTACCATGGTGAGGGCTTGGGAGTGCTGTTGATGCTGGGGTTGTTGTTGGTAGGGGTCGGATTGCGGCTGGGCCGGCGCAGAGGGCATGTCACCATAGATTTCGCGCATGCGTTCCTCGTCGCGGCGGCGGCGCTCGTCGGAGATGTCGATGGGTTCGGTCGCGCGGGAGACGGGGCGGCTGATGGGCACGATGGAGGACGAGGCGAGCTGCATCGCGGTTTCGGGCTCGGGTTCGCGGGCGGGGGTTTCAGAGCGCAGCTGTTGCTGGGGCTCTGGGGTTGACTCCGGCTCTGCGGACGCTGCACGCTCCATCTCGGCCTCCTGCTGTTGTTGTTGCTGGCGACGCTGGTCTTCCAGCTCAAGCTGCAATGCGCCGAGCTTCTCCAGCTCGCCTTGCAGCGCCGGTTCGACAAGCGGCTCAACCTCAACATCAACCCGCTCCATCTCATTCCAGCACGCCTCCCACGCACCAGCCTTCATCAGCCCGTTGCTGGCGTAAACCTTGACCCTGAAAACCTTCCCAGGACCAAGCTGCTCATACCGAATCTCATTCCGGCACGTATTACACCAATGCCTCATCCCACCATCCCTATCCATCCCCTCCTCCTCCTCCTCCTCTTCCTCCATCTCCTCATCCCCCATATCATTCGCCGGCCCCAAGTAATGCCCACACTCTAGAATCCTCGCCCGCCTCTTGACCGGCAGCTCCAGCGCCTCGAGCAGCCTCTCCTCGAGCACCTCATAATCATTCTGCGGATGCGGCAGCAGGATCCCGCGCTCCAGCACCGTGTCCCCGACACACTCCTGCAGCTCGCGCCAGGCGTCGCGCAGCGTGCGGAGCTGGTCCGACGGCTCAAACAGCTGCTGCTGTTCCTCCCCAGGCTTTGTAGTGAGGACAGAGTCCAGCCCGTTGAGCACATCCCCCCAGACCCAGCGCAGCGGCAGCAGGGTGACATGCAGCAGCACGAGGGGCGCCTCCTTGCGGCTCTTGAAGCGCGGCGGGGTGGACCGGCCCTTGGGGGAGTACTGCGCAGAGACGGTGGGGCTGCCGAGGCGGGAGACGGAGGGGATGCCGCCGGAGTGGCGTTTCGCAGAGCGCGGGGAGGAGCCGTTGAAGACGGAGGGGGAGGGAGACGCCATTTGCATGGCGCGGATTTCGGAGGGGGTGCGGAACGGCATGCGGTTCTCGCGGCTGGTTGGGACAAAGTGCTTGTCGTCGTACTGGGAGAAGCCCGAGATCATGGAGAGGCCCGAGATGGCGCGCGGGGAGGGGCGGGTGCTGGTGGAGGCGAAGGACTCGCGACGGGAGAGGTGGGAGGGGGAGGAGGCGTGCGGGGTCTTGAGGACGTCCATGTCGTCGTCGTTGTGATGGTCGGCGGCGTCGAGCGAGCAGATGGAGCTCCGCGCGCTGCGCTCGCTAAACACGTCGTCGTCGGGCTCGTTGTGGGAGCTGCTGTTGCCGCCTTCGTCGCTGGACATGGAGCGCGAGGGGATATGTCGGGCGGGGCTGTGGCGGCCGCTGAAGGTGCTTTGTGCATCTGTCTCCTCGGGGACGAAGGTTTCTTGGGAGGCGGTGCTGAGCATGGAGGGCTCGAACTCGTCGTCTTCTTCGGTTACCCCGTCCTGGCTCTTGCGTTTCTCAATCTTGGCGACCACGGCGCGGGCGGCGGCCTGGATCAAGGCTTCTGTGCGGAGGGATGTCTTTCTGTCGGTGGGACTAGCCCCCCTGGGGAGGTGCGCTTCGTCGTCTGAAATGTCGTCGTAGGCCGCCTCGTGAGCCGATTCTTCTGGCTCCAGAATGGAGTCTTGGGGTTCTTGTGTATCGGCGATTGCCTCTTCGACTAGCTCTGCGGCTGGCTCCGCGGCCGGCTCTTCCGCAGATGGCTCCTCGAAGGTGGGCTCTTCAACGGCTGGCTCTTCAGTCGCTGGTTCTTCAGCGGCAGGCTCCTCGACAGCTGGCTCCTCAACGGATGCCTCCTCAACCGATGGCTCTTCGAGGGGGGCCTCTTCAGCGGGTGACTCCTCAACAACTGGCTCCTCAACCGGTGGTTCCTCAACAGCCGGCTCCTCAGTGACAGGCTCTTCGACGACCGGCTCCTCGACTGCACCGTCCTGCTGCTCCTCGGGTTCCGGGACGGGCTCACTGGCGGCAGGGTCTTCGGTGGGTTCAGGCTCGGGAATGACCTCAACCTCAGCTTCAGCCTCAGCCTCGGCCTCGGGGGCTGCTTCGGGTTCTGAAGCCGGTTCTGCCACCGTGATGTCTTCGGCGGGGGGTTCGTCTGCCTCAGTCACCAGCGTCGCATCCTCGGCGTCAGGTGCTGGTGGCTCCTCGACGGGGACGTCTGCTGATGACTCCTCGGGGATGTCTGCTGGTGTGTCGTCTTCTGCAGGAGTCACGGGCTCTTGCTCGGGAGTCTGCTCTGGTGTCTGCTCCGCTTGCTCCGGTTGCTCCGTCTGCTCTGGTGTCTCCTCTACCTGCTCTGGTGTGTCTGTTTCTGGTTGTTCGTCAACCACAGGGTCGATGGCTGGTGTGGTTTCCGCAGGCTCTGACTCCTCCTGCTGTTCAGGCGGACTGGCGCAATCCTCGGTGGGCTGCTCCACATCCTTCGTCTCGTCTTCTGGCTTCGACTCGGGCGTCTCGGGATCCATGACGGGGTCCTGCGCCACTTCGTCCGAAGGAAGCTGCGTTGCCAAAGTGTCGTCCATGGGGTCGCTTAGACAAGAGGGGTCGACATAAATGTTGAAGTCCAAATCGAGATCTGGAATCTTCCGTGGCATCTTGAAAGAAAGGATGTGGCACAAAGCCGGCGGCAGATTATTTGTGTTTATACCGGCGACGCGCAAGCCCCTGGAAACTCTAGCAACGGCAAAATGCCAGCGAGACGCCAATGATATTGCAGGGTGCGCAGGGCGGGTGGACTCGATGCGCTGGCATTCGACGAAAACCCCATGAGGCGGTTGCAGATTGTTTTGGTCGGCGGGTGCACCCGACTGGTCTGGCGCAATCGATGAAGCCGGGGAAGGGCGGTGACAGGCTTGCGACAGGGTCCCCGACACGGCGGTGGGCTGTGAGAGGGCGTCGCGGCCAATTGACGGTTGCGGAGTTGGTCAGTAAACAAACCGTTGCTACGACAATCGCCCCGCAGCCACTTCTTGGCGGGGACATTCTTGGATGCCCTCGTCCGTTCGTTGACACCGGTCGCGTTCCGTTCTCCCGGCGCAGGTAGCCGCTTGGGCTTCCATTGGGCTCCCATTGGCGAGGCATTGTGTGAATTTCTGGGTGTTTGCAACCATTATTTTGAGCTGAGGTTACTTTTGTTGACCTTGGGTGTCCCTTGTTGGAGAAGTGAAGCAAGCGCGCTGCAAAGGCACAGCTTGTCAAGTGCAGCCAGCTGATCCCTGACACCCTGGCTCAGCGACTGCAGCCTGAGTTCCACTCTCGGAGCCTCACTCGCCTCGCCGAGATCCATGGCCCACTCCGCTGAGATCCATGACCCACTTCGCTTCCTCTCTCACCTCCTCTGAACATCAAAGCTTGTTGCTGGCGGGAGGGGCGAGTTTCGCTCCGAGTTTACCAGATTTTATCTGGAACACGCAATCTCCTCCATCAAGCGTGAGCATTTTCGTGACTTAGTATAAGTCCCAATTCCGGCTTCTCCCTCTTTTTTTTTTTCGAGTTGCTGAGAATGTTCAATGTGTGATGATCTTTCACCCAAACCACCTAATATGTCGAGTGTGTTTGGAGCGAGCAAGTCCTTCAAAACTCATTAGGTTTGGTGATGCCCTGGTGGAGGCCCGTTGTCGGCAAATGACTGGGATCAGGTGAGACTGAAAGATAGGATGAGAGCATATAAACTGGCCTCGTGCGACATGCTTCCAACCAACCCACTGGGTGTCCGTCGAATCTTTACGTAGCCTAGCGAGATAGAGCTGTGTACCAAGCTAATCATCCCCCGGTTTGAGTGAAACAGTTTCCTGGGCCTTGAGAAGCCACAGTTCTATTTTTGAGGCCGTAGGTTCGACCCTGGGCAGAACTGTTTTCCGTTTGCTGTTATAATGCCATTTTTTTAGTAACAGTGCGTCGATTCTGTCAAACTTTTAATCATGTTCTCGACCGGCACTTCATAGCGCGTTTCTTAAACTTTTGCATATATTTACCCATGGTCTTCGTCGAGAATGGACTGGAAGTACGGCGGACAATAACACGCGTGGCCAAGGTTCAAGTCCGAGTCCCTGAAGGGTTTCCGATGGTCCATGGCACGGGGCCTCCAAAAACCGCCACGGTGAGGGTAATGCGAACGCAGCAACATGGTAAAATAGTGAGGGTGTAACTAAAATCGTGGCCATTTTATTCAACACTGGTGGTGGACATAAGGGTCCAGGGACCGACCCCGAACTTCTTAAAGCCGCAACGTGGCTGGCGGAAAAAATAATGATCATTCGGGATTTTTCCAAGTTGGCTCTTTGCTTCCTACACTGGCAGCTGACATTGGCCCTGTCATCCTATTTACATTAGTACAGGGGGTATCGTGGTGGCTCCCTTAGAAGACAGGGGTGTGCGTCTGTTTTCTTTTACCTTCCGGGTCTCGTGCGAATCTCCGTCAAGTGTCTCCTGTAACATCAGGGACTCAAGGTAAGCCTCAATGAGGAGTTATTCATGTTCATCTCATCCAATCCAAGGTAAAGCGTGGAGGCAATTAGGTGATACAATCGTTACCAGGTGGCTCGATATACGTAAAAGAGTTCCCTCTGATATTCTCCGAGGAGTATATAATGCCTGTCTCCCTCACGGAATAGCCCAACCCGCAACTCACCCAACGGCCTCTCCAACTCACTCCACCAGAACACCAGCATATCAAGCCCGCAAAACATCCTACCCTCCCGCACATTCGACAGCGTTCACCGCTCAAACCCGCCCGACCATCCTCCAACATGTCCACAACCACCGATTCAACCAAGGATTCAACCAAAGACAAGAGCAAGGACAAGAGAAAGGACAAGAGCAAGGACAAGAGCAAGGACAAGAGCAAGGACAAGAGCAAGGACAAGAGCAAAAAGGACGAGGATGACGGAAATGACTCGGACGCGACCATCAAGGCTCCCAAGAAGTGGGACTGCTTCTGCACATGCTACGACTGCGACGGGAAAGTTACCGTTAGGTTCACGATATGCTCCACCTGCAGCAATAAGGGAGGAGGCCATAGAGAGTACGTCTTTCTCATGAAACCGGATTCACCTCGGTACTATAGTAGTCATGAGGGTTGCTAACTATTGTGAACGACAGACGGATGTGAATGATTCTTGCAAAGTGAGCTAGTCCCTCATGACCGGGGAAGAAAGGCGTTTGGTCCACTGGATGGCGCACTGGGAACGCATTGAGGGTCTTGGAGTTTAGGGAACGGAATTGCGGCTGGATTTATTGTCTCTGGGGGGAATAGCGTTGGCGTTGGTGGAGATTGGGTACGCAGGCAGCCTGCGGGGGAGATAATAAATGCGTAGATTTCCAGGGGCCGTTTAAGCAATGGACCCAAACATGGTGCAGAACATACCCACTCATCATACTGATGTCACGTCTTGGTTTATCATTGGTTTATAAAATCCTGAACTGTTGCGGCAAATCCCGGTAGTGTCTAGCCAGAAATGGGCGCCCCAGGGGGTTGCCATGGTCTTTCGGGCTGACGCCTTCCACGTAATGCGGAGGGATGGGTGGCTTTTGTTGTCCCCTGCATGTGCATATCTGGATGTCACTATGTTACATATCGTCTAGCTATAGCCATCGAGTTTAATGAGCTTTACTCAGGAACCATCTCCCCTCCCCTGCATGGCCAGATCCGCAGCCTGGAGGCAGCTAACTAGACTTGGGAGTTGTTAATATTGGAACTTCCTGCAAATGAAATGAATGTAGAACTTGAACTTCTCCAGTTCCAGGCTTCTATCATGTTACATGGCCAAAGGAAGCTCGGTCAGTAGTTCACTTACAGCTGTCTTTTTCATAAATAGGACTGGAGATAACAATGTGGTATGATGTGTTCACTTGGCCAAAACAAAACGTAGACATGCTAAGTGGCTTTAGAATCTTGAAGACAACAATAGTACTACTCCCAGCCAGCTGGCTCTTCGGGTAGTTGTATAAGTACTAGTGGCTGCTTGCTGCCATCGAACTCCGCCAACAACAACAGCTTCACACCACCCCAAACGGGAACCACTGAACACAACATCACCCTAATCTCACGCTTCTACCCACCACTCACCGCACACCAAAATGTCCTCAACCACTACCAAGGACTCGAAGTCGAAAGACTCAGACTCAAAGGATTCGTCATCGAGCTCAACCACGATCACGGCCACTGTCAAGGACTACGACTCGGACAAGACGCTGGTTCCGACAACGTCGCGTGGCACCTACGAGTGCTTTTGCATCTGCCCGTGCACCAAGACGGTGACGGAACAGCACACCAAGTGCTACGACTGCGACAGGGGGGCGCATGCCGAGTGAGTCTTTGTGTTGGCCGTTCCCTTGTTGACAGATTCAGGTTGGGTTGGCCTTAGGGGAGTGGCTGACGTGGATGATAGGCGGAAATATAGCAACCAGACATATTGACCGTTGTTTGATGACTCTCTGGGTTACAGCTGATTTAAAGTACCTACCTATATTTGGGAACTGCCGGATTTTGGAGTTGAGGGACTGAAGTTGTTGGACAATGAAAGATTCTAAGGACTTCGAAGTTTGATTGGATAGCTTTGAGTTAGAACCAGGTTTCAGAGGTCTAGATAGGAAGACTGGATGTTGGTAAAGAGGAGAGTTTGGCAAAGGGGCACGGTGTTTAGGTTAGCGATGCTTTACACCTTTATCATTGCTTTATTAAATTTTCTATGACTGTTACGTAGTTGAGTATTTACCGTCAATTGATCTTGATTTCTAAAGATTCGGGTACCTGGTGACGTATAAACTGTGACAGGAGACGCCAGTTTCAGGTTCCCAAGTGATTCAAGCAGGTCTAAGTACCAACCTCAGGGGCCCAACTGCTGACTTACTACCCTCAATGGAAAAGCTAAGATAGATTGAAGAACAGCAACACAAAGTGTTCGCCTGACCAACGACACGCAAATGAGCCAACTGGCTTGACTCTAAGGACAAGGACGAGGAATCTCGAACTCGTGGCGCTGGCTCCTCGAATACTAATATAAATACCCCCTAGTGCCTCGCCCTGTCCAGCCCAGCCTCATTCACCACCATCATTCACACACCAGTAACCACCTCAGCCCTATCAACACTCCTACAAACCCACAAAAACCAAGCAACACTTCCCCAACCTCCACAATGTCCACCACAGTCACCGACACCAAGACCGACAAGTCGGACAACAAGTCCGGGGAGGACAAGGGGAAAGACAAGCGCAAGGACAAGGACAAGGGCAGCGACGACGAGAAGCGCAAGAAGTCGTCGCCCAAGGAGAAGAAGATTAAGACGCCGCGGAACATCAAGTGCTTCTGCATCTGCTGGTGCACCAACCGCGTTCGTCAGGCCGACACAATCTGCGGGAGCTGCTCTAGGGGGTCCCATAGAGGGTAAGTTTTTGTCAGGTTTTGTGTGCTCTTTGTTATAGGGGCTGGGCTGGGTTCATCGTTGCTGATCTGTTGTCACAGGCGGTAATAGGCTTGGTTAAGATAGCTAGAGGTTGATCAGAGAGGATGCGGGTAATTCTCTGAGAGAGGATGGACATAGCCCATGTCCATCGGGCCTTTTGGATGGCAAGGGGAATATCTAGATATTCGTTAGGGGGAATATTGCCTTGATTTAGCGCCGGTTTATCATTGAACTTTGGGTTTTACAACGACCTGGCACTTTTCATGATTCAACTTACGGAGATATGGTTGATGGATCCCCGATCCTTGATATTGACACCTAGAATAAGTAACATAGCTTTAATTCATTCCTTCGTTGTTTTCAAAAAACTAGGCAGTACTCTCATACATCCCCCATACCATAGTCATGCAATCTCTGAGCGTCACAGTTTCCCCTCGTGCCCCTGATCCGTCCATACCACCCCCTAAACCTCTACAACCACCTTCTCCCCACTCACCCCCTTCTTCAACTCCCCCAACGCCACCTGCAACCCCCCCACCCCTCCCTCCACAACCCTCGTCGCCTGCGGCACCACCTCCCCGCTCTCCAACCACCCGCCCAACGCCGCCCCAAACAACCACTTCGACAGATCCACCCTCCTTCCCCAAACCTCATGCCCCTTCACCCACTCCTCCGCCACCCCCTCCGGCAGCTTAAGCTCCTGCTCCTCCGGCCACGGCCGCAAATGCGCCACCTTCTTCCCCCCATCCCCACTGCCACTCTTGCTCAACACATCCACCACCACCCCGAGCGTCTCAGCAGACGAGATAGCGTCCAGGGCATAGCGAATCTCAACCCCCGCGCGCTGCGCAGCCGCGAGTAACTCATTTACCACAGTAGCGGGGGAGTTGTGGTAATCCACCACGGCTGTGGCTCCCAGGGAGAGGAGGTGGGTGTCGTGTTGCTTGCTGGCGGTGGTGAATACCGTGAGGCCGGTCAGGCGGGCGAGTTGGATTGTTGCGCGGCCGGCGGAGGAGGCGCCACCCCAGATGAGGATGCCGGTTTGGGATGTCAGGTTGGGAGTGGTGGGGTTGGTGGATTGGGGGAGGTTGGGGAGGGGGAGGTTGAGGACGTCGAAGAGGGCCATGGAGGCGGTAGCGATGGCGGTGGGGAGGGTGGCGGCGTGGGTGAAGGGGAAGATGGGAGGGAGTTTGGTGGCGGCGGAGGCGGGGACGAGGGTGTAGGTTTGGAAGGCGCCGTTGTCGGGGTTGGCGGTGGCCATTGCCGGGGCGGCGCCGAGAACGCGGTCGCCGGGTTGGAAGGAGGTGACGGCTGAGCCGATGGTGTGGACGACACCGGCGATGTCTGGATGGCGGTGGTTAGTTGGATAATTCGTTGTGAAGAGAACACGAGAACTTTGGGGAAAAGACGTACCTGTGCCGAGGATGGTGGGATACAAAGGAACGGCAAAGTTAAAGTCCTGGCGCTTCCAGTCGACGGGGTTGACGGCGATGGCGTGGTTGCGAATCACAATCTCGTCTGGGCCCGGCGTGGGGATGGCACGCTCCTCGACCACGAACCTGGCCTGGGGAGCGGGTAGGACAGCTGCAAGGTTGGACATGGTTGCGGCGGTCAAGCAGTTGACTGTTGGGCGTTGAGGAAGCTTTCTCTGAGTTTGGTTCAAGCAGGAAGCAAGTACTGTTGGGTGGTTGAAGATGAAGAGCAGTGCTTAGATATCGTTGGGTGTTGAAGATGGAGAAGATGCAGGCTGAGACATTGGTCTGGTTGTGACCCTTTTATATCCATAGTACCTACCTGGATAATGGAACGGCAGGAGCACCTCTAAGCACCCAGGTACGTCGGTCATACGTTGGTCACCACGCAATTCCGAGAACATTCTATTTTTGTGTACAGAGGATGCAGTGGTGATACATCGTCGAGTGCAAGTCCAAGCCCATGTCTACAATCACAGTTTGTCAGCTCTTCGTCGGAGATCCCAAATTGCCGAGCTGCGGGAAAGTCACAAGTCGGACTTAGCGATTTGGTAGGCCGAGAGAGAAAGGGGTAATATATCTGGCCGGAGATAAGGTCCACAAAACCCAGGTAAGTCGGATCGGGGCTTACGTCAACCGTGAACGGCACAATCGGCCACAGCAAGGCCGAGGATCCTTCGTGCCAAGATATACACGATTGCAGCTGCTCCGACGTGATTTTGTATTGTCCCGGAGGCCGCTGCATCCCTATACGTACATGTAAACACTCGGTATCCTAGTGTCCACCCAGAGATCGATAAGGACGGCGGCTAGTAAAGCGGCCCGGAACTAATAGTCATAGCACGACGCTTAAAGTTGCATGTTTAGGCAATTCGAACTAATAACGCATCATGGTTCAGCCCGCTCACGTGTCGTACCATGTATGCATAGGTAATGTGTGATGGTTCGTAGCCGAAGGCGTTTGCCTATTCAGGCTCCAACCATCGACTCTCTGTCAGCTCTCTGATCCGCAGACCAACGTTGAACTCCCCGCATATGACATTGCCAGCACAGGAAAAAGTCAACCTATACAACTCACCATGGCAGGCCATGCAAGCGATCTTGCACAGCTCGAGCTCATTAAACGGAGAGAGCTCACAGAGCCACAAAAGGGTACCCTCAACGCCTTGGCTCTCGCCATGCGGCCTGACGCGCCAGAGGCAGCGGCGGAAGCAGCTCGCCAACTGGACAGTCTCTGTCCTCCTCTAGACCGGGGGGAAGAGGCCGAGAGCTACTTCTGGTCAACTTGGGACATTATGCTTGCCATAGCCGGGAGCCCGGACGTCGAGGACGAAGTCCAAGGCCATCTTGTATGCGTTCTCGAGGAGTTGAAGAAGTGCGACAAGGGCGGATTGGACGTCAATGGGGTTTGTAGTTTGGTTTCCCTTTGGTTCCTCCACTTTGCTAACGACTTTTGTCACAGAAACGTGTATGGAGAGATCTGCCTCTCTTCGCCATGTGCTACGACGCCCACTACACAGACCCCACCGACCATGAGAAAATCTTCAATACCAAGGACGCGCAGATCTGGTACAAGATCAGCATATTTGGCGCTCTCGGCCTCGCCGCCGGGGTGCTTGCGCCTTGGACCTACGTCATGTACGCGATACAAGGCGCGCTCGAACACAACCTCACCACTTTGCCTCTTCCCAAGATGGCCGAGTGGAGAGTAAAGGTCGCCTGCGCGTGGCTAATCCGTGGTGCTGCAAAGCCATTGCTCCTGTGGGCGCAGGAGAATGCGAGCTATGACAATGTCCAGGACGAGGGGAACCACATTGAGCCGGGTCCGCTGTATGCGGGCTATGGCCCGGAAATTATGTGCTTTGAGCGCTGGCAGTTCTGGATGGACCGCCTGCGGGAGCTGGCGATGCCCGAGCCCGGGCTGAGTGAGGAGACGCGGCAGGCTGCAGGTGAGGCGGCGCAGATGATGTGGGAGGTGCAGACAACGTGGGAGGCGCACACCATTGGGGAAGGGAAGGCCATGGGAGCGGGCCAGACCACAGGGGAGGTTGGGCAAAGCATGGGAAATATGTAGTAATAATGGACGGGATCCGAGGATGGTGTTTGGTAACTGTTGATAAAACACATGGATCCTTTGAAATGTCCTGACATGCCATAACCCCCTATTTGTCACCTCCTGCCTCCCCTCCCCTTTACCCAGACACTATCCGTACATCATTGCAGATACCCCCCATCAATGAGCGCCCTCAAATTCGGCTGGACACCGATCCTATCATTCTCCGGATCGGTAGTGGCCGTGCCCCCAACCTTGATCAGGTCTCTTACCTCCCCCGGCGACAACTTCGACCCCCGATTCGCATTCACCATGCCCTGGATGCTCAGCACCGCGCCCGCAACAATTGGTGCCGCCCCCGAGGTCCCATCAAACTCGGTATACGAGTCCTCATACGCCGCCGTGACACTCGCCGTAGCGATATTCTCCCCCCACGAATGCACATCCACCCTGCTCCCATAATTCGAGAACCCCAACCGCGTCCGCGGAAACGCAGACGACCCCGCGCCCACTATGATTGCCCCCGAATCCCTGAAATCGACACCCCCCTTCTTCAACAACCCCCGCGCCACCGTATCCCCATCCCTCAGAACACCCCCATCCAAATCCACGCCCCCATTCCCCGCCGGCTCAACCACCACAACCCCCAGCGCCGTCGCCAACCGGATCGCCTCAAACTCAGCATCCATAATCTCCACCGGCCACAAGTCATAATTCACATCCGTCGCCTGCATCTCCAGCAGCATCACATCCCCGGGTTGGAGAAACGATGCGGCCTCGGCGATGGCCTCGGCCTGGTTCTCGACGGGCCCGCCGTTGACGGTGCGCTGGATGCCGACGACGTGGCCTTGGGCGGCGGGGACGATGCCGATCCCGCCGAGGGCGTTGTCGCGCATGAGGAGCTCGCCGAGGACGGCGGTGCCGTGCGGGTAGTTGCTAAAGTAGCGGTCTTTGACGTTCATCCCAGCGAGGAGGGTGATGTTCGCGGATGCCTGGGGGCGGGTTAATATAAGGGGAAGATGGGGGTGGTGGTTTGGGGGGGGGTGTAATTACCAAGTCTTCGTGGTTGAGTTGCCAGCCGCGTTCGATGTCGATGATGGTTGTCCCGGCGCCATCGCCGCCGGGGAAGCCCCTAGCCAACAGTCAGCCAACTTCTCTCCCTAAGGGGTAACTGGGGATACATACCAGGCATACTCGGCGTTAATCCCTGCGCCCGCAGCACCCAAGTACCCCTGACTCGAAAACAACGGATCGTCACCTGCCTGCATAGCGGGCGGCCTCGCACCAGCGAGGCGCTGGCAGCTCGCAACCTCGGCATACCCGGTGAGGTTATTCAACAACTGCGCAATCTCGGGATCACGCCCGTCTCCGGTAGACGCGGAATCGGGAAATTGAACTTGGAACCACGCGCCAAAATCCGTTGGCTCGTACGTGGGATCTAGAGTGGTCGCTCTCCGGACCATCTCCGAGATCTTCTCAGGGGAGAGAGTGGTGATGAGAGGGAGGACGTTGAATGGGGTGTCTCGTTTGGCTAGCTCGGTGCCTGACTGGGCCTTGCGGATGAGGTCCTCGACAAGATCGGCTCCGGCCACGGATCTGGTTAAGGAGGTGGGCTTGTTGAGCTTGATGGCGATGGCGGGCCGGGGGGAAGCCTCATCGCGTGCTTGGGTGGGGGCAGCCAACACGGTGTTGAGAAAGGAGAGAGTGCAGAGAAGCCCGAGGGCTAGGGAGCGGGTGATTCCCATTGTGTGAGAGAGTTTGTTGGGTCTGAAAAAGATGTGTTAAGGCCGATTGCTCGGTTTAAAAGACCTGCCCTGTGGTCTGTCTTTGACTTATATACGTTCCACCCCCTGACAGAGACTCAACTCTCCAATAAACCCAGGTCCAAGATAAGACCATCAACTGTCAAGCTCAATCCCGATATCTGCGTGCGTGCCGCGCATGAGAAACCCCGATTGGTTACCAGACTCAATCAACGGCTAGGTACATCGGTGTACGGCCATGTTTCTGGAAGGCGAGGCAATATTCTCCCCCCCTGTTCCTCGCGTCACCCGCCCCTGACACTTCGGAATGACTTTAAAGGTTGCAGGGTAGAGAGGTGACAACCGCGGCGCTTGCATCGACGTGCATATAGCCTGTTGACGTGAGCCGACAGCGAGGGTTTCATGAATGAGTCGTCATGGTTCAGCCTCATTCTCGTCATGTGCTAAACCCCATTGAGCGTATTGGTTGCGAGGGGGCCAACTCCCAACTCGCCGAGCTAACCAGGTTGCTCGGACTTGTCAGTGATGCCAAGCATTACTGTGTGAGCAGAGAACCAGGGACTAGGACTGGGCTTGGCGAAGCCAAGTAGGCATTCTTCCACCGGGTTCCGCCCCCGGGGGCTTGTAGAGAGGGCATAGTAAAAGGGAACGGGATGCCTAGAGGGGGTTAGGTTGAGAGAGAAGGGCGAAGGCGAGGGCCACGCCAGGCTGTAGATGACAGCGCGGCTCACTCGACAAGTACCTAAGGTTTTCTCCGGAGGATTGGCCAGTGTTGCTTACTGGTCCAAAGCAAAAATAATCGCGTCAAGAAGGCAGATAAGATGCTGTTCGAAGGATCCCTGCCTTCATGTGGATGTGCGAGCAGGGGCCCTCGCTGGGAAACAACATGGAACGGTCAATGGAACGGTCTCTGGAACGGTCTGTGTGATTTCGCGTCTGCAAGGCTGGCATGGACGGGACCGGGCCGGAAGGCGCGGGAGGTTCCCGGTTGGCTAGACAGCTCCTGTTATCGGGTTGAGACTGTCATGGCGCCGACGGCACGGGATGTTCCTGTGACAGGCATTTTGATGTGGTTCTTGTGGATCCTGTCATGATGTGATCCCCCCTGCATCGGACGGTCCCGGTTCATGGGTTCAAGAGTGGGATTCAGGATTTAGCACATGTTGGATTCATTGGTCTACCGCATTGTCTCCTTGAGATTGCAAATCCACTAGGAATTGGTCAACCCGTTCCAGCCCGCAAGGTACCTCAACCCGCCAGGCCGCGTGGTTTGTGGCAAAGACTTGAGGTCCAAGGGCCTCCTTATCAAATAAGGGCTTTATCTATCATGGCTTTAGATATTCTTCATTACGCAAGCCAAATAATGTCTTTCCCCTGGCTGTTGGTTTACAAGGGTTCGGGGGTATGACGTTTACCGACCTAGGAATGCCCTCATTTAGGCCGCGCTGAGTTTTGCTAAATGCAAGGATAGCTCCCAAGTTACCATGATACTCCGTGTCTCTATCCGCCTTGGAAGGCCGCTAATTACCTGCACTACTATATCTGCAAGCTCGAGGCGATGAAAGTTCCCTCGTATATCCACTCCTGCGCCCTTGATACGCTCTTGCTGAGCGATCCTGCGAGCAAAGAGGAACAACGCACTGGGAAGGCCAAGTCTAAAACAGTACTCGACCATCGTCACTCGTGTCATACAGGGTCCACGATTGCAAGTATTCTTCGGAATACCAGCCTCGGAGAGTTGCCAATACGTTCGTTCGACCAGGACAAGCATTGGTTATCCGGGCGTACTTTGTCACTATCAAGCAGGAATGAGTGCAGGCGTGCAGGTTCAGGGAAAATTCTATAGACAGCGTACAAAAAGGGAACTGATCCAATAACTTGAAGCCCATCCAGAGCAGCCACTAAGAATTCAGTCGGTCCTATTTGAGAGATCCTATCCTGCCCAAAAGCCACCCCGGACGAACAAGACGATGAACAATGTCTTATAAGTCCAATCTCTATCATAGCCCTAAGTTTCTCTCCCACCATCGTCAAAAGCGGACCATCACACATGATATTGCATCCCCTCCGTGAGAAGCCTTCGTACTCGCGTCATATGATTCAAATCATCCCACATGTACCCTACCCAAAACAAGCCCAAAACCAAACTCCAACCCACAACAACCCCCACATATCGTACATTCCCAGCCCTCCCTCGTCCACCCTTAACCCTCTCAAATAATACAACAATCGCACGGCAACGGGCACGGCACACAGAAGCAAAACCGGCCCGGACACATCCCACCGCGGTCACCGCCGCGCAAGCCAAGGTTATCCGAATCAGGGTGCGGCTTTTGGGGGTCTATTGTTCCGCTCGTTAGCATACACCTTCATAGTCAAGTCGGCAGATTCGATATGGAAACTGGAATTCCGAAAATCGAAAGGGCTTACGTACTCATGGGCTGCGACGTAGGCGGCTGGGCTGTGTGCAGCTGGTGAAGCTGGACTGGTTCAGGCTGTTGGATGGAGCCCGGGGTTGGGAGTTTTGATGTGTTGGGGGCTGGCATGTTGACTGATGATGGATGAAGTTGGTTTGAGTAGTGATTCGAAAAGATGAAGCCTGAAGGTGGCGATGAGTGGTCCTGATGAAGTTGTTATTTGATGTTGCCAGTGGTATCGGGTTGTGGATTGGTGTCTGAAGAATCAGATAGTAGATCTCTTGGCTTCAAGGTTGCCAAGGTTAAACTGATGAAAAGTGTGGAAGGAAGGAAAATTCTGGGCTATTAATTTGTGACTGGTACTCTCCTGGCTGACGTATCGAGATGCTGGGTGGCCGCGTGTGGGACATGACATCACCAGCCAGCTGCAGGCGAGCAAAAGCAGGATCAGGACAAACACAAAAATAACCTTATCCAACCCGCATGCATGTTTCGTTTCTATTGGGAACCACTTGTGAAAACTCCTGCCAAGAACTTGATCCGAGTCTAACAATTGCCACTCTCTCTACGTCAGTAAGGTCCGGCCATAGTCCAGTCATATACAGCCCTGACTTCAATGGTGCATACCATCAACACCCATTGATTCCATTCCGACGAAGCTAAATGCTTGATTACCGACTTACCCAAGCTACACCCGTAGAATTACATCGACAGAAGAAAACAGTGACCCATGCATAATTAGCTAGAAAATCCTACATCCAATTCATCACGTAACGTTTGTTGGGCGAGCGCGGCTTTTCCTGATTGTTGTGCCGGAGCTTGCAGCAGGACTTAGACATGGTGTCGCTGATCAATAGGGCAACCACTCCATTGCCGTCGTCAATGCCGGCTTGTGCGGCTGTTCCGAAACCCAGTAGGGGTGTTGATGCTTGGGACAGACGGGCCACTGCTGGGCGCGGGTGTAGTCGAGGGGGGGGTCGAGTCTGGTGTGGTCGAGAAAGTTGTTATTGGACGGGTCTGTGTAGTTGGCACGGATGTTGAGGAGGGGGAGAGAGGAGGTTGGTTGGGCTTTTCGAATGATGGTGAACCCGGTTGATGCCGTCTGCCAGGCCGCCTAGGCGTTAAATTTGGAGAGCAAGAGGTCGAATTAGACGACGTTACCTTCACAGAAGGCACGATGCGATGGCTGTTAGCAATAAGAGATGATACTTTCAACCATGTTGCAACGAGGGATAAACTCTGACCCACCAGCAGTTACGCCTCAGAACAACGTGTAAGTTAATAACTTGAAGCATTCTCCGCCTACAAAATAAATAATCTCTAGATAAATAACTCTCAAACGAGGCTTACCAAGAGAGTACAGAGTTTAGACGCGCCATACCTCTCGAGCTTCTCTCTGCGCATCACGCCTTTGTGATGTTCGGTTTGTGCTCCGCATTTGTCACTGACAAGCCTGGTTGTTCAGGCAAACCACGGTGGTGTCGACACGCCGCGGCGGGCTGTGCCGCTGTTCAGCATTGGGGTTGCATGGGATGGGAATCATGCGTCCAGCCGGCGCTTGCTTCCCGCCAAAATAGGGGCGCTTGTCTTAAGCTAAGCATTGTGGGCCTTTTTTCTGATACAGAACCAGGCCGTGCCGTAGAATTGCAGATTCGGAACGCGCGGCGGTGGTGGCGTCGGAGTGGAAAGGGCGTCGACTGAACTGAGACAAGATTGTGATGAAACGATTAGAGAGCGTGCGGCCGCAGTTATGTATCTCTGAGTCAAGCTGGAAGAAGTCATCAGCTGGAATTGAGCCCAATCAACAGGTCTTTGCCGGCGCCAACACCGAGATCAACATGTGTGAGTTTGGATTCCAGACTGTACTGGATGCGGGTCATCACCGGCCTCGGCCCAATCTTCCACTGTTTGCCTCCATTTTTCAGCGGGTCTCACCTGCAGCTTTGACAATCTTTGTCGTTCCGGGCGGCTTGTTGGTTCCAGCACTTGTTTTCTTCCCCCATCATTGGCCGGATAGCCTCGCTTTTGTAGCCCCCAAATACAACAGGGACTCGCGCTAAGCTATCGCGGGTGATTGGTTTTCCGGATGAGGGTGGGATGATTCGCCCGCTAGTTCTTTGTATCCAGGTAGAGTCGCATTGTCCGGATCGCTCCGCCCATCCCTAGGTACAAAGTACCCGAGGGATTCCCAACTCCCTCCAGGCAAGGACATATCTCGCTTCCTCATTCTTTTCTTCATCTCCGACATTCGTTTCGATCATTCCACGCCTCTTGGTCCCCTCGTGACACGCCCACTCCCTCATATCCCCCCGTTGGCTGGCCTTCGCCATGTTATTATCATCAGTGCCCAAGAAGTACCTGTTCTCATTACTTGCGGGCGTCACAGTGACCCTTCTCCTGGCTGGCCATTACTCGTACAACAACCTCTCAGACGGTTCGTTGAGCATCCCCTGGCGCATCCGTTTTCAATACGGAAGTCGAAAGCTAACTCGCCGTGCCAAAAAGCAAACATCTTTTATCGGCCCACCTCAAACGGCCCAAACCAAACTCCGACAGCCCAATCACTCTTATCGCAACCCTTCCCCTCCAAGATCTGGCAGAGTTGGAAAGACGACTCGGAAAACCCGACCGACCGGACAGAGGGGTTCCCCCATCAATGGCGTGTCGTCAATCCCGACTGGCGCTATGAGCGCATCACCGACGCCAACAACGACGCCTACGTCCGTGACCGATTCGGCGGCCGCATCGCCGACATCTTCACACGCCTGACCGACCCCATCCTCAAAGCTGATTTCTTGCGCTACCTCCTTCTGCTCAAGGAAGGCGGCGTGTACGCCGACATCGACGTCTACCCGCACCAGCCCGTCTCCAAATGGATCCCCGAGCAGTACCGCAACAAGACCAACCTCGTCATCGGCATCGAAAACGACTACCACAAGCGCAAGCAGCCCACCGAGCTCGGCCCCCGCCCTTACTCCGTCCAGCTCTGCCAGTACACCATCCTCGCCAAACCGGGCCACCCAACCCTCCAGACCGTCGTCGACGTGGTCGCCGACAACCTGGAATCCCTCCTGCAGCGCAAGCCCCCGGGGTCTGTCATCAACTTTGAGGACGTCATGGGTAACACGGGGCCGTACGTCTTCACCAACGTCATGATGGACTACTTCACCGAGGTGACGGGGGTCGAACACAACGGCGACGAGCTAGACCGGCTGCCGGAGCCGCGGCTGATTGGTGACGTGCTGGTGCTGCCGCTGGACAGCTTTGGCTGGCTGCCGCATGACAATACGCACGAGAAGGGCGATCCGATTATTTTGGTGGAGCACAAGTTTATTTCGACCTGGCGCGCGGGGCATCCTGGTGGTGGTGCGACTTGAGTTGTGTGCTTTGCGGGTTGAAAGAGTGCGAGCATAATATCAACTTCTTGGGGGACACCACGTGGTCAGGGCGGCCAGCCAGCCAGCTGGCTGTTCACTCACACACCGCGCTCCTTTTGACTAGACGGGAACTGTAAACTGATTACGGGTTAATACGACACGGGTGGTGGTCAGTCATGTTTTGACAGGATTTGGCAGGTTCTTCCTGGGTGCGGCAACTGCTGCAACGGGCCATGGGTGGAATGAGCCCGGAACTGCGAGTTGCGAGTTGCGGGTTGCGGGAGACGTCGAGATGGGCTGGCGTTCTGGTCTTTTTAGAGGTCGAGGCGGTGTGTCATGGGGATAGAGCCGCTTTATGGGCCTTTGTATTAATATCGTAGATCCGAGAATGGTCGCCGCGATTGTCAGACGATTAGACAAATGCTAGAACAAATGCTAGAACATTGAGTCGAAGCACCAAGTGCAGCCAAACCTTCTCCCCTTCCCTATTCGACATCTTCCCTTTCTCATTGCTTTTCATGGAGCCACTTATTCGTTCAAATTTCACAAATCACAGCTCAGGTCGACAGGTCTCGCATCCCAAGACGTACCGCTGCCAATCAAGGAAATTGGATCAGAATCAGGCACGAAATATTGCCCTTCAACATCATTGGGCACCTCATGGGGTTGAGCACTCCTTGGGTTGAGCACCCCTGGGTGGCACCCCTTGGCGAGGTTGTGTGCCTCACAGGGCTTCTCCGTCCATGTTCAACCATGAAAACTTGAGCATCGTCACTACAAACCCTCAGCTGCGTGCGATTGTCATTTGGATGCATCACCTAGTTAGTATTTCAGTACTTGTTTCTATCTGACGAGAGATAAAGGCAACTCCGGGGGTAACTCGGAGTCTTGTCGTACATGGAGCGCTTGATGTTTGACTTAAAACATGACAAAGAGATGTAATACACCGAGACATCATCGTTAACACATTCGTCGTGAATTTATCTACCGCTACATAACCGTTGCTCATATATAATACACAGTACACCCAACGCATGTGTGTTTCTCCCAAGAACCCAAATCACCAAACGTCCACCTCGGTGTCGCGGGCTTCCGCACCGCCTTGCCAAGGTGCAGATCGCGTCGGGCTCGCGCCCCGTGGTTTTTCGGTCTCCACCGCCTCGGCGTCGCGCTTGGTGGACAGAGCGAGGTTCCATCCTCAACTCCCAAGCCACTGCCGCCATCATCTCAAAAATGAATAACATCCCTGAAGCGGGCATTTCCGATCGCCGCCCAACCATTTCCACAATGATCCCTCAGTCGCGCTCCGCTGAAAACGCATCGCGCCTCGTCGCGCAGCGGAGATGTCAAAATGTGGAGCCAAGAGTTGGGCGCCAAAATTCCCCACTTTGGAGCGGTCAGCACCCAGGAGCATCCACTTCACTGACGTCACACCAACCGAAGCCCCTCGCGCGTCTCCGGCTCGCCGTCACGGTCTCGCGGGCGGCGATTGATCGATTCGGGCATGGCGAGAGGGTGAAGTCAGCATCGCTTTGGTGTTTTGGTGTGTGTGCAAGTCGTCGGCGTGTGAATCCGTTCGCATACTGGTCGCTGTCGTTGAGTATGACATGTCGGCGGGGGGCGCGGAAACTCGGCATGTCGATTCGCAGGCAAGCTGCTTCGGCTAGGTTTTCGACGGCGACGAAGGCGAGTCCGGAGTACCGAGTAATCGAGTGTGTATCCAACGACCGGGAACCAGAGAGTCAAGTCGTGTTCTGCTGAAGTGCTCAAGAACCGTGCAAGAGCAAGATGCCGTGACTAGAAGGGGTACCGATTCTGGCTGTGTTGTTGGTGTCCCATGATCTGGAAAGGGTTCCGGCAATGTCCCAGCCCTTGCTGCCAGTGACGCCGGCAGTGAGGGTCCAGAATCAAGGTTGCGATGATGTAGAAAAGGACTTGCGCAAGACAGATCAACTTGGTCCTGTCAACGCGGGCCTTCAAAAGATGGTAAATGAGAAACCCCATGATGTCGGTTCAGGATGTCGCATCGCACTGATGGCAGTCACGTCTGGCACGATTCGAGTTGCGGGTGAAGTTGAAGTCATGCCAGTGTTCGACCTGGATGGCCGAAGGCTAGAAAAGTTTGCTGAGGGAGGATGCAGAACTTAAGTCGGTGTGATATGACTGATCCAACCCGCTTTTGACTCTGCAGCTTATCAATCCCCGGATACCCCGGAAGTGGCGGGAGCCCGAGCTTGCCGACCGATCCGACGGACAACAAGAAAGTCCGAGACCGTAACCCCCTCAATTAGACACGCAGAATAGAACCCAGATGATGATAGCTTTGAGGTTGGCCAAAGTGGCCGCAAAACGGGTCAATTTTGATGCCGGAAAACAAAGTTGTGATCAAATTTGTTGTGGTTGTGGACACTGGTTGATGATTAAGTTCTGGGAGGAAATGAGCGGGGCAGCAATGCTGACAGTAGGGTGGGCGCACAGACTGTCCGGCAAACAATCCCTAAAGTGGGGCATCAATGACGTTGCTGACTGAGGGATGCCAAAAGAAGGAAAGACCTTCGCTTGAGCCTTGCAGCCATTTGCCGGCCGTTTTTGCTGAATTATCTCGCTAACCATTGGATGCCGCAAAGCTTGTCAGGTGAGTTCCGTCGCTTCTCCTTCCTCGGGAGCGGGAGCGGGCAGGAGCCTAGAACTGACTGACTCGAGGCTGAATGCTTATTGTTGGAAGGAACTGGTGGAGCTCGAGGAGTTAAAGTATTTTCGGTGGGGCATGACCAGTTGAAATAATTAATACACCCAACCCATCTTCTGGGCCTTGAACTGTACTCCCCACACCACTCGGCTTTGTTAAATGCCGAGTGGGGTGGTTTGGGGAGCACTGGGAAGTTAATATGTATACATTAGTACTATCTACCTCGATCTGTAGATCCCACCGAAATTTCTTGGGACGTCATGCAAAAAAGCATTGATCGACAGTACGAAGAGGGCTGGGAATGAACCAATCCCCGGAGATGACGAGCATCAACATAGAGCTTGGCCGGTCGCCGATTTCACTGTGCCAGCGAGTTCCAAAAATCAGGAAAAAAGGTACAAGGTAGGATGCCTTTGAATTCAACTTAATCTTCGGCGTCGTATATCCTCAAGAAATCCACCTTGGACTCGTAACAATGTCTGTGGCATGTTCAAGAAGCGTCGCAAACCACCAGCCGAAATTTCCCCATTCGCGAGAAGCAATAGGCCTAGTCATGTACCTCGGGCCGATAGACTATAGTGTCCAACGGAACAGAAGTGCTAACTCCCGTGGAAGGTGTGTACCATTGCCGACGTCAGACAGACACGGACTGCAACTCTCCCCTCGAGCACCGGAGAAGTCCGCCTCATAGAAGTTCCGAGCTTTCCCTATTCACTTAGGTACCGGTAAACTCCCTACCTAGGTAGTATTTAAACCTTATTTCGGTGGCTCGGTGAGTTGGTACCTGTACAAATATTGAACTCGGCCTCCAAATCTAGGCAGCTAATCATGTCAAAGTGACAGAGGTATGCTTGAAACCGATCTTTACCTGTAGTTACAGGTACACGGCTACCCTTCCCCCCTACTGTTGAATAACAAGGTGATTTGTGCTAATTTCTTGATTGAGCTTCACAGCTGTGAGGCTGGCTGACGGCTAGGTCGATATATGGATACAGTGGTTCAAGCCCCCTAGAGCGCCCCTGACGCCTTTGGATCTGTAATTACCTGTTGCTTGTGGTATCTGCCATGGGTTCCAGCACGTCCATGATGCCTCCGTATCGTCGGTCTCGGGACGCAGGCCCGAGTAAGTACTTTTACAATCTGTTCCTCATTTATCCAACCACTGAGAGGAGCCCGGAGGCTTTCTTGAACTGAAGACATGCAGAACCCGAGGTCCATCACAGTTACTCCATTAGGTAATTGCATCCCACCACCCCGGCGAGCCCGGATAGATGTTTACATCTTGAACCGGCGGGACTACACCGCCACTGGCGAGTTAGAATCTAGAAAAGCCAGCGGCATGGTGTTGCGACTTGCTGGCTGACAAACCGCGGGCGCCGTGTCATTCAGAGGCAAGATCCCGTTGCAAGATATTTGCTTTAGCAACGATATCTAGTTTCCCATACATGTTTTAGCATACTTGAAACTCCCAAATCAATAGAAGCCCGAGTGATCGTTCCAAGGCTCGGCGCCTCGATTGTTCTTCATCAAGTCCATACTCGGTATTGCGAATGCCGTAAATATCCTGTTCGGAGAGATCTCGGTTCAATGCCCGATGCCCCCCTCTTTAAACTACCGCTGACAATACACGCTGCGGGACCGGATCAAGGCGAAACGCCTTGCCAAGACTCCTTTTTCATCTGCAATTCTGGGGTAAATGCACCGCCCTAGCGGAGTTCGGACCGGTACCGTCTCAGGGCGGCAGCGAGATTGGACGGGATGAATTAGTTCCACCCGTGGATCCCCAAATCCGGGATTCGAAGCGCCGCTAAGGTGGTGTTGGCAACGGGAAGAGAATTCTCTGGGTAATTCAGGGGGGAGCGTGACAAGGGAATGGGGGCGGCTGATCCACTTCATGGGACATGCCAAGACGACCGAGGTCGCTTCCGTCAAGGAGACAAACTCCGTTACCTATTTGAGAAGCTGAAAGGGCACCACGGTTCCGAATCCCGGAAATGACAGCCGCAGCCTGTATGACGATGCGAGCCTAGACCGCCCTCGATTTGTATAAGAGGTGTTGTCGGGACCGATCAGGCCATCGAGTTTGACAGCCTTGGTTCACCATCCAGTAACGCCGCCCATCCCCTGAGTTTGTGTTAGCCTCTTTCTTCAAGCCAACTTCTTTTTCACCCAAAGGAGAACAAAACAACAAAGTCAACATGAAGGTCTTTTCGCTCATCGCGTTGGCGACCTCGGTCAGCGCGCACTCCATCTTCCAAAAGATGTCGGTCAACGGCGTGGACCAGGGCCAGCTCAAGGGCGTCCGGGCGCCTTCCAGCAACTACCCGATCCAGAACGTCAACGACGCCGACTTTGCCTGCAACAAGAACATCCAGTTCAAGGACAGCAACGTCATCAAGGTGCCCGCCGGCGCCAAGGTTGGCGCGTGGTGGGGTCACGAGATCGGTGGTGCCAACGGCCCCAACGACCAGGACCACCCCATCGCCGCCTCCCACAAGGGCATGTCTTCCACTCCTCTGAAATTGCCGTACAAGTCCCGAACTAACACCTTTTTTTGCCAGGCCCCATCCAAGTCTACCTCGCCAAGGTCGACAACGCCGCCAGCGCCAGCGCCACGGGCCAAAAATGGTTCAAGGTCGCCGAGCGCGGCCTCAACAACGGCGTGTGGGCCGTCGACGAGATGATTGCCGCCGACGGCTGGCACTACTTCACCATGCCTTCGTGCATCGCCCCGGGCCAGTACCTGATGCGTGTCGAGCTGCTCGCCCTGCACAGCGCCTCCATCCCCGGCGAGTACCAGTTCTATATGGAGTGCGCCCAGATCGAGATCACGGGCTCCGGCACCAACTCGGGCTCCAACTTTGTCAGCTTCCCGGGAGCCTACTCCGCCAGCGACCCCGGCATCTTGATCAGCATCTACGACAACACCGGCAAGCCCACCAACGGCGGCAAGGCGTACAGCATCCCCGGCCCGGCGGTGCTCACCTGCTCGGGAAGCGACAACGGCGGTGGTAGCAACCCTACCCCGACAACCGCGGCGTCTTCGTCGGCGAGTGCTGCGCCTACCGGCGGCAGCGGTGCGTCGGCGCCGCTGTATGGCCAGTGCGGTGGTGAGGGGTATACTGGGCCCACGACGTGCGCCCAGGGCACTTGCAAGGTGTCGAACCAGTGGTATAGCCAGTGCCTACCTTAGGTTTGATGGGTGTGCTTAATTGAGGGTGATGGGGAATGAGCGTGGAGTTGGGGGAATTGTAAATAGGGGGGTTTGGATTCATGTCTATAGCTTTGAGCATTCAATTTTTATATGGCCAAGACTGGATCCGGTCGGTCGATGTTGATACCCAATCTTGGTTTCTGAAGGCTTGTTTGCGACCTGAGTGATCTTGACTTTTCAAGTGGCAGCTAGATGCTGGAAGTTGTCACGATTTGGCTAGGTATTATGAAAACTCTCTCCCGAATAGTACATACAGGAAATTGTTTGCCAGCACGGAGTCTGCACTAGCACCATGTCCAACCCCTTTACTTCCGACCCAAGTTAGTTTTATCTTACCAACACAGACGGGAATGCTGGTTGGCAACCTGGGCTTTCCAACCCCAAACTCTGCGACAAGATGCTGCACAACTGGGGCAGCGCTTCGGTCGCCATCCGGGACCGCAACTTTGCCGGCCAGCTCGCAAAGGCCAAGGGCAACAACAACATCATCTTCGACACGGACAAGGATGTCGGTAGCCCGGGCAAGCCTAGTGTCTGAGAGAGAGGGCGCAAGCCTGAATGAAGACTCGGAAGGAGTGGAGATGAACGAACATACGCAAGGGGTTAAGTTGACTTACAGTCCTGCGAGCTGAAAAATGGTCCTGGTATAGGGATCGTGAGAGTATTCCCACTGTCTCTAGGACTGCAAGGTAGTTTGGTATTTGGGAGTCTTCTTCATGACAGAATCTCCATACCTGTGCGAACAGGTTACAGGAGTTGTATCATCGACGTGAATTGAATACCTCCGCGTCTTCCTATGCAGGTGCCAGACTCGGGACCTGACTTAGGTATCGTGACCTCGTACTACAACATAATTTCACCCCTACGATCTACCCTTAACATTGGCAGTTGCAGCCTGAGTCTGGAAATATTGAAGGCTATGTGCAGGTAGTATCCAGTTTGACAATTAGTTGATTTGGCTTCAGCCGCGCTATACCGATCACACGCGGTCTGGACTCAGACACGGATGTTTAGCATTTTCCCTTTTGGCCTTAGCCTTCAAGTGCCTGCCCTATTGGTGCTTGTCGATTTGACTCCGTAGTGGGTTCTTGAGTGGGTTCTTGATGTCTACGGTCTCGGCTCGTGTTCGCCGTCAGCGCTAGCCTAAAGAAGGCATTGCCCAAAACACTCCATCACCAATAACACCGTTACTGCAGGCTGCATCGGGGGCTGAAGACGAGTGTGGAGTGAAATGAAGACCGTGGGCGAAGTAACCAGGATGGAAAGGAGGTTTGTATAAATGAAGCCCTCCCAACCTGACTTTGCTGGTTCAAATCCTCTCATCATCTCGCACTTCAATCACATCACCGTCTCCTCGAATCCAGCTACTCAGTCAACACAAGACAAGCCATACAACCGCCACCATGCAACTCACCAGCCTCCTCACCGTCCTCGCGGCCATCAGCACCGCCTCGGCCGCCACTCGCCCCAAGGCCAACGAGTACAAGGACACCAGCTGGTAAATTTACCCCCGGCCTCTTCCCCTCCCCTCAACCTTGAAACCCACGACTCACCACTAACCCCGGCTTAGCTCCACCTGGAACTACGGCCACAACTCCTTCTCGCTCTACGACGTGACCATGGATGACACGACCAACTCGGTCTACGTCACGCACGGCCAGCAGGCCGATGGCGTGCGCAAGTGGTGGATCGCCTTTGACGGCAAGACGGGCAACGGCGGCTCCTGCACCGGCAACAAGCTCGGCAACATGAACGAGGGCTGCATCAACCTCAACACCTTTTTCCCGGGGAAGCGGATTCGCTGCCTGCGGTCGGTTAGCTAAGCGGCCTACCGTGACGTCTACCGGGCCTGGTTAAATGGGGTGTGACATGGCATTCGCTGCCATGAGACGATTGGTTTGGATGATGATAGCTTGGTGGACAAGAGACTTGTGTTCAATCTGTTGAGATGAGTTCTAGACTGTTTCAGCTGGAGGATAGGATGAGGATGAGATGAGAGATCAGGGCTGGTTCACTTCATTGTACCTACATGACTCAACACATAACGGCAATAAACCACTACTACTGTCATTATCAAAACATGCGTTCACGATATGGAAGATCTGCGGCTAAGAGGAGCAGAATATCTGCTTTCCGGGGTATTACTCCTTTGTCAACGACATAACAACTCGTTCCTTTTAGGTCCTGACCATATCAGGAATTGTCCGAGTCAGGAGCCTGCAGGAATTTTCCACCAAGTTGGCGCCAACAAGCAACAAGGTGAATCTCCGTGGTAATTGCAGCGTTGCATACCCTCGGCTCACCCATCGAGAGCCTCTTCATTATTAAATTTGTCCTCTTCCAAATTTCTCAGCGACTTAGAGTCTTAGACGCCCATTCGCACCCTCCATCGCCATGTTTTGTTCCTCTCCCCTTTTTCCTTTCTCTCTTCTCGTGGCCCCTCGGTGTCGGGGCCAACGATGACTGCCCACCCACAACGTGGGAAAATCCGTCAGGGACTCCGGCTGCCGATGCTCCGACGGCCACCGTCCCTCGCGTCATTGGGGAGCACAGGGGGCCAATCCAGCCCAGAGACATCAACTGTCGTTTCAGGGGCCGCACATATGACGATGCGAATCAACACACGTGTCAAGAATTGGCCGATGCGTGGGGAATCAAACTCGCGTGGTTTTTCAAGATGAATCTCACCCTACTCCCCGACTGCTCCAACATCGAGCCCGACGCGCTTTATTGTGTTAGGGGGTGTAAGTCACATTGCGTGCCTGCCTCCAGACTCAAGCCCATCCTTCAAGAATGGCCTAACCACCCCCAACCAAACAGTCGTCGAGCCACTCCGACCCCTTGATGGTTTCTGCGGCCCCAACCACAACAACGCCGTCTGTCTCGGCACCGATGCCCAATGCTGCAATTCCGAGACATAGACTTGCGGCAACTCGGAATATGTTAGCACCTTGACTATTTTCTTTTTGCCCCTCTCACCGTACCATCATCCTCGCACTAACACCCCGACCAGCAAGCGCTGCGAAGACGGCATATGTTACGAAGGCTTCTGCGCAGGCGACAGGGTGTACAGCACCGATGGCACCTGCGGCCGATGATGGCAGCGACAGCACTGGCACGAGAACTGTTGCCCGGGGGCCCTGCTCTCTGCTCTGCTCTCACGACTTCTGTCCAGCCATTAAAAAAAGCCCCAGGCAGATGACTGAGGTCTGAGGTGAGGGTTCTAGGGGTTCCGGGTCTTCCAACCATCGCTCGCAAGTCTGACCGAGCAGACATCTCAACCTTGTAGAAAGCGGCTCATACATACCGTCTCAAAAACTACCCGAATGCTGAGCTGCTTCAAGAACGAATCACATTATCGGCTGTCGGGTCAGGCTGCAGTCTGCGCTACATGCATGATGCAGGTTTCCAAAATGGGCAACTTGCATCACAGCACCGCGGGATGGGTTCACCTCACGCTCAGGCAGTATTCATGGCAGTATGGACAATAAAAGGAACACTACTCCCCCGGAAGGCTGAAGCTTCCTTCACATCGCACATTACAATAGGTAGCAAACACAAATTACCACACAACCGAAGACCATTCTCTCTTCTAAGCTTCTCTCTTCTCTCTTCTCCATTGTAACGTGTGTTCCACCCACCATGGCATCGGCAATTCCCTTCACCGTGGAGAGCGCCTGCATCAACTGGTCCCGAGACCAGCACCTGTACCGTATCCGTGTCCCCAACGCCCAGGCAAACCCCACCGCCACGGACACTATCATCATCAAATATCTCGTCGGCCCCTGCCCCCGCGATCCCGCTCGCGCCATCCCCGACCACCGCGGCAAACTCCTCGCCTTCGGCACCCTCCCCGCGGGGGACTGGAACCTCGGCCATCTCGCGCCCAACACCCTTGGCCAGCACCTCCTCACCTCAACCTCAACCACCGACCTAGCCTCAACCCTCGGTCTGCGCTCCGCCGGCCCACTCTGGCACGGCAACACCTTCGACCTCACCACCCTCCTCGACGCTTTCTACGCCCGCCGCGCCCTCCAACCCCCCAGCCCGGACCCCGCCACCGACTATTACCCTCCCACCGACATCCAATGCACAGGCTACCTCTCCGCCGCCCTCCTCCCAGACCCAACCCACCCCAACAACCATTCCGCCGTCGCCGTCGGCATTTGGGCCTGGGAGCCAGGCCTTGAGTACGGCATTGCCGCCGAAAGCCACATCTACTCCCTCCTCCAGTCAGACAGTAGTAACGATGCTCCCCTGGTGGCGCCGCGCTTCCTAGGCCACCTAACCGACAACAACTCCCGCGTAGTCGGGTTCCTGCTGGAGCGGGTGCCAGCGGTGACGCGCGTGGCCGGGCCGGGGGATGTGGAGGCGTGTCGGGCCGCGCTGGGCCGGCTGCATGCGCGCGGGGTGGCGTATGGGGCGCCGCTGAGGCGGCAGTCGTTTTTGGTTTGTCCTGATGGTGATGGGAGGGTGTTGATGCAGGGGTTCGGAGGGGCGTTTGAGACGGGTGAGGAGGGGGTGTTGAGGGGTGAGATGGAGGGGTTGGAGAGGGCCGTGCTGGTGCAAGAGGAGGTGGTTGGGGTGGTTGGACGGAAGGGGCTTGTTAAGGCCAAGGTGTAAGCGGAGAGGTTGGGGGAGGGTGGTTTGTTACCTAGATGTAGGTAGGTACCTACCTACCTTAGGTAGTCAAGTGAGTTGATAGCATTGTTCTGAGGATTGTTAGGTTCAAGTCGAGTTGTTTACTCCCCGTCCAAAATGTGGCGACACTGTACACACATCTGAGATTCCGGTCTGAGGGAGGCCGAGCACAGAACAAGAGGATGAGATGATACCCAACAGGGTCCGATCGGCCTAGACTACGGGAACGTGAGGCCTTGCGCCCGCCAAAAAACGCAGTTCCAAACCGTGGCACATGCTGTCTCGGTGGAATTAAATGTCGATCATCACAACCTGTCGGTAGGCATCTCTGTTGGCACCTCTTCCCGTCTTTTTGTTGCCCTGGGCAAGCTGAAAGGGGTGTCAATCCATGCGCTTTGCAATCGTTGAATGGTTCGGGAAATGGCCCATGCTCGGAGTCCGGACAAGCTTCAAGTCCTTTGAGTCTTATGTGTACTTCGGAGGGCAACGTTTACCGCTATTGGAGCCAAGTGCAGACAAGGAGGTCGACAGGCCCGGGCCCTTGGACACAGCCGACGACTCAAGAGGATTAACCTGAAGGAACCAAGAAGTATATAAACGCCTCGACCCTTCCTCCCCGGAGCTGCCTAGGTAAGTAGTCATGTCGCAAACTCACTACTCGCAACTATCATATTCACACAAGCCCCAGCCCCGAATCTCCCCGTTATATTCATCCCTCTCCCATCACCCGGCCACCATGCACTTCATCAAGAACCTCGCCGCCCTCGCCGACCTCATCATCCTCGCCACCGCTAGCGCCACAGTGCACCTATTTGACGACTATATCTGCGCCGACGAAAGCAGGACTGGGATTGTGGAGGTCGAGGACGGCCATGCCGATTGCCTCACCCAGGCCGGCATGCGATCGTTGAACGTGACCGGTAGCTCGTAAGTCGGCCTGGGCGATTATCCCACTATGACCTTGAAAACAGCCAAGAAATCGTGCCGACCTTTGCCGTGTTTATTACAAATAGGAACTGCGAGGTGATCCTCATCTCCGGGAAAGAATGTACTGACGAGATCTTGTCGGATAAATTGGGCGTCGTTGACGACTGCTTTACTCCGGGTCCTGAGTTCAACTCCATCCAGATTATCTGCAGAAGCATCGAAAGTGGTGGAGGCTCTGAAGGGCAATGAAGAACCGCTGAAGATACTATGTGGGGTAAAAAGCGGAAGGGTTGAGGTCTGATAGAATTACCGAGTAAATTTGGAAAAATGCAATCGACTTGAACAAACTTTGGCTCATGTTATGATTAACACTCGATCTTTGCTGTTCTAATAATTTAGGTTAATAACTAATAACAAGTACGGAGGAGGGTAGAGCCAGACAAAAACTGTTGGGTGGTGGCTCCCCAGGCTTCAGCGTGAAGCGAAATTAGAAACTTGCCCGCTCCGTCACACTCCTCGCCGCTCCCCCGATTCTATCAAACAACCAAAAACCCCCCACCAATCTCCAAGCCACAATGGCCACCAACCCAGAGACCACCGCCCCTCCAAGCCTAGCAGCCCTCCCCTCATATGACGAGATCAACACCATCCAAAATCCCGTCCTAATCAACCCCTCCACCCGCCGCCTCCGCTGGTTCCTCAACGGCCCTCTCCCCTCGGCAATCACCATCGGACCCGACTACTCCATCGAACCCAACGAAGTCCCCGAGCCCTACTACCAAGGCCCCCCAGCCATCACCACCACCACCACCACCATCAACACCAACAATGACAACAACAACCCCAACCAACTCAAATGGCACCCCCTCTCCACCGAACCCCTCACCTCCCCGCCCATCTCCTCCCTCCCCCTCCACGTCGACCCCCTCGACGACTGGGACTACACTGGATGGAAACCCACGAAGAGCACACCGACCGCACGCAGCCAGAACTCTACGCCGCCGACAACGACGTCCTCTACGGCCCCATGCCCGACGGCGACGAGGGTGAAAACGACTTCTACGGCCACAACTCCCATTTAATTATGTGTTGTGGACAGAAGCGGCCCCGCGGGAAGGGCACCAACGTGGTTATCAAAGCTAGCACGCCAGGCGGGTGCGTGACAATTCATGATTTTGTCTCCGTCGTGCACCCCTATCTGATGGCGAGGCGTGATGATGTGCTGGCGGGGATGAACGAGGAGGCCGGGCGGATGGACAAGCCGTTTCGGCGGCAGACCAAGTTGATGGTGCAGTGGTATAACCCGAAAGCGGTGGACGTGGTGCACGAGGCGGAGTGGGTGAGGAGCCGGAGGCCGAAGCCCAAGGTACCGGGCCCGCCTAAGCCGATGTGGTGGCATGATATGAAGATGTTGGAATATCTTCGGAAGAGAAAGGTGCAAGAGGGGTCGAGGCGGGTCAAGATTTGACCCGGCCTGTTGTCATGGATTATGTAGACTCGAATTTTTTCAATTTTTGTTGTTTCAATTAATAAACGAGTAGGGTAGAGCCAGACAGACACCAATACCCAAATAGTAGCTATATGCCACCCCATCGCTTCGTCACACCACCTGTCTCCGGCGGGTACGAACCCATCCCCGTTTTCTAGAGGACCCAACGCTCATCAAATCATCCATCCCAAAATGTATGCACAAGAAAGCGAAAAAACAAAGGAGAGCGCCTAGCCATGCGGGAAATGTCGACAAAACAAAGAAAACAATCCGGGGAATCTCAAACAGGACACATCTCAACCGAGACACGCAGCCCTTCTGGACCGCTCGTTTATAACCCCACGGTCAACGTCTCCAACCGCTCTCTCACGCCCTCTAACCCTTCGCTAATCCTCCTTATCCTTGCGATCGCAGCCTCACCCTCGCTTGCATCCACCAACTCAAACCTCGGAGCCGCCTGAGCCTTCTCGGGCACAATGCCCGCAAACAGCTCAACGCAGTGCGCCAGCACCTCCTCGGTGTCAAGCTCCTTGGGTGCGGGTGCGGGCGAGGGCGCAGGCGCGTCATGGTACAGGACAAAGGCCGGATCATTCTCAAACGCCTCGTTCACCACAAGCGGGATATAGTCCTCCTTGGGCTGCTGCTCGGGCGCAGGAGAGCGGGCGGGCCGATCAATGACCGGCATGTCGACCTTGTCCTCGTCCGCCGACGCATCAAACTGCTCCGAGATGAACGAGGTCGACTTGCCAGAGAGGACGGCGGCGTCGAGGGCGGGCTCGGGAGTCTCGAGCACGGCATAGACCTGCGGCTGGTACGTGAAGCCGTCGATGGGCTCCATGGCGAGCATGGAGAAATCGACGTTTTGCTCGGGGATCATGGCCAGGCCGATTTGCTGTTGCGCAGTGTAGGGGTTGACGTCCTTGGGGACCTGGCGTTGTTCCTGCTGCTGTTGCTGGTGTTGTTGGTGCTGCTGCTGCTGCTGCTGCTGAGGTTGGGGCTGGGTCATCTGAGGCTGGGGTTGCGATTCTCCAAGCATGCGGGGGTCGGAGCTGAGGCGGCCGAGGAAGTCGGAGAAGGAAGGCGACGAGAGGAGCATGCGGGTCAGGTCAGTGAGGCGCTTGTTCTCCTCGGAGAGAGCGCGGTTCTCAGCGCGGAGAATGCCGTTCTCGTTGACCTTTTGCGCGACCTCGCTTTCAAGTTGGCCAATGTATTCTGTGACACGGTTAGCACTGAGAAAACTGCGAAATTGCGGAACGGGGACGCTTACCCTTCCTCCGGGACCGGAACGCGCGTGCCGACACCTTGTTCCTGAGCTGGCGCCGCTCCTTGCTGCTGAGCTTCTTCCCCTCCTCGCTAGCCAGGAGCCGCTCGTCCTCGTCCATCTCGTCCTCGTCCTTCTTCGGCCGGGGGATGGAGTGGATCGGCGAGGTTTGACTGCCTTCGCCCGAGGAAGACTGAGATCGCATCGAATTAAGCAGCTGCGAGATCTTTTGCTCTACGATGGGGTCGGTCGCCTGCGGCGTCTTTGACTTGGGCATCTTCTTGACCTGCTGCTGGGCCTGCGCCTGCGCCTGGGCCCGCTGCCTCTGCTGCTGCTGGGACCTAGCCAGCGCCACTTCTTGGTGCATGCCGGGATACACGCGGCCCATGTTGTTTGTGAGTGTGGGCATGGGCGGAGGCGACGGCAGACTGCCAGGCTCCTGGCCGCCGATCGAGTTGGGGTTGACGGTTGCGCCGTAGAACAAGCTCGAGGACGGCGAGTCGAATTCCAGGTCCATCTCGGGTGTGCCCAATCCCCCCCGCGACGGCGACGTGTTGAAGTCGAATAAATCGTCGGTGCTCCCCATGTTGCTCAAATCCAGACCGCCAAAGTTGTCGAATCCGTGAAAGTGTGGTTGGTTGAGGGCGTGTGTTGTGGCGAGGGCGCCAGGAACGATGCCCGTTTGCTGTTTGTAGAGATCGTACTGATGGCTGGGGCCCGTGAGCGGCTGGCTGGAGGGCAGCAGCAGGGATGTCGTGCCGTTCTCCGTCTTAATCGGCCGTGTGAAGGGAGTTTTGGAACCGGCCGGTGACAGTGACGGCGACTGGTATGCGAGATTGTCGTACTCCGAATAATCGATCAGAGACTCGATGAGAGAGTCTGTATAAGCCGGCTGCGTTGCAGCTGGACTTCTCGACGTGGACCCCATTAGGTTGCTTTTCTCCCCTTTGGGACACTGTTCGCTTTCTGCCCGGCAAAATCGGTCGACCGGTTTAATCGCTGGGTCGGCCACTCACTCTCTTTACGCTGTCGTGTCAAACTCTAAAAATGAATGCTGATGGCGTTGGGAATCCGTGCACGGTGGTCTGAGTGTCAAAAGTTGGAGGAAGGTTCCAGGTTGCAAAGAAGCGCGAGGAGAGCGGCACTGGGGGTTTTCAGAAGGACGGGTGCCTGGGACCCCGGGGATTTGGGCGTCAGTCTTCTTGGCACGCAACTGGCAGGAGTGGGGTCCGGTTGGACAGGCCAATGCAGAATGACCGGGATTAAATGGCTGGGCGGGGCAGGGACGCGTAATCACTCTCGGGGCAAGCACTGATCACCTCTCCTCCGCAGGACTTCAAGTGTGAGACTCCAGCGAATCAGCTTCGGCACTGGCCGAAATAGCCTGTTCGCTGCCGCACGGCGCAATTGTCGCACCTCCTGCGAAGACTCCGAGGGGTACTTTGCCCGCGGCTGTGGCATGGCTGCGGTGCAAAGGTATCTCGGCCGAACGACTACAACTTCCGGCGCTGCAACTGCGGCCTGAGGATTACGAATCCGCTTCCCCTTCTGGCCAGTCGGCGACAAACGAGTAGTCGGCCTTTGCGAGAAGCGCACCCGATACAAAACGACGCATGCGGGATCAGGCAGACAAGACAAAAGACAGAATGACCAGTGATGCTCCAGAAAGCGTGGAATCGCACAACTGGGCAACATGCTGTCCTTGGAGAATATCGGAGCCCAGAGCAATAGAAGCCGATGGGCGGCCAAGGAAAACGGAAGGTTCGGCTGGGCAGTGCAAGAAATTGGGAAACCCTGTTGGCCGCTTGCTTTGCACTGCCTCCGCCGGTGTTCAGCAGCACATGAAACCTGGGCCCCGCTTCGAATCCGACAGAGCACGAGCGCTTGTCACAACAATCGGTTCATATTTGACTGACAGTTTTGCCCTTGGGGGTCAGGGGAATGCGATCAAATGTTCATTTGACTCCAAACACATCAGATGAGTGGGGATTTATGCGACGATGTGGGGTCCACATTTCATACCCCTTTCGAAACCCGGCACATCGCAGCCAGCGGGAGATGACCACTTTGAGCTCTGGGAAGGCCGGAGGGAATCCACTCGAGGATGCACCGCTCAAACAACCGGGCTTGGCCACTCCGTGACGGAGCAGTCGAGGCGGAAATCTTTGCGATCTTGTCAGTCCTGAAACCACAAACCGCCGCAGCTGCGGTATCTTGCCGCTGCCCAGCGCGCCGAGGGGGCCATGCCGGTCGGACAGTCGGCATGTGCCGCGCCCGATGGGTCCCCGGATATTTCCGCTCAATTCGTCCTTGAACGTGTCCACAGTGATCTTCAAAGTTGTGGCTTTGGTCTCGAGGCGTCTAGGATTATGCTAGCCCTTGGTGATCGATTGGCCTGCGGTCAAGGCCATACGAGGACTTGCCAAAATAGAATCGGTCTAGAAGCTCATAAGGCGGTTTCAACTTTCCATCCACTTGCCTCACCGAGGTCGCCGCGGGACTCACGGGCTTATAGTTGTTCCCTCTGAAGGGTCGGCGGCCTCAAGGAGGGAATCGGCATTCGTTTCGCCTGATCTTCGGCCTCGATGGACAAAGAAGAGGCTGCATCCAGGCCTGGATTTTCGGTACTAGCATGTCTACGTTTTCTCACATTGCCTACCTCAGGTAAACGACACTTGTTTCGACTTTTCATCGACAGTATGAAGCGCAATGCCCGTCTCTTTACCCGAGTAAAAGGAGGGTAAGAAGTAGCTGTCCCGGATCGATAAAGGTACCGGATGCCGGAGACATTGTCAAGCAACAATATCAGCGATTAGTGAACAGGTGAGCCGGAGTGTGGCGGTGACAAACCGCAGAGATATTGTGGCGCACCCGTCCACTTGCCACAGCTCCGTCTTCGCTGTGGCTGTGTTTCGTTTCTCTGAACGGCTGATCAGTGGATCATGAGAACCTTGATGAAAAGAAACACTTCAAGTCATGCATCTTGGAGTACGAAGTAGTGGATCTTTCAAAGGGGGTTTCATGAATAGATTGTTGGGGTTAGGGTTACCTGATTTGCCGGGCCAGCTGCCGGGGTTGCTGAGGTTATCAACGCCGTCGCGAGATGGACGTTTCAGAGATTCCGAGAGTTTCTCGTGGTAGAGGTCTCTGCGTTTCCGAATACAGGCCCCAGAAGGACGGGCATATGTCATCTTTCCGAGGAACTAACCGAGTTGTCAAGTTGAACCGAGAGTTGTAACCTTTGCTCGGCTCTACTTTTTGGATTCCAGGTTCGGTTGTTGTTGACGTGTTTCAATAACTAACCGGCAGATTAAAAATAGGAGTACAGAAACCGAAGCATGTGAGAGCGACGAGCCAAGTGCGAGCTTGCCTACTGTTGATCGTGCTCTCTTCACCGTAAGAACGGTGTGCAAAAAGTCCAAGTCAATTCCCACGCGGGGTGCTGGAGGTGAATAACAGTTACAAACGGCATGTGCATGGTTGCTGTGCTTTGGAAGTCAACAAAACGGTGGAAAAATAAATAGTCCTGGCGGGGATTGAACCCGCGACCGTCGCATACCCATGACCCTGGCGAGGGGTATAAGAGCGAAATCTTAACCGCTAGACCACAGGACTATTTCGGGTGATTGGTGGGTAGCCGAGACAGCGTTGGTTTAAGTCGCTAATCCGAGAAACTGGCGATCCAACCAGCCGTAAGGCCCACTGATCACCAGCAACCACAACTGCCACAGCACACAATTATCTGCTTGGGTGGACTCAAAGAAAGAAAAGAGAAAGGAATCAGGTGGCTGGCGAGGTAATGCTGCTAGTCCATTGCTGACCACCAAGACCCAAACACATGTCAGTTGTATCCGTGATTTCGTACTAACATGACAAACAGAACACCTTCATCTCTAAAAAGAATAGCCCAAATCCTGGCGATTCTGAGGGCTACTGCTCGAGGTGTGTGATTTACGATGCATTCCGGTGCAGCACGCACTGTGGTCGAACAATGTTCTTTATCTCCCTCAACGATAATGGCATTATCCAGGTCGTCACCCGACAGGTCCTTTAGTGTGTGTAACAAATACAGGCATTGTTAGTACTCTGTATATCACAGCCCCCAAGTCGGGCCTAGCTCTGTTATCCAGATCGTCTCTAGATGCTGAATCTTGTAACTACAGAGCTAAATCTAGCTTCAGCTAGAATTCGGTAAGTTCAGTGCTATTATCAAGCGAGAAAGCAGAAGAAAACGCCTGAAGGGATACACGGTTGAGAAGGGTTGTCGTAGCCAACACAGAAAATTCGAAACACAGCTACAAAATGCCATCTCCCGAATACGGTGCCACAATATGGTATCACTGCCCAGAACTTGACTGCCCTGCAGCTTTCGCTTTCAAATACAGCCTCGTGCGGCATTGTAAGTCCATCCACGGGCCTCCTGCCTGGGACCGTACTCCCCAGAATCGCACTGCCCGGAATTTTATTGCCCGGAAACGTCTCGCCCGGAACCGTACTGCCCAGAACCGTCCAGCCCTCAAGGTCATCACTGGAAGCAGCCGGATCGGATCGATCGTCATCAACTCCGGATCAGACGCCGACATTAACTCACCCCCCACGATCCTCCCTGGAAGTAGCGCGGCCGATCCGGTCATTATTGACTCCGACTCAGACGCCAACACCAACTCGCCCTCAGCCGGCCCGATGTATCCATCCAACTCCCAACCCCAACGGGCCTCACCCGTCCCACAAAACACACCTCCCATCACTGCTAACCCCTCCAAGCCTCCCAAACCCAAACCCAAATTCCAACCCATTTTGAAGTGCCCCAACCGCACCGCCATCCACCAACACTGCGCCACCGTCCGAACCTGCCGATTCTGCCGCACCCTAAAAGGCCACCCCTCCCACGACTCCCTGCGCGAAAACCATCCACACAGCCCGGCCTGCGAGCGCTGCGAGCGGCGATGCACCGTGGATGGGTGTGGCGCATGGTTTTCCCGGGGTGTGGAGTTGATCAAGCATACGGTGAAGGTGCATGCCGAGTGAGCGGAGGCGATGGCGGTGGAGGCGTTGGAGCGGTGGGAGGGGTGGTGGGTTTGGAGGGGATGGGGAGGAGGAGGGGTGGGAGGGTGATTTTGAAGCGGAAGTTGGTGAGGGCGCTGAGTAGCGGGGATGAGAGGGGATGGTTTTGCTGTTGGGAGAAAAGAAAAAGACAATACGGTAGGTTTAGATGGAGACTGAAGGTAAATATTGATGGTAGAGGTAAGTGTAGGAGTAAGTGTAGATGATAGATTTCATACAACTCACCCGAAATAGAATGATACCATATAAACTCATGAAACCAAACAAATGTGACATTACCAACTATACACCGTTCCTGTTTCTCCCCCCGCTCTTGCTCCGCGAAATATGGGCGCGCAGTGTCTTCTTGGTCTCGACCAAGCTGCGCTTGTTCTTGGACCGCGCCTTGCCAATCGTCATGAGGAAGTTCTTCTTGCGCGCCTTTTCCTTGTTGGTCGTGCTCTTGCCCTCGGCCTCCTTCTTGGCCTTGCGGATCGCTTGCGTCGACTTGTGCTCCTCGCGGCCCGGCTTGCCCTCCTTGGCTAGCGCCACCCGCTCCTCCTTGGTCAGCTTCTTGCCCAGCTGACCCGGCAGCTCAATGTCCTCGGCCGTGACACCGTCCTCAATGTGCTTGTCGATGAGCTCCTTCTTGCGCTTCGAGTCCTTGCCCAGCACCTTGTCCACCTTGGCTTCCCGCCGGAGCTCCTGTAGCTTTTGGAGATCGGCCGGCGTGAGGATGGACGTCGTGGCGAGCTTGGATATCCTGTTCGCTTCGGCCTCGTCGTTGTCCTCCTCCGTATTGACGAGCTCGGGCGCTTCCTCCGAGTCTCTCCGCTGGCGCTTCTTGACCGGCTCACCTTCTTCATCGCTGCTGACGTCGATCCACCCGGTTGATGACTCGCTGTCGGTCGAGCCAATCTCCCACTCGTCCGAGTTGAACCCATCGTCGTCCTCATCATCATCCTTCTCGGCATCCCCGTCCTCCAGCCCTTGCTCAGCCCGCCTTTGCTTCTTCTGCTCCTCTTTGTACTTCTCAAGCAACTCGATGCCTTCGATACCACCCACCTCTTCCTCGCCAAACTTCCGCTGCTTCACCTCGCCCGCGCGCAGACCCATGGTGGCCTCCTTTCCGCGGTACTTCTTCTGCAGCAGCTCGGGGTAGACCTCACGGTACAGGGACTGCAGGCCCTTGGACGCCATGACCACACCTTTGTCCTTGCTCTTCTGGTACATGACCAGATCCTGCAGCAGAGTCTCTGTCATGCAGAGCGGCTGCCGTATCGCCACCTCTCGAATCGCATTGATGCCTGCGGCTGCCACCTCGGATGCGGACGCCTCGGAAACGAACTCATTCGCGATCTTGACCACGAGCGGCTCAACCACGTCGGGCGGCACCAAGTTGTGTGTTGCCTGGGCCAGCGAGGCGAGAAACGAGGTGACGTTGAGTTGCTTCGGCGTCAGGTAGCGGACGAACCACGAGTAGAGCGAGATGATGGTGAGCTTGTGCAGGCCGACGAGGCGGGTCACCAGCTGCAGAATGAGAAGCTTGTTGTCGAGGGAGAACTTGTTCTTTGTGTTCTGCAGATGCTTCTGGAAGAGCTTCTCGGCGAAGCCCTGGGGGTCGTGAATAAGGTGCAGGGCCGAGAAGTTGAGCGGGTGCGGCGCATGCTTTTTGCGCTCCTGCTTCTTGACCTTTCCAATCGCCTTCTCGTACGCCTTGGCGCGCTTCTTGGTCTTCTTGTTGATGATCCCCTGATGCTTGAACTTCTTGATATCAATATCCTCGTCGCTCGACTCATCTTCCAGCTCTTCGCGCGCCTTGTCTCCACCGAGGAAGAAGCGGACACCGCCAACCACCACCTTTTCGTTGTCGCTCAGACACGCCTCCTTCATGACGTCGCACGGTCTTGCGTCTGTCCAAATCTGGCGGCGCCACAACTCGCGCGTAATGCGCGTGGCCCACATGCCCTTGGTCGAGGTGCGATCCGACGTGACGAGGTTGTGCAGCACCGTCTGGATGGTCCTGTTGAGCCGATGGTTCGTCGTCTTCGAGTTGGACTCGCGCAGGTCGCTGATAATCTTGGTGTAAAGCAGCGATCGGAGCGTCTTACTCGGCGTCGAGATGAGGATGGGGAACAGCGTGGTCAGCAGGCTGGTCGAGTCGATCACCTCCTTCCTCCGCAGCAGCACCAAGCTGCCCACGATCTTCTCCCGCAGTTCCTTGTCAAGGGTCGCATGGTGTTGATTCAGGAGCTCCTTCAAGTGGTTCGGAAACTCGGCGGTGACTTCGGGGTAGAGGTTGGCGACGTGGGCGACCATGTCGACGAGATCGTGGAACTTTTTGATGTCATCGCTCGAGACGGTCGAGGGCGACGAGAGGAAGATCTGCCGTTGCGCATCGTATGCGAGCCACTGCGCCGAGTCAATATAATGCGCCAGCGGATTAGAGAAAATGAGCTGCTGACCTGGTCGTAGAATTCTTGGGCGTAGGATCTGGACAAGGTCAGCTTCAATCATCGATCGACTATGGACAGTTGGGCGCGGGCGCATTGGTCGAGACACACCTCGGATCTCTCCTAATCTTGTACTGGAGATTCACCAGATCCGCCTCAACCTTTTCGAGCGCGGCGACCTTTCGTTTTACCATTTTGTCCTGCACTTGCGGCGTATCTGTTGGATGCTTCAATCTTGGTCAATCGAGATTTTTTCCACTGCTGCAGCTGCTTTGCTTTCCTTATCGTTATCGCAACTTTTTAGTGGGGCTTGAATGTGGGGGGCTGCGGGCAACCTTCAGGGTCTTTGAACGAACGCCTGTTCATCACATTGATTCCTTCCATCTCCACCACCGAAACATCGAACTTGTCTCACCACCTCTTCCTCTTCGGTCAATCTTCGGTCCCTTGTGCCCGGCTTTCGAGAGCAGTCATCATCGTTCTTTTCGTCGCAAGGAAATGACCTCATGTACCCCGACATGTTCCAGTCTCGCTCAGAACCTTGCCACTTGCTGGAGTCAACTTGCAAGTTTCGTGCCCGGCCCGGGGCAGATGAATCTGAAAGTCGGCGATGGATTAAAGGACGAAGCCGGCAGACTAAACGCACTTGTTGAGAGGCAAAGTCGCAAGAGCACACATCGGCTTTTAACAGTCCTGGCCGGGCGTCCACTTCGGAACTTGACTCTTTACGTTCGGCCCGGATCCTGAAGCCCAAACAGTTACGCAAGTCCAAGATGACGATGTCAACGTGGGGTATCTTGCCTACGGAGGTAATCCGGTTGCTAACTCGCTAACACTTGAAAACACTTGCATATTTTTCGACACCTCGGACACACGAAACGTATGCTTGAGAAGTTCCACGTGCATGGCCTTACGCAACCTTAGCAGGCACTTTTCTGTAGAGTCTAATGACCGTGCAATAGTGCGCAAGAAAGTTCCCGCAAGTCCACGCGGCAGATCAATGCTTCCACTTTCGAAGAAACCAGTCCCCAAACTAGCCGATCTGACGCAAAGTGGTTGCGTTTTCGTGTATTATGAGATCGTGGACTATAAGATGTCTTCGAGTTCTGCCAGAGAGACCACAACACTTGACTTACTTGCCCACGGACAGTCCTTATCAAGCAGCAAAATGCGCTACCGCTCGTTCTTCATAGGCTCTGTCGCAGCCCTCGCTGCTTCGGGGACAGCAGCACCTACGCCGGGCTCAGATGGATGCCCCAACAACGCCAACACCAATACCAATCCCAAAGTCCCGGACAACCACAACCAGAATGTTAACGCCAACCCGGGGCCTAACCCAGGCCCGAATGTAAACGCTGTCCCCGGTCCGGTCCCAATCCCTCCCGTCAACCCCCCCAACCCAGGTCCGGGCCCGAACGCCGCTCCCAACGTCAACGCCAACCCGGGCCCCAACCCAGGCCCTCCCGGCCCCCCTGGTCCTCCTGGTCCTCCTCCTCCTCCTCCTTCTCCCCCCGTCAACCCTAACCCAGGTCCGAACATCAACACCAATCCGGGTCCTCCGCCGAATCTAGGCCCTGGCCTCGCCCCCGGTCCTGCTCCCGGTCCCGGCCCTGCTCCCGGCCCTGGCCCCGCTCCCGGTCCGAACGTCAACGCAAACCAGGGACCGGACCACAACGACAACCAGGGCGCTCCCGCGAACCCCAAGGTCAACAACAAGTCTGCCCCCGCGCCCGCCCCGGCAGCCATTCCCCCTCCTCCGCCGCCGCCAGCCAAGAACCCGCCCGCCCCTCCGGCCGCAAACGCCCACCGGGGCCCCAATACTTGCAAGGCCGTCTACCCAGCGCTCCGCAAGCCCGGCGACGTGACCGCTCCCGTCGCCAACCAGGCCTACCCCATCCCCGTCGCCCTCACCGCCGCCAACCCCTCCGTCGAACTCGGCTTCTCCCTGCCCCCCGACGCCACCGACGGCAAGCAGGGCCCTTGCACCCTGTACCTCGACCTGTCCTCGCCTGCGGCACACGCCAACGGCGCTGCTGGTGCTGGTGCTGGTGCTGCTGCTGCTGCCGCGGGTCCGGGCCCAGGTCCTGCTGGACCTCCCGGCCCCCCTGTCCCCCCTGGTCCGTACACGATCAACGTGTATGCCATCGACGGCCCCGCGGCGGGCTCGTTGGTTGGCACGACGCAGGTGACGCCGGGCAAGGGGCCGACGGAGGTCAACAGCTTTGCGTGTGCGCCGCAGATGTGTTATCGTCTGGAGGTGGCTGACTCGACGGGCCATGCGATTGGTGCGGCGGGTGCGGGTGGTGCTCCCGGTGCTGGTGCCGCTGGTGGTGGTGCTGCTGGTGTGGATAGTAATTCGCACGCTGGCACGGGTGCTGATACCAATGGCAAGACCGACGGTAAGACCGCTGCTGGCACCAACAATGTGGCTGCGAACGCGCTTGTTGGGTTCGCGCAGGGTAATGCTGCGGGGACTGGGCTGGTGATGAAGTATGGCAATTGCTAAGAGCATGGAAGTTGAGAGTTCTCACTTGCCGCTGCCGGGTAGTTGTGTGTTTGATTCTGGGAGTTTGCTTTAGAAAGGCACCGCCTTCATTGGCTGGTCTGTTTTCTGGGAAGTTGGTTGGAACTTGGCTGAAGGCAACCGATGTCAGTTCGGGAGACAGCCCGGCGTTCAAGTTGGTCGGCGTTTGGTATTCAAAAAATACTCAGGCTCAAAATTAGACTTAGTTACTCAGGTAGTCAATGTTGGTTTTGTTTTCTTTGACCATTAGATTGTCCAGAGATCTCAAATCTTAGTGAATTGTCATGCCTTGAGCTCTTTCAGCTAACTCTGAAACTACCAGGTAAGTAACTTTGAAGACAGACAAAATTGCTCTCTTTCGATACCCAGCTACTAGTACGGCGTGCCTAGACAGATTGCCATAGCAGCAGGGAAAAAGTCCGAGCGGGAGTACCTAGTTGAACTCCGATATGGTGATGTTGTGTTTCTGATGGTATTACCTTTCTCCCAGGCTCCCGCGGAAGTAACATGCCATAGAAAACCAAGAAACTTGGAAACATGGCTGCGGGCCGAATTCCATGGTCCACAAAAATCAACAAATTGGAGCCGTCTACAGCCCTCGGGACCACAGTGGTTCGTTTTTTGACGGATTCACCTTGATGAATTTTCAAGAAAGGCTGGTAGGGGCTTCTACAAGAGACAGTCTGAGGTCCGTGATGATCTCCCGGTTTCGTGAGTTCTACGGTAACTCGCGGCCCGCGGCCCGCGGTGGAGCGAGTATTTCCCCTCATTGATCCCGGAAAAGTTCAGCCAAGCTAATGGTGTCGTGCATAGAACCCAGGAATCTGGCGAGTCTGGGTAATGATATACCCGGCCTCGCCAAATGCCAATCCATGACGAGCATGGGATGCAGGATGACATTGGGGTTGGTCGCAACAACTCATGCGATTGGAACGGTTCCGGAACCGAGCTTCAACGTGGTTATTTGATGCGAGTTGCATGTTGCCCGAGATCCCCGTGGCGTTAATCGAGATGGGCCTTAACAAATCTCTAATCCTGTGCTCGGTTTGCCGCTCCTCCCCTTGCAGACCCCATGCTAGAGGTTACATCGTACCATTTTAGATAGCCTTGGCCGCACATCGCTTCCGGGGAGGCCCCAAAAATGGAAGAGTTTGCGGTGTTTCTTGGTCGGTGGAGAGGCTTGAAGTTGCCGCTTTGACGTACCTAAACAAGATGTTAGCGCGGAGGGGCGTTTGGCCCGGGTGGCTTCTGAATACTTATATATATGAATCGAACATCAGACGAGGCAGCAGTGTGGTCAGTTCTTCACTCAGTCTGTGTAATACATCCCATCATGCTGTTCCGATCCTTGTTTGGCCTCGCCGCCATGGCGGCGACCGGTCTCGGCGCGTCGCTGCAGCCGGTTCCCAACTTTGGGTACAACCCGTCAGACATCACGATGGAAATCTACGTGCCCGACAAGGTGGCCCACAAACCAGCCATCATCGTCGCGGTAGGTATCCCCCCGTTGGTTGCTTCTCTCACACCTTGCCACTAACAACGATGCCCTCCCCGCAGCTCCACCCCTGCGGCAACACTGGCAAGAACTGGTACCACAACACCACACTGCCGTCGTACGCCGACAATCTCGGCTTCATCCTCATCTACCCCACCACGCCCCACATGAGCAACTGCTGGGACGTGCACAACCCGGCCAGCCTGACACACAACGGGGGCGGCGACGCGCGCGGCATCATCAGCATGGTCAACTACACCCTCAAGAAGTACAAGGGTGATAAGAAGCGCGTCTATGTTATGGGCTACTCGTCGGGCGGCATGATGACCAACGTCATGGTGGGGTCCTACCCGGACGTGTTTGAGGCCGGCGCGGCCTACTCGGGCACGGCGTTTGCCTGCCACCTTGGTATGTCATTGTCCACATGTTTCCACATTGAGGGATCCGGCCAGCTGGATCTGAGACGGCGAGTTCTGGTGTCCCAGTCGGCGGTTTTGCTGCCGCCGCCAGAACCCCTGATGCTTGAAGGAGAAGTGAAGTGAAGTGTGAAACGAGATGACTGACCGAATATGTGCTGCACAACAGGTGCGCCCGCCGCCACGCCGTTGAGCCCAAACCAGACCTGTGCCCAGGGCCTGACGAAGACGCCGCAAGAGTGGGGTAACTTGGTGCGCAATGCGTACCCCGGTTACAAGGGTCGCCGCCCGCGCATGCAGATCTCGCACGGCCTTGCCGACAACCTGGTGCTCCCGCAGCGTGCCATCGAGACGCTCAAGCAGTGGTCCAACGTTCTGGGCGTCAAGTTCAGCCACAACGTCACCGACTTCCCGGCGCCCGGATACACGGAAGAGGTCTATGGAAACGGGAAGAAGCTGCTAGGATTCTTTGCCGCGGGTGTCCCCCACGTATCAACGGTGCACGAGGAGCAGCTGCTGCAGTTCTTTGGCATTCTTTGATGGCCCTGGACCGTAGATCACGAATCTAATGTGGACTTTTACCCAATTTTCGCAACTTGACCCCTGAGGAGGATCGACTTGAGACGATGGCGGAAAATGCGGGGCGGATGTGACACGATAAACAAGCTTAACGGCGCAGCCGGCCTCAACCTGGCCTAGCTGGCCTATGGATAGGTGTTTTATTTTCCTGTGCCTGACATTAGCGCCAACTTGAACCACTACCCAGTAAAAGAGGAGATGGGGATTAGTGTGAATGGAGCATGGGAATGTCGAGGCGCTTCTTGGACGGTTCCTGAGGCCTGATGGATCATTCAATGGAACAATCCAACTTGTGGAAGTCGATCGGACTCGGAACTGGAAGATCTCAACCTCAGCTGTATTAAACAGCGCGTCGACGCATCCTGCTCGAGGCTGCATTCCAAAAGGCCAAATTCCCCATGTCGCCGAGATTCTGATGTTGTCGCCGTTAAAGAGTACGACGCCGCATCTTGCCGTCTTCAAGCTGTTGCGGCGCGGCTGCAGCTAATAACCTTAACCTAAAACCATCAAAATGGTCAGGGTTCACCTCGCCGCAGAGAAGCGTGAAAACCGACCGACTTTGTCAGCTTTGCCGTCTTGGCACTTACTATTCGCCGATACGAACTTGTTTAGACTTCGAGAGTTAGACCAGTAAGCAGCAATAATGAATGTGAATGCTGCGAAGGATCGGCGCTGAGAAGTTTGAAACAGATGAGAGAGCTAGAGCCTCACAGGCCTTGGGTTCGGGCTCGGGTATCTGATGATGTGATGAAAGCGTCGAGAGGACTCGGAGTCGGAGTTTGAGCACAATTGGACCAACAACTTTTTTTAATAATTGGCGGAGTTCCATTGGGCAAACTGAAACCCAAGAAAGCGGCGATCTCGGGATCTCGGGTATCTCAGATGTTAGGCCTTTGTAAATTTAAGTATGTTAACCATCGTGTCTGCCGGTTTGGTTATGTTACACCGTTCCAGGACTTGACGAGTCGAGACCCAACATAGAAATGCGATTTAAGTCAGGTCGCCGATTGAGGGCATGCTGCATCGGTCACTGGGCAGGGCAGCCAAATCAGGCAACCACCAAATGCTTCCCAAGGTGGCTTCCTTCCATCATCCCGTCGGTGCTTAGCCCTACCCACAAATCGTTCCAGGAATGCAGTTGCCTTAACCCACTGTCCGGAAAGTTGTTGCCTGTCAGGTCACAGATCGAAATCAAAGTTTCAAAAACCCCAATGCCTCCGGGTCGATTAGAGCGTTTGTTCAATTTTATTGACTACACTTTACTGAATCCCCGTGCCGAAATCAAACAAAACCGATGCGCAGAATCAGGCATCTTGCCATCTCGGCAGCCTCTCGGCCACTGATGCCGAGAATCGTTCCTCGCCCTAATTTAGTCTGACCTGGTGTGTCCAATTTGTCAACTGCGCTCCGTTAACTTACTTCTTGTCCTGGGGGATTAGACTCTCCAACAACCCGTTTTCTAGGGGTAAGGACGAGAAGATACGGCCGCAGGGACGGCTCGGGCAGGAAATATCGGTCATTCCGCGGCGTGATTACTCGACAAACGCCATACCGATACTAGAAGCCGTTGCAAACAACCCACCCAGGCCGACGCACGGCATAGTTCGAGACGCAGAGCGCGCCGGACTGTTCTCCGACACGCAATATCGCGGCGTATGCATGGAAGACGTCGGAGGAAGTTGTCCATGTGTCCAGCTCAGTTTCGACTCGGCGCCGTCTTTCCTGCCCCTCCTATTCTGGGAACACCAGGATCCAGGGCCCAGGGAAGCTAGTCCGGGCGGCCCGGTGATGATCGACATTGCCGGGCTGAGAAAATTGCCCGAGTGAGGTTCCCGGCAGAGGTGGACCGTGGACATCCTGCGGGCCGCCATCAAGACATCCAAAAACAACAACGCTGGTCGTGCATGCAACGGCTCGCCTGTGATCACCGGCCACATGGTTTCTGGGGGGCGGCGGGACGGCCCCATTGGCGCCAAGATCGCGCAGGGTCCAGTGTTTCACACGGCTGCGCGCCTCTCTGCAGCTTGACGCCATGAGCGGCACAGATGTCACTAAGCGGCGTGTTGGTCGCCTTGTCTATGCAGGGGTCTCCAAATACAGGCTTGCAGCATGCGCCGAAGCTGCATGGAAGCCGTCCAGAAGCCCGCGTGCAGTCCGGAGTTGCATTCGACTTTTTATACTTAGGGAGGTACCTGCAGAACCCGCCGTCTGACCCGCCAATCCCAAGTCCCCCGGCATCAGACACTGACTGCTCACCGACCTCGCCGTTTACCCCATACCCAGCCGGGCACTGCCAAGCCAGGTTCTCTGGAGCCGATGGACGGATACCTCCCGAGTGTTGTGCAGCCGATCCCCACAATGCGCATCGGGACCGACCGGGGTGGCTGACCAGGGAATCGGCAGTACATATCCTCGATCATTTTTGCACATTCCATGGCTGAATTCATCATCGGAATTGCCCGTTCCCCGATAGCAAACACGGAAAGGGCGCAGTCCTCGGTCCTGGATCGATATTATGCCCGTCGATACTCTGACTCGGCTCCGGCCAGGACAGGTTGCCAGCGTCTACCTCGATGACTTATATGGTCGTCATGTCGGCGTCGACGAATATCAACAATTGTCGCTCTCTCTACACTCCGGACCCCGCCAGCCATATATCGTTGCCCCCGCGAAGCCGCGCTCCGCCGAGATGTCTTTATCCCCTCCCGCCGCTACCGGGCCGTCCCCTTCGGGTTCCAGGATAGGGCGACCTCCCCAGTGGACCGTATCACGATCTCGCAAGCTCGCCAGACTCTATCTCTACTCGACGCTGTCAATCGAAAGGATTATCAAAGTGCTCGAGGATGATGGCTTCAAGCCGAGGTGCGCATTCGAGTGGCAGCCTTGCCCAGCTAAGACGGAGGAGCTGACCGGACACCAGGAAGAACTCGGCCCAAAAGACGATCCATAAGATGCTCGATAATGATCCCCGCTACCTACGACCCGAATCGCGGATCGAGATGAGCAAACGCATAAACAATCTCTACAAATCCCCCACACGCCGACGGAGGAGAAAACGAGTTTCAGTCCCTCGGCACTCAGGGGCCTCAGGATCCAGGTCCCTAGAGGTGCCTATCCCCTCTCTGTCAGAGCACTCGACATCTGACTGACACAATTGTTCCAACAGAGAGAAGACAGCCTTCCCGTCACAGAGCCTGCCGCCACTCCTGCATCGAGCATCAAAGGAGAAGATACCCCTGCTTTTGACTTTTGTGCCTCGCCAGAGCCGATTCAGGGTTTCAACCGATTTTCGGCTCCGTTCATGGGTCACGGACAACAGAGTTTCGATAACCCCGGGTCCGGCGACGATTACTCGGTCACGGTACACGATATCAAAAGGAGGGTATCTGACTGCTCCTCGCATTATGCCTTCCAGCTCTCGACACTCATCAAAGAGTTTACAATCTCGGTTGCTTCTGACGATGACCGGCCTTTCGGCCGTCGCCTTTCGGTAGCCATGAGCGAGAGTTCCGATCCCGGCAAACCTCTCGATGAAGCGCCCCCTGAGGCCTATGAAGCCTTTCCAGAACCAGGCTTTGCGCTTCCGGGAGACTTTCTCAGTGCGCACACGCGAAGCTGTGCTGATTTCCCGGGCCAGCAGCACGGGAGGGGTGATTGCTGGTGCTCCATCGCACAAGACACCTCTGCCGACGAGTATTCCTGGCTGCTACCCACCGGTGGGCTTAGTGAGCGCGCAAGATATGTTCTTCAGCACCCGATACCGGCGAACATCAACCTCTGCGACAGCTTCGGCAACACACCACTGCATCTGTTTGGCGCTTTGGAAGGGTATCGAGAGACACTGCTCGAGATGGTGTTTGCCTGCGATGGCGTGAGCTTGAGAGCTGTGAACACCGCTGGTCAGACGTTTCTTCACGTCCTCAATCTTGAATGGTTCTCGGATTTTGCGAGTCCCTCGACGCCCCTAAAGCAGCTTTTAGCTCACATTAGTAATTCATGCCCCGAGCTTGTATACGCAACCGACGTATACGGCCGCAACTTCTTTCACCGGGCCCATTCGCTCGTCCGGGACCCGACAGTCCTCGTCGCCCTCATTTCGCCCTTCAACCCGACGCTGGCGTCGCGGCGCGATGCATTCGGCTTCAACCCTGTCTCTAATACCCCTACCGATGACGAAGCGACCTACGTCCCTCCCCGTCGCACCGGCAGTCTTTCGCCCCAATTCGAGGATCTCGCCCGCTCCAGTACCGCAGGCCAACACCAGCCGTCCACCGACGAGGGCTCCCTCCTCGCCTACCATGCCCGCCTCCTCCAAGTCATCCAATCCTCATACAACGACCCGCACATCGAGGACACCGAAGGTCGCAACGGCCTACACTGCCTCGCCGAAGCAATAATCAACCAGCAGACCATGGACCGCCATGTGCAGGGTGTCCAGCGCAGCGCCACCTCATCCATTCGGCCCCATCTCAAACGCAAGCTCGACCCCAAAGAAGCCGCCGCCGCAGCATCCAACAGAAGCTCGCCCTCACGCGGGTTCAGCAAGTCCCCTTCCCCAGCCAGCACCACCCCTCCCGCCACCATAACCACCCCGACATCTGCAGCAGAAGCGACCCTCCCCACCCGCCTCCGCCACCTGCAATCCCTCCTCCACCCATCCATCGCCATCTCCACCTCCCACTACGACCGCCGCGGCACGACCCCCTTGATGGCCTTTGTCGAGCACATCCCCGACGCGCACGACGACAAGGCCAAGACGCTGCAGGCGCTACTCGAGACGTTGGTGCGCGCGGACCCGCGGGTCCTCGAGGCGCGCAACCGCCGCGGCGAGACGGCGCTGCTCGTGGCGGCGCGTCTCGGTAGAAAAGTGGCGCTCGCGGCGCTGTTGGAGATGGGGGCGAATGTGCACGTGCGGGATGTGGATGGGAGGGGGGTGCTGGAGGTGTTGGATGGGGAGGTTGGCTGGGAGAGGGCGAAGGGTGATGTGAGTTTGTATGCAAGGTTGGAGGCGTGTCGGGTGTTGTTGACGGGGAGGAGGGAGTGGGGAGTGGGGTATTGTGATCGTGGGAATGGGAGGGGGGTGGTGAGGGAGTGGAAGAGGAGGTAGTATTTGTGGATGTGGGTGAGTGTAGGATTTGAGGTTGTAGGAGTAAGAGGATATTAATATGAAGATCCGGTTATACAAACAATTGGATGGCTGGGTTGATGAAAATGTGTGTTATAACTTGTGACTGTGACTGGGTGATAACGCTGTGGCATTTAGAGGGAAGGAGGAAAATAAAGCAAAAATAGGGGAATCAGGGATAATGGGAGACGGAAAATAGGAGTAAAAACAGAAACACAAATCATTCCATCTCCCAAGGACGACCAGCTCCAGAGTCATCAGCCAACTTACCAGCCAGAGCCTCCTTTTCTTCCCTCTTCAACCTCTCTACCTCTTCCGTGCCGTGACCATCAACAAGAGTCGAAACCTCAAAATCAATAAACCTCACCCCATCCGACGTAATAAAAATATTAGACTTGACCACATCCCCATGCACAAGAAACCGGTGCAACTCATCCAGCGCATCAGCACACACCTCCAAGTCACCCACGCCCGCAACACGCCCATCGACCGCCTCAACGAGAAACCCGATAACCCGATCCGGGCTCTCCTCATAGACGTACCCGACCAGTTTCGGCGCTAGGTTACATTGGCTGTCAGCCAGGCAATGATAAGCCTGGAGCTCTTGTTTCAAATAGCGAAGCTGGTGCGGGAAGTGCGCGATCTTGACGAAACAAGTCCGCCCATCGTCAAGCACCGCCTTTGAGACGCGGTTCTTGACGTAGGTTCGGTCGAGGGTGAAGAGGTCGTAGAGCGGGTACCGATCGAGGCGGAGGTGGGATTTGGGCAGGGCGTGGGGGAGGAAGGTGTCGGGCTCACACCAGATGTGGTTGGTGGTTGGGTCTTTGTGGACGGTGAGGGTTGTGAAGGGTGGGTTTACTTGGGTTGGGGTTGTGCCATTCGGGGAGGAGGTTGCTGAGTTCTTTGATGACGGATGGGCCGTGGGTGCGTTTGAAGTCGGTTTCGGGGATGATAGAGGGGTCGGTGAGGGTGATGTAGACGACGCGGTTGAAGGGGCCGGTGGAGCGGAGGATGCGGTAGAGGGAGTCGTCGGGGCCGAGGTCGAGGGAGAGCATGGTGTCTGTGGAGGCTTGCATGGTGTGGGTTGAACCTTTTCCTGACATTTTTTTCTTTCTTTTTTGATATGTCGGTGCTGTGTCCCGTGTCACTTTCTCGCGAGTCGCGATGAACGAACTATGGAAAGGGTGGGGTGGTTGGAGAGTCCGAGAGCCGGTTTTGATCCGGGCATCCGGGCGCTGTTAAGTGGGTCTCAGAAGTTAAACCTAGTTTACTTGTATGTAGTGTAGAACCAGAGAATGGTGCTCTGGGGAAGTGGTGAACCTGTAGACTGGAGGTTGTGCCTGTCAGCTTTCAAGTCATGAATTTTGAAGCCAACATGTCACGACCAACACCAAATGCTTCGCCAAGTCCATGTCACGCCACATTGTGCTGTCTGCCTGAGGATACGAGGATCCCTGCCTAATTGGGCCATTTCCAGGGCAATCATCGGCCTTTCTCCTCCAACCTCAGTCAGCTCCATACTGTGCCAAGGGCAACCCACTCTTTACGACGAATCCTCCATAGCCAAGACGGGATCCCGGCAACATGGTTGGTTGTCACCAGGAGCCAAGATGGCCCATGGTCCACCGTCCCAACCTGAGACGAGTTCTCAGGCTCTCAGGGTTCTCTCGGAGGAATTCCGTTCGCCTGTCTTCATCTAGCTCTGCGATGGAGCCGTCCCAGGCTCGACAATGTGGACGCCCCGACTTGCCGCCGTCGACCCAACCGTGGCATCCGCCGGCGCGGCAGTGCTGTGCACCCTGCTGACGCGGCACCTGTCTTCTCAAGAAGCCGAGCTTCCGTCCGAGGCCCTGAGCTGGGCCATCCTGCCGGTTCTGTTTGCCCGGACGATCCGGCTGGATCCCGGCGCTTCGAACAGCGTTGCGTCCTCGGTCTCGCTATGGACGGTTGCTGCCAATATTGTCGCCGTCTGTTGTTACAGAGCAGAGATTGGCATAATCTACCTCATTGTGAGCATTCAGTTTGGTTGATTGACTCAGGGTATGGTCTAGACTAACTTAGACTTGCAGCCGGCCCTAACTCCACTGGTCCTGGTGGCTGAAACGCAACTATGGCCCGAGTCGGGGGACTCAAAGACGTCTAGTTTACGCTTCTCACCTCTCGCCAACACTCTCTGGGGCACCAGCCTGGTTGCTTTGCTTGCCATCTTTGCCTTGTCGGATTGGAATTTGCAACAGTCGGCTCTTTCGATCGTCCCGCTTGCGTCTCTGCTCGTCATCTACTTGGCTTTCGTACCCAGGACTGTTGAGCGGACTCTAAGCCACTTTCTGCCGTTCGTCGATATCGAGGAAGCTATTGTGTCTCTGTCATGGCGAGCCGTGACCATCTTGGCCATCGCGCTGGGTGCGCAAACTGTTGCCTTTGGGTTACCCAGCATTCGCATTGCACCAGCCTTGTTGCCGTTGGGATTAGCCAAGGCATCGTCGTGGTATTTTACCATTAAAACGGTTTGTCCTCTCCCAATCAAAACCACTTTAGTGAAGCTCACAGTCCCTAGGCTCGGAACACTTCATGGTGTCTTGCAACGGCCATAGTGACCTTTGGCTTCGTCGCCAGCCGCGACCCCTTCATCCAACATAGCGAAGTGGCGGCTATATCACCAGCCATAGCCTCCTTCTTCATCCTTGCTCAAATTATCTATATGCTCCCAAAGCAAGCAAAGGCGAAATCAGCCCTATGGATCCTCATCCTAGCCTCGCTCGGCCCGTACCTCGCGAATGTCGTTTCCATCAGAGTCGCACAGTCGTCTGTACAACCCAGCCTCGGCCACTCACAGCACCACCCTATCGAGACTTTGATTCAGAACGCCAGGGCCGAGTTTGAGCACCTACTGCAGCGCCAGTCCAAAACCTACGAAGCCGCGTCGCAAGAATACCGCCGCCGGTACCGTGTCGAGCCGCCGCCGGGTTTCGATGCCTGGTACGAGTTTGCCGTCGCAAATGAGTCGCCCATCATCGACGAGTTTGATTCGATCTACGAATCCGTGTCGCCATTCTGGAACCTTACAGGGAGTGAGGTCAAGCAGACCATTCAGATGGCGGCAAAATCGCGAGATAATACTGACGTCTGGCTGTGTACACTTCTACGGCAAACCGCCAAAACTCGCTGCAAGCATCCCCGCCGCACCTTTGACAGGCATATTTCAGATATGTTCAACAAGTTATTAGGAGATCTTGGTGGTGTGCTTCCCGACGTTGAGTTTCTCGTCAACCACCTCGACGAACCGAGGGTTGTGATTCCGCCGCCATCGGCACAGGATATGAACGGGGGTTTCAGAGTCACAAACCTGGGAGAGAGGCCAACTTGGGATGCAGTCACCAAGTTTTGTCCGTCTCAGCTAGTGGATGGTGGTAAGCGAGATGAGAACGCCGTCTCGACCTTTGGCCTTCCCCTCGTCACAAACCGCACTTCGGCCCTCGACCTCTGCCACCACCCCGAATACAGCACCATGCACGGCCTCTTCCAGTCCCCGACCTCGTTCCGCCTCATCCAAGGCCACGTTCCCGTGCTTTCACCCGGTGCACCTTCCACCATGGGCGACATCCTCTACCCCAGCCCTGCCTACGTCGTCGAGTCGGAATTCCAATACAACCCATCCCATGATCCCCCTTGGCACGAGAAACAAGACAACCTTTTCTGGGCCGGCTCGACCACAGGCGCCTTTGCCTCCTCACACTCCAAATGGTGGCACTTTCACCGCCAACGCTTCGTCCACTTTGCGCAGAATCTCCGCCCTAGAAAGCCGCACACCTATCTCCGTGCGGATCCTTCCGCCAACACCATCATCTCTTATCAGTCCTCTTTTCTCAATCCGCGCCACTACGCGGTGTCATTTACCCGCATCTTTCGTATGTGAACAGGTTCCCTTCCCTCTCACACCTCCGACATCTCAGTCAGGAGTCAAACCTTGTGTCTATTGCCAGCCAACCCCTAAACACCGCCCCTCAAAACCACAAACCACACAAACTAAACAACCAGCTAACCCCCCACCAACAGAATGCGCCACCCGAGCCTGCCGCTCCCAACACCACCACTTCCGCACAACCCCCTGGTCCCCCGCCGACACCGCCCTGCGCTCCAAACTCGTCTTTGACACCGACGGCAACGGCATCTCCGGCCGTTTTTACAAGCTCCTCGCCTCCCAATCGCTCGTGCTGAAACAGTCTGTTTTGCGCGAATGGCACGATGATAGGTTGATTCCGTGGGTGCATTATGTACCCGTCAGTATGGGGATGGAGGAGTTAGGGGAGGTGGTGAGGTGGTTTTTGGAGACGGGGAGGGGGGAAGGGAGGGGGAGGGAGATTGCTGAGGGGGGGAGGGGGTGGTAAGTTCTTTTTCTTTTTTTTTCTCTCCTTTTTTGTGTGTTTGGACAAAAAAGGGAAGAGGGTTGCTAACGGTGATGATTCTGTTGAACAGGTTTGCCAAGGCGATGAGGGAGGTGGATGTCAAGATTTATTTGTGGAGGTTGGTGCTGGAGCTGGCGCGGTTGCAGGATGAGGAGAGGGAGGCGTTGGTGAAGTAGGGGCGGTGGTAGGTAGGGAATGGGATGTGAAGTGATTGGCGTGGGTGTCGGGGCTGTACAATAGGCTGTTGGTATCTGTCCGGTTTCTTTGCATCACGGGTATAGAGACGGGTTTGGGTTTAGCGTGTGTTTAAGTGAAATGGCAATGCGCTCGCCCTAGCAAAGCTTCATCTGGGATTTGGGCTGGCCAACGGGGCTGGTTTTGACGGGTAAGGCCATCCCCCGTGAGATTTGCTGAGGATTCGAGACTCTGCATGTAGATAAAGACAGTGGTTGGAATATGTGGGTTATAGATGACATGGAAACGTTCCGATATAACGAATGATTCGAAAAGTGCGTTAAATGCCCTGAGCGTAATCCGGCTGTATAACTAAGGGAATAGAATGCTCTAGCCTCTAGTTCCGTATCATAACTCATCAAGTCTAAGAAAATGAAATACATAAACACAAAAGAAACGCTACAAAAACGACAGGGTATCCGCAAATATTCCGAAGTTCATCGCATGCTGTAATTCGCCCACTCCATACTTGGCACCTAACCACTCCACTGGGCTGTTGGGTCGGATTTTCATCGCCGGTTGCCGACAGCTGTGAGGCGAAACGATGGACTGGTGGGGTGTTTTGCGGGCGGGTAGCCGAGCTGAGATTCGTGCGTCGAGTTTGATGTTAGCGAAGCTGGAGGGCGTGATTCGTGATTGAAGATTGAAGCGAGACAAACGAAAGGTAAATCCGTTGTGGAGGGAGGATGTCTAATGAAAGGGGTAGGGTTGAGAGCAGTGAGGATGAGAGTGCCGAGAACGATGAAATAAACGTCATCGGTGGTGTGCGGTTAAAGAACAACCAGATCCACGTCTCGGCACGGGACGGGAAGGGAAAGAGTTCGGCCCGCCACCTGAAGGTTGATCGAAACGAAACAGCTCTTCCACGATGCGGGGCAGCCGGCAGGTGCCAGGAACCAGGAACAGGGGAACTGTGGGGTCGGATGAGAAAATCACCCCGCATTTCATCCGCTTGGCAGTTATTGAGCATACACCTGGTGTGAGTCTAATTTGGTCTCGCAGCAACACCAAAAGCGGCGTCGAAAGCAGCTACGGCAGCGGCTGCCCGTACCTTGTAAAACGGCTTGCAGGCGCCCGGGCGTGGGTGGAACTCGTGGTCTGGCACCCTCCCGTGAAGCGTGCCGTCGTCGAACATGTTTTGGTCCAGGAAGCGGTCGAGGTTGGCCGTCTGGGGAGGAGGGTTGGCGGTGCGAGTTCGAGACGGCACTTGGTCCGAGCGTCCAAGGGTTACGGACGAGGTCGAGGTCGAGATGCTGGGTGACGAGTTGGATCTAAGGAGAAGATGGGATTAGAAGAGAGACGAAGGAGGCAAAAAACGAGGGTGAGAGGGAAGGGATTGAAGATTTTGAGGTGTCGGTTATGCAAGGGCGATTGTTCGGGGGCCGGCTTACACGTTTGCAACCAGCGAGGAGTGACTGGGGGTGCAGCTAGCGGATGACATGGTGATGGAGATTGTTGACAAGAACAGGTCAGGAAGCAGCAAAATGGAAACTGTCCAAGGTAAATTAGCTTGGAATGATCGAGGGTAAGGACAGCATGGAGTGAAGACTGTCAGGAACTGTTGGGACATTCTTTTTATTATATCGAGCCATGGCGGGATTCGGACACAACGTCCCCCTTCCACGCCATGGCAGCCTTACCGGGGATACCAACGGCTGAGGCGTATGCTGTTGACGGGTCTGAGGGATCTGTTCTGCGATTCAAACGCCGCGATAGGCTGGAAGCCACTCTCCGCCCCACATGGTGGGAGTTCGATGCGCTGGCCACGGCTTGATTGGCCTTTTCTCGACGTCTTATTCTGGATGCCTCGTCTCCGCCCTCCCTGCGAACCACACAAAGTACACGTACGTGAGAGCGAACCACAACCTACCTCGTCCCAACACCAAACTTCCCAATCTGGAAACCAAGTAAACCCATGCAGCAGATGCCTCGTCTCCGCCCTTCCCTGCGAACCACACAAAGTACACGTGCATGAGAGCGAACCACAACCTACCTCGTCCCAACACCAAACTTCCCAATCTGGAAACCAAGTAAACCCATGCAGATGCCTCGTCTCAACCCTTTCTTCGTGTAGGATGTGGTCCGTGCTTTTCAGCACAGAACCCCACAGATATGTTCCCTTATCACTTACACGCTTCCACTTTGACCGACCGGTTTCCCGAAACGGATACTTTTACATTTTTCTTTCGCTTTCTCTTGTTCCGTAACAGATAACTTCCTAGGTACTGAATATACATTGTATCACCCTCCTTTAGTCAGTAGAGCATTGCTAATTGTGCCCGGTCAACCCGAGGTCTCCCATCCCCGTCTTCGTCGCCCCGGTTCCACTCGGCAACAGGTCAGCCCGCCCGAGGGATTCCCCGGTCCCATGCAGCCACCGATGACTCCGGCAATGCTCGCCGGCCGGGTGCATTATCACCGAGATCTAGACTCTTCCCATACTGCCGGCCGGCAACGGCAAAGCCGCCTGGAAGCCGTGCCCTGACATGCTGGGGAAGGCTGACAAAGGGCACGTCATCTGGAGCATGGCCGAGTCTGGACCCTCGTCCGAATCGGGTCTGTTGCAGGGATGGGAGGGCCGTTCGCTCTGTCGCCGTTTGCGGGTGGGTGCAGAAAACGGTAATTACGTCAGCTCACGTTACAGTTAACAAACGGAGCTGCACCGTCTGAGGTTAAGTTGTGAAAAGAAGCTTAATCTGACAGACAGCTGTCCCAAGTTGAGATGTTCAAAAAGAGTCAAAACGGAAGATACTCTCTCTGGTGAAATGCAAGGTCTACAGATTATTTACGCCGGTTCCGGCTTCTATCTAATACGGCCTCCGACAACTCTGCATCCACGAGCGCCGTCTCCCGGTCCAACAAGCCAATGACCTGTGACATCTTGGCCTTGCGGATGCCGGCCGGGATCTTGATGCTGGGTGTCACGGTTACCAATGGAATTTACATGACAATACCGTAACTGGTATCCCGCTGCCAGGCCACTTGATGCATGATATTCCCGATGCCAACCCAAGAAAAACCATCCAAAAACATGTCCGTCCAATGTCATCAGTCATCATCTCATCAAAACCCCCCATCACCCATCATGCATTGTAAAAGTGTGGGTGGTATGGCTGGGCCATCATTGCCGCTGCGCCGGCTCAAACGCCTGTTCGAACCGATCAATCTGCTGTTGCGCAGGGACAGTGTAAAGGCCGATGCGGCTATACGGGTCCGGGGTTTGCGGTTGTCCGGCAAGTCGCCCGTACGGTGAGCCATCTACCGTTGCTGGCTGCGCGAGGTAAGCCAAAAGTTGAGGCGATGGGCCGCGACTTTTGCTTCCGGAAGTGGATGTATTGGAGCCTGTAATGGACGATACGGCGGAGCCGTAACCGGAGGAGGACGGGGTGAGGACGGTAGTGGACTGGCTGGAACGGGATGCGTGTTAGTGGGAGGAGGACAAAACGAAGGGAAAGAAGGCTGCAAAAAAATGAAGACTCGAACCTTGAAGCTCTAGTCGGCTGCCGTGCATTGTTTGACTTTGCCGCCATTGTGTTCTTGTTCTCGTTGTCGAGGCTCGTTGTGGGTATGGACAAACGGAGAAAGAGGTGGGAGGGAAGAGGGCCGTTTTGGGATGAGGGACAGCGAACTGGAACTCCAAACCTTGTGCAAGCAAGACAAAGTTCGACTGCGATAAGAAAGTGTCGGTAAGGATAAATCGCTGGTGTCCCCTGGTAAAAAAGAGAGGTGAAGGTGCCTGAGGAGAGTGTTGAGATGGCATCCTGGGGAGGGGACCTGGGTTTATAAGGAAAGCCTGGAAGCAGCTATTCTGGGGACGAGAAGCTAAGTTCCGATGTCCTGGGGGGACAAGGGTACGAAGCACGGAGTGCATGCAAAGGGCATGGGAATTGTGTGCTGGCTGGGGGCTCTTTGGAGCGACCTGCAAACTGTCGCCAAGCAAGATCGCCAAGCGAACTGCCCAGGTCCAATTCCAACTGCTGCGGTGCGGCGGTGCGCGAGCCATAATGCGCTTTTCATCAAAACTCGCAATGCTCTCAGATCTCTGTCAAACCAAGCCTCCAGGGGAAAGACCCAACGATAGACCCTAACCCGATTGCACGTCCCCGAATGCAGACACCCCGACATGGATTGGATGGAGGGACGGGGGCGCCTCGGAACATGTACTTCCCACATGTAAGGTACATACACTACGTACCTGACACCTTGCGTCACTGGAGGTCCGCAGACAAGGCTTCCATGAACAATTTTAAGGCTGCATACCAAGGGTCGAAAAGAGGGTCAGCCATTGCTTTCTTTGTTCTCGAATCCAAGACCTTGGCCAATCTCACGTCCAAAACTGCAACCCCAACGTCGACCGTTCGGCCCCAAAATCGGCGACCCGCGCTAAGGACATTCGCCCGCCCGCGGCCCCACCTGCCTGCAAATGCACATTTGTGGAATACTTCCCGCATAACAGATGCCGATTATCGAACCAGCAACCTGGAACTTTTTTGTCTCGCCCACTTCTTTTGCCGGCAGACAGCATGTCCCCGGGTTGCAGACCACCAAAATTGTTGCTAAGAACCGTTGGACAGACAAGTTGTACAAGTACCCCAGTCTTCCGTACCCCACCAGCACGAGAGGAGCAAGAGCGGGTCGAAGACGAAGGCCAACGAGTCCGTACACAACGGTTCCCCTTCGACCAGGAAGCCGGGTCACGTCCGAATTCTGGTTGGCCGATTCTCAGGGTTCGAGTGCCGTGCCGGGGTGTCGCGGAGTAGACTGCAGGACCCACGTCCACCTGCTCCCGTCCCGACCAACAACGCATCCCATCATCCTCCCATCATCATGCACCCCATTATCCCGCTGCCCAGGTATCTTGGCACCACGCTAATTATTGTCCTGTAAGAGACCGTCCACTGATTGGCCGACTCGGACTCCCCAACTGTGCAAGTCTCCAGGCGCGACTGACCCACCTTGGGGATCCACACACCCTGACACCTTGCGGATGCGGATGCGCCCACCTTTTGGGATGCACCACCTTCCCTGCGGGCCGGGGCAGCACTTGGCAGCGAGCGCGCCCGGGCCTGCCGGGTTTGCCGGGTTCTTGCATTTGGAAGTTGAGACCTGATGATGCAACACATCCTCGCAACCCACTGGCAATTGTTTCTATGTTTTAGGCATCCAAGAAGCGGTCAGGGTCCAAGGCCATCTGTGATGGCCGGCAGCCCTCATCTCTCCTCGACAAGGGCGGCACGAGGCACGAGGTGATGGTAAAATGGGATCGAACATGGATGGGCTGCTCCTTGCTACTTGCACATACCCGAAACGCAAGCGCGACAAGAGGGGTGAGCGACGAGAAGGAGCATGGGACAGTGAAATACAGTTGTAATGACACAACGGGTTTTGGGGTGTGCAATGCTAAGTAATGTAGGTTACGGTAACTTCCCCCACCACTCTGTGCCACGTCCGAAATTTCTTGCTCAACTCACCTAACCCACCGCAAGCCATGGCAATCTGTGCGATGCACCATCATTGGGCCAAGGCATCAGCGTGCGCGATCGGGAGAACATGCGATGATTCGTATAAGACCACTTGGCATCCCGACCCAGACCATAAAAAGAAAAACATAAAAATAACCCTTATAATCCGTCTGCCAATTCCCCCGTTCTTACTCTCCACAACGTATCCACAATCGGCCGCCTCCCGATATAATTAGGTCTAGTCCCTGCAGCCAACGACATCAGTAAGAGACCCTCGTGGGTGTCCCTCTTCCGAAATACCCTCAATTCCCTCGTCACCATCAGGCGCACATGCGCGACTTTGCACAACATCGAGCCCCCCCTTTCCGTGATTTTTAAACAGTCTCGAAGAGATGGGAGACCCCACCCGGAACCGGCCCGCCGCGCTGCGCTGTGGATACCCGCCGACCGCGAGCAAACTGCCGAGTTAGGCACCCGACGTATATGGAACAGGCCCAGGCTAGCGGGAGCCTACAATTGTGCCGCCCGGTCCCCGGGTGCCCGGGCCCGAGGTTCATGAGCCGGCGGGTGGCTGCATCTGCCGTAGCTGGACGTGCGAGCGGGCGATAGGAGAAATCCGGGTTGCTGGTGCCGTTGGTGTTGCACTTTGTTGCACTGTGTGTTTGTGTTGCGGCCAGACAACCCGGAACTCGGGAATTTTCGACTCGTCAGGAACCTGGCAGATAAGGTTGTCAACCTATCGATTGGGGCTCGTGAGGATATCGGATGAGGACGGAACCAACCCCCAAGCGAGCGGGTACGGTACCACGCCGGCGGGTTGGAATCTCCACCGTACGTTTCACGGTGCTGTGGTGTGGTGATGCAAGCCTTAGGGCTTCAGGGATCAAGGTGGAATCCGACCTCGGCAAGTTTGTGGCCGGTTAGCGGGGGGACTTCATGGAGAAGCAAGATATTCTCCGAGTCTATGGCCAACACGCTGTCGTGTCCAGTCAAGGCAGGTCCAACGAGCGACGAACAACGTGTTGTGAAACCTTGTGTCTTGCCCTCCCCTCGCAAGGTAACAGCAGAGTCATGGAACCACGACCGGGCTAAGACAGTGCCTCCTGCCGAAGAGCCGCTCGGTTCTAGACAGCGTCAGAAGGCCGATTGTGGAAACACGCGATAATGGTGCAGACGGTCAGAGGCCGCCCTCGTCAAGTACCATGTACAACGTCGCGGCAAAGGTGTACAAAGGTAAAGCGATCTGTTTCAAGTTAGCCGCCGGTAAGAGGGAAGTAGGTACGCGAGACTTCTGCAAAGCAAAAAATCTGAAGGGAAATTTAAGATGCAAGAACCGAACCAGGCAAGTCACGCTTGGGTTTTCTCGAGGTTGCTCCTGCCGATTAACCAGAAGGAGGAATAGTCGTGACTTCTAGCCTTCCTCGCCGAGTACAAAAGGTGTGTTGCTGATCAGCAAGGTAAATTATAATGACCGCCCAAGGCGTGCCAGGACCGAGCCGCCTGGAGCCCCGTCATTTGAGCCTCTCCACGGCGGACAACGCGTCGTTGACTCCTTGGAGCCACCCCGCAACACGAAGTTTCAGATTCTGGCATCCCCTGTCATCCCATCCGAAACAAGACGTGGGATGACATCATTTGTGGGGCAGAGCTTCAGACCAGTCTAGACTTTGACCCCTGCAATCCCACCGATTGCCGATTATCCCCAGGCCATGCGGGGTGACCCTGCCGAGGGTCCCTGACTTTGACAAGGCGTGCCGGCGCCCGACCTTCGTCATGGTCCAGACCCTGTCGATCTTCTCCGGCTCGCAAAGATGCAAGTGATCGATTGTCAAAAGAATCGTTTCTCCTCGGACTCTTAGCCATCCCCGACCGTTATTACAGGATTACGCTAATCCCAAGACCTGCACCTTCGCGTCGCGATCAATGAGCTTGCGGATTACGTACCCTCCAGGAACTCGGTCAGCTAGGAACACAAGCTCACGGGACCTTGACATAATTTCCCGCGCCTTGCTGTTGCAACTGGTGACCACTAAGGAGCTTTCGGCGGGAGCTGCTTCAGCGATGAACTCTTCGGCTGTTTGTTTTGTCTTCATTCCCCACAATAGTTCCTACCGGACATTCGGTAGTGTGGGTGCACAACCCTCAGAGCTCACCTCCCGCAGTGTACGCAGACGTTCCGGTTGCACCAAAAGATTTCAGTCCCCGCACAGGCATGAGAAATTGAGGCTGCACCGCCAAGCTGCAGTTCGTCATCACAGCCTGGTCCTCGATGACGCCCAGAACACCATTATTCACTTAGTGCACCATTCCGTCCATTCCCAAAAGTCTCGATCGCTCGGCCCTGCCGGCCGGGCCCTGATCGTCGAAGGATTCCTGCCCCAACGCATCTTGCATCTTGGCAACGCCAATCACGGACTCTGAGGAGAAGGGCAAGGCGCACACATTATCCCCAGCCTCGACTCATTTCTTTGTTCGAGTCTGCCTGCCCTGCGGATGTGGGAACAATGTGTTTCAAGTATCGCCGAAACTGCAAGTTTCAGCTTCCTTGGACATTACAAGTTGAAAACGGAGAAGCACACCGTTATGAGATTACAATACCGGGCTTACCGGGAATACCTGTTTGTTACCACAGAGTTGCAACCACCGTTTTGAACGCGACAGCACCTCAGCGGATGCACCCCCTGCAGACGCGCTCACATCAGTCGGATGTGCCCAGCATTTTATCAGAATGAATGAGACGAAAGCCCTGAGTATCATAATGTTGAGAGAATTAAGACAAAAATGCAAAAGATCAGGTCGTGCCCGGAATCGAACCGGGGTTGCCGGAATGTTCTGAAGGAATCAGAATCCGGAGTGATAACCGCTACACTACACAACCATTTCTGGTTGGATGATGAACAGGCCATCGAAATTCTGCTTATCTAGAGGCTTCACACATTGCAACCTTTTTCCTTCGACTGACATTTCACCATAGACCCCAATTTGCATTTATTGTAGTATTATTATTATGCTTACACATTTAATATCGTTAATCATTCTAGTAATTATTATTATTATTATTGTTCCTACACCGATATGCCCGTGGGCGCGCCGGTCCTTCTACTGCTATATACAAAGGAAACCGTACCTTATAGGCCGGATAAAAACCCCTGTCTACCCTTAGACCTTCCTGACTGATTCCAACCTGTTACAAAGGAAAAGAAGGCCTATAGCCTTCGAGGGCCTATTAGCCGTCCCCTGTTTCTAGCTCTAGCCGTCTAGCTAGCCTATACTCCAGTAGCCGGCCAGAGTCCATCAGCCAGCCTAGAACCTTCCTTGCAGTGCGTACGCTCCGGGCGCCTACCCCCCGTAAAACGAGTTGTAGGTCCCGTTGTGACCTAATCTCACTGGACCTCCAGGGCCTTGGGCCCACTGTAGGGCACCAAACCACTAAGTGCTCAACTGTTTCCCTTCCTTCCCCGCACTCGCAACTAGGGGTATAGACCCCCGGGACTTTGGCCCTAAAAAGGAAGTCCTTAAGGCCTATAACCCCTGTACGGGCTTGGGTTAGTAGGGAGCTCTGGGCCTTCGTAAGCCCCTCGTGCCGCTTGAGGGCCCTGTTGGTAAAAAGGAGGGCTGGGGGGTCCTGGTCGGCTAGCCGGCTAGCTAGCCGGCTAGTTGACTGGCCCTCCCAGCCTTGCTTCCACCGGGTCTCCCAGGCTAGCTCCACCACTTCCTCAGTGGTTAGCCTCTTCCTGCCCCTCCTCTGCAACGCCCACTGGCCCACTACGATAGTGGCCCTCTCAGTAGCCGTTGGCTCCTGTGGCCCCGCTGGCTTCTTTCTGCCCCTGGCTCTGGGCCCTCTTCTGAACCTTCTATAGATCTTGTTGCAAGCCTCTAAGACAAGCTGTTCCGGGGGTATCTTCGGGGCCTCCGGGCCATTCTAGTAATTATTATTTCCTTATTTCACTCTTTGCTTCCCCAGACCACCTCCCATCTCACGAAGCCACCGGCTGCCCCTTTCTCCACGCAACGCCGTATCTCTGGAGCACCCAGATGAGGGGAGCGCTGAGGAAGACAATCGAGGCATAAATGGCAAAGCACCCGGCTGGCCCAATGTTCTCGACCATCGGCTGTAGGATTGCGACGGCTCCGCCTGCGCTGAGACACCGCACCAGGTTGCTGGCTGCTTGTGCTGTGGCCGACCGGTTCATGTTCAGGTCTGTCAAGAGCGTTCCGCAGAGCTAGGTCATGTCAGAAGGTAAACACAGTCATTGCGTCCCTTTTAAGTTGAGCTCACCGTAAAAGTAGCCGCTGTTGATGTCCCTGTCAGAAGCTGCATGACGAGCATGACGGCGATGTGCTGAAGAGTGTTAGTTGGCAGGCTTGTAGACTCGTGGTCAGCACTCACCCCATGAAACTTCAGTGTCAAGCCATAGCCAATGATGCCTAGAACCGTGATTGCACTTAGCAGGTATATCCCCCTGAGCCGGGTCTTCTCGAGCGGAAACTCGGGCGATTTCTTGTCGTACTGCGGCCCCTGACTCTGCGACAGCCGCGCCACCGTCCGTCGATAGTTCCAGTCGATGAATTTGCCTAAGTCTAGTCAGCCAGGTAACCGAAGACGCAGTCCCAATTTTAACCACTAACCTGCACCATATGAGCCAAAACCACCGCCCACTCCCGACGGGAGGTAGATCAGCCCGGCCTGCAGGTAATTCAGCCCGTAGAGCTCAACGCACTGAGCATCCAGAGACGTCTGCAGTGCCGCCTTGACTGCATAGTTGATGGCAGTGATGAGGATGACCACCAGCGAGCCCTTGTTTGCGAGTACTGGGAGACATGCCAGGGGGTTGGGGAATCGGAGCTTGCGCTTGGGAAGGGTCTCCTCTTGTTTTCCGGTCGCTTCGGTGTCCTTGGCCTGTCTCCTCTTCTGGATGACAGAAAAGACGGTCTGATAAATAAAGCCCCTAGGCCTCACGCTCCCATTGCCAACAATTTTGCGTTGCGTCTCGGGGAAAAGCAGCATCATGACCACAAAATGCGAACCGGTGAGGATGACGAGGAACCAAAAGATCCAGCGCCAGCCCATAGCCTGGGTCAGACCGCCGCCAATGACCGGCCCCAAACTCGTCGCAAAGTCGGTCCTGTTGGCGTCAGTTTTGCTGTGAACAGGAATGGGGCAGAACCACAAACATGAGAAGCAGAATCCCAACAAACGACCCCCGCTCGTCGATCGTCGCGATGTCGGCAATAACGCCGTACGCAGCGCCGTACATCCCTGAGCCTCATCAGCACAAGTTTTATACTTTTCCTGGCGCCCGAGTAGACCTACCGCTCGACCCGGCACTCTGCACCATCCTCAACACTAATAACGCGGCATACGCCTGCTGCAGCGCAATCCCGATGTTCGCGCCAACCATCAGCGAGAACATGAGCGCATATACCGGCCGCCGCCCGCCCCTATCCGCCTAGACATCAATGTCAGTCAGATCCTCATCTTTGAACACCCCCATCCACTTGCCCCTTGCCCCTTGCCCCCTGAATCCCCCAACCACCCCAAAACAAACACCAAAAGGCACCAAAGAAAACCGAAGGGAAAAAAAACGTACCATATCCCCCATAAAAGCAGGCGCCACTCCCGCCACAACCAGGTACGACGTAATCGTCAGCTGCACCAGCATCAGCGAGACACCCATGTCCTCAGAAATCCGCGTGAGTGCCGGGTAGTAAATAAACGACGAGAGCGTCGAAAACATGGCGGCGAGGGCGGCGGCGAGGGCTATGAGTGTCTTTTGCGGGCGGGTGTAGATTGAGAAGGGGGGTTCGTCTTCTTCATTTTGGGGTTCATTGCTGGTTGGTTGTTTTGGGTGTGAGGATGGGGTGGTGGTGCCGCTTGCACGGGGGTCGATTATGGTTGATGATCGTGAGGGATACTTTTCGTCGGGGATGGGGAGGTCGGGTATGGAGGGGAGGGAGGATGTCGTGTCGGATCGGGTCCGTTGGTCGGTGGATGGCCGGGGTTTGAGGACCGACGTTCCCAAGGCGGAGGCAGGGAGGGAGGATGTCGTGTCGGATCGGGTCCGTTGGTCTGTGGATGGTCGGGGTTTGAGGACCGACGTTCCCAAGTCGGAGGCAGGGAGGTCGGTGATGGCCATTTTTGGAGGGTTGTGTAAGTGTGATTATCGCACTCAGGCCCAGGTCATTAACGAACGGATTGGCCTGGTGAAGCAATCCCGACGGCGATGCTAGGCATGTTGCTCGTTGACCCAGGAGACAAAAAGAAAAGACAAATCGGCCGGTGGGCGGCTGCTATTATTACTACGTATTTCTGCAGGTTGGCCAGCCCGACCTCCTTTGCGGGCCGCGGCTAGTGTCAGCAGTGTGTGTGTTTTGGTTCTCCGGCACTCGGGGGGGCACAGGCGGCACCGGGTCGGGGACAGGCGGTGTAAGTATCCCGTGCGAATCAAAACGCGGAATTGGGCTGATGGGCGGCGGGGGCGACAGGAGGATATGCACGTCGCCCCGGCAGCGGGTGCAGTCGTGGCAGCCTTCCGGTGCAGTCATCCGAGATGCAACAGGCTCGATGCAGAACCCCCGCATGGTGACATTGCTGCATGCATAGGGCAGCAGGGCGGAGAACTCTGTGTGGGCCGTTGTCTGGACTCTAAGTTGCAGGACGAGCATGATGGGCCTCTGGCGGGCCGTTGCATGAAACCAGCCCACGGGGCAAGATGAAAGTTACGGCCGGTGACAGAGCCGACGCAAGTTTAATGATCGATCCGTCCGACACCAGAGTGTCAACTTGAACGTATCTTGCAAAAAAAGTAATATTATTAACCCATTTCCACCAAGGTGGCCAACGTACTCAGCGGCTTGCTTTTCTAATCCTTCAACTCAATCCTCGAGCCGAGCATGCCTTGTTGTTGGCAGCCAAAATGGGATTCATCGCTTAGAGCGTGGTTGAAGAACCCCTTACAGATGAGACTGCGGGTTACTTTTCGCGGCCTCTTCTTCCTGCACACGCTCCACCAAAAGCCGCATGTTGCTCACAAAACTGGAGATTGTTAACTCAAGTCCAGCTTTCTGATGAGACGTGCACTTACATCTCACGCAGCTTGGAGTCCTGGGGGTACAGGACGGACAGCAAGATCTGGTTTCTCAGCATGTACAGGCTGTTCCGGCTGTCGACATCTTCTTCGGGCTCGGAAATTGGAACGCGCTTCCAGTACTCCTTCAAGTACGGCTTTCCGAGCGGGTATCTCGGGTTACGGAAGACGCCAAGGTCGACTACGTGACTGTCAGCCTGTTCAGCGGAGGGCCACACTCATCAACATACCTTCGTTATGCCCCCACATCGCACATGCGTCGTAAACGCACACAGTCTCGCCGTCGTTCATGTACTTGACATTTCCCGGCCAGAGATCCGCATGAATCAAACACGGGGTGACGGAGCGGCCATCACTCTCCAGCGGGCGGAGGTACCGAGGCAGCACCTTTTCAAAGAAGAGGGGGCGCAGTCTCTCAAGCTCCTCATGCGGCTCGCCATTGTGAGCCGCATCCTCCTTATCGAGAAAGTCTTCCATTTGGCGCGTCCAAAACTCCTCCCAGGTGCCGGTCCAGCTGTTGTCCTGCTCAAGGTTGCCAAAGCGTGTGTTGACGGGGAAGCCGAACTTGCCCGTCGGGCAGTTGCCCATGCTGCGGCTGTGGAGGGCGGCGACGGCAGCCATGTAGGTGTCGGGGTCCGGGATGTCATCCTCGACCATCTCGATGAACTCGGCGAGGAAGAAGTGCGTGTCGGGCCGGGATGCGTAGGTGCCCATCGTGACGGGGCGTGGGACATGCTCGGGGATGAACTCGTAGGTTGCGGATTCTGACGTGAAAGCCGCTTCCATCAGGGCGCGGCCCTCCTCTCCGGCGGCTTCCTTTTCGAAGAAGACCTTGGAGCCGCCATCGGGCAGTTTCACCTCGATCCTGTAGGTGTTGCAGTAGTCGCTCATGCCAGAGGGCTTGACCGAGACCACCCTGCCGCCTTCGGGAAGAGCTTGGGAAGCGTCAGCAGCTGATTCAATGCAGCACTGCAGTGGGGAGAAGTACCAGCTAGGAGGTTGGCATCCAGCTTCGCGTCCACATCTCTCACGTCGATTGCCATGGTGAATCGCAAAATCGATGTCCCTACTCCTGATAATCCAATCGGCAATCGGGGTGAAGTGCAGTGAACTGTGAAACAGAGTCCGAACAAGACTTTGGGGGCCCGGAATCTTTAAGCGGCTGCGGGGTCCGGGGGCCGTTGGTCTTCACCTCGAGATGCATCCCTCTGCTGCATCTCTGTGCCGCTTGCGGCTAGGCCGGGTTGTTGGCCCAGGCTGCTTGGGATGACGGCCAATTGATGGGGTCGTTTCGAGAGTCAGCCCCCGACCTGGTCGCGTGCGCAGCTGTTGGTTTCAGTCCCTCTTGGCCAGCCCGAGTTCGGCACGCCGCATCTCACAGAAACCAACGTGCGAGATAAGAAGGGTAGCATCTGCCACAGTTTAATTATTGCAAAAAAAAAAAAAATCTTAATCGGGCAAGTTAGGAAGAAAGACGGGAATCCCCGTTCGCAAAGAGGGATTCCGGGAAGGGCCAATGCAATCAATGGGTATGGATCCTGCGGATTTCAGCAGTGAGCGCCTTCCCTCCCCCAATTCCCAATCGAAATTCTCAACTGCTTGATCTTTCTTGAATTCCGGCAAAACCTGGCTCGAGATACATCTTGAAACTTGGGGTTAATGACCAGTGGTCCCAAGATGAACCGAAAATCAGGTAAATCCTTTCATCCCGTATTTCGGGTCTTTGGAACAGTCCTTGTCTCGGACGACGAGACAAATCCATTTGTTTCCAGCGGCGCAGATCAATGGCTGGCCCACCACAAACCAACGCAGCGCCGTGCGGCACTTGAGGCCCGGCCGGTGGCCACGTCGCCGTTTCATGCCCGCAGTCGTCATGTACAGAAAGCAGCTTCGGCCCGGTAAAGAGCAAAAGTCAAAAGAGCCCCCAAAGGTCAACAGGGCCGGGCAGACCTCGGACTGTCGCAGCAAAAGGTCTCAAACGCCAAATCTCGCCATGGCTTGGCCACGGGCAATGCCAGTGATGGCTACCTCGGGCCATCAAGTCCAGCCTCTGTACTAGAGACGTCTGGACTTTGACTGTCCATCCCCGGAGCCCATATTCTTTCCTCCTTTCCGACGAAAGCTCCATTCATATTCATGAACGCTGTTCCCGCCCATCTTTACCCTAAAATTTTGCCTTCCGAGTTCGAATTCGTCTACTTGCGACACCAAGTGAACGTCACCAGGGTGGTTGATTATTCTATGATTTCTCCCACTGACAGCTGAACATCGGTCCCATTGCCAGCTGTAACGTAGAAGAGTCTGCGAGGGAACCGTATCATGGCTGCGCCGCAGCTTGCTCATCATGTGAGCCGTCCTACTGATTACCTCTTTCACGACAGGAACTGACAAGGTACAGGCCCAAACCTGGCAATCCTCGTCAACGCCAACGTGGCTGCCAGAGAAGGATAAACTAAGAGTCCCTACCCTCCCCTTACCGGCGGGCCAGGACCCTTTACCCTCGCCAAGCGGTCTCCGCGGCAGATTGCAGAGCTTCCGTCGAGGTACATCTCCAGCCCGCTCCAAGACTTCTCAGTCACCAGATAACGCCAAGGGCGCGCTGGGACTGACACTTCTGCACGAACCATCGGAGCCAAGGGTGGATTTCATTTTTGTATGTCCCTCTTCACCAGTCGTGCGGCTAGCAGTCCATGACTAACTGTCTAGGTGCACGGCCTAAACGGTGGCTCAAGGAGGTCATGGAGCGCCTCGTCGGATCCTTCAACTTTCTGGCCAAAAGAATGGCTGCCGTCTGAAGCCGGCTTCCGACATGTCCGCGTCCACAGCTTTGGCTATGACTCGGACTGGACCAAGTCGCAGCAGAGCACTCTGACCATCCACGATTTTGGCCAGGCCTTGCTGGCAGATTTGTACAATTCGCCAAACTTGAAGAAGAACGGGAATGTGAGTGGCGGGTTGGATACAAGTCCTTGGCAGATTAGCTAACTAGGATCGTGTTCATCATTCAGACGCCTATTGTGCTTGTCGCTCATAGCATGGGAGGTTTGGTTGTCAAAAAGGTAAGCCTCAGAAGCCCCATTCAATTGGGGACTTCATACTGACTCTGACAGGCATACCTCCTCGCAAGGAGAGATCCAATCTACGCCGACATTGCAAGCCGGATTCACAGCTTGTACTTCCTAGGGACTCCCCATAGGGGCGCCGACTCAAGCAGCTTTGTGACGACGTTCATCTCCATGTCCATTGGCTCAGGATCCAAGGCGTTTGTCAAGGAGTTGATCCCGGGCTCTGGGACCCTTCAAGTGAGTCCTTGTTTACAGAGGAAGACCCCCGTTGCTGACAAGTCAGGCTATCAACGACGAATTCCGGCACGTCTGTAACGACGTCCGCCTGTGGTCATTCTTTGAAGGTGTCCCAACGGCGGCCGGGCCAACCAACGTTATGGTTGTCGAAAAGGAGTCCGCCGTCATGGGTATGTCGTTCCAAGTCTGTCTCCGCCACTCTGCTGACAACTACTAGGATTGCCGGGAGAGCACACGCAGTACCTGCAAGCTGACCATCGCCGCTTATGCAAGTTCGACTCCCTGGAAGACCCAAACTACAATATCCTACTCCGCTGCTTCAACACTACAATTGAAGAGATAGAGAAGCTGTGTAAGTTCACAAGCTCCCAGCGCTCGACGCAAAACTCACATGCCCAGACATTGCCGACAAGTTCGAGAACCATCGAGCCCAGATGAAGCAAATTGCCCAGGCCTTCGACGTGGCAGAGCGCCCAGATGCCGACTTTATTAGAATGCTCGACAAGCTGCACTTGGGCTCTTGCGAGTGGCTCACAGCACACCCTTCCTTCCGGGACTGGCTCCAGTGCGACATCATGGACGCCAACCCTACGATCAAAGCCATTACTTCGGGTCCCTCCAAGGAAGTTCCTCGGTTCCTATGGCTCAACGGTCCCCCTGGTTCCGGCAAGTCCGTCGCCTCGGGTCACGTCATTAGGTATCTCGAGTCATACAATCTCGACTGCGCCTACTTCTTCTTCAAGAGCAACGAGAAGCCCAGTCTCACCCAGCTTCTCCTGTCACTGGCACTACAGATGGCTGAGTCCAACTTTCAGATCCGGCACACCTTCTTGGCCATGATGGAAGAGGGCGAGTCTGTCGACAGCCACAGTGACCATATCATGGTCTGGAACAACATCTTCCTCGGACGCATCTTTAAGATGGCCTTGTCGCAACCGCAGTACTGGGTTATTGATGCGCTCGATGAGTGCTCCTCGCGGGCCCTTGGGACGTTGATGTCCATGTTTGCGAGGATCGAACCATCGGTCCCTCTGAGAATCTTCATCACCAGTCGCCCCAACGGCCACGTTGAACGTCTACTCAACCAGGAGAGAATCATGAGAGCTGAGATGCATACTGGACAGGCGGAATCACTCAAAGATATTGACGCCTTTGTCAGGTCGAGACTATCGCCGAGCATCATTGAAGACTTCAACGAGGAGGAGGGCGACCTGGTGGCCGAGATTATCGAGAAGTCAAATGGCATCTTCCTCTGGGCGTCGCTGATCATGACACGCCTGGATGAGGCCCACAGCATCGAAGCAATGCGCAAGACACTCAACCAGGTGCCTACCGAGATGAGCGGTATGTACAGCGGTATTCTTGAGAGCATCATCGAATCACCCGACGCCGACCTGGCCCACTGCGTGCTAAAATGGGTCGTCTGTGCGAGGAAACCCCTGACTACCGAAGAGCTGAGAGAGGTGGTGCGGCTGGATATCAACCAGACGCTGCGGACGTCGGACAGATTCGCCCAAATCTGCGGCAACCTGATCACGGTGGACAACAACCTCGTCCAAGTCATGCATCAGACGGTCAAGGAGTTCCTCACGGGTAGCCAGTCAGACTACTACATCCCTCGCTCATGGTCTCACACCCGAATCGCAGAGCTCTGTCTGCAACATCTCAACGGACGCAACTTCAGCCCTCCCAGGACCCGGCGGGCTCCGGCTGTTTCGTCCAAGAGCAACAGTGCGAGCGACTCGGTCTTTGACGACTACGCCTGCACCAACTTCTCCTATCACCTCGCACACTGCTCACCCTCGGAGTCAACTCTCGAACTCCTCCCACCCCTAGGAATGTTCGTGTCGTCCAACGTCCTGACCTGGATTGAGCGGGTCGCTAAAACTGGCCGGCTCTCGCTTTTGACGCGCACCATCCAGAACCTCAAGACTTACCTCAACCGGCAGGTCGTAACCAGCTCGCCTCTCGACTCAGACTACCAGCTGACTTCGCGGTTCGTCGAGGATTTGGTCCGGCTGTCGGCAATCTATGGCCCCAACCTGCTCAACATGCCGTCGTGCATCTACTCGCTCGTGCCACTGCTATGCCCCAAGTCGTCTATTATTCACTGGAAGTTTGGCAAGCAATTCAAGCAGCAGGTGCTCTGCGGGTTCAATAACGACTGGGACGAGCGGCTGTCGTCGTTTACCTTTTCGTCGCGCGTCATGTCGATTGCCTGCGCGGACCAGTTCTTTGCTGTAGGGCTCGGTGATGGCTCGATCAGGGTGTATCGGCAGACGACCTTTGAACTGCTGAATACGATGCAGCACGGCGAGCAGGTGCGACGCCTTGCCAACGGGAATATCACGGGCATCCTAGTGTCAGCCGGGCTGAAGACGATCAAGGTTTGGGGAACGCGCCAGGCGCTGCTGTGGTCGGCCTCGATTCCCGAGCAGCAGCTGTCGTTGCGGTTTAGTCCCGACGACTCCAAGGTCTACGTCCCGCTCCGTAACGGCGAGGTGCATGTGTACCGTTCCAAGAACGGACAACGGCTGGACTCGCTGGAGATCCTCGAGGAAAACTCGTCGGATTCGGACTCGGACGGCGGCGAGGTCCAGCAGAAGCGGACCATGCCTGTGCTCGTCAGGATCTCGCCCATGCTGGGCATCGCGGCGGTCGCATACCGCAGTTCCCATCTGCAGCTGTCGTACTACGACAGCGACGAGCGGGTTGAGGCGTTTGAGAAGGAGGGGTATGAGGACGGGGGTATCCCCCCGCAGGTTCTAGACGTCGCGTTCAACGAGAATGCCGAGCAGAACCTGATGGCCGTGGCGTACCAGGACGGCGACCTCGTCACCCTCGACCCGTGGACGCTACAGCAGAAGCATGCATACCACCTGAACGCGCACACGCTGGCGGCCTCGCCGGATGGCCACACGCTGGCTGCGGGAGACAGTGATTGTGTCATCTCGTTGTTTGCGTTTGATAGTCTGCGTCTTCTGTGCCGGATCGAATCGCTCGAGGAAAAGATCATGGGCATCGTATTTGCCTCCAACAGTCTGCGGTTCTTCGACCTCCGGGGCAACACGTGCAACGTGTGGGAGCCGGCGGTGCTCATCAAGAAGAACCTGGCTGATGACAGCTCGAGCGAGGAGGCTGACGACTACCTGATGCCGGCTTCAAACCTGGTGTGCACGAGGACGTTCGAGGGCAGCCGCGCCATCACGGTCATGACGCAGGCCGGTGACTCGAATTACCTCTTCTGTGGGCGCGAGGAGGGGTCCATCACAGTGCACGACATCACCACCGGCCGGGTCTGCGCCGAACTCAAATTCCACGCGCGCATGGTCGACATCCGCCATCTCGAGTGGAACGCCCAAGCCAAGATCCTCTTCAGCGTCGACGCATCCCGCCGCTGCGTCGCCACCCACCTCCCTCTCCCCTCCTCAACCACCACCGCCAACACCGCGGTAGCCCGCCTCCAACCCCTCTTTTCCCAACCCCCCTCGCACATCCTCGATTTCCGCGCCCCCGACACGGTCCTCCAAGCCCTCATTTCCCCCGACGCGACCACCTTCCTCATCGCCACCCCCTCCAGCACCGAGCTCTACACTCCCAGCGCCACCAACAACCCCGTCGCCCACACCCCTCACACCCCCTCCCCCAACCCCAAATCCCGCCACTGGCTCACCCACCCCACTAACCCAACCCTCCTCCTCCTCCTCGACGCAGACACCGACACCCTCCACCTCTTCCGCTGGACCAACCTCGCGCGCGAGACCCCCGCAAGGGGGATCGAGCTCGCGCTGCCGCCTGCGCTAGCGAGTACCGATGTGCGAGTGGATGCAGACGCGTGGTATGCGCGTCCCGGGTCGGGGGTGCTGGTGCAAGCTGTGGGTATGCCGTGGGCGGAGAGTAAGAATAATAACAAGAATGAGACGGGGTTTCTGACGCTGGATTTGAGCGGGGCGGATGTGGAAAAGACGGAGAGGGTGGAAGTGGGGTGTGCGGTGAGGGAGTTGGTGTCGAGTGTGAGGAGTGTGTTGGGGGTGTGGAAGTCGAGTTTGTTTTTTGTGAGTGGGCGCGGGTGGGTGTGTTCAATTGGGTTGAAGGGGTTGATGGGTGGGGGGAGTGGTGGGAGTGGGAGTAGTAAGGGGTATGTGAGGCACTTTTTTATTCCGTCGGTGTGGCAGACGGGAGGGGAGGTGATTGCGAGGGTGGTGAATAAGGGGACGGTGGCAATGGTGTATCGGGATGAGGTGGTGGTGTTGCAGGGGTTTTTGGAGTTTGAGCATAAGACGCCGTTTGGGAGTGAGGAGGAGAGCAAGGCGTTGGTGCCGGTTATTCGGACGTCGTAGCCGAGTGATTGAGGCTGTTGTGTGTCTTTCTCAAGTTTCCCTTTTCCTTTTCTTGGTATTTTCTTCTTTTCACTTTTCGAGCTATGGTCGAGTTCGCATAGAATGCTTTCTAGTGATGTTGGATGGCGAGGAATGAGGAGGGTTAGACGTGGGATCCCAAAACTTTCCTAGTTAATTAGCCTGCTAGTTCAGAAATAAGACTTTGAAAACCCAAACTCGTGTTAATTTTCCATTTCTTTTCTCTATTCTTTACCCTCGGAACGTTCCACAAAGCTGTGCTCTGTCAACTTAACAAGTTAATACCGTGTTGACAGGAGACTCAGGGGAAGGGGTGCCAAGATCTCCTTGTCAGGGTTGCAGTTGGTCAGTAACAGTCACGTGGCCGCCCGACAACGCCGATGCTAGCCATGCGACGTCACTCGCCGCCAGACATCAACCGAACCCTCGGCAACAACAAGCCACCAACCACTTCCAACCCCCTCTTCCGATTTCATGGCTTGAACACACAACACAATGGCGAGGTTCGCGCTGATTCCCCGTCGCCTCCCGCGGTGCCAGCCGTGCATGCGCAATGCCCGTACATTTGCGACAGCATCGGACCAGCGGCCGTCGTTTGACAACCGCGTGAAGCTGGTCGAGGTCGGCCCCCGCGATGGCCTGCAGAACGAGAAGCGCGCCATCCCGCTGGCCACTAAGCTCGAGCTGATCGAGCGCCTGGCCAAGACAGGTCTGTCGACCATCGAGGCCGGTTCGTTCGTCTCGCCCAAATGGGTGCCGCAGGTGTGTTCTTTCCCTGTCAATTTGTCAGTTGTCAGTCAGTGTCAATTGCTAACCGCCAACCGCCGCCCAGATGGACAACTCGTCCGAGATCCTCCAGCACCTCCTCCAACAACCCCCCGCCGGCCCCAACCCCCTGACCTTTTCCTTCCTCGCGCCCAACCTCAAGGGCCTCAACAACGCCTTCACTATCCTCTCCGAACACCCCACCTCCTTCGCGACCGAGACCCTCCCGGCGACCAAGGACAAACCCGCCCTCGAAATCGCCGTCTTCGCCTCGGCCACCGAGTCCTTCTCCCAAAAGAACCTCAACTGCGACATCGCCACCTCCCTCACCCGCTTCAAGGACGTCATCCAATCTGCCAAGGACACCCACTCGCTGCGCGTGCGCGCCTACCTCAGCGTCGTGCTCGGTTGCCCGTTTGAGGGTTACGACGTGGACCCGCACCGCGTCGCGCAGATTGCCACGGAGCTGCTCGAGATGGGCGCGGATGAGATTGCGCTGGGAGATACCACGGGCATGGGCACTGCGCCGCGGACTAAGGAGTTGTTGAATTGTCTGCGGTCGGCGGGCATCAGGAATGAGGATATTGCGATGCATTTTCATGATACGTATGGCCAGGCGCTGGTGAATACCGCGGTGGCGCTCGAGCATGGGATTAGGACGTTTGATTGTAGTGTGGGTGGGTTGGGCGGGTGTCCGTACTCGCCGGGGGCGACGGGGAATGTGGCGACGGAGGATGTGGTGTATTTTATGGAGACGCTGGGGATGGATACGGGCGTGGATTTGGATGCGGTGGCGGATATTGGCGAGTGGATTACGGGCGAGATTGGGAAGCCGAATTCGAGCACCGTGGGGAAGGCTGTGTTGGGGGCCAGGAGGAGGGCTGAGGCCGAGCAGGTCAAGGGAGGCGCGTAGGGTTGTATATGATAACGTGTGTTAACGATGGCTTCAAGCTTTCTGAGGTCGGGTTTTCCGGCCGCTCCGTTGTGAAGTGTCTGCTACATCAACCAGTTCACGCTCGTCTGCCTCGTCATTCCGCGAGTCCCAGGCAGGCGCATCGGCGCGGGTCTTGGGGGCCACAGTGTGAGTTAGTTGACCGATTCCCCTCTCTCTAACCACCAATTTCTCGCAATTTTCCCCCACGGACTAAGAGACGCGGACTTAGACGAACGTCTAGTTTCACCCCCTACCTAGCCAAGTTTTGAGCGGCTAGGTTGATTTGAATCCCTATGAGCCACGTCAGCAGCTGATAAGCAATCAAGTGTGAACATTAACTGCTTGAGTTTCGGCTTTCTGAAATTGTTTGTGTTGCTGAGCAAGCCCTCCAAACTTTATTTTCCTATGTTTGGGCCAACATTCTGGGAGATGACTCTCATAAACCCTAAATGATAGTCCGGAATTGACAGATAAAATGGGTATTTATTTCAGTGTCAAGGCCAAAGACGAAGGAGGTGTCTTTTTCTGTCAGTTTTCTGTTATATAAATACAACCCTCCTACTCTAGAGTCTCCCCATTTCATCACTGCGGAACAACACACCCCAATCTCAGGGACATCTCCTCGATTCTGCCCTCCCCAAGCACAACCAGACCGCAGAGATGCCGTACCCGGAAGAGAACCGCGCGGCCGAACCCGCCATCTTTGCGCAATTCGACCGCTTCAGCTTCCCGCCGCCGGGGGAGACGCGCAACTCTCACCATCACCCCGCCGGCGAGCCGCCTCTCAGCCCCAAGTCAGAACCCCCTCGTCGACTCCAGGCTGCGGACAATACTGGCAGCGGCAACACAATCAGGAAAATGGCACTGTCGCAGTCATGGCCGGGGTTGGACCATAAGCCCAAGATGGAGTTGTTGAGGTTATCGGGTTCGGAAAAGAAGACAAGCACGTAGCCGGGAAGGTGAGGTGGGCTGCTGGTGTTGATGACGCGGCAAATGGATCGGGCCTGTTACGAGCTGAGGGATGGGACCTTCAACGAACAATAGCTTGGGGGGTGGTGTTGAATTGGGAGGGCTGAAACCGCCATTGAATGAAGAAAAACTAGGTGGACCACAATAGCTGATGCGGCTGGGTCATTGCAAGCATTGATTTTCCTTAGGTTCGAACGCTAGTCTCCCATTACGCAAGTCGGGTCTGCGAGCTAGGTCCGAAAAGCCCTTATTGTCCATACCATTGTTCACCTAGTTTTACATTCAAACAAGTCGTGAGACCTTAGCCTCACACTATATCTTTGCGCTTAGACTCAAGACTCGCTCCCAACCCCTATATAATCCGCCCTTCTCTGCCGCCCTTCTCCTCCCGTCCATCCACCCATCACATCTGAACACACACTTGACGCACACAATCCATCAGCGTCCATATCCAATCTCAACCAATTCTCACCCACGACAACCTCAACTCAACCCCAACCACACAACCACAGCAAACATGTCGTCCCCCGCCAGCGAGGTCAGCTCACCATCAAGCAAGCCGACCACCCCCAACCCCTCTGCCGCAACCCTCACCGTCGACGCCTCCTCTCCCTCTCCTGCCGGCGTCTCGACCGAGGAGGTCCGCTGCCGGCGAGAGAAGCGCGCCGAAGAGCCCCAACTCTTCCGCGCCTTCGACGCCTTCCGCTTTCCCTCGCCGGCGGGGCCGTCTTCAGGCCCTTCGGTCTCTGCTGCGTCGGGTGTCCTCCCCGTCGGCCCTGCTCCCCAGTCAGTTCAGGGGCAGGGTCCGCTTGGAGGGGTAATGCCGGCGCCCTCGTTCTTTTTCGGTCTTGGTGGCAATGACGAGGGTGTCAGCTCCAAGTCTGTGCCTGCACCACGCCCTCGCCCTCGCCCTCGCCCTCAAGCTCGCCCTCAACGGCGAATCATCCTGCGCAGCTTGAGACGCAGGCTGCTTGACACCAGGTTCGGTCCGCCGCCTGCTGCTGCCGCTGCTGCCGTTGCCACCGTAAGGCCGGACCAGACGCGACTGGTCCGGGGTCCAGCATCACCGACCGCCCTGCCGTCGCCTTCGCCTACACCTTCAACGGGGGACAGCAACTCCACTGAGGGCAACAATACCAAGGGTGATTCACCCCCTCCCTGTGCGTGCCTGCTGGGGGGAGCTGAGGCGTGTCCCGCCGTCAGCGGCGGCGACGACGACAGCGAAAACGACGACGATGGCGACGGCATCAACTCCAATGCCACCGTCAACACCGGCGGCAACACCGGTGGCGCTGGCAACGGCAGGAAAAGGTCACGTTCCTCGTCGTCCTTGGCTGAGTCGTTGGGGGAGGAGGATCTGTCTTGGGAGGAGCCGGCGAGGAAAAGGATGGGGTTTTACAAGCGTGGGAAGTGGTTCTGGTGGTGATTGGGGAACAGGATAGGGGTATGTGGCAGTGTGGATTTAGCAAGGAGTTGGGGGCGCAGGGTTTGATGGTGGGTTGGGTGTCAGGGGTACATTGCAAATTTGAAGTTTGGCAAGGAGTTTGGAAATGATGGTTTTGGTGGTGGGTTGGTCTTTGGGCATCCGAAGGGTACACTGGGTGGTGCATGTATTTTTTGGACGGATCTTAGAATTTGAGCTGCTAGGTGACGAGAGGATTCGGACTGGAGTCAATGATGTGCTAGAGGTATTAATAGCAAGGCAAGCAAATGAAATGGGTATGTCTATTGGTCTTCTTTTGCAAATGTGTTGGCTACAATGAATGGAAAGCAGCTCGTTGCCTCCATGTAGACCTACACGATGTCAGTAAACACCCACATGCCGGCTTCACACAAAACGTACCTTGACTGCATCCGCACCAATCTTGATCTTCCCCCAGGACACGGCCTCGTCTGGCCGCGCGCCGGCGTCACTGCCATCAAACTCCTGCGCCGTGTTAATGTACACGGCCGACTCGGCCCCGTTCCGCATCAAACAAGCATTGGCAATGTGGTGCTTGACGATCCCGCCCCCAAGGATGATCATGCCGGCGCGCTTCGCCCTCACGGCAAGCGTGTTGATCTTGCGGATGTCCTCGACAATGTCAATCTTGAGCTGCTTGGGCGACGACTTGAACGTGTGGAAGTACAGCATGTCGCCGAGGCTGCCGTCCGTCAGGGCGGGGCAGAAGACGGGGATGTTGTTCTTGTACGCCCAGTAGTAGACGGACCGCTCGTCGTTGATCTCCTTGCCGAGCCGGTGGATGACCTTGGATGGCGTCCAGTTGATCTCGTCCTCTGTGCCCCGGCTGGCCTCCTGCTCCTCGAGCATCTTGTCGAGGATGGGCACGACCCAGTCCTCGAAGGCGCAGTAGTTGGCGTTGGGCACGACCAGGTTGCCGATGCGGTTGAGGCCCTTGGAACGCAGCTCGGCGCCGACCTCGCTAAACGACGACATGTAAGTGTCGCCAAGGCACTTGATGAAGTCCTCCTCGACACCGCCGGCAGTGGTAACGATGGCAGAGACATGGTTGTGCTCGACAAGATAACGGAGAACTCCCCGCAGCCCGGACGATATCAGGTTAGACGTGTAGCCCAGGAAGATGGTCGTCTTGTCTCCAGACTCGGGGTCCCTCCACGCTCGCTGGACTCGGTTAGTGTGGACTGGGGTGGTGGTGTACAACCCCTTACAAGAGGCTAACCGTTTCGTACCATTTCGTTGATGATGCGGACTGCCTCGCACATTGATGACGCCTGGAACCCCATGTGTTTCATCCCCTGATAGAGGTCATCGACGGTGATGGGCCGGCCCCGGAACTTGTTGAAGTCGAGCTCTTCAACTTTCTGCGAGCCCTCGGGCATCTCGACTGATTTGACCAGCACCGCTTCTGTGGCGGCGCTGGGAGGGAGATCGGTAGCCATTTTTTGTTGGGTGCAAAAATGGAAAATAAAAATAAAATAATGAGCGAAGTGACGGTGACCTCGTTGTCGCACAACAGACCCGTGTCGTTACTCTCTGCTGGTTGATGGCTGTCACTTGGGGAGGTTTTTGGATGAACAGTGCCCCTCTTGTCTTCACTTGCAACTTTGCACCCCGCCAGGCCCACTTCTCTCCAAAAGATGGACTGAGTCACGTTTGCCTCGTCTTGACTTGCGGTGTAGGGTTGTGGCCTTTTCGAAGACAATTTAATAATTAGTCAAGCAGTGGCTACTTGTTAGAACCAATTTTAGCTTTGTCGAAAGGTTCTTTAACCTTTGCAGGCTGGAATCTCTTCTGTGACGCTCAAATCGAAGTCGGTGCCTGGCCCGATTCTGTGCACTAACATTTAAATTTCTGTTCGCGCTTCGCTGATCCACGCCAATCGGACACTTGCGACACCCTATCCACAATGTGGAGGCTGATACAAATCAGGCTTAGCCTGCGGCACCAGCCCGGCGGCGCCCCGCTCCCGGGATCTGAGTGGCAAACGCCTGTGGACCATGCAGTCCATGCACAATTCGAGAATCGGTACGTACTGCTGCAGGGCCGTCCAACCTGGGCGCTGTTGGGGAACCTTTCTGGGACTGGCCGTGGTCTGTGTGGCCCCGGCCGTCCGGGGGAGGTCAAGCAATTCGAGATCCACCCCGTCCAATCTTCAGCCATCCAAGATCTCTTTTCTCCTTCCAAAACACCCGCTTCCAGCCAGCGCGTCCCTGTTTCACACTGCATCCAAACACGATCGACGCCGTGGCCGTACCGAGGACTCACCAGTATCCCCTCGTTGAGCAGGACATTCTGGTGACACTGCCGCGTTACATTTGTCGCTAGTTCAAAGCCCTTTTTTTTTCTCCATTTCATCCCGCTGTTTCAGGCGCCCTGTTCCAGGTGGTTGCAACTTGCCACCGCGGCCAAGTCCACCCGGCCGCCCTGCCAGCCTTAGCGCCTTGCGTGAGCGTCGTCAACTGCCGCAATCTGCATTCTGCATCCGTGACCCAGCAAAGCAAAACCCACAACTTCAAGCCAAACAACCTCCCGAGGTACCGGTAGCTTTCCGCAACCACCGTTTGCCCCGAAAACTATGAGCGATCTGATGCTGAATCGCTGACCCACGGTATCGGAGGGGCTCGCTCTCAAATTACAATGTACGTCTGATCTCCTCGCGTCTCCTCTGAATCTCCACAGTCCTTCAAACGGGCAAACTTTTCCACCTCTCCCCTCCATTTCCAACGAGCAGCCACCTGCTCGGTACGCTCAAGCTTCGAATTGTCATCCTCCCGAGCACGCTACATGTGGCCGACACACCATCTGCACCATGGTTTATCGCCACCCGGGTGAATTTCGGGGTCGCTACCGACGCATCACTGACCACCACGATGGCAGGTCGAGGTACACCGGCAGCCGTTACGACGGCGATCGTCGGTCTCGCTCACCTCGCGATAGATCACCATATGGAGACCGCATAGACCGCGGACCGCGGTATTCCGATGTCGACCGCGGCCGCCCGCCCGCAGAGCCGCGGGGGAACCCGCCCGGGTTTCAATTAGGCCGGGATGGATTTCGCGATTCGCTTTCCGGAATACAACCACCTCGTGGACCAAAGGCCTTGCTCGATCCCCCGAGCGGGCCGCGCGGCGGTGGATTTGCTGGCGATTTTCGTGGCGGAAGGGGCCGCGGCGGAGGGAGAGGCCGCCAGTGGCGCGACGACAGCCGTGATGGCGGACGCGACCGCGAAGATTATCGAGACCGACCACACTTTAGAGACGAACGCAGCCGCGAGCGGGAACGAGAGAGGGACCAGCGGGAACGGGAGTGGCAGCGCGACCAAAGGGACCGAGTCGATTTTCCAAGGGTCCGAAGACCTTCCCCGCCTCCTTTGAGGGGACGATCCCCATTGCCTAGTCGAGATTTTAGGGATGCAAGAGACCCGCCGTTGGGAGTCGATGCCGAGCGGGCGAGACGGGGTTCCAGGGATGGACCGCTTTCAGCCACATCGTCCAATTCGGATCCCATGTTTGCTCCATCGCCGTTCCGCGGCGGATTCGGCCGAGGACGGGGTGGAGGTCGGGGTCGTGGGGATTGGGACCAGAGGGGAGGCAGGGACAGGGCAAACTTTTACGATGATCGGGACCGCTACCCGCGAAGCCGTTCACAAGAAAGCCGATGGGGCCGAGAGCAGGAAGACCGGGATCGGAGGGACAGCAGGTACCCGGACACGGCCAGAGACCTTCGGGATGACCGCGACGTTAGGGACACTCAACGCGAACTGATCCGACCGAAGGCTGACCGAGTGCTATCTCACGAACCTGCATCGGCAAAAGATGTCTCGCCCCCGCCACTCGCCCCCTCAGCGCCGGCTTTCGGCACCGTTCCCAGCCGCCAGTCGACATCGACAGAAATCCAGTCACTTACTGGAAAACCCCCTCCGACTGGGCCCCGAGCACTGACCGAGGAGAGACCACTCTCTGCAGGCCAGGGGGTCGGGAATGATAGGCCACCACCGACCGGCCCATCGAAGCCGGTGCTACCGGACGGCCCTGCGATACCTCTTGGGCCCCGAGCGCAACAAAAGCAACAGCGCTCGAGCAAACAGTGGATCAACCCTTCACTAACCGTCAAGAAGGTACAGGAGTCCCCCAAGGCCGCGAGGTCGCACAACTTTGTTCCACAGCAACCGAGATCTGCTGGCTTCCGCCCAGAACCACCCCATCCCGAGTATCATCGAGACCTCGAGAAACGTCCGCGCAGTCCTGATACAAGGCCGGAACCCCATGCTGTCGCAACAGACCGATACGGCGGGCTCCATGTCGCTACTGGTCCCAACGAAATCGTGATCAAATCCGAGAGGGGGTCCCAATCCGCCAGGACATCCATAGACCGCGATCTCAAGGCTACCACCAGTGACGGCGATGTGAATATGACAGGGATGGACTCTCTGCACCAAGCGCCCCGAGAACGTGAGGATCGCCCGGATACACCAACAGCGAGCGCAGCTGTCTCGAAACCCAAAGACCTCGCCATCGAGAAGGTCGAAAAGACCGAGTCTGCGGTTACCGAGCCAAGGCACACTGTCATTGCCCTCCCATCTTCGCGGGTCCAGTTGCCAGCTAGAGAACCCTCGGCGCATCCGTCTGACGAGTCTTCCGAGTCGGAAGGTGATGAAGATATCGACGACTACTTTGAGCAGGAGATTTCCAAGACCGAAGCCGAACTCAAGAAGCTCCAAGACAATCTCAACAAGGTTCCGATGCGCATCGTCAAACGATACGCAACCTCGGTACATGAGGCCATTCTGAGCGTGGTCAACGATGAGGTGTCCTTGATGAGCATGATAGGACCCATTCCCGACGGTTTCACGTTCCCGTGCGCCAAACCTGGAACTGAGGTGCATACCGAGAAGATGCCTGATACGGAACGCCAGGACGTCGTCGGTCAGGAGGACCAGGAAAAGGCCCCAACGACACGTGAACCTTCAGCAATCCCGACCGTCGAAGGTTTCGACGACAGCTCGGCTCCACCCCTGGAACCACAGCCGAAAGTCGAAGAGATGGACACGGAAGGCTCGGGATTGCCGCCGGTGCCCACACTTGAGGAAGCGAAGCTGGTTAGTGAAGATGTCGAAATGCAAGATGCTTCGGAACCACAGGTGGCCGTGCCACGCCCACGCCGGTCGGTATCGGCGAATGGGGTGCTGGCCGACAGTGAACATCCCGCCTTTTTCCCGCATCCGTTCGGTCGGCCCCAGACTGAAGGGAGCACTACATCGCCAGATGAGGAGAGTGAAGACAGGACAGAGGATGACGCGAGCATCTATGGCAGTGTCGAGGTCGTTAGGGAATACTCCGCCACGCCGCCTACCGAGGACCTTCCGATGTACGATGTCAAGCCGTGGTATCTCAGCCGGCGGATTCCTAAGCTGGCGAATGAATCCTCCGAGTTTGACGATTTCCTGTTCGGCCATCTTCGAGACCAGACCACAACTGCAGAGCGGGCGCAGGAGGATCTGCGGCGGGAATATTCAAAGAACTACGAATCCTACCTACGGTTCACGCAATCGGACGACCCGGCAGCCGTCAAGAGCCGCGATAGTTTTGTGAGTTCTGGGGTGCAGCCGGGGACCACCGGCAAATCGGCGAGTTCGGACTCCAAGCCTGAAGGGGGCAGGAGGGCAGCGAGCCGGTTTTCGACCGAGTTGGACCTCGAAGCCGCTATCCAGCAGTCGATCCGTGAGCATCAGGAGAGGCAGGAGCGGGAGGAGAGAGCGCAGAGGGAAAAGTACCGCAGCGAGAAGGAAGCCGTCATTCCCGACATGTTCTGGACCGAGGAAGAAAAGGAGCAGGCCTCGTTCTATGACACCTCGGGCGCGCTTCCCCTAGAGAAGCTCGTTGCGGCGTGGCAAGTCGTCCCGTATCACGTCAACTTCACGCAGGAGGAGGCCGACAGGTTTGAGAAGACCTATCTCGAATTCCCCAAGCAGTGGGGCAAGATCGCCAAGGAGTTGCCGGACCGCGACTTTGGAACCTGCATTCAATACTACTACGCCAAGAAGCGTGAGCTCAACCTCAAGGAGAAACTCAAGAAGCAGCCTAGAAGGCGCAAAAAGGGCCGTGGGAAGCAACGCTCCAGCGCACTGGTGTCGGAGCTTGGTAATACCGAGAATGAGACCGAGGAGAACGCCCAGGAGAACGGCGAGAATGGTGAGCGCCGGCGTCCACCGCGCCGTGCTGCCGCGCCAATCTGGGGCCACGAAGCCACGCCGAATGATTCCGAAGGCAACACGCCCGTAGCCACTCCAGGTCGCCGGAGGGCCGGAACCGCCGCTGATGCTAAGAACGAGAGCGGCGCCGAGAAGCCCGAGGGCTCGGGCAAGAGAGGCGGGCGCAAGGGTCGCCAACCAAAAGCGGACAAGGAGGCGAAAGGGCCGAAGCAGCTGGCACAGGCACCCGGCGCTACACCTCTCGCCGTCCCTGGCAAGACGGCCAGGTCACGAGCCAATTCTCGGCCTCAAGGCACGGAGTGGGCGTCGCCGCAAACGCCTGTCGATCTAGCCGCCCGGCTTCCAGTCCCGTACGAGATGGGTCCAGGAGGCATGCAATTGCCGCTTACAAGCCCCGACCGGTCAATGCCTCCGATCGCATCCACCATCTCCGAGGTCATGGCTCCGCCATCCCTCCGGCCCGAGCCGCCACCGCCCCCGGCGTCTGTCCCCACCTTTGAGATCTCTCAGCCGGCTGGACCCGAGCGGATCCGCACCCCACAGCAAGCCTCGAGCTACTGGAGCGTATCAGAGACGACCGACTTCCCGGGGTTGCTCCGGGCATTTGGCACAGACTGGGCGTCAATCGCCAACCACATGCAAACCAAGACGGCAACCATGGTATGCTCGATCTTGTCACTTTTTTGGCGCCAATTCACTAACCGTATCAATAGGTTAAAAATTACTACGTCCGGCAGACGAAAGAAGGGGGCAAGCCGGAGTGGGAGCAGCTTGCGATGGACGCTGACGCCAAGCGGTCAAGGGGAGAGAAACGACCTGCGCCGCCGGCTCCGACACAGGGTCCCAGAAAGAGATACGACGTGCCGTCGGCCGGACACCGGCCGCTGGCAGCTGCCGAGCCCGAGGATGTAACGCCGACAAAGGTCGAATCGCCAGCCCAGAACCAGCCGTTCACGCGCTTCCAGGTGCCCATCGCCCAAGCCGCTCCGGTTTCACATGCAATCATGCAGCCATCCCAGGCTGCCATGACTGCTCCTCTAGCCATGTCACCAGGAGCACAGCAGCAGCAAGCGCCGTCGGCCACGCAAGCCATGTCGCCGCACACGCACCCTCTTCGGCCGCCGGGCCCTGCGTTCCCGTATCCGGAGAGGGAAATGGACCTGACGACATCGCAGCCGCCAGCCCAAGCGCAGCAGCCTGTCCGCATCTCGCAGAAGCCCATTCCCGCTGCTGCCCCGATGCCGCCCGTTTCCGAATCCGTGCCACGCCCAGCCGGGTGGACGACGGACCTCAACCACCAATTCTCATTGCTCTCACAGCAAAAGAACCTTCATGCATCCCGTGATGTCCGAGACCGGCAACGGTTGGACCTCTCGCAGCGCGAGCCGCCTCGGCCAGTCGAGCGGGCACCGCCGCTGCGCATGAAGCAGGAGTCCGAACATCACCATCCGGAAGCCTACGCGTTCCAGCAGCCGCCACAACGCGTCATGTCGTCTCGGATCGAGCCAGCCCCTCTGGCAAGACAACCAGAGCCACCTCGCTCCGGGCCCTCTACTCCGCAATCATATGCGCCACCTGTTCACGCGCAACCTGTGCGGAGCTTGCTGAGTGATTCCATGCCCCAGCAAGTGACTCCCACAAACGACAGGCCAATGTCTAGTATGCAGCGGCAGGTGCCGGTATCGATGCAGGAACAGTACATGGCAACCCCTGTCTCTGCTCCTCCGCCCCAGCCACAGACCCAGCCTGCACCGGCCGCGTCTCGTCCTACGGAGCGCAAGACTAGCAGCCTCATGGCATTGCTTAACGATGATCCTCCCCCTCCTCCGAAGAGGGTCACCGACATGTCTTCGGGCGTGAAGCCAAGCTCCACACCTCCGCCTCAGTCAATGTCGGCCCGTCAACCACCGCCGACTTCTGCACCTGTGCAGTCCCGGCGAGAAGTTGAGACGGGGTACCCCTATGGTCGCAACCCCGCCCAAGCACCGCAGTCGGCGATTCCGCCCCTCAAGCCATACCACACGCAGTCGCCTCAGCCTGGGCACATGCGCGTGCCGAGTTCCTCCTCGATGGCACCAACCATGGATGCCGGCGCGGCCGAAGCACAACGCGACTACTATGCGCGCCATTCGTACGCATCTCAGGTTCAAACAAGCGCGTCGAATTCTCCCCAATTGCATCCGACACATCATTATGCGCAGCCCGGGCAGCATGCTCAACAGCACTCGCCGCAACATGCGCAACCCCCGATGGGATACCAAGGCCAGCAGGGGTATCAGCATCAGCCTTACCAGGTTAGTCAGGCGCATGTTGCTTCTCCCACCCCGCAGTATGCACCGCATCCGTCCATGTCGGGTAGGCGGGAGCCTCCACAGTCGGGTCGCGAGCCATGGCCACCATCGCAACAGCAAATGGCCGCTCAACAGCAGCAACAGCAGCCGCAGCAGTTACACCAGCAGCAGCAACAGCAGCATTGGCCACCGTCTCACCAAGGACCGCCCAAGACCTCACAGCCACCGGCACAATCCGCGTGGGGCGCCCAACACGGTGTCCAGGCCAAGCCGCCCGTCAGCTCCCTTCCGCCACAGCAGCAGCAGCAGCAACAGCAGCAGCACCATTCCTGGCAGTCGGGGCCTAGTAGCCAACAACCCCACCCCCTCAACCTTAGAGAACCCCGTGGCCCGGCATCCGTCTACGGCGGTGGCCATGACCCGCAGAGCCCCACGGCGGGGATGGTTCACCACCAGCACCACAATTCACTAGGCGGCGGTGGATCCCGGTATGCACCCGGCCCGCCTCCGCAAGACGCCAGACGGGGCGACCCGCCGCAAGCAAGCGGCGGTCAGCCATATGTCCGGTACACGAATACTCCCGGACCGGGCCAGCAGCAGCAGCAGCCCAGGGATCCGGGTCAGAGGAGCTATACGCCCGGCAGCGCGTTTGATCCACGTGGACCGCCGCCACAACAGCCCGGGCAGGGTCAAGGACCGCCACAGGGCTATGTAGGGCAGCAGGAGGCTGCGATGAGGGATGCGGCTGCGATGAGGGATGCGCAGATGAGGGAGGCGCAGATGAGAGGGGATATGCGCGGGGATATGAGGGACATGGGCGGCAGGGAGGCACATATGCGTGGGGAGATGAGGGACATGGGTGGGAGGGATCCACGTGAGGGTGGGAGTATTCTGGGAAGGCAGTTGAGGCCGCAGCAGGACATGTATGAGCGGGGAGGTGAAAGGCGGTATTAGCGGGATCTTTTGGCGGTTTGTTAGGGTGTTTGTTTTTGTGTGGGCGGTTTGTACTGGGTGGTTGGGGGCATACGACCGGAGCAGAAATTGGGGGGGGGGGGGTTGGGTTGAACTTGATCTCGGATGCATGGTACGGATGTGTATTTGTATCGCCGGTCTAGAGAGGGTCTATTTCACGAGTATGCCATGACAATCTAGTTCGTTTATCACAGCATGGCGTAAACCTCCTCTTCAAACTCCTTCATGAACGGCGTCACCGTCGTGTCGCAAGGTGGCGCGACCTGCGTGCCAAAGATGCCGCACACACCCGCCGCTCGGTCAATGAACTGTCATCTGGTCAGCCAGCCTCTTCCCTCATCATTTGTAGCAGCAGTTGTGTCAATCACTCACCCAGCTCTGGTTGTACGCTCCTCCCCACTGCAGAAACCCCCTCTTCCTGTACGGGTGGTCGTCCTCATCCGTCAACAACCCCCCCGCGCCGTGGTCATACTTGACTTCCGGCGCGAACCCAACCATCCACTCCGGGGTCTCCATCATCTTCCCCAACGCCTTCTTCGACTCCGGCTGATCCTTCAACAACGGCTCAAACAACAACCCCGCCGTCTCGGGCTTCAACAGCTTCCCATCATCCACCAACACCGAATACAACACCTTCATATACTCCCCCAGCGCCCCGTACATCCCATCCCCCCCACACGCCTCCCTCTCCCCAACCCCGCCATCCCCCGCCGTCACCTCCCTCACAATCTCCTTTCCCCCCTTCCCATAATACCCCACCTTCCCCGTCTCCCCATCCCGCTTCGCCATCCCCACATACTCCCTCTCCCCGCCATCATACCTCCCCGGATGGAATGTCAACCCACCCTTTCCCACCCCGACCGGCCGCAAAACATTCTCGTAGATATACTCCTCCAGTTCCTGACCCGTCAAGTTCTCGATCAACCTCCCGGCCCAGTCCAGACCGCTGCCGTAGACATACCCTTGCCCCGGGGAAAAAGTAAGGGGGTAGCCGAAGCGGTTGTGGACGGTGGTGCCGCCTGCGGGGGAGAGGGGCCCGGGGAGTTCGCGGCCGGTGAGGCGGGCGTGGTGTTGGAGGAGGGGGGAGAGGAAGATGTAAGGGGTGCCGGAGGAGTGGGTGAGGAGGTGGCGGAGGAGAATGGGGCGGGAGCGGGGGGTGAGGTTGGGGGTGTCGTTGGTGATGGAGGTGAGGATGGACTGGGAGGCGAGGACGGGGAGGTGAGGGGTGATGTCGGTGTCGAGGGTGAGAAGGTTGCGGTCGATGAGTTGGAGGGCGGCGATGGAGGTGAGGAGTTTGGTCATGGAGGCGAGGACGAAGGTGGAGGAGGGGGTGATGGGGGGTGGGGAGGGGATGGAGGGGTCGAGGGTGAGGGGGCCGAGGGAGAGGTTATAGTTGATCTTGCCTGGGACGGGGGTAAGTGTTTGTTTGATGAGGGGTAAAGGGGAGAGCGTACCGGACTTGTCGCGGGCGAGGAGGACCACATTGGGAAGAACACGATCGTCGATGGCCTTTTGTAGGCGGGCTTCGAATTCGGCGGACATGGTGACTTTTAGTGCTGTTTGATGAGTGCTGTTTGATGAGTGCTGTTTGATGAGTGCTGTTTGATGAGTGCTGTTTGATGAGTGCTGTTTGATGAGTGCTGTTTGATGAGTGCTGTTTGATGAGTGCTGTTTGATGAGTGCTGTTTGATGAGTGCTGTTTGATGAGTGCTGTTTGATGAGTGCTGTTTGATGTGTGCTGTTTGAGTGCTACTATTGTTGACGGTAGTGCTTTGTATGAATGAGAAGGATGAGCGGGGTTGAAACCTTATATGCTGGTGTAAGTGAGACAGTGACACCCGACTCTCTGCCCCACCAATTCAGAACCTCTTCCTTTCCCTCGACTCGGATCCCTTGAATTACTCATAATTACCACGTGTCTCGCCATAGTAACACTTGTCCCTCCAAACAAAATCGTGCCCTCAGCAACAAATTAGCATGCTGCCCTCCTTGCACGACATCCAGGATCAGGATCCCGTCGCAGGCTAGATTCAGCCCACTCCATCCGAGCGGGATGAAAGCGGGGCGCCGTCGTCACTCCGGGCGATCCGTGGGAGCAGCGGCAACGTATGCCATTTGCTCTGGACACCTATCGCTATGGAATCAAACAACAGAAAAAGGGGTAAATAATGAGCCAGGCGAGATAATGAGCAAAGTATTGCAATGGCTTCAGCTATCCAACCGGGTCGTTGTGAACACGTATCAAATCGAACACAAGGAAATAAACATCCCTGACAACATTTCCATGGCGGCACCCAAAGCATCAAGGTCGACAACCCTCTCTCACATTGCTAACCAAAGGACACGGAACTGGCTCAAGAAAACAAAACAAAACAACCCACACCCGACCGAGCGCTAAACCAACTAACCAAAAAAACAGTGGGTATATTCCCTCCTTCAACCACCATCCCCCATCTCCGTCCTCGTAACCCATCACATGATACAAGAAAAGTTTCACCCATCAACAGCCACAACCTGTTCTCCAGCCGTGCCATTCACCTCCTCCGCCCCTTCCTCCACGGCATCCTCATCCACCCCCTCCCCAACCGGTTCCTCCTCCGGCACCGACACAATCCCATTCTGCCGCTCCCACACCTCCCTCCTGATCCGATCATCCTTGGCCTTCCTCGCCCTCTCCACCTCCTCCACGCCACCCGACTTCTTCAACTTGCCCTCCTCAACAAAGCTCGCCAGCTCCTTAGTCAACGGATTCTCCCTCCTCCTCTCAAGCTCCTTCTGCCGCGCTTTCTCGGCCCGCTCAATCGCCTCGAGCCGGTTCTCATGGTTCGGCTGCAGCGCCCTCACCTCACCCAGCACGCCCTCCTTGGCCGTGTTCGGGTCCACCATGACGGCGCCCTCGCGGATGCTGCTCAGCCCTTTGCTAAACTGGCGCGCAACAATGCCGCTCCCGTTTCCGCCCGCATCCTTCATCTGCTCTTTGGTAGCCTGCTCGACCAGCGCAAATGTCTCAGACGCCTTCTCGAGGTCGTCGCGCAGGTCGACAATGAGATCCTCGACGAGGCGTAGCTCGTCGCGGCCCTGGCACACGTCCTCGAGCTCCTTCTCCCAGATCTTGGTCCAGAGCGGCTTCTCGCGCTTCATGTAGTCTTCCATCTTGCTGAGCTCCTTAGTGAGCAGGGTAATGTCACGGGTGACGGCCTCGAGCTGGCGGGGCAGGGGCCGCACGCCGCGGTGGACCACGTCCTTGCGCAGGTCTTCCACAAGATCCTGCAGGTCGTCCACCTTGTTGACGAGGCGGTCGCTGTCGACGTTGAGTTGTTTGCGGCCTGAGACGACATAAGCGCGGCCAGAGTCGCCTTCTATGTCTGGCACTGTGACCTTGGCGGCAGCGAGTTTGACGTTGTTTGCCTTTGAGCGTAGCGCAGACATGGAACCCTGGACTTCGGACTGGAAGTTGGCGTACGTCTGCCGGAGCACTGCCAGGTCGCGGCGCAGGCTTTGGATCTCGCTGAGTTGTGCCGGGTTGAGCTTGTGGGCTGGCGTGGCGGGGCCAGTTTGCTTCGGGGCGTCAGCAGGCGCCGTCATAATGGTCGGGGGCGGCGCCACGGCCAACCGAGCCACGTCCTTGGCCGTCTCCTGTTGCCGCTCCGAGACCCTCTGCAGAGCTTGCCCGTGATCGTCAATGTTTTGCTTCATGTCCTCGACGATTTTCTTGAGCGAACCGATACCGTCGTCAATGTGCTTCTTGACTTCGTCGAGTGCTTCCACGTTGAGCACCAAGACGGTGCGGTCCTTAATGTCCGACAAGTCTTCCAGCTCGTGTCGCACGCCCGAGACGGGATCCTGGATGTAAATGTCTGGCAGATCGGCCCCATTCTGCTGCGTGTTCCAGGAAAACTTCTCGATAAATGCCAGCTGCAGCCGCCCGATCGACAGCTCCTCATACCCTTCCGAAAGCACAAATTTCTTGACCTTGGACTTGTACTGTAGGAAAAGGGTGAGCTCCTTCGTAGCAGCCGGCGAGCCCGCGAAGGAGCTCGGCGGCTTTTCAGGGGTCGAGACGCGGACGACGGGCGGGGCTTTGGCCGGCGTTGGAGTTGCCGACTTCTCCCGCTCCTCGTCCTCCGCACCCATAATGGGAAAGGTGTCGATGGGCGGCCCGTTCAGAGTTGCGCTGGGCCGGAACTTTTCCTCAGGCTCCCGAGTCCCGGGCAGCTCGGCCCTGGTGGCGGGGAGCTCAGCGGGGATTTCCTCGGGCTCCTCCGAGACGCGGCTCGGGACCCGCACGGGAGAAGAATCGAGAGTTCCCATCCGCGACTGGCTCGAGGTGTTGCGTTTGTGGCGAACATTGTCCCTCGCCTGCATTGCCCGCATTGATTCCCTGACATCGCCCCGCGCACGGTTGGGTATCGGGGTGGGCTGATGGGGAAGCATGGGGATACCCGGTGCCTGGGCACCCAGGTGCTTCGATATTTGGTAGGCCGAGTATCTTCGAGACGCCCGCCTCTCCAGGTCACCCCCCCTTTGCAAAGCCGCGAGGGCGCTCTGCTGCGAAGCCTTGGGCGGCGGCGGAGGAGGCGGGAAATTATCCAGACTGCTCAAGTCGCTCGTCGAAGGCCCCGAGGGAATCGTCTCGTCGCCCGGATAGGGAGGGAGGACCGGGATGTTCTGCATTGTGACGCTGGAAAGGCTTGACTGCTCCGAGTTGATGGAGCCGCGGGACTGATCCCGTTGGGACGGAAAGCGCCTGGTGGGAGATGCTGTCATATTATTTCGTCCATCATCCCGTTGGCCTTCCGGCCGGTACCCCTCCTCCAGACCCTCGTTCAGCAATGTTGTAAGTCCGGAGTTGACACTCCCCATTGTGCTGGAGCTTGTGGTTCGGGCCGGGATCGCAGGGTTGGTGGCGCCAGCAGCACCGCCAGAACCGCCAGAGCCGCCAGAGCCACCAGAGCCACCAGAGCCACTAGAGCCGCCCGGATCGCCGGCAGGGGCGCTGTCCCTCTCGCGCTGTTGCCTCTGCCTCAACCTCGTTTGCTTTCGTTTAAGACCGTGCAAAAGGTTGATGATAATGTCGCGGATTTTCGGTAGGTACTTCTCCAAGCTTTCAGCGCTCGCTTCCTGGCTCAAAGTAGCCTCGAGTATGTTCCTTAGCGACTCGGGCACATTGCCAAGGTCGGATGTGTCGACGTTGATGGCGGCAAAAGCACGGCAGGCCATGTTGAACTCGTAGCCCAGGCGGACGTAGACGTCGGACACTTGCGTGTCGGTGGCGTTTCCCCGCGACCATTGTGTGAGGGTTTCGAGCAGTTGTTTGGTAGCGACGAGGAGGTGTGTTACGCTCTTTTCGATCTGTGATAAAGGGACAGAAGTACTTCCTGACGACGACTGTTTTAACGGCATTGTCAGCAAGCAGCAAAAGAGGATATGTCTTGCATAACACTCGGTATAAACGGAAACTGGAATGCGAAGCAAAGAGGGGTGCGATGTGGCGGCAGGCCACGAGGCATTGAAACCTGCATCGGTCTCTGGCGACGCATGAAGGCGGCAGTTTGAACAGCGATCTGCATCAAACAATGCAGAGCCATCGGGGAAAGAGAAAGCGAAAACCCGAGCACTTACGTTGGCGCGCCTTGTGCCATCGTTCCTGCTGCCGCTCCCGCTTGCACTGGTCGGCTGCATGGATCGCGATGATGTAGAGGTCCGGGGCGCAACAGGGCGGTTGGTGCCCACCCCCACCGCGGGCGAGATGGAGCGCGGAGGGACATTCGGAGGCTGCCCTGGTTCAACGGCTGGCGAGCGCCGTTGTGAAGATCGCGAGAGATTCATTCCTGTGTATCGTCCCCTATTTTGATGCCCAACCCAATCCAATCAGATTTCCAAAGTCAGTTATCGGGACTGCGCGGATTTGAATCGTCGCTCGACTGATTATCTCGGAGATTCCAACGTTGGGCGGAAATGACACGGCTCCCCGACAACGAACCGGGTGAATCTCGTTTCTCGGGCGTATTGAGTCCGGAGGGTCGGGAAAGCAGTGAGAGCACAAGGAAAGGGAAGCGGCAAGTCGACGCGTTGCGGAGTTGAACTTCTTCCAGGTTCTTGGTGGGTGTTCCTTCTGGGCAGGTGCGGAGGCTCCCACCCTGCCACCATGGATTTGGCTGGAATCGCCCAAGTCTCCACCGAGGCTCCAGCTGAACCCTGTGAGCGACGCTTACCCAAACCGTCCAAAGCTCGCCAAGCCAAGGCTGCGGAACCAGCCACCGAATATGCACAGAATTGCTCTACAAAATACTGACAGAATTGAAGTGCACACAGGAGCTTTGAGCCTCTCAGGAAATTGAAAAGATGTCGCAAAAAGCCGAGACAGGACTGGCCTCGCGTCCGCTCAGCACCGTTCACGTCACTAGGTTTCAGCCTTGCTACAGGTTCTTCCTGCGCCCTCAAGATTGGATATCGAATTCACTCATGCATGAATTTTATTGTCCAGAACCTTCGGTCGGTATCCCTGCACGCATGGCTGGTGTTGAAGCTTTTCCTCATCTGGACAACAGCCAAACAAACGGCATGTGTGTTTCGAAACAATGCCATGATTCCATTTGCAGACAGCGAGCTGGGATATTCCGTACCCACTTCGCGAACTCCATCGACACGTCATAGGGCTGGTGGGTTTCGAGACTCGAGCCCAACTCGAACTCGGCTGCCCACGAGGGATGGCCTCGGACAGTGGTGGACAGAAGACAGCCTCTGACTTCCAGCTGAATAACGACCCGTCAACGACCGCGGCGGCACACCGCAACACCCCAAGTTATGATTTCTGACAGGTATCTCTGCTGTTTCAGCTCGTGTCTGCTCTCAGACACAGCAATCAACTTGGACGAATAATCCGACAATCATCATATACACGACACGAACCTCCGACTCTCACGCAAGAGGGCATCCGAGCCTGTCATTGGATCAGGATGCGCTGCTCTCCCCCACAGTGAGACGTGACAAAAGGGAAGAGCAATCCAACCCGAGTCCTCGACTCCTGATCAACGCTGGCCGTGCTATTGCTTTTCTACTTCTGGTTCCCGGTGGCGGCGAGCCCTCGGAATCCCAACTTCGATCCGGTAACACAAGACCATGGGGCCCAGCAGGCTGCCGAAGGGTCCAGGCCCCCGTCCCGCACGCCATCTCTCGATCCCGCCCGTCATCCAATAACTTCGTCCCCTTCCCCCCACTCGCTCCGGGAAGGTGTTTGGATCGTCCATGGCCATCCACGCGTCCCTTGCCCGTTGCGGCTCTTGTCCGGGAACCTGCACTGGATTTCCGACGTCTCGAACAACAGATTCTCGCGCCACGGCCTGCAGTGTCTCGGTACTGCCTGTCGTCGTGTCTCTCTCATGTCCGGCTGTCCGATCCCCCAGATAAGTGTCTGTCTGCTTGGTCCGACTTAAGACGAGCAAGTCGCTCTGTCCGCGTCTCTCCCTTTCTTCCCATCCATCTTTCCTCACCTCTCACTCCGAGAAAGTGACCACACTCGTTCAAAAGAAAAGGGAAAAAGGGAAAACCAAACCCAACCACCGCCCTCAAAATGAAGCTCAGCCCCTCCCTCATCCTCTCCAGCCTCCTCATCGGCCTCGCCACCGCCCAGGGCTTCAACGACCCATCCGACCACGGTGGCGACGACGACGACTACTCCATCGACAACAACCACTCCTTCGAGTACGCAACCGAACACTCCACCGAGTACCCCGAGTCCTACTCCTCCCCCACCACCAGCGCCGACGTTCCCACCGCCAGCGGCTTTTACCCTTCCTCGGCAGCAACGGGCTACGCCAACCACACGGCGAGCAGCCACCACAACCACAGCAGCAGCAGCCACCACAACAACACGACAGCCACGTCGGTCCGCCACGGCAGCTCGACCAGCGGGGGCCATCACCCCTCTACCACCCAGCTGCCGAGCACCCCGACTTCGATCAACGGTGCTGGTCGCTCGCAGTTTGGGATGGCTGTGTTTGGTCTGGCTGTTGCGGCCGGGTTGGGGCTTTGAGTCTTCCCCACAAAGGAGAAGGGGGTGGTCGTCATCTTCTGGATGAGGCATTCTTGGGGTTTTGTGTAGGACAAGGTGGCGGGTGGGGGGTGTAAGCGATAATGCTTCGGCTTGGGTATTGCTAGAGGGCTTTCTCCGTTGGGTTGGTTGGCCAAAAGTAGTAATTAATTGTCTTTGTCAAGGTGTCAAGCAGCATCGGCAAGCTTCGAGGCTGCTGGCCACATTCTGTTCGGGTCTGATATTGTTATGTATTCCAGCTTTTATGAGGGAGGGGACACTCTGACTTGGGTATCTTGATACATGCAGTTGATGTGGCAGGTATCCAATGCGTGGTTCTCTTTTCCGCCTTCAGTTGGTAGCCTTTTACCAACATTTTGACGTCGGGTATGCAGAAGGTCACCCTCAGTTGTCGGTTCCTATCCCAGGCAGACAAGCCGTTTCCAAAATATAGAGGTATATGACTTGGCCTGAACGTGGTAAACATATCTATCCTTTTGGTGGTTCTTGAAGCCAGTGGCAGGGCAGGATGTCAAGTGTCTGCGAGTGTCTTAAATCGTCGTACCTCCCCACTTGCGAGGTTCGATGCACCGCAGTCACGGCAGCCCTGACCAAACTATGGGTAGTCGTGATTGCAAATTCGGTTGAAATTCTGCATCATTGTGTTCATAGGGATTTGAGAAAGCAGTGATACGAAGGGCGGAGCTTAGATAATGATGACGTCGTGTAGTAGGTACCCCTGTAAACGACATTCGGCCCCTACACTCTCCTCTTTTTCGGAAACAAGACACCTTGTTAAGTCCAGGAGAGATAACTAAAGAAAGGGTCACAGAAAGAAGGACTGCACACCGTCATACGTAGGTAGCTTTTACTGTTGTATCGGCCTTGGCCTGAACTGCCGAGACAGAAAAGGGGGTAAATTCGTCAGGTGACGTTGCATGCATACAAGTAGGCGCCAAAGCAAGTATCGCTCTCCTAAGAGGCCGGTTGATTCTTGAAACAGAGAAGTGTCTGCTCCTGGTCGGCGAGAGGGGCTTACCAATTACCACATGTAGCAATGAGAACTCGATAGTGTAGGAGATGGTTAGACTCGCCGATGTGGACACTGTATGGAGGATTTGCACATCTTAGACGTCCCTTGCATCTTGAACCGAAACGGTGGAATGGTGTGCACACCAGTGACACCACAGCCAAGCAGAACTCGTGGAGTTTGCATCTCAACGACAAATCCGGAAATAGACGGGAACCAGTCATGACAGGCTTGCTCTGAACTGGTTGCGCATGTGCAACTGCTGCAACCTCAAGCTGAAACGTTGGGGGAGCTACTTGGTAGACTGTGAAAGTTGTGACAAATTCGGGCAGCCCCCAGTTTTGAGGGAGAGTTGCAACTTGCGCGGCCACGGGTGTTGTATCCAGGACTGCCCGCCGCCTGTACAAAAGGTCCTTTTCGCGCGCGCCCGGCTTGTGGGCTTGCAATTTACAAGCTGGGCATTGATCGCATCTTTACTAGTCAAGTTGACGAACGAGTGGCAAGTTGCTGGTCATGCCAGGGGAAGAGCAACCCAACTGAAAGGAAAAGATCACGTGTGCCCCTTTGACGATCCTCGTGCGCCAAGACTAGTTTTGCTGAAACAGTGCTAGCGCGGATTGAGCTGCGCCTGTCCGCCCCCGAGCCCCAATTGCTGCCAACAGATTCTCGACATTCGATGTTTGAGGAGAGCTTCCCCTGCTCTCATCGGGCCTTGACATTCCATCAAAACTCGGGCAACGAACAGTGGTTCGTCTACGGGTCATTCGCGGGGCCATTCGTGGGGTCATTTGTTGTGGGCTTGTGCAACCGAACTCCCCCATAATAAGAAGACGAGAATCTGGACCTATTCTCCTTCTTGACTGCTACAGGCTCGCGCCATCTTTATAACCTCTCCAAGTTTCGTGTGGAACGGCGGCTAGAGCAAGTTCAACTTCTCTTCGTTTTCTGCCTAAGGCTGCAAGACACTCTTCCGCAAAGAACACAGAGCGTACGAAGTATCACGAAATTCCTCCTCCCACCTGCATCGCCGGTTCCCCTCTATTTTCAACCCCCGCTGAGTCGGTTTTCTCCGGCCCAACTCGAGAACCTGAACTTCCAAGTTCAAAACTTACCGGTCGCGAAATCCAGAGCCACCGCCCCGGCAAAACCAGCAGACAACAGTGAGCAACAAAATCATTTTGTTGTTTCCGCTGTAACGCCTCGATTGCATTTGGCTGCCCGGCATTCATCACCCGGCAAACTTTCGTTGCGTTGCAGGTCGTTGTTTCTGACCCCCGAGGCCTGTACTGTATGCAACGATCGGGTCGGCGGTGCACTCTCCCCTCGCCGCGCGATTCACCCCAGGTCGCACCAATCGGCACTCTGATTGGCCCAATTCTTGCACCTTAACTCCTTCTGCCGCTCCCGCACATCTCCCGCCGCCCGCACCCTCTTTCCCAAAGTTTCCACAGCTACGACCGACCAGTGCTCCCTGGCAGAGCACCGGCACAGGGAAATATGGAAGAGCGATCGACGACCTCAAAACCCGCCATTCCTTCTCCCACACAATCCGCCGGTTCCGACATCAAGTCGCCCACATCGCGCCCCTTGTATAGCAGCAAGCTCGGCGACCCGCGAGCGAGAGCCCCAGAGGCAACCGCTCCGCCCACTGCGAGGTAAGACACGAGACCCTTTCTCATGCATCCCCAACTTTTTTCCCCCAAAGCCTCGCATCGCCTCACCTTCCCCGCCAACAAAGACACTTGTTCGTCTTTCACGCCTTTTTGTCCTTCTTTTCATTTTCCTTTTTCTTTGTTCCATCATTTTGCCCGGCCAAAGTGCCCTCTCCAATCCGAACCCGCATTGCGCATCTGCAGTGACGGGGTCGTGGAAACCGACATTAACTGACGAACCCCCTCCACAGACAGCCTCCAGTCCAAAAGGCCTGGACTTCAAACAGAAACCCCATCACTGGCCGGTCGCAAGTTCCCCAGAACAAGCAGTCGGTCACAAGCTCCCTCCGTGAGGTCAGTAAATTGCCCTTTTTGCTTATTGCCCCCCGCTCCTTTCTCTCCCAAAGTTCGCCGTCAAGGTCGCACAAAGCTCGGACGCACTTGCGTCCCTCCCATCTCTGTCGTCAATGCTTTCGTCAATCCCTGTACCCCGGTACTCAGGACCTGTGAACTCATGATTTCAACAGGGCCAGCGTGTTCGCATCGTGCTCAATTCCGGCGCGGAATTTGAGGGTATCTTCAACAACGGCCCCGAGTCGACCAGTTGCCGCCTTACCATGGTGCAGCAGAAGAAACTCCCGAACTCCGCCGAAATCGCCAACGGTCCCGGCCGAAGAGAACAGCCCGCTATGACCTTTCAGCGAAAGGAGATCATGGAAGCCCGCGTCGTTCCCGGCAACACCCCTAAGAATGATGGAAGAGGTCTCAATGGTATGTCGTGATCTGTGCCCATGGATCTCTACCACTGCTAAAACATTTCTCTTATCAGGCAACCGGGCCTCTTTCCGGACCGACGCTGCCATTTCCAACTCCCGACTCGGCAACGAACGAAGCTTGAAGGCCTGGGTTCCCGATGCAGGCTACGAGGTTGATGGGTCCCTGGAGAAGTCGAGCAGCTCCGGTGGTGCTTGGGATCAGTTTGCCGAGAACGAGCGTCTCTTTGGCTTGAAGACCGATTACGATGAGAATATCTATACCACCGCCATCGATAAGAGCCACCCGCAGTACAAGGATCGGCTGGCGGCTGCTGAGAGGAAGGCGCGCGAGATCGAGCGGAGTGTTGCCACCACCGCCCACGTTGCCGAAGAGCGTGTCATGGACTTTGTGGGCGGAGACGATCAGGGTGACGAGGAAGACAAGTACGTTGAAAGTACCCTGGCTGTGTAGCGCCGAGTTTAACCCCTCTCTAGATACAGCGGTGTACGCCGACAGGACTTCCCGCCTTTGACGAGCCGCGAGAACAAGTATACGCCTCCGGCAAGGCGTGCACCCACAGGCCAAGCAACCGTCAAGGGCGCTCCTGTCGATCCTGCTATCATCTCGGCGCAGCTGAAGAGCACCCCGACGCCGAAGCAGCCAGCACCCAAGGCGGTCGAGCCAAAGAATCCGAGCGCTGCCGAGAAGCCCGCCACGCCAGTTGCAGACAAGCCGGCCGAGCCTACGACGAGCGGAACCACGACTGAAGTCAAGGCACCCGCGACCAAAACAGATGCCGCAAACACAAAGACAGAAGATGCCAAGGAGACGGCTCCCGTCAGGCCTTCTGCAGCCACCCGCGCTGTTTCACAAATCAAGCCTGGAGTTGCGCCCAGCGCGACCTCGACCGTCGAACGTGACGTCCTGGTCTCGTTCAGGAACTTTGCGCACAACCAAAGGTCCATGGCCGAGAAGGCGAGAACCAGCAAGGCCAAGGTCGACAAGGAGGTCAAGTTGACGGAGCTGAAGAAATTCGCTCAAAGCTTCAAACTTTCGACACCTGTTCCCAAGGACCTGATCTCCATCATCGCCAAGGATCCGGTCAAGCAAAAGCAGATCCAGGAGAAGGCGATCCAGAATGCCGACGAAATCACCCGGCAGAAGAAAGAGGCGGCTGCGAAGAAGGAGGAAGTTGCGGTGGCCAAGGATAACCAGGGCGGCAAGACAGCTGCCGAACAGTCCGGCCCCGCGACCACACCTGGAGCTGCGGCTGATGCACGGGGCAACTCGCGCCCGACCGGCCCGCAGCATTCGGGCTCGGGGACGGGGATCCCCGGTCGCCACGCCGGCACCCGCTCCTCGTACAACCCTCAGCCCCACTATCAATACAACCGGAACGGGCGCCCGCAGCCGCATATGGGCCCTCAGAGCCAGCAGACGGGCAACCTGGCACAGCGTCTTCGCAACGTGGAGCAGCAAAAGCTGCAACACCCCCACTTGGGCCAGCATGCTCCCCCGGATATGCGCCTGCCGCCCACGGGTCCCGCCAACAATGTCGACCCCAGCTTTGGGCGCCGCATCAGCGGCGTCCCGCCATCTTACCTGGGCCCGAAGCTGAATCCCAACAGCCACGAGTTCAGGCCCAACGCGTTCGCGCAGCCATTTAACCCTGCCGTTCCCAGCCAAGGTTCTAGCCCCCGTTCCTCGGTCAACAACATTGCCGAGACCCCGCTCCCCCCGCCGCCTCCTCCTGCTAAAGGTCAGCTGCTCCGGCGCAAGACGAGGGCTGTGGATGTCAAGAAGTGCTTTATTCTGTCGCATATCGAGACCATTCAACCCCCACAGGGTCGCCACTGGGATGAGAACGATGGCCTCAAGCCCTCTTTCGATACTCTCCCGACCTGGCGACAGCTCCAGGAAGAGACCGAGGCGCCCGACTCGACCATGCATCTGACTTACAAGGAATACTTTGAGAGGCTGCCCTTGTCGAGTGCGGCCGTCGCTACCCCGAACCCGGCCCACGTTGTTCCGCAAATTGCGCATCAGCACCAGCTTCCGTTCCACTTGCAACACGGCGCACAGAACCTGGCCCCCAGGCAGTCGCCTCACATGCCACCGATGCAGATGCATGCCGGGCAGCATGGACACGCTCCGCATGTGCCGTTCAACAACCCCGACGATCATAGGATGATTCACTCCAACTCGGCCCAGTCTTTTGCTTCTCCCCGGATGGGACAGGTCACCATGGCCTATCCGCCCACCATGAATGCCCCCGCGCAGATGCCGTACGGTCAACCGGTCATGCAACCATATGTCAATGCCGCTCCTCAGATGGGCCAATTCCGAAGCTTCTCGCACAACCCGCAATTCATGGCCCAGCAGCCCCACCACATGGGGGCACCGATGATGGTCCAGCCGCAGTTCATTTCGGGTCCCAATGGAATGGTGGCTGCAGGACCCATGTATCCCGGCGCCCACCCGCAGTTTATCCCCGCCGGCGCCGTGCCGCAGCCGATTCCTGGGCCCAACGGGTTCCCTAGCCCGGGCCGGCCGGCGGCTCCGATGATGGTGCACCAAGGATCGCACCAGGGCACGCACCAAGGACAGCAGCAGGCCGTGTATGGAATGAGCCCCGGTATGCCGTACCAGCAGCCGGCGTACACGCCACAGCAGCCCCAGGGCAAGTTTTCGGGCCAGCGGCCCCAGTGAGCACATTGCATGGATGCGTCACTGCAGAAGCCACGCCGTGGCGTCTGCCTGCGAATGGACCATGCTGTTGGGTTACTTGACTTGACCAAGCCTGTCAGCCAGGGGTTGGCTGGCCTTGGTTGAGGATCTGTCGACCGAACAAAAGAAGGCGAGCTCGTTCCGCAAGCAAGATGAGAGGTCCTGCCGAGCCCGACTTGACGGCTCGAATTATCCGGCAGACAGAGTGAGAGGGGAGAAAATCATAACTAGCTTTGCTTGCTTGCTTGAGCTTTTCTTTTTTTACACATGCGGCATGCATGGTTTCGCGGCTACTATTTGACGCTTGGCTTGGCCTCCGAGGGCCTGGGTCTGCTCAGCGCGCAGCGGAGGAGGCTGCTGCCAAGTGCTCCGCGATATGATGGGTAGCCAGAAGAAGAGATGGAGAATGAGATTGGAGGGGTGTCTGTCTGGTGGCCCTGGCGTGGGCAAATAGGCAGGAATGGGGCTAGGGGGTGCCTGCCTCCCTGCCTCCCTGCTTTGGCGTGTTGTGTGGAGGTGGGGTGAGGTTGCTGTGGTGGAGCATGCTTGGGGTGGGAAGGAGGGAAACCGAGGCGATTATCCATTGTGGTTGCTTGCCCATCCATGCCACACAATGTGTATCTCCAAAAGTAGCATGCCAGCGGAAGAGAATGCCAGTGTGCCTATCCAGATCTTTGAGTGAGTGGTGTCTTTTCGTGATCTAACCCAGCAGTGGCAACAGACTACAGGCTAACTCAGCAGACATCAACCCTGGGTTGTGTGTCAGTGCTAGCCCTGGTCTTGGAACGAGTGATGTAATCTGGTCAACGACAAAAATCAAGAGTGAAAATCAAAAGCCCTAAACTCCAAACTCCAATTCAAACGTTGCATAATTAAATCAACAACAAAACAAGAACCAACTCCCAACATGACTCCAAAACTCCAGGCGGGGAACCAGCCCAACCAAAAAGACAAAACAACCCGAAAAAAAGACGAAACAAAACAAACAAAAAAAAAAGCCAAAACAAAACAAACCGATGCTACTCGTACAACTTGGGCATGACATCACTGATGCCTGCCCCCTTGCCCTCTGATCATCTCCCCTCAGTCACAACTGCCACTCACAACTCCCATTACCACTCGTAAATCCCATGATCCCCCATCCATCATCACGCGAGACACTCGCCCACTCACTCACTCACTCATTCATTCATTCATTTACCTTAGCGGCGAGAAGATCCCCCCGCTGCCGCAGCCTGAGCAACCTGAGCAGGCTGATACCGAACCAGAGGCTGGGGCTGGGGTTTGGTGCGTGTTGGCAGTCCAGCGGTATTAGCAGCAGCGGCGGCAGTGGCGGTGGCGGGGGTGGTGATGGTGCTGGCTTGAAGCTGAGCTTGCTTGCCCTTGAGCGTGGCAGCGGCTGGGGCTTTCGGGTCTGTTTGAAGCGTTGTTGTGGTGGTGGGGGGCTTTGTTTTGAGTCCGGCAGTGGCAGCGGCAGCGGCAGCGGCTGCGGCCTTTGGGTCTGTTTGGAGTGTTGTGAGAGTGGGCTTTGTCTTTGATGTGGCTGACTGGGTGGTTGTGGGAGGTTTGGTGGCGCCGGCTGGGGTAGGGTGTGTCTTGTTCTGGTTCGGGTTGGTGATGGCGGTGGTGGTTTTGGTTGGAGGCACGGGGTTGGGCTCCTGGTCCTGCTCTTTCTGTTTCTGCTTCTGCTTCTGCTTCTGTTTCTGGCTCTGCGGGGCGGGCTTGGTCGTGGTGCCCATCACAGCTTTGCCTTTTTCTTCTCCGGTTTTGACGGGCGGTCCGGGCGGTGGCGGCGGCTGTTGCTGCTGGCTGGGGTTGGGCGGGGTGGCCGTGGTGACGACGGCGGAGGCCGTGGGCCCCCCCGATTTCAGGGACTGATCATGGCCACTGCTGCTGCTGTGTGTCTTGTCGGTAAGAGCCAGCGTGGGCTTGTCATTGGGTGCCGAGGAGTCCTGGCCGTCCGGTGCTCTCCTGGTTCCGTAGCGACCGCCCCACCCATCGCGGTAGTCATAGCTGTTGTCGCGTCTGGTTGACGATGTCGTATGATAAGAGACTGTGACATGACGATATCCACTGCCACCAGAACCACCGCCGCCGCCGCCGCCTCCTGACGGCGGGTCCCTGGGGTCCCTCGGGCCCCTTTCGTCGCGTTCATGGTAGTCATCACCTTCCGCCCGTTTGCGTCGTTTCAGTTCGTTCCACGTTTCCTTTATCTCGGCTTCAATGTCTCTAAGCTCGGCCAGCATGGTTTCAATTTCTGCATCAATCTCGTCGATTTCGTCTTCAAGCTGGTTGACCTGTTGCTTGTGTTGCTGTATATCGGATTTATACTCGTCAATATCGTCGCTGAGGCTCTCGACGCGCCGTTTCAGGGCGGTTCGTTCGCTTTTCATCTGATCCTCATACTGTATTTCTGCCTTCCAGCTTTTGTCGCTCATGATTCCGCTCTTTTCGCTTCGGTGGCATCGGGAGTCATGAATCTTATCAGACAAATCCCCTATGGTCTCTTCGTGCTTGTCGACTTTCCCATAAAAGTATAGGATGTTGTCTCGAACCCTTTTGAGGCTGTCACGCACGGATTTCAGCGTGGTCCTCTTGCCCTTTCTTTCCGTGAGTCGCGAGTCACGTATGGCCTTTTTCTCAATATAGACCACCTGCAGCTGCACGATTTCATTCTCCAATTGGAGTCTGTAGTCGTCCATGTCTCATCTGCTGGGAGACTTGGTCGCCCGAGGATTGGGTTTGAAGAACTCGTGTGAAAAGTCTCGGCTAGTCAGGGGTCCAGTGTCCAGGAAGTGTCAGAAATTGTTCGGTGAGGCGACGTCGAGTTGGGGAGGGTGCGGCGGTGGCGGAAGGGTTGCGTAATTGTGGCAGTTGTTGGTGAATGAGCGGTAATGGACTGATGGACGTAAAGACAAAGGTAGGTGTGATATCTCTCGTCCAGCAAGAGTTGTGCAGTTGTGTGAGAATTGTTGTGTTTGGCCAAGAACGGGGGTTCAGGATGGGCATTTAGCTTCACCTTTAGAGCGCCCAGTGTCCAACTCGAAGACTGAGACACTTGAACCATGGTGTCTACTTCCATGTCCTGGCTTCTGACCGGCCATCGTTCAAAACATGATGCTCTCATCTCAAGATTTCAAACACACGCAGCAAAGACAGCTCGGCCACGGTCCGAAACGGGCTATCCAAGGCCATCCATCTACCTAATCCGGCCTTGGGGCCCTATCTGGGTCTGTTCCAAACGACAACGGCATGATCGGCGTTCATATGGGCCGTCAATGTACGGCGACAGACCCAGCCATAGTCTCAGTAGACGAGCACTTGAAGCAAACACTAACACCCTGACAGACCTGAACCAACCCCTCCAAGAAAGCGTCTTGCTCAAAACACGGATCTGGAGGCCGAGGCCACCCATCGCCCCCTGTTCTTGACAAGTCCCGTCCCAAGGCAGTTTGGCAGGTAGTGTTTTGGCCCCCAAATGCGGAACGTAGCCGTAGGGGCTCGACCAGTTGACCTGTTTCGAGGCCACGGCGGCCGACTCGAGAGCATGCACCCTTGCGGCAATGGAGAACCAACAGATGGGTTGAGGCTGGGCTTGGCGAGAAGCAAGATGAATTTGCCGTTTGGGTGGTTTGGCCGTGGCCGTTGACCCTTGTCACACTGTTGCGGTTGGTTGCTCGCCCCGAGTGCTCGTACCTTACCTAGTGCCTTGCCGGGGTGTTTAAAAGTTATTTTTGGCAACATGCAGACACCAACATTGAGTGGTTCACACTAATTTTATCTTGGTCCCAACACTCTGCCCCTTTTTGAAGACTTTTAACGCGGAGGTTATCCTGCAAACAGAAGTCATCGAACATCACCCGGCATCACAGTGGGCGTCTCTAATTTCTACGTCATCCAAATGCCCGGATCACGTTACAAGTGAACAAGATGAGGAATGAAATCAAGGTCGATGAGATCGTGAAGCAGCGAACCGCATGGGTCGACGCGCTCGATGCCAGCCATGACGACGAAATATGCCGTCTTGCCTCGTCCTTTCGGGGCGGAGACCGGTGCACCATCTTCCAGCCCCACAAGCACGGCGCTTTCAATGTCTGTTTCTTTGTTGAGTTTGAGTCGCCCTTGGAGCGCTGGGCCGTCCGGATCCCCAATCCAGCTACCGTCCCCAAGACCATGCTAGACGAAAAGACAGAAATCGAAGTGGCTACCATGAGGTGAGAACCCAGTGGGCATCCCGCCGTGAATTCCACTCCTTCACAGCTAGACCCCAGGCTGACGATGGGCGGCACCCTACCTGGTCTCCAGATACGTCTCAGCCAAAACCACAATTCCTATCCCAAAGATCCACGCCTACGGCTTCTCGGACACAGGGCCGAATGGGCTGCCCTTCATCATCATGGACTACGTTAACGGCCGGAACCTGAAGGATTTAGGTTTCAAACCAAGCAGAACCTGGGGTCTCACTGGACCACAAACTCCTGCTGGAAAACACCTCCATCAGCAGCTAGCCAACGTCTACGTCCAGTTACGGCAATTGGAATTCCCCCAAATTGGAGCCCTAGGACTGCCTTCCCGTGACACGTCAGCCCTGACTTGCAACCCCGAAAACATTCGTGTCTGCAACCGACCGCTCTCGATTGAAATGATCCTTGAAGAGCAGGACGGCTTGGAGCCAAGCGCCATCTTCCCGCCCAAGGAGACCCTTTCCACGGCCAAGGAGTATGTCGACGGCCTGCTAGACTTGGCAAATAATAAATTTGAAAAGGAGTCCGACCAGGGCCTGGATGAGGATGAACCCGCATCGGTCCTCTATGCCGAACACCATTTCAAACGCTTCGTCCAGGATGACTGGCTAAACCAGTCGGCCAACGAGGGGCCCTTTGTCTTGAGTACTCCTCCTTAACCCAAGATAAACAAAGCCACATAGCTGATACCAACTAATACTAGTTCACGGAGACATGGAACACGTAATGAGCAACCTCCTCTTCAACAACGACCACGACCTCGTCGCCATCATCGACTGGGAATGCAGCCGCGTCGTCCCCGCCCAGATGATGGTCCCGCCCATCTGGCTCAGCGGCTCCAGCATCGGCTTTGTGCTGCTCACCCAAAGGATCTACAACAAGCAAGTTGGCCAACTCCGCGCCGCCGTCCAGGACCGCGAGAAAGCGCTCGGCCTGCCGCCGACGTTATCAACTGAGTGGGCCCCCTTCGAGACATGGTATGTTGCTCCCCTCCTTGGTAGCCTGGCCGGCCGGGTATTATCGGCATGCATGCTGAAACCCGTCACTAATTAAACAACCCAAAAAAAAAAAAAGGTGCCATCCCGCCATCGTTATTGGGCTCGACTGCCCCGAGCACGTCCGCCTCATCTTCTGGGACCTCGTATTTCTTCGGGTTGTGCCCCGGGAGCGCGGCGCTACCGTTGAGGAGCGGATGGAGCGGTACAAGAAGGAAATAGTTCCGCGCTGCCGGGCGTTTATCGAGGAGTCCGAGGAGCGCCGCGAGTTGATGGAGAGGAAGATTCGGCAGCAAAGGGAGTTTTTCGTGGCCGAGATGGAACACAACGGCTTTGAGGTGCCGCGGGGGGTTATAAAGCCGTGTATCTAGCGTTGATCTTCTTCTTGCATAGTATATTGTGTTCTTTCTCTGCCGACTTCAAATGTTGTGTTCCCTGAACTGCATCCGTTCCGTCTCTTTCTTAATCCAGACACCCGCACGCGAATATCTGGAAAAGTTGGGCTTACCAGCTCATTGGGACATTCAACCAGGCGGAGAGAGGTAGCTTTGGAGTGGATTCAACCTCCTGTTGGTATGAATGCGCTAGAGACGGCCAACTTCCTGGCCAACCTCCTGGCCAACCTTCTGGCCAATCTCCACTTGAAGTGTAGATGCAACTGGCAGGCTCTTGTCCTGGCAACAACAATCTCCCACTCTGAGCCATTCAAGTAAAAAACAGACAAGGCTTCTTTGCTTAACTCTGGACCCCGACTCTAGCCGGACTGTGATCGCACCGCCCCAATTCCATAAAGCAACGAATCAATGTCTCCATCCCGACGTCGTCATCAAACTTAATGCCTACCTAAGGAGCACCTATCCACGCCGTCCTTTCCAGTTGTGGATTGGGTTGCCTCAGGTTGCGGTGGCTAGTAACGTTGCCCTACCGTTGCCCGCCGGCGGCTCCATTTCATCTCTCGACAAGGGATCTGGAGCCGCGACAAGGGCGTCGCATGAATCTGGCTAATGACAGGGGCGAGGCTGTGTTGGAGCAAAATTTCACGTGTGGCGGAGGGGCGCGTGCGTAGGCAAAATCTTGATGCTAACAGATTTTGGTGGTGTTTGGGAGGGGATTTGTTAGCGACGCATAATGTTTGGTTCCTTGCTTGGCTCAAGTGTAAATGACAAGGGCCAGGATCGTGGAGATCTTGATGAGGCGAGGAGCTCCGGGAATCTGGACTAGAGTTGGACTAGAGTTGGACTAGAGTTGGACTAGAGTCGGGCTCGGCTTGCAATATGATGCCGAGATGTCTTCTTTGCCTTACACTTCGGAGGCGTTGCGGATGGGGAAATTGATGGAAGAATGGGAGGTTGGTTGGTCGGAATCAAAACCCACGGGGCGTTGGTAAGGACAAGGGGAGCGGGTTCACCTCGGTCTGGGCCGGTGACTTGGGCTTGAAGATTTTCCATCTTCCGGTTTGTACGAAGTACCGGTCTGTTCGTCATCGATCTTGATGTCCAAGCTCAGCCAAGGCACACGGCGTCGACTCTCATGAACTGCATCGCAACGTTGGTTCAAAAGAAGTTGAGGGGGGCCGTGCCACGTTCCCCCTTTCCCCCTGAAGTGTTACCAAGGTGGGTCTCTTCCACACCGTAGGCCTACCTTCCATCTCTGGACGAGTTTTCCCCCGAGTACAACCGTTTGGGTTGCTGTTTGTGCTTCTCTGCTTCGAAGCTGATTGAGCCAAGCAGCGCCCGCCGCACCACGGCGTCTTGAGAGCGGGAAAAAGGATCTGGCAGGAGCTGTTTGCGTAGCAATCGGGAGTTCGGCCAGCAAGGTGACAGGCGGGGTTAAGGTTGGCCAGCCAGGGGTTCGAATGATTGGCCCGTCTCTCCTTTTTCTTTTTCTTTTTTTTTTCTTTCCTTCTTTCGCCCCTGATTCCGTCATCCATCTCGTTCGTCTGTGCTTTTGCCGCGCGGACATGCCCGCTGTCAAAGTTTGCCGCTTGTTTCTTGTTGTTTCTTGTTTCCTTGCTGTTTGCCTCCTCGCTTTCTCTTGTTGTGCCGATTGAACCGACAACCGCTCAAGTCAGGATCATGCATGAACGGCGTGGCCGCGCGGTTGCGGCTCCGTCGATCAGTTCGTCGGAAAGTCTGGAACAAGGCGGCTTTTGCTATTCAGCCCAGGGGGGGGTCTCTCAGCGGATTCGCCAGGCGGGGTCGGCGGGGCTGACGGGAGTGGCGTACGTAAGCAAGTAGGGATGGGACGGACCTGCAAACGCAGCGCTTGCGCATGGAGAGCAAATCGAAAGATGGGATGCATGGCGGTCAGCGCGTTTCTTATGTGCGGGTAAGCAAGCTTGTTTCTCTGCTATTTTGGCGAATGCAGTGTCAGGCTGCAGAGGCGGCGAGACGCACGAGAATATCCATCTTGGTCCTGCAGTCTCTCCATTCTGACCATTTGCATCCATTTACCGTGTTTGTCTGCCAAAAATGACTCGGGCATCATGCCAATGAGGGGTGGTGAGGGGTCTTGGACGGTGAGGCCCATCGGGTGGGTGCGTGATGTGCGTGGTGCGGCCCCCGAATCCACGATGCGAGGTGGTCTCCAGTCGGCGGCCACTTGCCTCTTTCTGATCGCTGGACTGTGAAACCCCCATTCTTGCCGAGCGCAAAAATGTGGGATGTCTTGGACTTCGTCATTCGCTCGCGTTCTGGCGCCTCGTGTTGCTGTCTCTCGCTCTGACAGGAACTTCTCAGACCGGAGCGCGAGGGTTACAAGTGGCCAATCCGCAAAGGTGTGCAAGTCCCACCTACTAGGCTGGCTGCCTCGACTGGTCGGACTCGTCCGATGGAGAGATGACAGGCTGACAGATGCGGTGTTTGCAACCGCATGGACTTCATCCTGGAACTTCTGGAATCCTGGATCCTAGTGTAGAATCCGGGCAAACACCGGGTCTTCCGTGGTCGCTGGTCTGATGAATGTGATTGATGGGCTGGGCATCTCAGGGACTTCAGGTGAACGGCCGAGGCATGAGCCCACCGAGGGGCCCGTAGCATGGACCAGTCACGGCCCGCAGTGGCACGGTTGACTGGGGTTGAGGGGCATTCGGGCGCTCTGGCTGGGCGCTGCAGGGGTATCGAGTGCGCGAGCAAAAGGGGGCGGTGTTTCAAGTTCATGCGTCGGCCAGTCGGGCGGTTGCGACTGGGTTCCCCAAGATCTGGCCCTGACTGACGGCACAGCTCCCCGCTTCCTGACCCAATCAGTCCGTCGGACCTTTCCCAAACACCAGGCACCTCCGGCCTATGATTGGTCCAAAGTTTTGGATTCCCCTGGCATGACGGAGATCCACAGCAGCCGCTAGAAGCGGGAACCCCTGGAATTTTTTCTTTCTCAGGCCTCCTCCTTCCCCTTTTCGGCGCCCCTCCCATTCTGCTGGTGTGCCATCTCCGATTTGCGATTCGGTGGGCTCTGCGAAAAGGCCCTGACATCCGACAAGGGGTCCGCCAGCTGCCCCACCTGAAGAGCCGACAGGCGACCGAACGGCCACAAGGAGCTAAGCAGCGGGGCAGTTGTGCATGTCACCTTGTCACACCAACGCTTTTTGTCTCACCAGTCACCGCTCGACGTCCAAGAGTGCGGGCAACGGCAGCGATGCCAACTGGACAGAATGTCAGCTGCAGCGAACCCTGAGCGCGCGGCTGGCTGCAAATGTTTCGTGTGTTCAATCACGCCCGATCTTTCAGACGATGGTTCAGATGGGCGATCTCTCAGATGGAGATCCTTTGCAGCTCAAGCAACGGTCATCCTAACATGCACCAAGCCGAGTTGCCACGGCCGGTTGCCAATCGTGAAATCCTGCAATGCACCACGGGCCCTCCGGCCACGTCCCTGACCCTTCCTCCCATGTCCCCTGTCAATCCCACCCACGGGTGCCCTTGTGGGTACGTTACTCCGTCAGATGCTTGGCTTCTGGGCCACTGGGACGAAGCGACCCTGTTCCTGCAGTGGCGTTCGAAACATGCGTGCACTTTCCCGGCTCGCATCCAATCGTTACCGGACGAACAGACAGACCAGAAACATAAAGGGAGTCGTCCGCCCTTTGTGTTCTGCTCTTTTATTCTGCTCTTCACCACCACGGCATCTCGCCTCTGTCCTTCCTTCAACCAAAAGACCCCGTCAAGGGATTCATTGTTTTCTTCGCTTTCCCATTGTTACCACTCCTTCACAGGCCATTCATCACAACTTCTTGAGCCCGGTGCTTCGATCTTGTGATAGCCTATTGTTCGCCAGCCGTCAATAGGATCCGCCAACAACCGCAAACCCAACAATACCGACTTGTCAACAAAGCCCCATTCATTCCCTCAGCGGCTTCCCGAGCAGCGCTCACCTTGAAAAGTCAACAACAACTGCCTGGTCTGCACTTGTGACCTTACACTTCAACAACCACACCAAAACTTTCTGCCCATCCGGCATCTTTGCGCGAAAGCCACAACAACAACTCTCAACATGATTTCCAACGGATTCACCACCGGCGCGATCGCCGCCCTCCTCGGAGGTGCCCAGCTTGCCGCCGCCCACATGGAGATTTCCTTCCCCCCGCCGTTCCGGTCCAAGTTCAACCCCAACGCCGTCAACGTCGACTACACCAACACGGCTCCCCTCTCGGCCGACGGCTCCAACTACCCTTGCAAGGGCTACCACTCGGATCTCGGCTCCTCCGCTGGCGCCAGCACCGCCAGCTTCGCTCCCGGCGGCGACTACAACTTCACCGTCACTGGCGGCGCTGCCCACGGTGGCGGCTCGTGCCAGGTCAGCTTGAGCTACGACAAGGGCCAGACCTTCACCGTGATCCAGTCCATCATCGGTGGCTGCCCTCTGGCCGCCAACTACCCCTTCAAGATCCCCTCCGATGCCCCCGAGGGCGAGGCCATCTGGGCCTGGACCTGGCAAAACCAGATCGGCAACCGCGAGCAGTACATGAACTGCGCGCCCATCACCATCGGCGGCGGCAGTGCCAAGCGTGAGGTTGCCAAGCGCGCCGTCGACTTCTCTTCCCGCCCCAAGGTCTTCCTCGCCAACATCGGCAACGGCTGCTCCACCGCCGAGGGCTCCGATGTCGAGTACCCTGACCCGGGCCCGGATGTCGTCAGCACCGGCACCAACCTCGGCCAGCCCATCGGCAACTGCGGCGCCGCCGTCGGCGGTGGCAGCGGCAGCGACAGCGGCAGCGACGCTGGCAACAACGCTGGCAACGACAACGCCGCTCCCTCTTCCACCCCCGTCGCTGCTCCCTCCTCCACCAAGGCCTCGCTCCCTGGGTATGTACCAACCTCTCTCTCCCCCTCTTCTCTAAACCTGACCTCAAGCTTACACTCTCCCAGCGGCGTCTTCATCACCGTCGCCCCCTCCCAGTCCGCCACCCCTGACGCCGGCAACGACACTGGCGCCGACACCCCCGCCGTGACCACCTCCGCCGCCCAGGCCCCCACCACCCTCGTCACTTCCAAGGCCCCCGTCGCCACCGGCGGCGCCGGTTCCGGCTCTGGCTCTGGCTCTGGCTCTGGCTCCGGCAGCGCTGGTGGCTACGCCGTCGGCACTGCCTGCTCCAACGAGGGCGCGTGGAACTGCATCGGCGGCACCTCGTGGCAGCGCTGCGCGGCGGGCGCCTGGTCGGCCGTCGTCGCCGTCGCCCCCGGCACCACCTGCACCGCGGGCGAGAGCGACACGCTCAACGTTGCCGCGCTGCGCCGCACCCGTAGGGCGCTGCGCTTCCGTCGTGGGGGTGTCCAGGCTTAAGTTTAAGTTTGCGTAAGCGAGCTTGGGGCTTAAGGGTGTTGTGCTTTTTCACTTCTTGGTTGATTGATTGATTTTGAGGGCGGTGATGGGTGGATGATGGATGGGGTTAGTGGGTAAACAGAAAAGGGGGGCACTGGTTGTCTTTTTTTCCCTTTTTCTCTCTTTCATCCATCTTCCCTCGCCGCCATCCATCCGGCTACCACAACTCTTCACTTCTTCGATTCGATTCGTGGAGATATTTTTCTGCCTTTTACCGGGCATGGGGTGGCATCTTCTATACCCCGTTGGCATTCCCCCCCAACCCATTCCCATATCTTTTCGATGGACTGATGGATGGATATCTGGCTTGGGCTTTGGGCTTGGCTTGTCAACTTTTGATGTCACTCGTTTTTATGGAGATTTACATAGGGCAAAGCAAGAGGCGAAACATTGATCCTGACGGAGGCATTGGTCTTTTGGGCGTTTTCTTTTACACACATCATGATGATGATATCTTCGTGGTATCCTCAGAAAGATGGGTCTTGTGTTTGTATGTCTTTTTTGTAACAACAGCACGCATTCATTAGAGTAGAGACAGGAAAATGGCATTTGGCATACAGTACACAAACTTTGCGAGGGAATGCGTGATACTTGTTGCATTCGTTGTGTTTAGACATGCGTGGTTGATAGAATCGATCGTTTGACTCACTTGGTGCTACTTTGGTGGTGGTTGTGTGATGACTCGGTAGTTCTGCGATGACTACTGTGTCGTCGTGTGCGGCTGTTTCATGGTGGTTCTGTTACACAATGACAGTTAGGAAGTTAGACATGGATGGGACTATGTGTTCGTGTGTCTGTATCACCAACTGTAGATCAGACACCACTTGCACCTTGTAGAAACCGAGTATTTTGTACCCGACTGTCTTTTCGACTCCAGACTCCATACAAAATACCACATCTAATAGCTCCGGATATATACAACGAAAGATCACTCTCTCCAACATCCCCTCACCTCAACAACAACCGACTGCCCCAGTACAGGCCTCACCTCGTCGCGCGAATTGCCTCCTTCAGCACCGCCAACCCCTCCTTAATCTCCTCCTCACTCACCAACAAGCTCGGCACAAACCGCAGCGTGTTCGTCCCCGCCGTAATCACCAACAATCCCCTCTCCCGCGCCGCCGTGACAATCTTGCCCGGGTCCTCGCTCAGCTGCAGACCCAGGATCAAACCCTTGCCCCTGACCTCCTGCACCAGCTCCGGGAACTCGTTGCGCAGGTCCTCAAACCCGGCCTTGAACACCTCGCTCTTGGCCAGCACCCCCTTCTGCAGCTCGGGCTCGGCCAGCCGCGAGACGATGTGGTGCGCCAGCCGGCACGCGAGCGGGTTGCCGCCAAAGGTCGTGCCGTGGTCGCCGACCTTGATCTTGTCGGCCACGTTGGCGTTGACGATGGTCGCGCCGATCGGGAACCCGTTGCCCAGCGCCTTGGCGGTGGTCAGGATGTCCGGGTGCGCGGCGGGGGGCAGGTGGGAGTGGGCCCAGAAGGTTCCCGTGCGGCCGAGGCCGCACTGGATCTCGTCGTAGTGCAGGAGCGCGCCGACCTCGCGGCAGCGGGCGGCGAGGGCGAGCAGGAACTCGTCCGAGGCGGCGCGCACGCCGCCCTCGCCCTGGATGGGCTCGACGATGACGGAGCAGGTCTGCGGGGTGACGAGGGAGGGGATGGCGGCGATGTCGTTGAGGGTGCCGACCTTGAAACCCGGGACCATGGGCGCGAAGGGGGCTTGGTACTTGGGGTTGGGGGTGGCCGAGAGCGCGCCCATGGTGCGGCCGTGGAACGAGTTGGCGAAGGAGACGATCTCGTGCTTGGCGCCTGACGGGTCGAGGACCTTGCCGACCTTGCGGGCAAACTTGATGCCGGCTTCGTTGGCCTCGCTGCCCGAGTTACAAACGAAAACGGCGGTGGCATCGTGCATGCCGCCTGAGGCGAGCGTCTTCTCGATCAGGAGCTTGGAGAGGGCGCCGGTCCAGGGGTTGTAGTAGAGGTTGGAGGCGTGCATGAGCGTTTTGGCCTAGTAGTGGGGATTAGGTTTAGTAGAGTCTCTTGAGAACGATAGAAACATAACTGACCTGCTGGGCAACCAGCTGGGACACACCCGGGTCGCAGTGGCCAAGCGAGTTGACGGCGATACCAGCGGTGAAGTCGAGGTACTTCCGGTTCTCAATGTCCCACAGGTACGAGCCCTCGCCCTTGACAAACACGGGCGGCGGGCGGGCATACGTGGCCACCATAAAAGGTGCATGCTCACGGACGAGGGCAGCGCTGGCCGAGTCCTCTGCGGGATCCGGGTTCGGCAGGCTCGCCTCCTTCTGGGCCTGGGCAGCCGTGACGGAGCCGATAGTGGAGGTCGGCACCGACGTGGCTTGGGAGTAGAACCGGGTGGTCGCGGGACGAGCAGCAGAGCGAGCGGCGGCAACGAGCCGCAGGGAAGCGCGGAAGGCCATCGTCAGGAGATCGGCGGTTAACGGAGGGAGATGGGAGGTGGAGGCGACTGAGCAAGAAGAGTCAATTGACTCAACAGACACTGGAGAAACAGGAAGAAGCTTGGAATCGGCGGTTTGAAGATCAATTGAACTGTGAGGCCTCCTGGGCAAAACACAGCTTTATTAAGGGCGCAAAGATGACACGACTAGATGTTAGTCATGCATCAAATCGACGTTCAGTCAGAGATTCAGTCAGAGAGAATGGAGTCATTCCCAATTCACAAAAACCTCAAGCGATGTCGGTCTGAGATTTGGCCCCACATGCGTTATCGATAAACTGATTGATAACAAGCCTTGGCGCGTACCCATCAAGGTTCTCAACACCATCAATAACGGACAAAGACATCACCAACTTTGTCAGGAGAAACGACCAAATTTATTGCCACTCAAATCAGGAAAAAAAGATTAAGAAGAAATCTGAAAGTAACCTGGTAAACCAACTAAATCAACCACCACCGCCAACCGCCAACCCATCATCAGTCGTGATCATGACGGACATGCAATCCGGAGCGTGAGGAGCTGCTGGCCACCAGGCAGCTCCAGGCTCAGGGTCGCTTCTTCTTCCCTGCCCACCTTTGCAGTCTGGATCGTCTTGGACAGACCCGGCCCCGGCGTCTCGATGCTCATCGACCGCTCGTGGCTCGCCTTAGCAGATAGCGTGAGTTTTGCCGGTTTTCCCTTGGAGCGAGTGTTTTTCCCTCTGTAACGTTGCGGTCAGTACGGCTCTCTTTTCGGGGTACGAAGCAAGGAAAGCAGATGCACAGGACCTTACCCGGTACTTGGGATGGTTGTGTGTGGCCTTGCCGCTGGCCGTGTGGTGCTTGTGGATGAACTCTTCCTGCTTCTTGATGCTCTCGCGGTCCATCTGCTGGAGTAGCTGCTGGCAAAGCTTGATGTCGGTGATCAGGCTGTCACATCGGTTCTTGGTGAAGTCCTCGCGCACCACCACACGGAGCATCTTGAGATTCTCGGTGTGTGGCGCCATGGTGTAAGCCGGCACGACCCAGCCACGCACGCGCAGCTGGTGCGCCAGCGCAAATTCGTCGTAGTTGCGGTCCTCATCGGGCGACAGGCGGAAGGCCACGAGTGGGAGGCCCTCACCCGACTTCTTGGACATGAGGATAAAGCCGAGTGCCTCGAGCGATTCGGCTAGGTAGTTGGCTGTCCGGGTCAGGTTGCTCATGATGGCTCTGTACCCATGCTTGCCCAGTCGGATGAGCTGGTAGTATTGGCCGATAACTTGGCTGGCGCCTTTGCTGAAGTTCAGGGTGAACGATGCTTGATCGGCGCCCAAGTAGTTGATGTTGAAGACAAGTTCTTGCGGCAGGTACTCGGCACTGCGCCAGACAACCCAACCGACGCCGGGGTAAACGAGGCCGTACTGTCAGGTGTTAGCTAATCTGAAAACCGGTAGTACAGGGTTGGCACCAACCTTGTGTCCGGAGACATTGATCGAGACGACATGCTCCAGTCTAAAATCCCACTCGAGATCCGGGACGACAAAGGGCGCCACAAACCCGCCGCTGGCCGCATCAACGTGAATCGGCGTGTTGAGCCCCTTCTTGGAGAGCAGGTCATTGACGGCCTTGACGTCCTCATACTCACCCGTGTAGGTGGTGCCGAGGATGGCGCAGATGCCGATGGTGTTCTCATCAACCAGGGCGACCGTCTCCTCGGGGTCAATGACGTAGCGGTCTTGGGTGCAGTACACAAACTTCTCCTCGACCTCAAAATAGCGGGCCGCCTTTTCCCAGCACACCTGCACGGCCGACGACATGACAATGTTGGGCCGGTCGCACGGCTTCCCCTCGGCTATCCTCTTGTTCTTCCAGCGCTTCTTCATGGCTAGCACGGCCAGCATGATGGCCTCGGAGCTGCCGACGCACGATGTGCCAACGGCACCAACAGTCTCTGCCTCTCCGACGGGCGCGTGGAACAGGCGGCCAATCATGGAGACACACCGGTTCTGGATGTCGGCCGACTGGGGGTACTCTTCGTAGTCGATAAAGTTCTTGGAGAAGGACTCGGCCATCAACTTTTCGGCTTCTTCCTCCTGGGCAGAGTTAGAGAGAGTAAAGGTAAGGGCAGGGATGAGGGGCGCAAGAGTGGCATACCATGTAGGTGGTGACGAAGGAGGCCAGGCTTTTACGGTATTGTGGTCAGCTAAAAGCCGACATTCAAGGCGACCAAAGAAAAGACTCACTTCAGCATGGGGTTCCCGTCCAGGCTCAGCTCGTCCTTGATCATGCGGTAGGCCACCTCCTTGGGCATCTCCGACTCGGGCATCTCATGCCTGGGGAGGTCCTGGGCGGCAAACCGGGAGCCGTAGACGCTCGTGGTGAAGCTGTCTTCATCGTTGGCTAATTGAAGGTTGACCTTCTTGAGACCTTCGAGGAGTTTGCTGTCGTCAGGGATAGCTGATAGGTGCACCATCTTGAAGGAGCCTTGAGGGGAGGATAATGCTATGCGGGGAACCTGATGGAGTGATAGGATGTATGGACTGCAAAGCAATGAGAACTTGCAGGATGGGATTTCCAAAATCCCAGTTCCGTGCTTTTATAGACGATGAAGCAGGAACCAGCTTCCCTCCTAGGTTTCCTGGACCATTGTCAGCACCTCGCAGACGCACAGACATGGGAGGCTTCCGGCTGGAACATCTCATGATTCACCGGTGGGGTTCAAGGGATGGAAATGAGCACAACACTGACCGGTTTGAGCAGAGCCACTTAGATGACGCTTCAACTTGAATTTCTGAGGAAACACGAGCGCTGTAAAATGAAGTGAGGCCGAGGGAGGGAAGGAACCACGGGCAGAGAGCGGAGGGGAGGCCGCCTCACGGAAAGTTGGAACCCCATTCCCAGGAATGGAAAGAGGGGTTGGCAGTGCGGGCACAAAGGGGCCTCCGCGTTGGGCAAGCTTGCTGTTGTGATGCATTTCCGGGGGGCTCTTTCCGGGTTAGCAAGTGCAGTGGACTGACAAAGCGTGCCTGCAGATTGCCATCCGAAGCTGGGCGAATCGGGAGACCGAGCAGCTGCTTTCTCCTCCTTTACTCATGTTTCTGCGCCGGGATGTCCCTAACACTCTGCTGCTTGACAACTTGGCAGAACCCTACCAACCTCCGAGGCAACACCGTCGTCCCATCTCACGACAAGCTCCTCGGGCCCCGGCTTGGCTTTGCTTGGCTACCAAGGATCTAAAACCCGATGGGGTGGAAATCATCAAATCCACCACGGCTAATTCTGGGCGACGTATGACATCATCGAAGCTCTCTGGAACCCGCTGGGTTATTTCCGGCGCCCTTTCCCAGGACCCCTCATACCTGCTGGTTTCAGGCATGAAGAGGGGAAAAAAAGAGACCTCAGTCGTAAGCAACGCGAAATTTGGCGGCCAATAACTATCTGTCTCGCAATCCTCATTGCCCCGGTGGCTGAGCGCCTGGAGTGGTTCGATGCCGCGGACGGCCCGGACCGTTATCTTCAGGCAACTGGTCCCCGTTACTGCCAATTTCCAGCGCCTCAGATACAGTGCTCTGGGCTTTAGACCACCTGGAATTTACCAGCAGCCCACCAAAGCATTGGCCAGTTCAGGGTCCAAAGAAGCAAACGGGTGACTGGGCCGAAAATGTCGGCTCACTCGGCAGGGCTCCCGGTCCTCAAAATCCGTCCCTACCGAAGCAAGACCTAAGCAACCAGGGCTGCAGGGGAAAAAGAGTCAGGAAGCCCGAAATCCAACCTCGCCACTGCATCCCACCGAGGTAAGGGTCTCTGACCGAATTTCCTGGTTGAGCCAGAAGATCGGGGCGTCGGATGCTTCAAGGGAATCCCGCCCCTCGTGAACCAACAATATCCTCCAACCGGTGAGCCTCATGTCAACGACAAGTCCAGGGATTGGCGAGACCACGATTGAAACCCAACTAGCCCGCCTTACACAGCCCTGAGTGGCTAGGGAGACTCAGGAGACAAACAGGGCCTCGGACCGCAAGGGATGCTGCCAAGTTCAGGTCTGCCGACTCTGACGCTCCCCTGCTAAAGGACACGGCAACTCAGGGGCTCGCGGACAAGTTTGCTCGATGGCCGTCCCCAACTTTGGGCGTCTCCGTGTTGTCCTCCCACTTCATCCATAACTAACAAACACCTGTCGCTAAGCTCTAACTTTCCCTTGCCTCCAAGACAGTCCTCACACCTCGATACCTAGACACACCTTCGCCTGGTCCGATTATCCTCAAACCTTAGGACGATGCCCTTAGAGGCGTTGGGTAAAAATGGTAGCGATGGCTTGGTGATCGCCGTGATCGCAACGCTCCCCTAACCACATCTTCTACTTGCCCAGCAGAGGGCAAGGCCACCGCTCGAGTATGTTATTATCAGTCAGTTTATCTACACCAACTAATTTGCCTTGCTCTCGCTCGCGCGCACTCGTGTATTTCCTTTATGAGATGTATATCCAAGTAAAACACGAACTCCATAAACCAGGGGCCTTGTAGACTTTTGGCCAGCCTCAAACTACCGCTGTAGGGGCCAGATTTGAGCAGAACAGGAAATACTAGTGGCCCAGCAAACAGGTTGAATAGCTCAAGTTCATATTCGCCAGATACGGGACTCCGCCTCGAAGACCACGGGGGTTTATTCGAAATGGATGAGAGGAGTTTCTTCGTTCTGAAGGACCCGAACACTCTGGCGAGGGAAATTGTACATGAAGTAGGCATTTGCCTGGCCGGCCATGACGATCTGGGATAATATCAGAGGTTTGGTTGAGGACGGATCCTAGCCAGGCTATATTATTCAGTCAAAATGGATGTCCTGCTGTCTCGACAAGGTGCCAAGCGTGTAGAGGATAGGAAGGAGTGAGTGCCACGAGATGTTGTATCCCTTTCGGCATAGTTGCTGGGTAACTGTAGGATTTACATTAGACAGCCACCCAAGTACCCCTTTTCATGGCATCATCCAGTAGTAAACCAAAACTGAGGTCGTCCGGCTTAGGACTGAGTTGGGTTCATGATTTAATAAATCTCTGGAGTTAAATTTCTATTGTTGATGTCCTCGAATTGCTACGTCGGTTGAGACCCGTGCGGAGGGGTCTCCGTTGCCCAATGAGACAGCATCCGCGTATCTCTTGGGGTCCAGACTCATCTAGCTACCATGAAGATTCCGCAGCCCCCTCCCCCTGAATCTCTCTCAGACATAGAAACAACAGACACACTTTTTCGATCCAGCTCAAATCAACGACACAAGTTATACACATTCTCCATAGGTTCGAGTGCCCTCTCTTGAAAGTCACCTCAACAAAGGTGTGCCACCACAAACAAGGACGTCAGTCCGTCCTGAATAAATCCAACACCAGAAACCGGAACCACAAAATGATTGAACATATCAGGGAACGAAACAAAAGCAAGAGCTCACCGGTTAAACACTTTCGTCGGTCGAAGGTACGAAGTAACCAGCTACGGGATGGCTTGTTTCGTTTCATGGTGGTGGGGTGATCCAGTGGGGTGACCTCGTCTGGGTGGCTCGGTGCCGGAGAGATTCGACACCAGATGGAGACATGACGACCTACTGACGCAGAGACAGCGGGAGTGAAGGTGATGTTCCTTCATCGATGTGGTATGCAATACAAATCCCAAGATATATTTCAAGTGCTAACGCCCCCCAAACCCCGCCCCCGACCCCCTTGGTTTCTAACCCCCTATTAGTAACCTATGGAACACAGACTTGGTCTGCCAACACCTCTCTCGGGACGGCCCGTGTGGGACAGAGACTACGGGCCATGTTCCCAGCCGGCTGTAAGTACCGGAAACATCCATCCATCCGATATCCCCGCTGCTGACGTATATATAGCGTAGCCATTCCTCCAGGTTGGAACAGGTCTCCCAGTCGTTTTTTCCAGGACCATCCTTGCCACACCCCATATATATATTCCCATTCCGTTCCCCCCCTCCTTTCCGAGGACTCCTTCAACCAAAAACAATACTAACCCCCATCTCCCGACTCACCTCCCTCCACAACTCTCCGCCCCCAAACCCAGCATCCGTCCCTTCTCCGTCCCCTTTCCCACCCTCGCCATCCTCATCTCCCCTCCGCCAAACCTCCCTCACGATCCCCCACGCTCGTCCGATATTCCGCATTCCTTGCCGCTTCTCTACCTCGACAAACGCCCACTCCGCCAAGCCCCGATCTTCCTCCGACATCGCCTCGCACGCTGCCACGAACAAGGGCCAAAGCAGCGCCGACATGGGCCCACCGTGCGTGACGGTGCGGACGCAGTGGGTTAGCGCGGCGTTGGTGTGGGTTTGGATGGTGGGGTGGTGCCGCGGGTGGTTGAGGACGGTGCGGTAGAGGTAGACGAGGGAGGCGTGGCGGTAGGCGAGGGCGTTGTGGTGGATGGAGAAGAGTCGGGAGTTTGCCGTGTTGGGTTGGACTTGTTCGGTTGCGGGAGTTGCGTCGGGGTCATTGTTGTTATTATTGTTGGCGGTAGGAGCGGGATGGCCGGTACCATCGGCGTGGGTTTCATCGGGCTGTTCGCCGCCGAGCGGATCATCATCACCGGGCTGGGCATTATCGCCGAGCTGGTCATCACCGGGAAGGATTTCGACGGGTGGCGGCCTGGAGTCAATATCGGCCGAGAGGCACCCCGGTATTAATTGTGGCTGCCACTGCAGGAGTGCCGCTTCAATAGCTTGCGCGGTCGACTCAAACTCGGTGCGTAACACGGCAACCTTAGAGGGTGCCCCATTTGTGCGGACTGCATTATCGAGCTCTGTCTTGAGCGCACGCAGCCCGGCAAGTCGATGGATGATGGGCCACAGCGTCGTCGCCATGCCCAGGAGCGTGTCAACGTTGCACAGCGGCGAGCCGGTGGGTGCTCCGAGGGGGGGGAGCGGTAAGAGGCAGCCTGGGCTGGGGGCCGCTGAGAGCGGCGGAGTGCCGTTGGAGAGGGCTGTGATCACGTCGTAGAAGCGGAATGCCTGTTGATCATGCGCCGTTTCATGTCAGCTTGGGGTGACACCTGAGGGGAGAGTAAAACCCTACATACCCGTTCCAAAAAGACGCTCGTCGTGTCTGACGGGTCCGGGACAGTGCCCATGACGGTTAAAGCACCTTTGAGGTGGCCAGCTACAATGTTGGAATGGCTGTTCTGAACGAGCTGTACGCTGTCAGCCTGGGTATGCTAACGTGACTTGATGTCAAGACTTACACATTCGTAGTACACGAGGAGCATGATGGCCGCCAAGATCTCATTTCTGCTGACCTTGCTGCTGTGCTCAATCAGTTGTGCGACGCCCCGGATGGCCATGTTGTGGAAGTAGAGGGATTTCTCCGCGTTCTCGACTCCACGGTATTCCAAATGGGCGCAGGCAAGCGCAAAGATTGCGTAGGTGACTGGGGAGTCTCCTCGAGTAAGGGGTAGAACAAGTTGCTGGAAGGGGTTGCCGGTCTCTTCGCGAAAGACGATGAGGTGGGACAAGACGTTGCAGAAGTGGTCCAGGAGCGCCCGGCGGTTCTGGCGATCCGTGAATTCTGCAAAGGTCGGGGTGAAAAAGTCTAGAAGCGGAGACCCGACCGGGGAGGGCGCGATCATGGCCAAATCCGGGTGCAACGACCTCGACCGGCTGACCACTACGGTGCTGATAGTGCTCTGGCCGTCTTCTGAGATATCATCTACCGGATGACTATCCAAAAGGTCGGTAGGGGAGAAGGCTGCGATCGAAAAGTTGTCGTAGGTGCCCTCGGAGGGACTGAAGACGGGTTCGTCGAAGTAGTGCGGGACGACACCGCCATCGGCCTCGTCTCGTCGCATAAAATAGTCTAGATCGTGGCTATAGTGGCTAGTTCCGGACAACCTTCGACAGGTCAAGTGCAAGCCAGAGGGGCTCCCGGGAACCGCCAACGGCGCCGACTCGCGTCTCCTCCGCTGGCGTGGCTTTGCGCCTTCGTAAGCGCACTCAACCTTGTGCTCGGCGCAACGAGTACATTTTGGTCGAGCTTCGTCACATTTTTTCTTCTGTTTTATCATTAGCCGGGTGCTGCGCTTGGCGCGAGAAGTCCTGCAAGCAAGACCGAGCTGGCTTGGACGAACCTTTTCCTTGCTGCAGGCTAGTTAGAAGATCTGCTGATATTTGGTCAAACAAAAAAGAGATTTAAGGGGGTTTACACACCAATATGTACAGCCTGTTTGACTGGTTAGCAGTGTCCAGACCACGAAATGCCAGCAGTGTATGTATCAACGTACCACCTCTTGATCGTCTTTTGGGCTGCTTGGGGGCAGCAAGCTTCGTGTAGATGAGCATTTTGGCGTTTGCTCGCGCACTGGCTGCTCTCGCAGCGTCAATCTCGAGTTCGATCCGGCAGCGGTTCTCCTTAGCGAACGGAGCCTGTCCCGTGATCATCCATCAGGCATAATCTCGGGCGACTAGATAGCTTCGTGTGCCGTCGCGGACACCCATAAGTCCGTCGCGACAGCGGCTGGCGTCCAGTTCTTGTCGAATGTTAAAGGTCTGTTCGGTGTAATGTGGTCGGTCAAAGCGAGCGTGGCAGAGCGATGGCGACTGGTTGTGGGTGGCAAATAGAGGCGCGGTGTTGAGCAAACGAATGGTGGATTTCGTTCCAGACAGAGGAGTCCGGTTTGGGTTGGAGGAGGCTGGAATTCTAGATGATCATGGTAAAGACAGATCGTTTCCCGACGGCTGTATTGACCGTTCAAGGCTTCTGGCGAGGTCAAGCTCCGGGACATGGTCGGGACCATCGGTGGGCTTGGCTTCCAGACTTCACCTCCCTGTCGTTTCTGGGGTATCCAATAAAACCTGTCAATGCGGCCTCGGCAAAAGGGCAGAATAATCCAATTGCGGAGAAGAAGTGCGGGGCATAGGTTCCGGGAAGCCTTTCCGAACTGAATGCGTCACATGGCCAGCTGATTCCTGAGGTGGCAATGTCTGTCCACGGGTCACGATGTGTAGAGGTTTCAGGTCAGACCGTGAACTATTGGTGTTTGTGTTGGACGGAGGAAGTGCTAAAGGTAAGAGTTAAAATGGCTTCTTGCGCCTCTTGCGCCTCATCGTCATCGTTGCTCCATGCACACAGTTTGTTGCATCCTGCTGTTTTACCAGGCTCGAGCCGCCTAACGTCGTGCAGGGGGGTCTAGACTCGAAGCGATCGACCCTTTTGGTGTTTGGAAGTGACAGGAGGATCGGTCTCCACTCCCCAAGGGGAAGAACGCATGGAAACGTGCCGTCCCCGCCAGGTACGGCGATCATTTCATTTCGGATGGGTGTCCTTGTGCGTCAAGATTCGCCGCACGGATAGTGCTGGGCTGTCGGAAGTGTGAAATGAGATTCGTAATCGGAAAACAGTCTTTGGATTGATCCCAAAATTGTTGGGTGTTGCGGTGAAGAGAGGTCTGAGCGGGAAGCTTCCATTGCTCTCACAACTGCCGAAAAATAGGCAGCTAGGCAGCTGGGCAGTTACTCAAGCCCCGCCGAGGTAGCCCAAGCCCAAGCGGACCGTCCCATGTTTGAAATGGTTCTACAGGTGTCAACAGCTGTCAGAAACGGAGTCTTATTGGCTGACTTTACTTAAGCAGGTCAGATCTCCGACCCCCACTGCCCGGACCCCACCTCTTCTTTTCCTGGAATCTTCTCCGTCTTCATCGCAAACAGGGCCCCACGCGACGCGGCGACCGGGATACAAAAAACGTTGAAGACACGCAAAAGGTGAAACATGACGCATTGTGATGAGATTGCAGATACGGGAGCGCCGTGATGTGATCCACTTCAACTCCGATCCGGCGAGATGGGCGGATCTTCCAACACTAACCACTCGCGAAAAATCTCGTCAACGGTCAAGGGACGAAACGGCGCCGCTGAGGTGGTAATCCAGCACCTCGGCCTTATTGGTGGCCTCGTGTGCCCCTCACTCTTCGGCGCAGCTGCCTTAGGTTGCGGGATTACTACTGAGCAGCACGCGCTGCAACCCTCCAAGGCCCGTGTGCTACAATCATGAAGACCTCTTGTTGGAGCCCCCGCGTTCAAGCCAATCACGGTCTTGAGTTTGGGTGCGGCCCGCCTAATTTTCCTCGTTGGGGCTCGGCGCCACGAAGCCTTCGATGAGGGGCCAGTACGATCCCCTGGCGCCGTCGTGGACGGATACGACGTACATACATATGTACACTACGCTTCCGTGTCGCCAAGGGACGGCGGCCGGCTGCAAGCCACCACAAAGGTGCAAGCCCGAAAGGCGGCTTCTGGCGACATGCAAAGCGGGCGGCATTGAGGGTCGCTGCTCAAGGGATCGCTTCCCGAGGGACCCCTACAGAGCGATCTGCCCAAGCAGTCCCGTCGCCGAGAACCATCCCGCAGCCTTCGGAATCGACTCACAGGCCGTCAGCTAAGCTCAACTTCAACCCAATCAATCGACCAGTTTCAACATCAAGAGGAAAAAGAATAATAAGTCAGCAAAACTGCATTTTCCCGTGTGCCTGAGCTGTCTCAGTCTTACGCTCAGCCCTACGCAGGCTGCCGCGCAGGCTTGGGCTTACACGTGGAGGGGATAAGAACTCGCCGACCCCCGCCGCCTTCGTCCCGATAGGTATTGGCGCCTGCATGCTGCTGACCCTGGCCTTCCGCAAACAAAAAGAACTGCCCACCGACCCAAATCTGATTGCGCCCACACCGTGTCAAAACGAGATCTGCGACGACCCGACGACAAGCAAGCGATTCGGTCCAGCCCGCCCGTTACACCTGCGCGTTGGCGCTGTCGAAACCCGTTTATCCGATTGCGCGCGACACCGTCGGTTTTGAGAAAGGGCGATAAGCGGGCCGAGTCTGCCAGCGAACGAGGTCGCCATGCGCAGCGTCTGGTCGTGCTCGTCGTGCGCCGTGCTGCTCCTCTTTGCGCTCCTTGCGAGAGAGGCAACGGCGTCGCATGTGGGGAGGCCATGGAAAGATGTGGTGCATAGGGTTGCGAAAGCCCAAGTGACGGCGCATCCGGCGCGGAGGGACGAGGGCACATGCCCGGCCGAGCATTCCTCGTGCGCGGCATCGTTGGGCGGCGGCTGCTGTCCATCTCGATATGCGTGCGACACGGATTCGTGTTATGCAACAACAGCCGGCCCGACGTCAGCATGCGGCAAGTCCGGTTATTTTGCTTGCGCAGCTACCGACGGAGGTGAGTGATAACCTAGATACTCGGGGCCGCGAGCAAGGCTGACACGAGGGATCAAATCTAGGCGGCTGCTGCCCGGTCGGCTCGGTCTGTGGGACAGGGGGAGCTTGTCTTGCTCCCGCAGGTGCGACCTACACAAATACCAACTGTCCGAGCAGCTACTACCTCTGCCCTGCCTCATTCAACTATGGATGCTGCTTGAGCGGGATGGGATGTGCGCCCAACGCCTGTTATTCTACGGACCCGGTGACCACGACCATAACTCAAACGATCACGACGACATCCGGCACGCGAGTTGGAACAACCACCGAGACGGCTGTAACGGTTGCCACGCCGACTCCCCCCGCCGGCCTCACCGCGAACGACGCAAATATTGCCGCCAAATTCATCCCGACCACTGTGCCCAAAGTCCCCGCGACTACCCCATCCAGTGAACCCGAAGGTGGCTTGAGCGGCGGAGCGATTGGAGGTATTATTGCCGGAGTGGTGGCCCTCTTGATAGTCGTGATCGTCGCCGCCTTCTTCATCATCCGGCGGTTGAAACACGTTGAAGACATCATCGAATCCAAGCGGGGATCCTCGACCGGTGTGAAGTCCAAGACGCAATCCCAAGCACAAATGGAGCACTACGGCCGGCACCTACACTCACCTGAGCCTGACGACATGAGCATGAGCATCGACCCCCTGATGGTCCCCTCCAACACCAGCGCCTCCGGCACCCCGCAGCCGGGCGTCGAATCGTACCGCGCCCGCTCCGAGTCGTCCGGCTTCGGCCCCTCCCCAAACCTTTTTAACAACGACCGGCACGCCAGCCCGGACTTTAACAACACCAACAGCAACCCAGCCTACTTTGATCTCTCACCACGCACCCAAAACTTCCCTGGCGGCCCGCTAAACCAGCCCATGATGCCCGCTCACATGCGTGCCAGCACAGAAAGCACCACCCACGGCGGCCGCGGCGGCGGATACGACCGGTATGCCTACACCCACTGGCGCCAGCAGAGCAACGCGAGCGAGCTCTCCGCCGACGGCAGCGAAAATGGCGGCGGCCCCCCGGGCGCGGTCCTCAGCCCGCGCGCCGAACTTGCGGGCTCCTCTGCCGCGTCGACGTATGTCGAGCTGCCGAGTAGCGACCCCCACTATCACCAGTACCAACAGCATGTTCGTAACCGGTCGGGGAGCGGCAGTGGTGGGTATGGGCGGCAGAGGAGTGATAGCGCTACCCTGAGAAGCCCGCTGCCGATGGCTGAGTCTGGGTCTGGCGCTGGGACTGGGACTGGGACTGGGGTTGGCGTTGGCGTTGGGCCTGGCCCGGTGTTGGCACCGCTGGATGAGTCGGCTGAGGAGATCCTGCATGGGCCTGGGTATTACGGGCGGCGGGATCAGCAGGCGGGGCAGACGGGTGCGGGGCTGGGTGGTGTTAGTGGGTGGGATGTCGGGGTGCTGTCGGGTGACGGTGGTGGCGGTGGTGGGGGAGGGTATCCTGTCCAGGGGCAAGGGCAGACGCAGCAGGGACATGTGCAGCCGCACGCGCAGGTGCAGGGGCATGCGCCGGGGGGTTTGGAGGGGCAGTGGGAGGGGCAGGGGCAGGGACAGGGACAGACACAGGGGCATGGTCAGTCGCAGGGTTGGATTTGATGGCTGGGGGATGAGTGATGATTTCGATTTGGGGGCCGTTCTTGGTATATGTGGTTGTTGTTGGTTGTTGGTTGTGTGTTTTGGATACCCACCTGTCTTTATCGGCCGAGCGGTCGTGGGCAGGGAAATGAAACTGGCTGGATGGTCGGTTGCGTTTGTTTGGTCATTTTCCTTTTACTTTCTTGGTTCATACTTGATTCAGTGTTTATTGTTTACGCGATGGTGTGGTTTCTCCGTTGAGGGCACGTTTTGGGGCAGTTTCTGCTATAGTGCTGGGCCGGGGATGGTGTATACGTATACGAATATGAGGGCAGCGAGTCATTTTTTCGGATCACGAAGCTGAGACAGTCTTTTCTGCTGTGAGTACTGGTACTGGGTGGCCGCTGTGATGTATGGGTGGGAGGCTTTCTAAGGTTGGTTGGGTCGGGTATACGGGTCTAAAATATTTGCTGGAATCGAGAAGGAGCGAGTGCATTTGGGTTTCCTACTAACGATTGGATGAGTTCCGCTGGATCTTCTGTTGGCTCCTGCTGTTTTGGGTTGCTCTCGACCTTTGGTTGGTGCTGTTGGGAGTTGTGTCTCTGGGTGGGAACTGGATGGTCTGAATGTTCTGTACGATGGATATGTCGATGGTCGTCTTTCATTGAGCAAAGCAAAGAGAGGTTTGGATGACTGTTTCCATCATCGGCATGCTTTGCTTCTCTTCGTTAACGTTACCTTCGGCTCTCCGTTCAGAAACATCCCAGGTCCGCCAAATTTGCTCGGCAGTCCCGGCCCCAACACAACCCTGGTTCCGAAGCGCGATTTCGAATGTGAGGTGGTATCCAACCGAGTTTTGACTCTGGACACCGAGCAGCATGTCACATTTAACACCGTCCTCGTGCACCTTTCCCGCTTTTTAGTTGGCGCTATTGAAAGAGCTGTTGGTGGCTCGGTCCAGCCCGCTTGCCGAGCTCGAAGCGACGAGGTGCCTCCGAGATTCGGTTCGTCACAGCGGAAGAGGGGCGGAGAGCCGGCGGGGAAGCGATCTCATGCAGCGGACATTCGGCATTGCACTCAACTGTGGGAATTTCGCGCCGATTCCAGCAACCGGGTTCAAGTCCATCGGCTGCTGACCGGAGTTTGTTTCGATTGCAGCGAGTCAACCCCACAGGGCCGGACTTTGCCTCCTCATCTCCTCCCTACCGGGGTTTTGAGAAAGAACGTGGCTTTCAGGATTGTATCCAACCCCGAATGCCTCGCCAGTCGCTCAAGCTACTCTTTAGCCTGGAGTATACGCCCGGATGCTTCTTACAGACCCACTGAGCGAATAGACCCGGAAGGAAGCGGTGCGGCCGGGGTAAAGAAGCTGGGCTCTCAGGCCGGGAACCTCGCCAAGCCATCTCGAGATACCCCGCATGGCGGCGCAGGCAAACAATTCATCACCCACAGCAGGAGGGTGGCAGCGACAAGCTGCAGAAGGCATACGGAGTGCGGAGTACTGGTGATCGACAGGCACACCAATCGAAAGCTCGTGAGGTGTCTTAGGCGTCCCAACGGCACGGCCAACAGCATGGCCAAGGGCAAATCCCTCGTTGGTTGCAAGCGAGGCTTTCCAAATTCATTAGTTCGTTGAGCACGTTGCGAACGGGTCTGATTAATCCGAAGAAGACCGCAACTCGGTCTTTGGATTAACAACCATCGTCTGCACCCATAATCCTTCGACACTAAGCTACGGAGTATACTACGGATTCGCGTGAAAATCGGGTTAGCCTAGTTGTAAGTCCCAAGAAACGACGGGCCATGTCGCTCCCGCCTCGTCCAACCAGTTACGCACATGTTTGTCCGTCCAAAGGGTGTCCGTGGACTCTGCGCCGCAGTCGGTCCGGCACGCTCGGTGAAAGCCTTGAGAAAGTTGGGGATAGCGGCGCAGTCGCTTGGATGTTCCTTCAGTGCCACCAACCTGCAGATGTATAAGACATAGACCTAACCCCAGTGCCCTCTCATCATAACCCACCGTCACCGTGGGAAAGAGAGACAAAAGCAGCTGAGCGCCGATTCCAAGTCAAACAAGACACTCGGAAACCGTCAACATGAAGCTCGCCGCCGTCCTCTCCATGGTCTCCCTCGCGGCCGCGGCCGCCCTGGAGCGCCGCCACGAGTGCCCCGGCAACAACTGCAACAATGCCGTGACCGGCACCCGGCCGGGGCTGCTCCCGTTGTCGGTTCGGTCGGAGCATTGCTCCAGCTTCCTGCTCACAACCGTGACGCCCGCAGCGACGTACGTCCTTGCCCATACATCACATCACCCTCAGGCAATAAACTAATACCCCAATAGCACCATCATAGTCACCGTCGAAGACGACGAAGACTATATCAAGGACGTCCCAACCCCAACACCGACGCCGGCCAAGCGCGGACTCGAGGGGCGGCAGGTGACGGTGGTGCCGAGCTCGATCCCCGACTACGCCGACAACTGTGCCAACGCGGCCGAGTACATCGCCGGGTGCTCATGCCTGGGTGTGACGACGGGCTCGGTGACGACGGCGCCGGCGCCGACTGTGACGGTGACGACGACGGTGGATTACTGCGAGGCTTCGTGGTGGAGTGATGAGGAGTGGGAGGATGATGTGGAGTGGAAGTAATGGGCATGTTTATACCATATAATTACTATCCGTCAATTGAAGTGGTGGATTCAGAATCCGAGATCAAGGTCAATCAAGCTCCTTGCTCTCGGCACACGGTGATCGAATAGGTAATCCATTAATCCCGGAGATCTCACAAAATTCTGGACTGCCTGGATCGTGAGCTCTGACCGGGGTTTGTTGTGTAACGTCGTCTCAAGACTCGGTCGACTTCAGATGGCAGCGGCAAGCTTGCAACCAAGCAGCTGAAGACTTGGCTGGCAGTTGCAGATCCCTCAGCTGGAGTGCACAGACAATTTGCAAATCGCAGACGTGCACGGGCCACCTCTCTCCAGGTATATAATCTCGGCGTCCCGCCCAAACTTGCTCCTGTTTTCTTTTTCTTCTTCATACTTACCTTGATTGACTGCGCGGAGATCATGAAAACCGCGCCGTATGGTGGAGAGCCTGCATTGCACATCGTGGTGCTAGCTGCCATGAATTGTCCTTCGGGGCCGTTCCGGTCGTAATTTTTGCTGTCTTCAAGTTTCCAGAAATGGAGCCTTCTTTTTCGCTGTGTGCTCGGCCGTTGGTCGTGCCATGGAGAAGAGGTTTTAGGGCATAGTTCGTAGCGATGTTTGAAAAATGAGTGGTCGATATTGATGCTGGAGTTGCACCATTGATGTCGTACCAACAACTGAAACCACGATATCCTGATGCCAGTCCATGTGCCGAAGGGGTGTTTCGAGAATCACAAGCCAGCCAACCTTGAAATTGCTGCTCTTCCACTTTGGGGTCCCGTGCCCGGACTTCGGCTGCCGGCAGCCACCCGTGGACATGCTGGGGCCCCGCAGTCAGAATGCATGCAAGCACGCGCCGTTTCCGCCTCTTACCGTCGACAAGCGAGAGCGATGACCCCAGGGACTCGGAAACAAATTAACAAAGTACTACCTTGATCTTGGTCTATTTTCAGTTTTTATTCTACGGTGTTCAACTACCTGGTCAGTTATAATCATCGCCTAGATATTACGAAGCACCGAGAAGCTACTGGTTCGTGGACACCGCCTCTGACCGCCCACAGCGGGGTTCTCTTGTGCTCCAGGGTCCCCGCGTCAACCCCACGCCCGCAACGGGCGCTATGGTATTGCCAGCCAGTCAACCTCGACGCCTTCCAGGCTGACCCTGCCACTTTCCCAGCGTCCCTCATCTTCACATGTCAGACACACACGACTGCTCCCGTGACGCCATGAACCATGATTCGTGCCTGTCCCGAATCTCGCATTTGTGCCATGTGCCATTTTCCGGGTAGTCCGAGTCCGGTGTGAGACTTCATAGCTCGCGTACTCTCCGTTTGCACTTTTAATTTCTTTGTTCGTGGTCTTTTGGATTTTGCGACAATTCCAGTTCATTATCAAATACTATTGCGAAGACTCCCGAATCTCGACCTTGAGCCTAGCCAGCTGGGCCGGACCCAGGTGTATGCTGACGCTTGACGACAACAAACCCGTTTCCAAGGTACCGCCGTAGTGGTCAAGCCGCCAAGATGATTGACCATCTGCTGGGACGGCCGTCGGTCAAGTCGCGCAGGCTGCAGGTCCTCGCCGTGCTGGCGTTCTGGTCGACCTATTGTTTCCGGTATGTTGTCTTCCAAAGAGATGTCCCAATGACAACGGTACGTTCAGGCTAACTAATAACTAACCATCGACGGCACAGAGGCAACAAACATGGCCCGCCGCTGTTCCGCTTTCTGTCCCGCATGCTTTCCAAGCAGCTTACAGCATGGCAGACGGTCGTCATCACCATGATTTATCTCTATGCCTCGCGCAACTTTAGCACCCTCGTCGGGCTTGCCAGCCCCGACCCTCTGACCAACATGTACGACGCGGCCTACTTCCGCGCCACCTGGGTCTTAACGGCCCTTGACGCTGGCTTTTGGACCGCCATGAAGATCAGAAACAAGTCGCTGCGTGATCTTGCGAGCGTGGTGTTTTCCGTCTTCTACATGGTTGCTGCTGAGCAGGCCGACGAGAAGGTGCGCAAGGTGCGCGGCAACATCACAGTCGAGCATCTCAGGGTCAGCTGGAACAAGGGGACACAATCGCCCTACCTGCGATTTTTTCAGGGCCTCATCCGCCCGCGCTTCACAAAGTGGCCGGCCAGGGCCATACGCATCCCACGCCCCGACTCGAGCGACTACAAGGACCCCGTCTCTGCCTGGCTCTACTTTGACGGCCCCTTGTCTAACCTACGGGACCACACGCAAATCGTTCTGGATATCCCCGGCGGAGGCTTCGTGGCCATGGATCCCAGGTGCAACGACGACAAACTGTTTGCGTGGGCTGCTAAGACTGGCTTGCCGGTTTTGAGTTTGGACTACAAGAAGGCACCCGAGTATCCGTATCCCTATGCGCTTAATGAGTGTTACGACGTTTACACCACCCTCATCAAGACCCGTGGCCGCTGTATCGGCCTCTCCGGGAACCAGGTCCCCAAGGTGGTCATCACGGGCGACAGCGCCGGCGGGAACTTGGCAACTTCGACAACGCTCATGATAATCGAGAGCAGTGTATTCACTCCCCGCCGCTTCCGTGGAGACATCGACCTTCCTGTCCCACACGGGCTTGTCCTATTTTACCCCTCTCTCGACGTCAACATTGGCAGCTGGATGTCGGATGAACAGATGGCCCTGATCAAAGACCGCCGGATGCGCAAGACAAACAAGCGCATCGTGGACCGGAAGAGGTTCGAGTACAACGACCTCATCGGGACCCCTCATCAATCAGACGACGAGGGTGACACTCCACCGCCGACTAAATCCCGCTCTCGTCTTGAAGTCAATGGGGATAATGCCTCCATCCCAACTCCGACGGGCGCTTCATCTCCATCTGAACACGTTCGCAGCCCGGCGCCCGAGTATGCCCACTCTGGACCAACCACCTGGAGCCAGGTCCAACAACCGCCCGCATCCCCTACCATGACCACCGCCTCCCCAGCCGCGGGCCCTTCTTCATCCTCCCAACCCAAACAAGACCAAATCCAAGGCGTCTCACACCACCCCGAGCCCATGCGCACCCGCCTGGCCACGTCGTCCATGATTTCATACTTCAACGACCGCGTCCTCACCCCCGAAATGATGCGCGCCATGATCATCCTCTACATCGGCCCCCACAACAAGCCCGACTTTACCCAGGACTACCTTCTCAGCCCCATCCTCGCCCCAGACGCCCTCCTCGCCCGCTTCCCCAAAACTTACCTCCTCACGGGCGAGCGCGACCCGCTTGTCGACGACACGGTCATTTTCGCTGGCAGACTGCGCCGCGTCAGGGCCGCGCAGATGGCCAGTGGCGGGGAACGCTTGGAGTATCGCGATAGTGACGCCATGACGGAGGGGTTTGATGAGAAGCAGGCTGCGGAGGTGGTGCTGATCCCCGGGATCAGTCATGGGTTCTTGCAGTTTCCGACCGTGTATCCCCCGGCGTGGGGCCTGTTTGAGCGGACGGCGGGGTGGATTGGGGAGGTTTTCGCGGAGGGGGAGAGGAGGGAGCGGGAGGGGGAACGGAGGGGAAGGGCGAGGCAGAGAGGGAATGGGAATGGGGGAGTGAGGGTTGTGCAGGAACAGGGGCAGGGTGGCGTGGCGTTTGATGCTAGTCGGGGAGGAGAGGAGTCGAGTGGGGAGGATGATAAGCCTTTGGAGATGCCGCTGACGGCGAGGGCGAGGGTGAGGTCGATGAGGGAGGGCTCGGGGAGTGGTGGGGAGAAGGGACTGGGAGAGGTTGAGGCGAACGGGAAGGGGAATGGCAAGGCGAAGGGTGATGGTGAGTCTGCTCCGGGTGCCCAGAATGGGGCGGGCAGCGCCAGTGCTACAAGTCCAAGTGCTAGTGCCGGTGGCGCCAGCGGCAGTGGGACCGGGAGCGGCAGTAGCCAGCGAAAAAAGAAGAACAAGCGGGCCAAGGGAACGAGTGACGACAAGGCTCTGATCAAGCTGGCGAGCACGGAAGATTTGCTTAAGCGCCGGATGCACGGCCTTGCTAGCGGGCTGACGGGGCCGCAGGGGGATCCGGAGTAGATGATACCCGCGCTGTAAAGACACCCGGGAGAGATGTATACCTGGCCCCTAGGCCGATGAGTTAGGTTGGAAGGACGTCCGAAGATACGTCCTGGCTCCCAGGTCGATGGGCTAGGTTGGAAGGACGTCCGGAGTAGATGCATATCTTAGATGGGTGGGATAGCGTTGTGCATTAGTGTTGGGATTAGAATTATCTTTATCGTGTGGTGTTCGTGCATAGAAATATGCATAGCGTTTGCATCCCTACTTTTGTAGGTTGGTTACATCATGTCTAGAGTAGCGGGTTGTGACGCCGGACTGGCTGTCAGAGGACTAGTACCGGGGAAAGGCGACCAGGCAAGTGGTTGTGGTGTAGGCAGTCAATAAAGATACATACATACATTCGTTGTATTATGGCTTGGAGAAACGCTAGAGATTAGGTGAGTATGGTTTGTTCTGAGTGGGAAATGCAAAGCTCATGGCGATGTCGACCATGGACCTGTGAGAGTGCGATAGTGTGATGTATCAAACGAAACACCGAATCATTGATATCAGTATCATCGTTTCCACAAGAGAATGTTAAAAGAGACAAGTTAGACGCTTGGATGTCAGCCGCCTTGCATCTTAGTCGTCTTGTATCTCAGACGTCTTGCATCTTAGTCGTCTCGCAACTTAGTCGTCTCGTATCTCAGACAGCTCGCATCGTAGACATCTTGTATCTTGGACACCTCGCATCACAAGAGGCAACATTACTGCTTGTCAACCGTGGTGTTCAGTTTCAGTCACTGCAAGATTACGGTCTAGGAGGACTTGGTAGAGCTTCTTGGGACCGCAGACAACGATGGAAAGAACTTCGTGGAATAAACTGTCCCATATCCAGTCCAGGTGTAACAACTTGTAATACTCCCTTGTAGGCAGCCCGAGCACAGTGTAGTCCGAGTGATGAAACACAAGGCCAGCCATCAGATAGTTCACATTCGTCACGTTGCACATACACAGAGAGAGGCATAACACAAGTGTGCGCCTATGTAGATAGATGGCAGACGTGGAACTCTTGTAAATTCCCAGGTACAGTATGCACGTATCGTACCTGTCTGCCGTGTCACTCCATCCAACGGGTAGAGAGGGCCTGTAGTCCATCTAGGTACATATACCAACCAACCACCTAGGACAGTTCCGACTACCCTCCTACTTCTTATACATTATCTCGTAGATCTTTTCCCTGTACCACCTGGTTATAAGTAGATCAGTAGGTAGGTAATACAAAAGAGCGCAGCGCAAAAAATTATTTCAAGTTCAGATAGCCACCCTTTCCCTTCCTTTCCCAACCACCCTATGTATGTATATTCTTAGTGGACCCCTATTCCTTCTGAGGGGGTGGACCAACAGCCCCAACATGATTAATATAAAACTCAAATGGAATCCCAACCGTACATAGACCGTAGGTATGATAGGAAGGGTTGAGCGCATGGTATCAACCAGAGTGAGCGATATAGAAAAAAAAAACACAACAAGACAGAAAACAAATAACATATGCCGCCGCGTCCTTGCCGTGTCATGCCATGCCTGACTCCTGTTTTCCCCTTGCCGTGGGATCGAGGCCGTTAATCTCATACCAAAATTTTGTAAAGAAAGACGGGAAGATGAGGATTAAAATGTGTAGTGTGGGTTGAGGAGCGGGAAAAGGAGTTGTGACAGAGGCCGTCTCGTAGATGAGAGCCAGTGTTGGGTGGGGTGTTGGGAGAGGGTTCAGCCCCGTTCGCTTCGTGCGGTATCCAGATTTAGATGGATGTGATCTGTCGTCGATGTCTTTGATGTGGTTATAATACAGCTCCCCTGGTGTTTGGGGGTTCGGAGAAGGGGAGCAAGGGTGTCGGGTGCGGTTTGGAAATCCGCGGTGGGTTGGTATGGTGATGTTGAATCGGCCGTCGCTCATGCAATGAAATCGTGGTATCGTCGTCGTAAAATCTCCGTCCTTCTGCCTCTCTTGTTGCTCTCTAGGCTCTTCCCCGCTCTATGTCCTCAGTTCGCTCCAAGATGTAAAGTCCACTGTCCGCTCGCAACCGTTGGACCACCTTTCCAGCCTAACGTAGGCCCTGGAAGTCCTTGTTGAATAAGTCGCTTAAATAATATTCGCAATGCTGATCCTCTCCTGGCTCTTGCTCTTCGCGCCGGATCCCGTAGGACTGCCCGACGAGCACGCCTGCGTCGGCCTGGACCCATTCATCGGCGGGAAGCCCGCCATCTCCATTCTAGCATCCGGCCCGCCGCCACCCATCTCCCTCTTGATCGACACTGGTGCCATCTCCATCTTGACACCTCCATGTTGCGGGCGATGCTGCGGCGGCAACACGGGCGGCAGCGGCGGGGGCGGGGGCGCAGAGCCAGCCCACGCCTGGGCCTGGGCTGGGTGCCCCTGCTTCGGAGCGTGCGGCGCAACGGGTGCCGTCGGGGTCGTCGTCGCCGTCGTCGTCGTCGCTGTCGTCGTCGTCGCTGTCGTCGTCGTCGCTGTCGTCGTCGTCGCACTTATGTCGCCGGCGGCCAATCTCCGCATGGAATTCTCCAACCGCTCCCATCCCGTCGGTCCCGGGCCCCAATCCCACCTCTCTTCATTCGACAACCCCGACCTCGTCTCGGAGTTGAACAAGCTATGCTTCCCACCTGCACCGTTCGCGGGCGACGCCCCCGGGTGGCGGGGCCCCGTCTGGGTCTCCCGCTCGTTGCTACCCGCCCACACCCAAGCCGTCTCGGCCCCCGCCTGCAGGTCAGAACTCACGTAGGCGAGTAGCTCCTCGTCGCGCAGCAACGCGTCGTGCACGGCGGCCGGCGAGGGGCGAAGTGTCGGTGGTGGTCCGTAAGGCGACGGGGGTTGTTGCTGCTGGCCAGGTGATGGCACCTGAGAAAGGTAGGCGACGATCTCGGCGCGCCTGGACGACAGGGCCGAGACAAAAAAGGCGAGGTAGCGGCCGCAGGGCACGACGACGTCGCGGTGGTCGCTGATGGCGGCTAGGGTGCGGATGCAGTCAGTTGCTTGGTCGAAGCAGCCCGTCAGGAGCAGGAATAGGGCGCAGCGGAAGGTGTGGGTGGCTAGGAGCGCGGTGGCGCCCTCGACGAGGGTGGGCGAGGTGCGCACGAGGAGGGCGGCCGTGTCGAGGGCCGTATGCGTGCATTGCTCGATGGCGATGAGGCGGACGTCTGGGGGGCACGAGGGGAGCAGGTTGTGCCGGTGGAGGAGCAGGCGGGCATGTAGCAGGTAGATCAAAGGGTTCAGATAGGCAGGTGTCAGGGATGCCGTGCTCGTGGGGTCGCAGAAGGCCGGGAACGTGCGCCGACACGAGGCGAAGTGCTGATCGAAGGTGGCAAGACGCGTGGGGGCAATGACGGGCGAGGCAAGCGCCCTGCCTAATGCAGCATAGGAACGTACAACGTTGATGACGGCGGGGAGCGTGTGGGTTAGAAGTTCCGAGCCATCTGGCATCCTTGGCCCGCGTTCTAAAAAGTGGCAGTCGTCGACGGCGACTGGCAGCGAGACGTCGCAGTCGGAGTCATCGATGAGCATTGGCCTTCCGAGTTCGATCGCCAGGCTGCGGTCGAGAATGTAGATTGTCCACCACGTCCTCCTGCGCAGCTCGCCTTCGATGAAAGACGTTGTCACCGGCTCGACGTAGAGACCCAGGTCCTGAGCCACCCTGACCGCCCCGCCCAACCAACCCCACGCTGCCGACTTGAGATTCAGCTCGTTCAGGGCCATTGTAATCAACACGAGCGCACGGGCGTTATCCAGCTCGTACACATTGGCCCAGGGGTCGATCAGCGATCGCGTCGTCTCGAGCAGCTGGGTGGCCGTGTAGCCGCGGTTCTGGTCGTTTTCTGCCGTGAAGAGCCTGCCCATGGTCAAGACGGCGAAAAAGACGGACATGAAGGCCTGAGAGACGCGCGGTGGGCTCCCTGGGCGGTACAGACCGTCGACAGTTTGGGAGAAGGTGTTCCAGTGGAGGATGGGCGTCGTGGAGTGTGTCGACGTGTAGTAGGCTCGCAGTAACGACTCCGTTGCTTGCCGGGGTGGCAGCAGCTGTTGAAAATCCTGCAGTTCGGGCGGTGGGGGCTGTCGATATGGCGCCGGCGGCTTGAATATTCCCCGCGAGTAAGTCCGCAGGTTAGACCTCGCCCGTGCGAGGTCGTGCATGCCCGCCGGTCTCTTCTTTCGTTTTGGCGGTTGGCCGATCTCCGGGAGCTGCAGGGGCAGCTGCTCGACGCCGTCCACATCCATGTCGAACTGGCGGCCGTCGCGCTCTTGCAGCATGCGGCGGAGGCTGTTGTTCTCGCGCCGTATCCGTTCCATCTGCTTCTCTAGATCTTGCACCTGCTTGATAGACGACATGCGGCGGTTGGTCTCCTTGGTGAACTGGCATTTGACGCTCCTGCTTGAGCACTCGGAGCAGCTGTTGGTCTCGGTCGCATCGCATTTGACCTTCCTCTCGCGGCACGCATCGCAGCTTGGGTCCTTCCTCCGCTGCCGGTACGCCCGCTTCTGGGCCTGAGAGCTGTTGTTCGAGCCAGGCAGCTGCGCGTGGGATGCCCGGGGCGTGCCGGCCACCGACTCCCCGGACGGCAGCGAATCCCGCTCCATGATAGACGACGTGGCAGTAACGGGGGTGTAGGACTGAAGCGAACCTGCGGAAAGCTGGTGGACCGAGGGGAGCGACGGGGGGATTCCTATGGGGTGCGGAGTGGGGACCGGATTCGATCTCGAGCTCGGGGTGGCGCTGTTGGAATTCGCACTCGGCCTCATCACGCCGCCGAGGTAATGTTCAGACGGCCTGGGCGATGAGGTCGACGAGGTGGTTGATGGGTCGTAAGGCCGTATTGAGGGGTTGGGAGATCGGGGATATGAGTTGTGCGACGTAGCCGCCATGGTGCTGGCTTGGTTTAAGAGCCAGTTGTCGGCAGCCTGGTTCGGGAGTGTCTCCACAGGTTCCCCAATAGGATGAGATCTGAGAATCTGCCGGTCAAGAAACATGCAGACGGCAAGTAATGGGAGGTGGGGGGGAGGGGGAAGGGATCGATGTTGGTTTCCCGGAACGGGGGAGGTGTTGAAGAGAAACCGAGCTCGAGCCTGGCGTATCTTTCGGTTTCTCTCTTTGCTCTCTCCACACCCCGGCCAGTTTAACCCACACAGCGGAGTCTGCTTGGGAGAGATGTGGATGTACACCACGCCCACACACACTCTGGAAGGAAGAACGGAGGACCACACACAGCTCCACGTACTCCACGTACTCCACGCAAGGTACTCCACACACTCATACACATACACACAAGCTTTTTTTTCCTCTCCAGATATCCGTGGTGTGGTCTCCGGCTTGATGGTTTACAACGGGCCCCTGCAAGTGGGTGGCGGGTCGGTTGGGTTGCCGCAAAGGCGCCGGGGACGGCAACGGCGCTCGCGGTGTCTCAGATGCTGACGATGGTCAGTGTCGTTCTGAGTGTGTTCCAGCGTCCGTGTTCGAAAGTCCCGGGTGAGGATTTGGCGGTGTTGCAACGCCGTGTAACCCTCAATGCCACTCTAGTCCGTCGCCTGCACTCGTCCTTGCCCCGCGGTCTCAGTGTCGGTGTGAGGAAGGGAAGCAGGGGCTGTCGCGGGCTGCAGCTGTGCCGTCTGGTACAGGGAAAAGCGCAAAGACGAACCATTTACTCCAGACGGCTCTCTGAGTAGCGCCCGTGGGTGGCCGGCGGCATGGGCCCGAGAGCATGTGGCTTGCAAGTGCGCGTCTTGCTTGGCCCTGGCAAAAGCGAAGCGGCAGGCGCGTGAAAGCCTGTCCCAACTGGGTCTTGAGATCTGGCGTGCTGAAACGGAACAACGGTGGCGGCAGGCAGACTAATCGATCCGGCAGGCGCACGCGGTCTTGACAGTTGCGAGCCGGGAAACACCAAGCCTGGGGGGGTGTGGGCAGGTTGGCGGAGACAGCGGCAAAGAGGAGAAGACTGATGACAGACTGGTGCGTTGCGCGCTTACACCCGTTTCTTAGCGGCGGGGGTAACGAACGGGGACATGCAGCAGCGGTGCAGGAGCGGGATAGGTGACAGAAGAGGAAGAAGCGAGGCCCCCGAAACATGATTTGAGGCGAAAAAGAGGGTAGCAGCAATGATGAGCTGGGGTTGAGAAAGCCTGCAACTGTTTTGTGGAGACGGTTGTGCTGCAGCTCTCACCACCCATGCCCACCCCATGCGACCAGCATCCCTTCCAGGGTTTCGTACTGAGTCCTGTAATTATTCGTCGATTTCCCACTATGGACATGGTGCGAGGATGTACCCCACAGTGGACGGCGAGGTTGTGCGTACGGTGCATCCTCCTGTAACCGGCTGTGTCCGGGGCAGCCAAGCCAGCCCAGGGCGAGAATGGGTCGACAATGACGGTGCGGAGCGGGGACTGCGTCTCTTCCCTGGACTGGCTGATGTTCGACGTCGTTCCTTTGCAAGCCACCTCCTCGACAAAAAAGCAATTTGGCTAGTTTCCACTGGCCCAGAATGGCCAGGAGCGTTTTCGGCTCGCTTGTGAGGGACCCTGGTCCCTGCCGGGGCGGTCGGTCGGTTCCAGGTCATGGATTTGGTTCCCATATTCAGAAATAACCTTTAAAGTGCCGCTTCTCACTGACATCAGCACCTGCGGCCGGGCACCGATGCAGCGTGCCCGTGCCCAAATACGCGAGACACAGCCAGACGGCTTGATGACCGTTGCTGCGCCTGTCTGAAGACGAGCCGCAGGCGGATCGGGTCCAGAGACGCATGTTGCCGAATGCTACAATGCCCCTAGACAGAGACGTTTCTTTCGTTGAGGCCCGGCGACAGCCATCCGCATCGGAAATGTCGCCGAACTGTGCCGAGAGGCGCCGTCGCCTGTTAATGGCCAAACTCGGCTCGGTTACATCGGTATCCGGTGTCCAATAGCGGACGCTACATGCACGTGTATGTCCAGACACGGTAACTAACTCGTGCATCTTAGCGAAAAGAAGGATGGTTTTTCGTTGGATACGTACCTGAACCGAGACAACATGCAGGTTTCCCGTTGCGGACGTGGCTGAACGGGCTGAAGATCCGGGAGGAACGGGGTCAGGCTCTCACGCAGCACTGTGCGGCTTGTTTGCTTGAGAGTGCCAGGTCGGGTTTGTCCGCTTGGCACGGAGCCCCAAGCTCACCCGCAGCTCGGCTAACTGCTGCTGTTGATTTGACATCGATGACCTCGACCCTTGCCTGCCTTGCCGGAACTCGGTTGCTGATGAAGAGGATTCGTCACCGAACACGCAGCGCCGAACCTCACTGTCACTATTTTCCCCTCCAAAGATCTCAGAGCTCAACTCGCGGTACTTTGCCCAACCAGCGAGGCGCCAGACTTGTCGAGCCCTCAGCTTATTGGGATCATCACCACAACTCCCAAAGCAACCAGAGACCCGGCACGGTGAAACACCAGGTTACTAGTACGAGCAGCCCCAAAGGCAGTGTATATGTAGATGGCCAATAAGGTGCCAATGAGAACGATGCCTGAGAATCAAATGGCGTGGTATGTTCATTTGTAATCTGTACGAAGTAGTATCGGGTCGCCTCGCCAAGTCGGAGGCCGGCAAGCTTGAACTTTGTCAAACGAAGCTTGAGTGAGTGGAGGTCTGGGATGCCGGGGAGCTGCAAAGGTGAGTTGCCCTTCTCGGAGAGATCTGGCCCAGAACATGAATCATCTTCGCAGTCGCAAGCTTGGGATGGAGAGAATGGCGGGAGGGTGGACACCTCCCCCAACAGCTTCCGAGGCTCCGTATCCACACTGGATCTTGATCGGAGGGGCTCCTGTTTTCGGTGAGTTCGGCGAGCAAAGGGCATCGCCAAGACCACCGTCACCCGCTCCAGCGGGACGCATCGACCGGCCGGGTCGATAACCGGGGCAATCTTGGCTGGGGACCCTTCCGGAGGAGTGAAGCTGCGTGGTCAAATTTGCTGTTTCGACTCTGACTCGAAGGCCGGCGGGGTTCACAATCCGGCTTCGCCCCGAAGCTCCGAAATGCTCAAGACTGCATCTTGATGCGGGGTGTATCGTCGGCAAGCATCCGGAAACATTCCCATTGACGGGTCGGCAGTGTCTTTACCCACCCTGTGCATTTTGCACTAGGCAAGAACACCATCAATGGAGAGGACTGCAGACGCCGACCAATGTTGCGGGCGCCGGCAACAGACAATACTGGAGATTGCTGCTCTGGGCATCAGCTATTCGTCTAGGTCTCGGTGCATCCTGCAAGAGTCCGACGCGGGCCAGATGCAGCGACACTCATTAGGACGGTGCAGAGGGTGCCCAACAGTGCTCGATGGGTTTGGCAAGGGAACGGGAGGGAACAGTCAGCGTTGGTGATCGCCGTCCCTCGTGTTGATCGCCGTCCCTCGTGTTGATCGCCGTCTGTTGCAACCTTGGTTTTCTCGCTGTCGGCTTTTGAAACTTGATGACCGTGGGGCTAGCGCCGTCGGATAACCCGCCGAAATTCAACCTTTCCCTCGATGCGTGTTCGTTTGACTTCCCGAATTCCGAGAGCGTGGGACTGCCTGTCAACTCGCCGGCGGAACGTCGCCTCGGCTGCCCTTCGTCCGGAGGAATACAAAGTTGACTTTCTTGCAAGTCTCACAGCCCGAATTTTGGTCAAATTCGCGAATTGGTGCGCATGGTGGATACTGGCAAGACGGAAAGGTTTCAGTCATGCAAGAGCTTGGCAACACTGACCTGGAAAGAATCATGAAGAAGCGTTGGATCCCTGATCCTTGCCCGCCATGCCTCAACGTCGGTCTTGACCAACCGGCACGAGCCTGCCAGTTGGTGGGGCGCAGTGGGACCGCAGTGGGGCAGGCAGCTCGGGTTGGCACGGAAAGGACGCAGGGATGTCACAGACCACACTGCTGCCCTGACCGTTTCTAGATCGATGCAAGATTTGGAAGAGTTAAATTGCCTAGTTGGTCTTAACCGGAGGAAGCCCAAGAAAAATAGCAAAGTTATTCATGTAGTGCCCGTTCTATATACTACAGTATTATGATGCGGGGTTTACGATACACACACGGCATTTCGTACTGTGGAATTTCCGATCGGACAAGGGCATGACAGTGCCCAACCGGAGGGCGTTGCGGAGAAAACTCCGTCTGGTCCCTGGTCAGGTTCCGAGGCCCCGGCTGCAAATGTCGTGTGCGCCGGCGGCAAAAAGACGAGGCTTGCAGTTCCCAGTCTCCCAGGAATTCCCAAGATTTGTTGTTGGCTGCTGCCTGTTGCGCACTCAAAAGACGGCAGGAGCGAGAACGAGATTTTCCTCCTCTTCGAGGGATTTTCCACAGCCGCCTGAGCAAGCAACATGCAGGCGCCTCCGGTTTCAGCCTAGGGTGTCCCTCCAACCTGCCGTCGGTGTAATTATAATACACTACGTACACATTAACTACTTGTACTTCGTACCTTCCTGCAGCAAGATGAAAATGGTGTTCACTGCCTTGCTGCGGCAGGTTGCATTCTCGTCAGGGCAGCCGCAACGGGCGGGAAAAGACAGCTTGAATCCCGATTCCGGTGGAAACCTTGGAAGCGCCACTGGCAGCTGAACCTAAGCCCAGGCCTTCTTGGCGCAGATTCGCCCATCCGATCTGCGCCGATGCTGCACTTCCATCATGATCCATCCACCACACCCTGGGCCAGCCAGAAGCCGGCGACTTGTCCGTGGTCCCCGCCAGACGAGGAGCTCTCCATCAAGATGCGGCTCCGTCCAGGCGGGCCGTCGACGGTCACACAGCACAGTTTCGGCGAGCAATCTTCCCCGAAAAACAAGATAAAGTAGGAAGCCGGAAACCGCACTCATTCAGGAAAACAAGTCCCCGAACGGCATGTTTCAACGGGAAAGGTCCCTGCCATGTGGCGGCCACACAAGTCTTCCATCTTATTCCCGAAGGTGGAAATCCAAATCGCTCTGTGGCTGCAGCGTGAAAGCTGGGAGGGCTTGCAGGACCAAGTCAGCCACCAACCCCACGACCTGGCTGGTGTGAATTGTTGCGAGATTTCATGTCTGTTTTTGGACGCGAGCAGGGGTTTGCAGGTGAGCCTTGCCGGATTCTGCAACTTCCAACATGTCGGGACGTTGGACGGGGATGTCATCGCGGGGCACAGAAACCTGACTCGCGCCGGGATTGCAGCCTTGATGAAAACCGTTGTTGACCCAACAATCAACTCCTTCGGGTCATCCATCACACCGTGATAGCCGGGTCACGGCTCGAGGCGAGAAGGAACCAACCCTGAATTAGAAACCGTTGCCACGGCTGACAAAAGGATCTTGGGACGAGTGGTACGAACTGGTTCTTTCGAGTGCCGAAATCCATCAAATTGATCAGGTCTGACGATTCACTTGCTCCGAAGGACGAAGACCGACACCAACGCTCACACACATCTTGTCCACAACTTCCAATTCCATACAGAGAGGTTGCGTATTGTCGAGGGCAAGCACACAGCACACCATACTCCGGACGCACCCTTGTTTGCGTCCCGGCATGCCAGACGACCTGATGTTCATGATGTCTAGATCTCCGGCGCATCGACCGCCGTCTTGTTTTCTGTTGGGTCCTTGGGGTTAACTTCCGCCCTGCTCCGTTGAGTACTCCGTCCAGCTGTCTCACGCACGAGGGTCGCACGAGAGAAGGAGCTCCAACTTCCCGTCGGGGGCGTTGTGTTAGTCAACAACTGTCCACTCTGTCGCTGACATCCTCATAGGTTTCAGAGCTTGATGAAGTACGGAATAGTCTTCCATTCCATCGGCAAGCTCATGCAGTGCAACCCCCGAGACGGCTCGAGTCGGCCGATGCGCGTGAAGGCCATGAGAGGGATTCCGGTTTCGCGGGCACTGTGTCTCGGAGACCGGTTCTCGGCCTCACACGGGAGAGATGCAGCACACGGCCGATATCCCGTGCGGCGCAAACCACGGAACGCACTCCACGTGTCAGCCATTCTCTCGCCATGACGAAGTATCAGACATTCTTGACCATTCTTGTTGGACAAACGCCACTTGAAGCCAAGAGGGTTTCAGCGAGCCGTGTCTGCACAAGGTACCCCACTCGATCTTTTTCCACATCAGTTGGCGCCGTTGCCCGCTACCGTTATCACATGAAATTCATTTCCAACAAGAGGTACGTGCAGGAGGATGCCGAGGAAATAAAGGTCGCTTGATTGCCCCCCCAACAAATGTGCCGCAGGGGTCCTTGACGAAGTCCAGATGTACCGTCCACGATTCGTCCTCCGGTCCAACGGAGGACCGTTTCGCTGCCAAAGACCCCACCATTGTTCTCGGTTTGCCCTGTCGGATGGCTTCCGAAACGACCGCTGCTGATCTCAACGCCATCTCGCTGGTTGGCCGCCTGGGGAAGAAGCAAAGGCTGGTTCTGCGGAGACGCAACCAGTTTTCCACGTGTGCTCACCGGCCGCCTCGGTCGGCACTTGTTCCTTTGCTTCGTTCTCGAGACACTTTGGCAGGCAACCCATTAACCAGGGATCCCAGTCCGGCTTAGGAGCTCGCTTGCGATCCGAAAGCGATGCAGGTCATCCCAAAGGAATGGAGACAGCAGAATTAGCCGATCCCACCCCAAGTTTTCTGGCAGTTTGATGTTGAGATGGACGGATACATCATGTACAGGACATGTGCAGCACCAACAGGAACAACGCACAGCTTTGGCCAATGATCGGGATGCATGACCCGAGATCAGAGATCCAAGATGCGGCCAGCGACCCTGTTATGTGGCCCCAATGCAAATAAATAAGCGCTAATTCTGTTTAGGAACCCCCTCGCCATTGTCCTTCCGAACCTGTCAAGACTTGGGTCTCCCAATCCCCCACATCTAATCCCTGCGGTCTCCACTCACACTCAGACGCAGCAAACCCCGAACCCCCTTCGGGCCGGCAGCTGCCGTGTGGGCAACAAGGGCGCCACAGTTCCGTATCCGTATCGTTACCGGAAAATATAAGTATGTATCGTACATACATTACAAGCCTTGTACACACGAGTTGGCTTCATCCATGACACACTGTGCGGTCGGCCAGGTTCCCCAGACAGGGAGGTCACTCCTGCCATGTGCAATGGTTCCCCTCCACACTCGACGCATGGTCCTGCAATTTCGGTCGAGGCTGGGCTCTTTTTCATGATCGAACACGGGACTGCGGCTGGACATCAACGACTGCGCCGCCGCGGCACGCTGATTGTTTCTTGCAGAACCGAGATGGCATGACTAGCCGAAGACGGCGTCGAGGATGCCCACCAAGTCCACTCCTACTAACGAATACTAGTAGTACTTGGCGACGGAGGCCCTTCCATCTCCCAACGATCGGCTGCGATGTCTCCTGAAATCTTGAATCGGTTCCACAGTCTCTCATCATCATCCTCGTCATGATCAAGTGATGCGTGATCCGCTGCCTGGCTTGCCAAAGCCCGGCCGGGGCCGTGATCCACCCCGCAAAAACCCTGCGCCGCCTTCCGACCGGCTTCTGTCCGGTTCCCGGGCCGAACCGCCCCCCACATACCGGGGCCTTAAGGCCGGCCTAGAGCCGTGCGTGTCTGAGACAATGTGTGTTCACCGGAGTCTGTGTTCACACACACAGACTCTATCCTTTGGGCCGCAACTGATGTGGGTGAGGTCTTGCTTGGGGTGACACGGTGATCGGTCGCGTGCAGATTCGATCGTCGTCATCGCCGAGGTTGTATGAGGAGGGGAGGATTCTGATGTTGCACCGTGGGCGGAGTACGGAGCTGGCTGTGGCGGGCGCCCAGGAAAGACATGTCGTATTTTGTGTCTGGGTTTTTCTTGTCTGACCTTTTGTATTGTGGGACAATTTTAAATCTCCGTTTGTGTCTCTTGTCGATCCTGTGAGGGCCCGCGGTTGCGTTTTGACTTGCGTTTGGTGGTGGGCTTGGTGAGAGGGCAAAGTGCGCTCGTGGGTATTTCCTAGAAGGAGGCTGGAGAAGTTTCTCTGGTTGCTTAGAGGACACCTGGAGGACATCTAGAGGGGCGTCATGGTGTTGCGGCTGATATGGAATTGTTAGGGGGCACTCTCGAGGGTGAATAAGGGGTTCAGGGACGGCAAGACCAACCCACATACCGACTCAACGACGCAAAGACCAACACTGGCAGCTACCAAGCCATTGTCTATTTGTTGCCATTCATCTTCACCCGCTAAAGGCAGTATAAACGATTTTCATACTACAAGAGAGCATGTCGACGCCGAACCCGAGACTCGTACTCGTCCTATTTTGCTCGTCTAGAACGACAAACAAGAGGCACGAAGACCACCATTTTGCGCCAGCCACCCCCAGCCAGCAGGCGGTCTGCCGATTCTCTCTCTCTCTCTTCCCTTCAATATTATCCTCTTTCGTCTGCCTACCCAGAAGAACCTAACGCTGGTGGAGATTTGTTGATGCGTGGTGTTTCGAGGCAGGTGCAAGACGACCTCGAGGTCTATTGGATGCCAGCAACCAACAGCAGACGCTTTCTCGTGAGGAATACAACGGCTAACATGCAGGAAGGCCATGTAGGACATGCTTAAATGGTGCTAGAGTGTCGGAGAAAGGAAAAGTAGCAGAGTGTTCATATTGGGTTGGCTGCATTACCCCTGAGACACCTTCGGCCTCGCAAGAAGCAACTCTAACAGTCTCGGCACGACAATCATCCCGACACTGAATGGTTGTCCCCAGTCAGGCAAAATTAATGTTGGGAATCTGTTCGATATTGTCGTGCCCGACCGCGATGAAGAGCGTCACTATCTCGCAATGTGGTCCAGACATTCCATCGATGGTACCCTCACTCGGTGACCCGGACGTTTCTTCTGCCACTCTATTGACGTTTTCTCAAGTGGTTTGTAGCCCCAGCCGCTGTCCCCTCCCGAATTCGCACTCTGGTACTTTCCAGCCTCCTCATGTACCGTGTTACACGAGCATAGGTCACCTCGACTACAGGCTGGGGGTTGCATTGACCTAGCAGTACTTCGTACCTCAGCCAATACTTTAATGGGCTTTACACCAACGCATCCATGGATCGTCCGACGCCCCCACGCGAGATACGTCCGAGTACATTGCATCGGAGATTTTCCACCAAGTATGGAATACAGAGACATATGAACCTCAATGTACCCTAGTCCTGGTACCTTCGACACCAAAACCGCCCATTTCTGGGCGTCCACAAGTTTTACGGAAGAGAGACCGCCGCCGGCCCGGTCGAGACGGAAAGATTGATACGGAATAAAATGCAAGTTCATTGCAGCACGCCTAACCCTATCGGAACGGCCACGTCGTGTCTGCAGGCTGCCGACGGAAACCAGCCTGGTGCACCTTAAAATACATGATATATGCAAGGTTGCCGAGATACTGTCGATTAATTTTTGACTCGGTCGATATCCGGAGTCCGATCGGGTCATTAGATCCGAGCCCATCCAGCGACCCGGCTCGGCTAGCGACCCGATTTGGCCGGCCGCAAGAGCCGGGGAATCCACAGCGGGGAACTACACCCGAACCACTCACTTCACCCGATCTGCTGCGGTGCATCGCCGACAATCCTTGAACCATTCGCAAACGCAACCAACGACTGGCGACCAGTTCGAGAAAAGAAATAGAAAATGCAGCAAATCAGCCACAAAGATTCACCAACCGCGGCTGCGTCGCCCGCCGATTGGTCCGCCTGGGCCTCGGTGCCCTGGACCCCGCTGACTGGGACCCCGGCCGACAGCAGCACCAACAACAACATCATCGGCTGGCACAAGTCCGGCGTATCCTATCATCCTGGCGCCAACGACACCAACAACCACCTCCAAACCCTCGACGTCTGGCTCCCCACCACCGCCTCCCCCACCCTGCCAGACCCATCCTCCCTCCCCCAGGACCCCACCAACCCGGGGGCGGTCTGGGTCATCTACATCCACGGCGGCGCCTGGCGCGACCCGCGCATCACCTCGTCCTCCTTCACCGCCGCGGCAACCGCCCTCTTACAATCTACTCTCAAGAATGGTAAAATAGCAGGCCTCGCCTCGCTCAACTACCGCCTCTCCCCTCACCCGGCACATCCAACCCTGCCGCAGAACGCACAACACCCGGATCATATCGCCGATGTGCTGGCTGGACTATCGTTTTTGCAGCGCCTGATCCCTAGTATGGGTGAGGCGGACGGGCGGTATGTGCTGACCGGGCATAGCTGTGGCGCGACGTTGGCGCTGCAGGCGGTTATGGATCCCGGGAGGTGGGGGTTATCTTCGTCTTTGGTATCTTCTGATCGGGGAGTTGGTGTGGTGAAGAAGCCGGCGGCGGTGGTGGGTTTCAACGGGTTGTATGATCTCGCGGGGTTTGTGGCGGCGCCGCCGGCGGGATATGAGGGATTGCGGGAGGCGTATGAGCAGTTTACGAGGGGGGCGTTTGGCGGGGAGGAGGGGGTGTGGAGGGCGGCTTGCCCTACGACTGCTGAGGAGGGGTGGGTGGGGGAGTGGATTGGGACTGGGAACGATGGTGAGGTTGAGAGGGGGGAGAAGAAGAAGAAGAAGAAGAAGAAGAAGGTGGTGGTGCTGGTGCAGAGTCGGGAGGATACGCTGGTGCCGTATCGGCAGCTGGAGGGGCTGAAGCAGGTTCTGGAGAGAGACGGGCGGGTTGAGGTGAGGTTGGCCGAGGCAGGAGGGGATCACAATGATATTTGGGAGGAGGGGGTAAGGATGGGCCAGGTTTTGGCCGAGGTTGTGGACGGGTTGGTATGAGCACACTGGCAGGTTGCTAGCTCCTGCATATATACACAGGAATCCTGACGTAATAACAACACGTCACCTCTTTCGTCATGACAAACACCTTAGAGGAGGACTGTGCGGTGTGCAGTCAGAGGACTTCAGCAGGCGTGAGAATCCGGCTTTCGAGTGTCCTGTTCTTCTTCCCCATTTGCTCCCTCCCACACCAAACACACTCACCTCTTGAATTCCAGGAAGTTGTCACAATGCCTTTGGCCACCAAGCTGCCCTACAAGGCAGTGGGCCCGATGAAGTTGGCCCATCGCCGGTTTCTCGCCCCTCTCGCCCCTGCCGCCCCTGCCGCCCCTGCATGTCGGCATTTCTTCAATGAAGGCAATGGCATGGGACCCTCGAACATCGGCCGCCAGATCACCCCTAATACCCTCCTTCCGTATGCCGTCGCCCTGATAGACGCATCGCAACTCCCTCGCCCCCTTGTCGGCAGCTCGGTTATCGCCTTGCTCGATGACCTCTATTGCCGGCCAGCTCGCCTCGCAGCCCGCGCGTCACAGCTGCCGACCAGCCTGGTACGACGGATGGGCTATACCCACAGCGCCATACTCGCCTCAGCGACCGACTTTGCCGCCCTCGCCTTGGAGCGTATCTCTCTCAGGGATGGGGCTATATCGACCAGTCTGCCCCTCTCCCCATCCGAGCTCTTTCGTTTTTGTCGCGCTTTTTACCGAGTCGAGCTGTTTTATACGCTCTTTCGGAGCGGTGCGTTCGCCGGCGATGCAAACCCCTGGTTCTTCTGGAGGCACCCCCCTTGGGAGAACGAGCAGCTCGGTTGTATCGACTGTTACCTGGAAGCAAAGGTTGACCAAGGTTTGCCAGCCTTTTACCAAAGGGGCGAGCACCCCTCCTGCGAACGTAATCTAACACTGGCTTGTAGTGTTAGCTAACTGCAATATCCACCCCCACGAGGAAGTTGAGCAAACCTTTCTTGGTCATCTCCTAAAGCGCCATTGGGTGAGCTGCCCGAGTGTTGTAGAGCCCCTACTTTGTAGTGAGACTGCTGACATTAGAACTGTAGGTGGCCCAAGGTGTCGAATTCGTTAGCAAGCTCACAAACGCCCCCTCTTGCGAGGACAAGCAGAACATCTTGAACACTAGCCTAGAGGCGCCCTCGCTCGACGAGGTCAATGTAGATCTGCTTGATAGCCTACACGACGTTTATTTCGGCGACGACACACATGATTTTGAAGAGGCGTGCGGCTCGGTCGAGCTGCATCAATATGGCCAGCTCAACGACGAGGACACAGACTTGGGCCCGTATGAAGCTTGGCGCACTGAAAACGTAGGGTGGGGGGTGCCCGAATCGTTTATACCCGAGCCAAAGGCCTGGATCCGCGGCCTCGCTTATGTGTTGTGGGATAGTGACCGAGTACGGAAGATGGGCAGGTTCAAGAATGAGGACGAGGTATAGCTGGTGTTGTATGTACCTTGTACGTTAGTAACTGACCAAAACAAGCCTCCTTGTAGTTCTTTCTTGCCGTCGACTGCTGGCATGACGTAGACGGGACGACGTTGGCTGTCTGGCCGAGGGGCTGCTAGAATTGGTTGCTGTCGAGTGCTATGTGCTTATAACAATGTCTGGCACCGAGCCACGAGGGACGGACGCAGTTGGTTCGTATCCTCGACGACGGCCCCCAACGACCGCACGAACAGGGGACGGGATCCTGGCGTAGAAAATGCATCTCCATCGCGAATGCGCGGGAGGTGCTCCGCGATGGGCGTGAACGAAGTAGAATAGGCGACGCCTTCCGGCCGCCGTCACCGGGCGCCGTTTGCAGTCGTTACGGAGGCGGCCCCGGTCCCGGTAATGTGAACGGTATATCGTCTGGCAAAACATCGGGCGAACGTTGGGTCGGGTGTGTTGGGTCAGCAATTGCGCAACGCTGTTTGTTTGGTAGCGTAGTATAGAGTACCTAGGTACTTTTCTCCTTTTCTCTTTTCTCCTTGTTTGTGGTGGCACACCTCTGTTGGGGTGACTTTCAAGAGAGGGCACTCGAACCTATGGAGAATGTATATAACTTGTGTCGTTGATTTGAGCTGGATCGAGAAAGAGCGTCTGTTGTTTCCATGTCTTGAGAGAGAATCAGGGGGAGGGGGTTGCGGAATCTCCATGGCAGCTAGATTACCCCTCGAGAGCAGTCGAGAGTCTGGACCCCAAGAGATACGCGGATGCTGTCTCATTGGGCGACGGAGACCCCTCCGCACGGGTCTCAGCCGTGGACGGGGACCCCGCCGATCCGGAAGACAACTGGCAGGAGATCGCGTGGCATGGATCAAACGAGTCCATACACGTAACCCCGAGAACGTCATCGCAGTCATGGCATGGCGTTTTGTGTCTCTGATACTTCCGTTTATAAGCAAGAGGCCGGCATGAGGAGCGCAAATGGACGACCGGGTGAGTTTCAATTGCGGTTGTCTTTAGGCTATTCTGCTCTGCCGGAGAGATTATCGGACTGGGCACGCTAACTCTTTCTTGGGTTGCTTGGGGTTCTTTAATCCGGCGGTTTCGATAGTTGATATTGCTATTTGAGGCTGGACCGACTCTCGTCTGATTTTGCAAGCTGAACATTTTTGAAATGTCTCCCGGCTGGCGCGCTATCAAGTCTCACTTTTCGTGGCGCATTTGGGACGGGACGGATCAAAGACGGGCTTTCCGGTGCTGTGCAAGGATGGGGGATTCTTACTAATCTCGTTTGGGTTAGGTGATTCTCCAAGAAGTGGGCCTCCCGTTGTGCGGGCCCGAGGCGGGGTTGCTGGCCAGTGGCATGAACTTTCTTTCCCCCAGATCGGCTTCTCGAGCTCAGGTTTGCTGTGTCCCTGCACAAAAATCCAAGTTGCTAAAGAGAGCATGCAGGAGACACGGCACGGCTACTGGCTCAAGAAGAAGAATATGTCTGACTTTCCTCGAAGTATTGATCAGGCTGACGTCGGTGTAAATCCGGGGCTGTCCCGGCCGGACATTCGAGTTCACTTCCAGGCAGGGTAGCGGCATGGCGCTAAGCCGCAAATGACAGGAGAGGGGTCTTCACGGGCTGCATCATAACGCAAGGTGGTGTGCAGGAGCGGGTGCTGCAACCATAACCGTATTTTTTTTTTTTTTTTATCTATTGGCCTTTTGCTCACAGTCGACAGTACTCGTTCGGAAGGATCTCTCTGTGTACCTTCGTACACCGCAGAGAACCGAGAGAGCGGATGCGAGCGGGCTTGCGGGGAGCTTCTCCAAGCAAGTGGAGCTCAGAGGGCAAAGGACATGCCCCATAAAACTGGGGTTTGGGACCTGCCATCCCAAGTTCCATGGTTTCTTGGATGAAAAGCGTTAGGAACCAGAAAGGTATCCTGGGCAAGCGCAAAACAAGCAGACAGGCGACCCGTCACGACGCACGGAACCTATCACAAAATATTGGTTTTGCCCGATAGCTTGCTATTTGCGCGGGCAGTGAGATGCACTCAGAACCCACCTACGCCGCTACTATTGGCCCGTTGCGTGCTCAGGGTGGAAGACTCCGTCGAAGCCCCCCTCTGGCCGCTGTTCTTCCAAACGAGTGAAGGAAAGCACATGCAACTGGGTATTGCTTCCAGCGACTGCCATCACAGAGCCATACAACACAGCGACAGCCGCGGAGGACTTGATAGGTAACACCAGAAGGTGAAAATTGAATTCTGGGAAGGGTCTAATTATTCCGTACATACCTTTCATACCTACCCAACGTAGATAAGGATACACAAGACGAGACACGGTCGGAATCAGCTAGCCGTACTGCATGCATGGCCAACCGAGGGTAGCACGGGCTGCCAGTGCTTCACAATTCACTTCACCAGTGGGAGCAGCATACCATTGCCAGGCAGCCCAACCGTTGAGGCATCGCGGCCCGTATCTGGGAAGGCACACTCTCAGACGACGCTGCCGGCACGTCCCGTACCTTCCCTCCCAAGACGTGCCGTGCCTCCTATCCTCGCCCTCCCGGACTTTTTTTTCTCCCTCTCCGTCACTTCCTCTCCGCAACTTCCACTCCCCACATCCTTCTAACACTGTGGATCCTCTCTCTTTTGGCCCATTGGGAATCTCATCTCACCCGGCCCGGTCACCTGCCATTTGCCCCGATTGTCCGTCCAAGGCACCGCCGTCCACTGTCCGAGCCGACCGGCAACACGACGCCCCGGAACAGCACAAGCGGATCTCTGTTGATCCTCTGTCGCCAAACCCGCCAGTTACCCTTTCAAAAGCCGGGGGAAAACGATGACTTCCTCCAAGGCCATCCGTCTATTGTCCACGTTACTGTGACCATGCTACTGCGCGTCTGCTGATCGACACAAGCCCCGAGGCCTGGGACCACTTCCTTGCACCGCAGTGCCAAGCCTATCCGCCAACATCCTTCTCCTCCCCCCCGCGACACCTCCGACATTTCCTATCAACTGCTGCTCAAGCCAGCGCTGGGGCACGCCACCATCGAGAACTCACTGAACCGAGTCCGCCCCTGCGCCGCACACCGGCTCACCATGATTTTGCTATAAAGGAGCGCCCGAAATGAACAACGTGACCAACGGAGCTCTTCCGCCGCCCAAGCTGATCCGCTTCGTCAACAACCAAGGCCAGCCCCCGTCCAAGAGACGGAGGATCAATGCAGCGTATGTTTTTTTTTCTCTATGTTTCTTCGCTCCCAAGTCTCTCTACTTTTCACCTGTGCGATTACGATGTCGCCGCCGTTGCCGCGCAACGATGGGGGTATCTGCGATGGATTAGCTTGCTCGTGTCGGGACACATTTCTAAGATCGTGCTAGATGCTTGACCTGCCGCAAGAGGAAAACCCGATGTGCGGGTGAGAAGCCAATATGTTCAACTTGCGCCAAGAATGGACACGCTTGTCTTGGATACACCGACCTTGTTGAAAAGAGGGAGGAGGACGCTGGTCATGATGGATCGGTGCTCCTAAAAGTCGAATGCGCCGGCTCTGCCAACTTTAACAACGGCACCGACGACGACTATCTGGAAGATGACGCCGAACTGGAACGTCGTCGTTGGAAGAGTAGGGCCGTGCCTAGGACTGCTGGCTTCGTTGACCATGACGCCGTATCGAGGCACGATTCCATCTCCAGCGCCACTGTCACGCCTAGCCGGCAGCATGAACCGAGCCACGATTGGGACCAGGATGACAAGTCGCAGGGCTCGAGCAAGACCTTGAAGCGGCACCACTATGCACGGAATGTCTCCTACTCGGAGAGCAGCCGAAGTTCCAACAATCGCTCGCCCGTTCAACATCATACCGAAAGCCACCGCATGCCCTATTTCCGGTATTTTGGCCCCACTGCGATAGTCCCGGGCTTCAAACAAATGGTGGTGAACGTGTATCGCAAGAGCCGGGGCAGCTCCTTCTCGGCATCCTCTCCGGGATCATTGTTTGGCTACGGCATGTCTCAGGGCCACCTTGCGCGCCATGAGATGGCCCCCGAGACGCTCGAGGACCTGCCCGTGTACGACTCGAATAACCCCGAACCAGTCCATCCCCTCACCATCTCTCTTGTCGACACCTTTTTCCACCATCTCGGCTGCAATTACCTATTTCTGCGAAAAGACAGGTTTCTTCGCATGCTTTTGGAGAAGAGGGTCGAATCCATCTTGGTCGACGCAGTGTGCGCCCTGGCTGCGCGCTTCTCTGACCATCTCATCTTCACCAACGAGCGCGACGGCAAGACGAAGCGGTCAGAGTATGGACATGTCTTTGCACAGCGAGCAAAGGCTGCAATCGTCGACACCTTCCCGTGCCCCTCGGTTGCTGCTGTTCAGGCCACCTTGTTGATGGCTTACGAGGGGTTTGGCGCGAATCAGGACAGCGCGCTCTGGATGTACCTGGGTATCGCCATCAGGATGGCTCTGGACCTTGGGCTTCAGAAAATGGAGGGCGTCAAGTATCAGGGAGAGCGCGATCCCTGGTACACGAGGAGTTGGAGCCGAAAAAATGACGACGGAACGGATGGTCCCGAAAACAAGCAGACCGAAGAGGAAACCCTCAGTCCCGAGGAACAGCTCGAAGTGGAGCAGGAACGCATCGATACCTTCTGGGCCGTCTTCGTTCTGGACCGTGTCATCTCATCGGGCACGGGCAGGCCTGTGACCTTCCGGGATGACGATTTCGAACTGTCGCTCCCGGCACCGAGCATCGACCCCATCTCGGGCTCGCCCGCTCCGTTTCCCTACTTCATTGAGATCATACATCTGTATGGACGCGTGTCCGATGTCCTCAACAACATCCGGGATGCCAACGACCTCACCGAGGAGAAGATGGCCAAGCTCTCCCAGATGGAAATTGACCTCACCGCCATGTACAAGAAGCAGGATCAGCGCCTTCACTTCAACGCCGTCAACTTCCGCGAATATGTAAACGCTAACCAGGGCACCATCTTCATCCTGCTTCATTTCTGGTTCCATGCGCTGATCATTGTCCTTCACCAACCCACCCTGCTGACACCATTCCACAACCTGAGCCCAACACAGCTCCTGCCAAACAGTCGCGAACTGTCCATGTCGAGTGCCAAGACAATCGCCGATATCCTCGCTTTCGCCGAGCTCATCGACCCCAAGAGCTTTATTGGCAACCCCTTCACGTCGCAACCCATCTACATCGCCGCGTGCGCCTTTCTGATGGAGTCGGTGGCCAATACGTCGGCACCTCCGTCGCGAGAGGCGTCACCATCCCTAGAAGCCAAAGGTGGCCACCTGAAATGGTCGTTTGGGAAACATGGGCCAGCCAACGACGCGCGGCCGATGAAGCACTCCCTTCTTGCATCTGCTGCCAACCAAAACTACCAACGCTGCTACAAGTCCCTCCAGCAGTTAGAGCAGTACTGGGGAGGGGTTGGCTACATTCTTAATGCCCTGGACCAAAAGTCTAAGGGCAACTGGGATTGTGAGACGTTTTCTAACGAAGAATACGAGGCCTGGAAGCTATCACGGCGAGGCTCGCTGAGTCGGCTACCCAGATTCGAGAACCCCGCCTCGCCAAATGTTCCGCCCATTGCATACTCGCTCACTGGCACCACCAACTCACCCAACTCCAACCTTACGGTACTCTTCCAAAGCAATCTCCCAGCCCAGCCCAGCGGTACTGCTTCTGCTTCTTCTGTCACCCCTCTGGCGCCTCCGCCACCACCCCAGGCCCCTGTATCTGCCGCAACACCTCCCGGCAACATGATTTACGACCCTATTCGACAGAGCCTCCCCGAGCCATCACCGACCTTCCATCCGGCATACCCGCAGCCCAACGTCTCGGCCGTGCGGTATCAACCCCATCCAGGGAGGGGGGGCCGTTTGTCCCAGTCCCCGGCGATGGGGAAGACGCTGTTGAAGTACGAGTCGTCATCGCCAGCCGACATGGACTCGATCAGCCCACGCAACGATTCCAAGCCGCACATGCACGGGGTCATGTCGCATTCCAACCACGGACAGCCCCATCAATCTTACACTCCGGCCTCGCAGCACCACTCGGCGTATGATTCTGTGGTCCACGAAGGTTCAGATTCCAGCACCCCAACAGAGTTGGGCATCGATCAGCAGCACGGCCCGCATGATCACCACCACCACCATGATCATTACAATACCCACCACCATAATCAAGACAGCTGCGTCGACAACGACACCGACGGTTATGAGGCCGACTTTGCGCAGAGCGGCTTGGTGTCGGGATCTTACTCGTATATCGGCCTCAATCCCGTCAATGACATCATGATGTTCAACAGCCGCGACGTCAATTTTGACTCGCTCGGTCTGCAGAGCGAGATGATGCCGCCCGAGGCGCCGTGGCTGGAGATTTTGCCGGGCGACGTGTTGGGTGGCCTGTTCGAGGGCGGCATGACGGGGGTAAGTCATGGTATGGGTTAGCAGGGCGGGTTATGAGATGATGACTTGGAAGGCGTGATGATGGGCTGGCATTGCATTTGGTGGCTTTTTCTTTTTCTTTTATTCTATTTTTGGGGGCGTTGTTCCAGCTATTATTCGTGCCTGCCTTTCATTTCTTGATTTGTTTTATGTTTTACCCCTTTGCTTTATTTCTCACCCCCTTTTTTCTTGTGCGTTTTTTGTCCTATTTGACTTGATCACCCACATGATAATAGATGGGCACGGAGGCCATCTGAATGATTTATTTAGGTCAGGGCAGACAGTCGCAGAAATAAGGCACAGGGATGGTAGGGAATGGGATACGTTTATTCGTTATATATTATCTCATATACCATGTCATTCAGTCAGTCAGTTAGTTCGGCGTATGGAAAGGAAGGGAAGGGAAAGAGAAACGGGTGGTAAACGAAATGGAGAGTTGGGTTTCTTCGTCGGTGCCTTTATTTTGTCGGCTTCCTTGTTGCAAAATTGACTGCGTGCCTGCTTGTCTCTCATGTTAATATCCTAGGTTGGGCCAGTGATGTTGTCCCGGATTCAGGTTGTGCTTGGAATGAGGAGTTGAAGTTGAGGTTGAAGTTGATGCGGGCAAGAGCGAGATTGACGTTGACAATGATGATGACGATGATGATGAATCATGCCCTGTGTTGTGCTGTGTTGTGGGTCATGTTGGCCTAGTCCCATCATGACATGATAGATATGCCCTTGAATGTATTCTTATGTTCTTATGACTAGGCATGAATAAGCAGGTTAGAGGAAGGGAACCTCGGAAGGCCGAAGTGTGTACACAATGCGAGTCGGCCAGTGAATAAACGGAAGAGATAGACGGCGAAGTCATGCTTACTCTGTCAAACCTTCTTACATACACTAATGACTACCGCAGGATATCGTTTGTGTTTTGCCGACCATTACCTGATTATAACGAGGTGGGGACTGAGTGATGGGCGCCTGGGCACGACTGAAGATGCAGTAATATCACATCACAGGCTCTCATGGTCTTGGACGGGGCAGACGAGGTGGATCCCAGTTGCGATTTTGCGCAGTACAGAATAGGCCCGAGATTGGTAAAGTTGAGGGAATATATTTCTAGTTAGAACAACGAAAAGCCGTAAAGGCGTCTATTCCAAGAGAAGGCGAGGAAATCGAGAGACTCCACACAAAAAGAAGGAGAAACAGCAAAAACATACAACACCGAGGATTCCCCAGTCGTCACCGACCTGAGTACTAGTTCGGCCGTCAGTAGCTTATCTAAGGGAGAGCGGACGGGATCCCGAGTTTTCTACTGCGTATGGTCGTATGTGATGGTTTAGTCCCAGGATCTGCCTTAACTATGAGCGCGTGGCGGAGAGGTGGTGTTGTTCAGCGGTACGTAGCAGTTTGAAGAGAGACAGCCTTCTAGATACTAAGACAAATTGAGTTATACCGTGTACCTGTGATTATCTCAATATGCTAGGATTGTAGGATGCATTGTGGTGGGAATGGTACGTCATGGTGCAGTTATTGGAGATTGCGCGAGTTGACATAGCTGAGACATCCATGTGGCGTACAACTTGAGAAATCCGATACTAAACTCCGACTACACCCTCATAAACGGTAACACAGACATGATTGGCATAAAACTATATACATAGCCGATATACGATATATACAAAACTCAATAACCCTTCAAAAACGCCCAGGAAATTACGGACCTCTTAGCTCCCAGCAACATCCGTTCACTCGGAAACCCCTATTACACCCTCCACAGCCCAACCCCATCATTACCTCCCCACTCTAAAGCAACGCCTGCGTTCCCCCAAGTTCCTTACTGCAAAACGCCCCAAAATACGCATTCAACGCATCCACCGTCGCACTCCCCTCCTCCAACGCCACCACCGCTCCGACATACCCATCCGGCCTCACAACCACGACACCGCCCTTCTCCTGATCCAGCCCCATCTTGGCGTGCGCAGCGGCCTTGGCATCGGGCACGCGGCGGTCCCAACGATCGTCGGCATACACATGGTCCCGGTACCGGGACAGCAGCGGAGGCAGGTCACGGGCAATCTCGACGGCAGTGCGGGGCGCGGCAAAGATGGTGCAGAGGGTGAAGAAGTGGGAATGCGGGTTGTGACGCTCATGGTGGCTGACCGCGTCGATATCCGGGCGGGCGTAGGCGGCGTAGAAGGAGGTTTTCTTGGTCATGTTGGCGGCGAGGTCGTGGAGGGCGCGGGAGGTGGTGGTGGGGTTGCCGGCGAAGATGAAGATACGGAAGGAGCCGTTGAGGGGGATTTCCTGCTCGAGGTGGACGACGTTGGCGTCGACGACGCGAGTGACGTCGGCGTTGGTGAAGAGGCGGCCAGGGATGAGGGTGGTGGACTTGGGGTGAAGGAGGTGGGACTGGGCGGGGTGGTCGGGGGACCAGTTGAGGGCGTTGGGTTTGTATGAGACGCCGTAGCCGCTGGTGAACTCGCAGGATTCTTTGAAGGTCTTGATGAATTGGTTTTCTTCGTGGTTGGCGTTGGCCTGGGCTGAGGCGGCGGCCACTTCGTTGGCGGCAGGTGGCCGTTGGGAGAAGAGCTTGGCGTACTTGTTGTCGAAGGCCAGAAGGGTTTCGGCGACGTCCTTGCGCTCAGGCTCATAGGTCTCGAGAAGCTTGCGATTCGCAAACCCGGCCTCGACAGCGTGGATCTTCCAGGCCAGATTCAGGGCGTCCAGGAAAGCCGTGTTCATGCCTTGGCCGGCCTTGGGCTGTGCACCGAGTTAGATCTCTTGCCAGAGGGAAGCTTCGGTGACAAACTTACGCTGTGAGTGTGGCAGGCATCACCGCCTAGGAAGACACGGTGGTCCAAGGTGTACTTGTCTGAAATCCCCTGGCCGATGGGGTAGACAGAATACCATTCTACCCTCTCCCATTCGATCGAGTACGGCTGCAGAATGCGCTTCGCCGAGGCTTGGACTTCCTCAATCGTCGCCGTCTTCCGGGGGTTGAAGTCGGGGTCGGTGGAGGAGGCAATCTGGATGTAGAGGCGAACCATGTTGTCCTCACGGGGAATAACCATGATGGAACCGTGCTCAGAGTGGATGGTGCATTTCATCTAGGTCATATTAGCATGCCACGCGTTGTTTCCTCCCTAGGCTCGAGCCGTACGCACCTTGATATCTGGGAAATCCGTCTCGACGACACCGTCCATTACACCCCACACATAGGCAATGGGATCCTTGTGTTTGATGCCAATGTTCAGTTGATTACGGATAAATGACCGCGCGCCCTCGCCACCGAAGAGATACTTGGCGTGGATGGTCTCCTTGCCGGTGCCATCGACGTGCTCGAGATCGACCGTGACCGGGTAGTCCGGGTCCTCCTTCTCGTTGGAGGTGAAACCCTTGATAGTCCACGGCCGCTGGATTTTGACGCCATTCTTCTCGAGGTCGCCAATGAAGACGCGCTCGATGTGGCCTTGGTGGAGGAGAGTAGTGAAGGGGTATCTGGCGTCAATGAAGCTGGGGCAACTGGCCCAGGTGCCTGTCCGGACAATGCCCTTGCCGTCCTGGGGCGGGTCCCAGAAGGCGACCTCGTAGACGCGAGCAGGCTTGTGGGCCATGATGGCGGACTTGAGCCCCATGTTCCGGAGCAGATCGAGCGAGCGAGGCTGGATGCCATCAGCGCGGCCGGTCGGGGTCGGCTCCGCTCTGTTGTCGATGTGCTTGATCTTGTAACCCCATCTTGCCAAGCAAGTAGACAGCATCAAGCCGACAGGGCCGGCACCGACAATGACTATCACAGCTCGTCAGCAGCTTGCTTACAAGCAGGGGAAATCCAGTGGCTTACCGATGTCATAGTGGCTGAAGGTTGGGTGTCTGTCTGCCTGCGCAGCCATTTCTTGTGATATGTCTGAATGTATCGACCAAGAGTAAGAATAGAAGGATAGTTAAAAACAGACAAACACAGGGTATCAAAAAGAAGAAAGGCTAGGTTGGTCTGGGGTAGAAGAAAACGACAGCAGCGACTTGGGAGGTTCGATCAAGATATTTAAAATCCAGATCCAACAGCTCCAAGCCACCGGGATCCGGGTTCAGAACCGAAGACAGACGGGCCAAAACTACGGGAAGGGCACACAGGAACCGATCAATCACATCGCCAGCTGAAGCGCACTTTGGATGGGACGACCCGAAAGCGCGGCAAGGGTTTCGGTAAGACGCAGCGGGAGGGTCTGACTCGGGGGTGGAGGAGAGGGCGAGGGCGAACAAGAGGCTCAACTCGGGGCCAGGCCGTGGTCATGCGTGTCCCCGGCAAGGTGGGCGGCTATGAGGCGAACCTTTGGGGGAAAGTCCGGGGGTTCCTTGGAAAGATAGTCCCTCGCAGACATTTGACCTTGTGTGGGGCTCGAGACATGTTTCTCGAACAACTGGTGGCGTGTGACACCGGCCATCCAACTTCGTTTCCAGAAACTGGTGGATGAGGGGAACAATCGGGACTTAAACACGGGAATGAAGTAGCGGGGCCGCTGTGGGGCCATCACGGCTCGTGCTCTCGGGAACGAGAAACGGGTTTGGCCAGCGGTTTTGCGGTCGGCCCCCCAGGGATTCCACCAGCTGAACCAAGGTCCCTTGAGTTGCTGCGATTGGGTCGGCTCCGCTGCCGATTGGCGTCACCGTGCCGTAGCGCAGCCGTCCTCCGAGTGCCGTCCGAGCGCCGAACCCCAATGTGGGGATGAACGGGACGACCCCTGACCCATCAAATCAGCAATCTTGCATGGTCGACGTTCGGCCGGACCGTGGCATAAGCCGCAATTGCAACGACGTGCAACGAGACATCGGGACTCAACCCGGGTGAAAGTGCCGGTCTTGGCAACCGGACATGGAACGACTGGTCGGGGCGGCTGAGACGGAACGCTTGTCTCAATGTCGCGCCCGAACGCGAGCAGCTCTCGGGTTGCAAAGATGTTGTTGAGGTTTTTGGTGTCCCCCCTGTGGAATCATCTTGCGCTTTTTAGATGCGCAGCCAGCCCGGCTGTATCTCATGGAATCATAACGCTGCCTTGATGGCTGCCGTATCTAAGATGTGGGTTAGTTGACGAAACTGTCCTGTCTGGGAGCTATGGCTGACTTACACAGGGGTTGGCTCTGCATATGCCATCCCAGCATGTTGGTAACGACAGCCAAGTTTTGACAGTCGCACTTCGAGATTCCTGTATTCCTGGAGCACAATAAATGGTATTCTAGTTATTGAAGTGAGTTCTGCCACAGACGAGGAAATCCCACCGCAAAATCCCAACATGTCATTTGGCCACAATCGGGACCCGGGACTGGACACGCTACTACAATCGATGCCGGTTCGGTTGAACCGGAGAGTCCGAGATTTGAGATGTTCCAGGTTCGGCGCATCTGCGAGACTTGGGCTGAGATAGTGGTCGCCCCTTCTCTTTTGGGTCAGCCCTGAGTCAAAACCGTCTAATTCGGAATGTTTGTAGAAAGGAGAAAGAGCGACGCCCGCTTAAACGACTTAGACGCCAAAGTCCCTCATCCTCCTACCTTTTCAAGAAAGAACCACCAAGTCCTTAAGAAGTCCCGTCTCTTTGAGGTCTGAGTCCACCACAGAACCTCGCAGTGAAGAGTGCCCGTACACTGGCTACTGTGGATGCGTCCATGTTCAAAAATGGGTGTGAAGGAATATTCAGCATACCTTTGTTGCACAAGCCGGTCACTGTCCAACGCTGAAAGACCGAGTATGGAGGCTAGCGTTGAGTCTCTTTCTGCGGCCGGCCTGGCATGTCGTCGTTATGGGAGGTCACCACCGGGACGAGCCATCGCCGTCAGCAACCGGCGCGGGTCCTCGCGGGTCCTCTCGCGGATCCTCGTGAGTAACCAGGCCGTGAGACCTGCCTGCCCAGAACCCAAGAAGTTTCCCCTCTTTCGCGTCAAAAGCGATGTCGACCTTGAGCGACAAAACCACAGGCCAACCGGCTCCTGCAGGTAAACAAAGCCCTGCGCAGTAAAGAGGCTCGATCTCCTTGCTAACTCTTCGACTTATTTGATGATCTAGTTGTCAGAAGCGACATCATGGAGCAAGACCCGCGCCAATCTATCCACGAGATTGGCCAGGCGAAGCAAATGTCCTTCGCGTTGGGAAAGGCAGAGATGGTGACAATCAGGAGCAATTCCCCAGATGATGGCGATGGCTTGCAGGAAGAGGATGAGCACGAAAATACTCTTCTCTGTCAAGGAGCCTCTGAGGAAATTGAAGGTAAGTTGGCTCTGGGTGTTGTTCATCAAGTTTCCTCGTTCCACGTAGCATTAGATAACGTCGAGAACTTAGGCTCATCGAAGCGCGACCCGGGACCGCGACTCCTCTTCGTCTCAGGTCAAGATAGATGGTCTACGTTTCCAAACCCGGCATGTACGCACGAGCGGGATTGTGGCCACAATCCGCAGCCTCGCATCGTGTTCAACCCAGACGGGGCAGAGCCGAATCAACAAGCTGCCGAGCCGTCTAGCCGCTCTGCCGGTACGACTACTCCAATCACTGACGCTACACCTCCCCAGGCGTCAGACACCGACTCTGTGAAGGTCCAGATGGGGAGTTGGTTGGAATTCGAAGGGACAGACGAACTCCCGGCCAAAGTCGGTCCCTTCGTTCTCGAGTCGCTGTCGGCGGGAAGTTCTGCTACTGAGGGCCGTGAGTATTGCGCGTGTCGTTTTGGCTCTGCAATTCTATTCGGGTTTTGTTGAATGGGGGACTTTTTTATTGGGCTTGCTAACTCGAGGAAACTCGCGCAGCTACAGAGTACAGGGCAGCGTCGACCTTTCAACAAGAAATCGGCGGTCTCGGTGGGTTCTCCCCTCCTCGGAGAATGCTCGCACAATACCTAGTTTCTGACAATATTTCCTGCCAGAGAAAGACCATCTCCCAGATCGCACCGAAGCCTGGCTTGTAAAACTTGCCTCAGAAGCACCTACCGTCCCCGTTCTCGGGCACGCTCCTCCTCGACCGGTACGCTTCTTTCCTCTGAACTCTGAACACGCTCACCTCCCCGCACCTTCCTGCTAACCCAAGTGCCTGTTCTCCTCAGATCGCTACGACCAGCAAGTTTGCCAACCCAGAAAAAGCCAACATGGTTATGGTTAACAATCCTGGCCCTGAACGCTCCCAAGCTTCTGGCGACGCTGCAATCCGAGGAAACTTCATTCCTCTCTCAACCTCATATAGAGAGCGTTCGCCGTCTCCTCGACGCGAGCAAGGTCCCCACGGCTTCTATCTGCAACTTAGCTTGACTGACTCCCAGATGGACCGACTTACTGCCGCGTAAGTATCTACAGTCGTCTCAAATGCTCACCTGCTGACCGTACCAGGCTGTCCACCGAGGACGGCGATGAAGCATTCGCCCGTGGCAGAGACAAGCAAGCGGTTCACAACGCCAGTCAGCCCAAGAACAACGACCGGGAGAATACTGCGCCGAGCATGCGATCCCGCTCGCCGGCAAAGACATACCAGTCGGCCAGTACGCCGTCGCGGGCACGGTCTCGTTCGCCTGTCAAGTTCTCCAACATCGGCAAAGCTCCCAATAACCAGCGCGCTGCACAGGACTACGAGTTTGACGAGTCCGATACTCCGACCCAGTCGTCGTGCAAGTCACAGGAAATCCGCTTCGCGCAGGATGCTCCGACCACTTGGGCAAGCCCGACTCGCACGACCGGGCGCGCAGCTAGAGGCCCTCCGACCCCGATCAACACCAACATCGCTCGCGCTGACGCAAAGCTCTCGGCCCAGCGCGGCGGCCGGCAGCCTCTGGTTGTTGTTCAGCATCTGCCCGAGAGGGAGCGTTCTCCTGTCCGTCAGCCTAACCAGTACGTTGTGGCCGACGACACTTCGTCGCTGTACTCTCAAGATTCGACTGGACATCGGTTCCCTTCCTGCATCAGCCCACTCCGTATCCAGATGGAGAACGACCCCAAACATCTCAGCATCCTCCAGGGCTACATGGATAATCGAAACTCATCACGGGGATCTGGCACCGAATCAGAGGAGCCTGATCGACCGGAAACCACGGATGAAACCTCGGGTGGCGCAGAGCTCCAGTACACCCCTCTGGCTCCTTTTCTTCCCCAGAACATCCCGTCCGTTAGGAAGGCCTCCAAGACCTTGATTGGCGAGAATGGCTGGCTCGAGAACACGTCGAAGCCCAAGCCCACCGAGCCTAATACGTCCCCGACGCGCGGGGGCGGCGGGTTCCTCGGCAACCTTGTCAAGAGGGCAAAGGGAATGGTACGTACCATGAACAACGAGCACTATGTCCATGTACTAACAGTCTCCCAGATTGAATCTGGCAACGACGCCAAAACCCAGCGCAAATCCCGCGAGTCCGATAAGTCCCGCCCGACGTCGCGCCAGCTCGCCATCTCACTCAACCCGCGCGAGCAGAGCCTGCTCTACTGCGAGTTTGAGTTCATCCTCGCAACAGCCCTCAACGACTACATCACGACCCAGTTCAACAGCGGCCGCCTCGAGGCCGACAAACTGCGCAAGGTCGCCGAGGACTGGCAGCGCAAGGGCCGGCCCAAGGTCGTCGGCTTCCGCTACGACATGGAGACGCAGCTTGACCTGGTGCGCATGCACGTCAACGACTTCAAGTTCTACAGCCGTGTCGCCGCGACCAACGCCATCCTCGGTATCATTGACACCATGAAAGCCAACGCCCGTGTCCTGCGTATCCGCACTTACTGCCAGCCGGATACCGTGGTTGCCAAGCAGCTGCTGGATTCCCAGAGCCTGTTCAACATCCTCGGTTGCCCTGAGGAACAGCACATCAAGTTGGCTGAGATTGTCGCCTTCTTCAAGGCGGCCATTGAGCGCGAGCGGCTCCATGCGCTGCAGCACCACCAGCAGGTTCCCACGTCGGCTGCTGCGATGGCTGCGGCCGCTGCCGCTGCTGCCCCTTCTTCGCCGATGATGCGCCAGAGCAAGAGCCAGGGCCAGGCGGATGAGTGGTGGGGAACTAGTGCGGGCCCTGCTCGTCAGACTACCTCTACCTCGCGCAGTGGTGGCATGATAGATCCCGCGGGCTATGAATCGCAGGATGGGGAGTAGAGTCTGGGACGACAACATCTGAGTGGCTGCCATAGGCAGTTCACACCGTTGCAGGGTTACCATCCGTACGGTTGGTTTGATCTCGACATGGCACGCTTCATTGGCGTGGCGTTTCTCGATTTGCTATAAACGACTTCGGAAGCAACTGGTTCTCTTTCGTCTTCTGTTGGTTTTAAAAGGCTTCACAAAGCTTCCTCTTTGCTTTCTCTCGTTTACAAGGCTTGACGAGTAATGGAATGGTACTTGGTACTGCGAATAACGGCGTTGGGCGGCAGTGTTCCTGGGTCGCTATGGAGTGGCTTATTGGGGTTCTCTGTCATGTCCCCAGATGGCACTTGGCGTTCTTATGGTACAGCCTTGCTGAATGGATGATACCCTCTTGGTGGTGTAACTGGGATGGGCGTTGCGGAATACGGATACCAAGGAGGCGGGAAGACATATTCTGGGGCATTGGCAAGTGTTCGGGTTGCTTGGGCCTGGGAATAGCTACGGACTCAGGACTAGCTTGTAGGTTACATTAGGTACAATGGATGCGTTTATATATTCTGAGAGATCCTGTGCTTGCCGAGGGAAAATGAAGTGTGGGTGTTGACTTTGCCAAGTAAACACCTAGTCGAGTGATCCCCTCGGTCTCTCAGGGTAGGCTTATCCAAGTGAGTAAACGGAGTACCACAACCTTCACCGCGGGAGCCCGTCACATGTAAGTCTCCCTCGCAAAACAAGCCCAGAGCCACCTGCAGCCTTCATACCGTGTGAGTCCCTCCCGCACAGGGCTATATAGCCCACCCCTCTGGCACAAGCTAATACCTGCCCCCGCCGCGAGGAAGGCCCTATGGCCTAGCGGCGGGGGTACGGGGTGCGCACTGGGTGTGCACCCCGCCAACTCGGTTCGAGCGGGCGAGACGTCGCCCGTTCGATTCCCCGGCCTGGCCCCTTTCAGGCCGGGGGGAAAACGAAGTAAACCCTCAAGAGAGGGTTTCGTAGCCGGCTACCTCCCTTTGCTGAGGCGAAGGGGGCTAGCCGGTGAGCTTTTGCTTTTTTTTATTCTTAAACAATGTCTACGTGTACTTGTTTGTTTTCTTTTGGTTGTTTGAACTGTTTCTGGGTTCTTCCATGAGGTCTTCAAGTTGCACTTTTTGACGATGCCTTCGCCCTGTCCCTCTTCTTTTCTTTTTACTTGAGCAAAGTTGTTGTTTTAGTAAGTAAGTATGGGTCCCCTTCAATAGATTGACCGAACACATTGAGAACATGGAGAGCATCAACAAAAAGTTGTCATTCCCATGGCAGCCAGCATGCGTGTCATTATTGTCCACAATCAATCAAGCACATGCCTCCCTCCATTATGCCTAGCTGAGCCTTGTGTGTTCCCAGGTTTCTTCATTTTCTCTTTGCCAAACCCTCTCCAATCTAACAAGGTACCCGTCATGATCAAACAAACTCGCTGCAGTCTGGTATCCCGTGTGCGCTAAGCAACTGATGATAGCCCAGATATACCTCTCTCTGTCCTCCTCCCGCTACCCAAATAGACAAACCAACGTGTAAGTCCTTCCATGTTATCATCGTCATCGTGATCATCATCATCACCGACATAGAAACACAACAACCAGCTCCAGGCCAACGTGATCCCAAATATTACACACGCCGACAAACCCAAACCACGAAGCCTCCTATATTACACACACCGAACAATCCCAACTTGGAACAAATCAATACCGCCTCCACTCCCCGCTCCTCCTCTTCGCATCCCACTCACTACTCCTCCTCTTCACATCCACCTCACCATTCCTCTTCACATCCACCTCACCACTCCTCCTCCTCACATCCACCTCACCACTCCTCCTCTTCCAATCCCCCTCCTTCCCTCCACCCCCTTCCAGCCTCTTCTCCAACGCATTCGCCCCCAACCCCCCGACCGCCGCACCTACAACCGTCGAAATCAACTGCTTCTTCTTTCCACCCCTGTCCCTGTCCCTATCCCTGTTCCGATCCCTGTCTCTATCATCCCCATGCCGCCTTTGTCCATGTCCATAATCATGCCGATGATCATGTCGTTGCCTCTCCCTCTCCTTCTGATACTGCTGCTTCTGCTTCTGCCTCTGATGCACCGCCTCGCTCGCCGCGAGACCACCTACGATGGCCCCCAACACGCCCGCGCCCAGGCCCGAGGTGGAGGGGGTAAAGGTCTGCGAGAGGAGGGTGCGTGCTTTGGCGGGGAGTGTGTCGTCCTTGTCTTTGGCTTTGGCTCTGCCTTTTGCTCGTTCTCGTTCTAAGTCAGAGGAAGAGAAGGAGGAGGAGGAGCAGGTGCTGCAGCTGCGGTGGCGGCGGCGGGGTCGGTCGGAGCGGGGTCGGGAGTAATCTCGTGAGCGGGTGCTGCTGCGGCGGCGGGCGAGGTGGTTGGAGTTTGTTGCTGGGGAGCTGGTTGTGGTTGTTGGGGTCGAGCTGGTGGAGAGGGTTTCTGTGGACGGGAAGATGGTAGAAGGGGGGTGGTGGCGGCGGGTGGTGGCTCTGCCGTCTGCTGGGTGGTGGGGGCCTGGCTCGATGAAGCGTGTCTGGTGGTGGTCATCGTTGTCGTCGTTGTCAGGATCGGGGTAGAGGTCGCGGGGACGGAGGCGCGGGCCAGGTGTTGGCGGGCGCACGCGGTGGGGAGTTGGGGAGCGATGGCGGCGAGGGGAGTCGTCGGATGACTCCGAACCAGAGCGGAAGCGCGGCATTGTTGCGGTTGGGGACTTGTTTGCGAGTCGATGAGATAGTTGGTTGGAGGTTCAAAGACGGGGTTATATGGTTTTGGTAGAGCCGCGTGGCTGTTGCCCGATTTCTTCGGATCTCAGGATAAGGCTGAGGTGGGCGCAGCCGAGTCTTGTAAGAGGAGACAGCCGTATATGTTGTGGTTAATGTCGTGGAAGCGTTGCCTCACTCGAGTGAGCGGCGGACGGGACAATGAGCTTTCTGAGATGGCAGATCCAGTCGACAGGAATGATGCTACACTTCGTACGCCTTGTCACCTGCAAAGCAGAAAGTGGTGATCGGTGTACAAACTTGACGTCGATGAGGCTCTCGGCCACGTTGGTGAGGGGAGAAGTTATGTGGGCTCAGTGGAGTTAGATTGGCTGGGACAAGTCGAATTGTAAGACATGCATTCCAGGATAACTTGAGGCAACTTGCCGGGGCTGACGTTGAACCCCGAGACCCCCGAGACCCCATCAAGGCCTCGCGGGTGAGTGAACGGTAGCGAGGTGTTGGTGGGGGCCGATGATGTCACTACTCGATGTTAAAACGGCTTCTTGCGCCCCTTGCGCCTCTTGCGCCTCATCGTCATCGTTGCTTCACTTTGTTGATGCTCCTGTATGAGCTTGGCATAGTTCTTGGAGCTGGCTTCGGCGTTGTCGGCCGCTGTTACATGACCCTGGTAGGCCTCTTTCGCAACAAGCACGTCCTTGTACCGCTCGTTGAACGACCGGCGTTTCTCGGCGTGGCTGTACATCGGCCCCAACGATTAGCTCAGGTTACAACGCCTTGCAGCGCTGTGCATGGGAGATATACATCTTGGCGCTCTTGAACGCTGCTGCCGCCAATACGGCTAGCTGCTTGTTACTATCCTGGGTATAGGTGCCGGCGGCGGACCGTAGCTGCTTGGCCCTTTTCTTGTATGATGTGCTGTCGTTCGCCGCTTTCTCGCCCGCAGCCTTGTAGTCGAGGTACTCCTCGTGGATGGCGTGCCCTGACTGGTACCTGAGCTTGTCGTCGAGGGCCCCAGCTTGCCTCAACGCGGCAACGAGGGGGGATGGCTTTTCTCTTGCGCCCCCTTTGAACCGACAGAGTAGAGTCGAGCGCGGAAGTGGTGGTGGAAGCGAGGGCGAGAGCTTGGGGGGGGAACTCGGGGTGAAGGGGGACGAGGGGATAGGGAATCGGCGTAAGGAGGAAGGGAGCCAGGTCCGCGTCGTTGCAATCTTCTAAAAAGACATCGTGGATTTGTGCTCCTAGTTTGCAAAGGACGGCTGAAGGGCAAACGGTCTTCTGTTCTGTCGATGGTCAAGCGTATTCCAGCTTGTCACACTCAGTCTTGGGCAAGGTTCCTCCTTGCCAATTCAAGACAGCACTTATGCACGACAACGGCAATGACAATGGCAACGGAAAGGAAGCTGATGGGCTTGTGCGCGGGCCCAGCGGCAGTGGTGAGGGCCACTGCGATGTGTTGGTCCTCGGCAGCTGCTACCCAGCGAGGCAGATAGACAGACATCTTGGTTTGTTGCATCCTGCTGTTTGACCGGGCTGGGCTCGAGCCGCCTAACGTCGTGCAAGGGGTCTAGACTCTCTTGCAGCTGTCATCCAAGCACTTGTAGGGCTCTGCAGCCAGCCCGTCATCCCGTCTTGTGCCAGAGTTCTACTTCCAAGTTGATGCTGTGCTGCAAGATATCACAAGGCTCAACGTTGTTAGTCAGGGAAGCGTGTTGGTATATGTCTTGAAACCATTAGCATTACGCACTAGATAAACCCATTTATGTGCCCGCCCAGCCCAGTTCGCCACACCCCGGAGATGACCAGACATGCCTTCGTAACTCGTAACGGAAAACGAGGACAACCCTCACATACTTGGCAAATACGTCAACACATACGGCAGCTCCGTGGCATCCTCATTCCCAGCCAGCCGAATGACGGACCCGCCCCCGACCGACCGCAGACTGGCGCTCGACGTCTGGCTGCGAGCATACGGGTGTCTCGCCTTGGGGGAACTGCTGTCCGAGCTAGACGCCCTTGACAAAACGGTGTGCCTGCTCTTGGGCGTCGTCGGCGCGGTCCGGAACTGCCACGTATTCGCCGACGAGTTGCGCATCCCAAGGCTAGGCCGCAGGTGGCCCGAGCTGGCTGTACTCCAGCTTCCTCTGCGCGCCGTGCCGTCGTAGTCGTTGCTGTGCTGCGCTTGCAGGCCCCGGGGGGTGCCGGCGCTCGACGGGCTGGTGCCCCGCGGCGCGTCATTGTCAATGTCGCTCTCCGAAGACGTGCGACCTGACGAACTATCACCTTCGTACCGCGCTAATGTGGCGGGGCTGAGGGGGTGCATGTTCCGCAGGACCTCGGCGAAGAGGCGCATCAGGCTGCGGAACTGCTCGTTGGAGAGGGGCCGCGCCGAGAAGCGGGCGGCTTCGTATTTGGCGAGGAACTCGCTGGTTGTGGGTAGCGGCGCGAGGACCGAGAGGTCGGTTAGATGCATCAGGTACTCGCGGAGCCCCATGGACTCGGGGCGCTGGAGAAGCGCGACAGCGTCGGCATCCAGCGCCGGCGGTTCGGTGTCGGATTCTGGGTCGGGAGGAGCCAATGTGAGGGCTTTTGCCTCGATCAGATTTGCCAATTCCTGAACAACCGTGTCATACTGTAGATTGGGTAGATCCTCGGAAGTGGGCGACGCCCAACCTGGATGCTCCACCTCACCCCATACAGGTGGTTGTTGGGGTATCTCGACGGCCTCACCGGACGTGTCGCCCTCCTTGGAATATAGAGGGGGCGCTCCAGAATTGGAGGACGTCTGCCTGTCTCCTGCGCCGGCTACCGCAGGGTGTTGCATGGGAACCACCAGCGGCACACGCGGCCTGGCCTCGTACGCAATCGCGGCGCTCCGACTGAGGCCATCCACCATCATCTGGCGCACATCGCGCGGAACATCGCCCTTCTCGATCGGGATCCACGGTTTCGGTATGGAGGCGAGCACTGAGCGGTTGATGTAGAGGCGGGTGGCATAAATAAAAGCGACGACGAGGATGGTGACGAGGTGGGTGAGGGCGATAGTGAGGATGTCGTAGTTGCGGCCCTGCACCACGGCCTGCTGGATTAGGTCGATCGGGGTGACGACGAGGAAGGCGAAGAGAACGAGGTAGAGAAAGTAGTAGGCAAAGTTGTAGACGATGAGAAAAAGGAGCGACGCGGCCGACATGGTGCCTTTTGGTTGGTGTTGGGCTTGTGCCCGTTTATTGCCCGCTCGAGGTCCACGCGGCATCTTCATCGAGCCCGGGACACGCAGCGTACGACAGTCGGCAGCCGGGGATGGTCATGGCTGCGCGCCAGGCGCTGGGTTGAAGTGGAAGTCGCAGATGCCCGCCGTTAGGGCAGTCTCGCGGATTTGTGGTCGCTCGACATCGGGTCAGACTTGGTGGAAGTTGCGAGGCGGGTGAGCTGAGGAGAGCTTGGAAGCTTTGAATGCGCCGCCAGGCACAGACTCGCCAATCGGAAAGATTCCAGATTCCTTACTGGACGTTCCCATAGCTGACCAACTACAGGGTTAGGGTTAAGTATGCTTCTGAGGCTTCCAAGCGATGCCAGACATCAGGACTCCTTGTAAGCATCTCACCACGCCGAGGCACTCAGCAACAGGAGACTGAAATCGTTACACACTTTATTCATTTTATGCGCCTCTGTAATCCCAAAACTCACGACCATCTATCCCCTACCCATCTACTCCCCTCACCTCAACCCCCTCCCAATCTCCTGCACCTCCCCCTCAGGGGCAACAATCCCGGCCGCTTCCCTCGCACACCGCATATCCTTCAAACTCAACCTCAGATCCCTCGCATACGGCCCAAACGCCTCCACCAACCGTCCCAGCGCATCCTTCAGCACCACCCGCACATCATCCACCTCCTTGCACTCCCTCTGCTCACTCCCTTCCAGCACATCCACATCCGTCCAGTGCACGGGCAACCGGTCCCGGAACTCATCTAGCCTCTCCACCAACTTGGTCAGCGCCCTGATAATGGCCGCCACATCGCGCTGCACGTTCCCGTACTTGTCCTCGCGCAGGCTGTGCACGGCGAGGCCGGACAGAGCACACGCCGCGTTGATGTACAGACTCGGCTCGCCGTAGGGCCTGCCGAGCACGGCGTGCGTGATGCGGCGGGTGAAGTTCTGGCGCAGGGGCCAGCCGACTGGGGAGCGGATGACCTTGAGGGCGAGGTCGCGGAAGAGGAAATCGGTGTCGTCGGAGCCAGTGGCTTCCTTTTGGATCTTGAGGAGGGACTGTTTGGCTGAGTCGACGGCCTTCTTGGCGGCCGGGCTGAGTTGCGAGGACTGGCCTGGGGCGATGGCCGCCTGGTTGACGGCCTTTTCGACCTGGTTGCGGAAGCCCTTGGGTTGGGGGATGGGCTGGAAGATGGCGTCGTCGCGAGGGGGCGCCGTGGTTCGCTCCTTTGGTTTCTCTTCAAACTGGAGTTCGGCTTTCGCGGATTCCGAGAGCGGTGGTTGGGCGACGTAAGTGTTCATGCTGGTTTGCATGCTCTCCAGGACATCCAGGCAGAGCTTCTGGACTTGGCTCCACATGGGGCCGTCTTTGCGGTCCATGTCTTCGTAGATGGCCTTGCGTCTGTCGGGGAAGTCGCGTGCGATATAAGCCAGCTCCCACATGGCGAAGCACTATTTGCGTTAGCGATGCGAAACAATGGGGTAACAACGGAGCGTTACCTTGGTGGAAAGCTTCTTATTCTTTAGACCATTGAGCAGGCTGCCGTTCGGGTCCTTCGAGTCCGACGTCAACGGCTTTCCATTCTTCAAGGGGCTCTTAACCAAAAAGAGAGAGAAGGCCGTGTTGGCGACCGTCCACGAGAAGAGAAGCATCAAGCTCACGAGCCAGCAGCGCAACAGGGTCGAAAACGAGTAGGGCAGCGAGCCTGGCAGCATGTTTGTCCTGGGGAGGTTGTAGATGGGCCGCAGGAAAAACAAGGTCAACTTCCAAATCAAGGACCGGAAAAAGATCGGGTAGACAAGGGCGCTGGTCACCAGTCCGATAAATGACTGGTTGATCGTATACACCAGCACCGACGGCAGCTTGTCCCGTAACCGCCGAGCCTGTGTGGACGAGTCCCCATCCTCAGGCTTCCCGGCCTCCTGCTGCGGCCTCGCTGTGCCGAGAGACAGCCGGTCGACATCGTTGAAGAGATGTTGCACTGCTTGGTAGATTCCAAGCAGCACCAGATGTGTCGTAAGGAAGATCGCTTGCTCGTTCAGGCGCGCCCGGTCCGACGTGAAATATGTGGTCAATCCGAGATTCGACTCTTCCGGCTGAGACCAACGGTAGATGACGCTGAACAGGAATGCCGAGGAGGTGTAGGCGAAGAGGGTCTCGACTGTCGGGAACTTCCAGGCATAGCCGAGGAAGGTGGAGAGGGCCGAATCGGACGTACGCAGCCCAGGATGGTATTGGGAGATGCGGAGGATGACGATGAGGATGCCGCCGAAGAAGAGGAAGACGGCGCGCACACCGGTCGGGCCAAGGGGGAACCAAGACCAGAGAACTGCGTCGGACTGCGTAAGAGGGAGCTCAATCGGGAGAGGGGGAGAGAGTCGTCAATTGCTTACAAGAGCTCCAGTTCGCCAAGAGCAGGGCCTGGAGGTAGGCGATGACAAGCACAAACAAGCTCGCAGTCGCAAAGCGACGCTGCAACGCCGGTTGCAGGAAATCCTTATACGGAGACTTCCTCACTGTAGCCCCGGCCATCTTCGCTGAGCATGGTCCGGAGGACACTTGATCCTTTGCTGGTGGGCAGGTGGGTGTTTGCGGACCGAAGATGCGGTGTCAAAGTGTCGAGCTCGATAGCTTCGTCCGTTAAAGTAAATAAAAAAAGCTGCCCTTCAGCCCACCAGCAGTCGCAAAGGGAAACGGAGACGCGCGAACGCACGCCCCACAAGGCGGCCATTGATTGGTTTATTGGCCCCATTACGTAGGTCTCCACTGCGGGAAGTCAGGCGGGCTCCAAGCGGGCAAACCGTCAAACAGGGGTCCGGTCCAGTCGCAGCCTGGCAACCAACCTCTGCCTGTTCCATGTTCGCCATCACCGACCGATAAGAAACTCGACTCAGATATCATCTGATCGGACGCAGCGCAATCGCCGTCCACCATCGCTCGCTCTTGCATTTTGCGACACGGTCAATCATTAGAATATTCGCTATAATCAGCAATCCAAATCCCTCGGTGCCACCATGTCGTTCGATCAGCTCTCGTCGCTCGAGGCGGGGCGCCGCCGAGGCACCCCCAGCTACACCGACGACCCCGAATTCCAGCGGCAGTCGCAGGATTTGATGAATAAACTGTTTAAACTCAACGGCAACAATCAGCGGCTAGCCGGGGAGGTCGGGCATCTGGGGACACGGCGGGACACGCCGCGGGTGCGGGAGCGGGTGCACGAACTGATTGAAGAGTCGCGGGGCATGTTCAAGGACGTGGGCGAAGGCGTCAAGAAGATCCAGACATGGGAGGACGTTACGGTACGATGGGAATTTTCCCCATATTTATCAGCATAAACTAACTTACAGGGCCACAGCCAACACAAAAATACATGCAACAAAAACTCTCGCGCGAGTTCCAAGGCTCCCTCTCCGAGTTCCAAAACCTCCAGCGACAAGCCCTCGAAAAGCAAAAGGCGTCAGTAACAGCTGCGCGCGCAGCCATCGACTCGGAAGGCGGGGCAGCCGGCGGACACCTCTCGGAGCACCAACAACAAGAGCAACTGCTCCAGCAACAAGAACTGACGCGGCTCGCGCCGCAAGACGAGGTCGACTTCCAGGACGCGCTCATCATCGAGCGGGAGGAGGAGATCCGCAACATCGAGCAGGGCGTGGGCGACCTCAACGTGCTGTTCCAGCAGGTGGCGCAGATCGTGACGGAGCAGGGCGAGGTGCTCGACACGATTGAGCGCAACGTCGAGGTGGTACGCGACGACACGCGCGGCGCCGACCGCGAGCTACGCAGTGCGGCAAGGTACCAGAAGAATGCGCGCAGCAAGGCGTGCTGTCTGCTGCTGATCTTGGCCGTGATCCTGACGATTGTGCTGCTGGCTGTGTTTTTGGGGTGATGGCGGATGGTGAGAGACGGTTTGGGACGGTGTAATGTTATGAATTGCCTGTTGTTATACAGGAGGCGTTGGGGAGTTGGCCTCGCGGGTCTCTGTCTGTCGTTTACTCGTAGATTCCATATCTAGCCAGTCTCCACCGGAGACGTTTCTTCTCGTTGCGCGTCGGCATCACAAACATGTTCTCGGTTTTGCTCGCCTTAGGAACGGGCTTAGGAAGCGGCATCAACCGCGATATGACTGCCGTCTGCAGGCCCGTGAGCGTTGCCGAAGAGATCCAAAAAATGTGAAGAGCAGCGGGCAGGTCCATGGTGAGGGGGCCAATGGCTACGGCAAAGATGAGAAACGCCCGCTGCACTGCCAGCCGCATCTTGCTCTTCACGACCATGACTCCCGGCTGGTCACTCAGGCCAAACAAACTGCGGAGCCCCAATTGCGTCTTAGGCATCAGGTTCAGCACGAGGATCGCAGACAGCGCATACGGCAGGATGTGGGTCGGATCCGCGGCCATCAGGTCGGGGAACCAAAGACACCCGCCCGTCGCCATGGACGGATCCGCGCCCGAGCTGGCCAGCACCTCCTGCACCTCCGTCGCCAGCGAAGTCGAAACCGAATCTGCCCCAGCACCCCCTCCAGTCCCGACAACCGCATCCTGAGCCCCCTTCACCCCCTCAGCCACCTCCTTCCCATTCACCTTCCCCTCCGCCCACTCCACCCCACCCTTAAACCTCCCCAACAACCCCATCGGCCCACCACACATCCTCCTCAGCGCCTCAATCGCCGACACCCACACCGGAAACACCATCACCCACGGCACCCAACTCTTCCACGTCTGCACCCCCCACCTCTTATTCCTCTTCCTCGTCTCCGCCTGGTTCACCTTGACATACTGCCTCATCCACTTGCGATACTCCATCGGCTGCTGCTGGCCCGCGGGCGTCACGTCGCGCGCGGCGCGCGCGCCCCACGCCGACACCAGCGGGTTGAGCTTGGCGCGGCGGATCGCGACGCGCTGCGAGTAGAGTGTGCCGGGAAAACGCGAGACCAGGTTGATGGTCAGCGCGAAGAGCGGGATGGTCAGGTACCAGGGCAGGCCGGTGGTGGAGTGCAGGGTGGTGAGCACGGTTTGGGAGGCGGTGACGGCTGTTTCGAGGAAGGGGGCGAGGGAGAAGGGGCGGGATTGGAGGTGGTGGGAGGGGGGTTTGGAGAGGTGGGGGGTTGGGCGTCGCTGGGAGGGTGTGGTGTGGTGGGTGAGGAGTAGGGGGCGGAGGGAGGAGTAGTGTCGTGATGGTGATGGTGATGTTGATGTTGAGAGTGAAGGTGAGAGTGTTCTTGTTGTTGAGAGTCGAAAATTGGAGGGGACATGGCTGACCCGGAGCCCGGCGAGGGCCCTCATGTTGACGGTTGTTGTGGTCAGACGTAAGTCAGTTGGTTGCGCATCAATTGCTGGTGATTCTTCTGTGAATGTTGTTGCGTCTGGTCTGAGCTGTGAGCTGCCAATGAGCTTCAGATGAACTTTGGTTTGAATTTGGCGTTGCAATGCCCAGAACAAAAGCCTTGGCAGTAACCGGGGTCTAGATTGACATGTGGGTTTTCGGGATGTAAAGGTGGGGCCATCCTCAGAGCCTGGGTCATACGTCAATGGGCAAGTGATGCTCTGACCAGCTGTTCAAAGCTTCACCACTTCCACCTTCCCCTGAGCACCACCCGTCTCCCATACTCTCATTTCGAGTTTTGAGCAACGCAACAGTCTCTCGTTCAGTCTAAACCCTGCGGTTACTCGTTCAAACCAACATCCTTCCATATCAATCCTCCAAATACCAACCTCGAAAGTTCCCCAAGTCCTCCGACCGAAACCGACACTGAGATCTGCATTGGGAAGGGCCCTTCATGGACGGCGGGGTAGTATTGCCAGCTTGGCAGATGCTCTGTTTAGCATTCCAGAAGCCTCAAAGTCTATTACACGTCGCACCGCTCTTATGCTTCACATCGGCCATCGTACTCTACCTGCTATGGAGAGTAGTGGGCGCGTTCCTCGGGTGGTACCTGCGCAAGAAGACGGACGGCCGCCGGTGCCATATCCTCGAGCTGGTTGAGGCTGACGAGAAGAGATACCGCGAGGAGAGGTCGAGTAGCAGCAGCAGCAGCGGAGAAGACGGCGAGTGGGAAAAGGTGGACACAGACTCGCTCGGGAGCGCGGGGAATGGCGACAAGTGCGACGATAGCTGGGATGGCATCGTGGGCTTCTTCCACCCCTTTTGGTGAGTTGTGGTGCCCGACTCTGAATAGCGTGGGGTTACTAACGGGAGAAGCAATGCCGGTGGCGGCGGAGAAAGGGTCCTCTGGGCTGCTATCCGGGCCACTCAACAGCGCTGGCCCAAGGCCAAGTGCGTCGTCTACACGGGTGACCACGGCGTCACCAAGGACGCTATTCTCTCTAGAGTCAAGGTAAACTGCTCAAACCCCTCCATGACGGCGCCGCTGACAACCATCTCCTCCAGAACCGGTTCAACATCCACCTTCACCCGCCCACGGTTAACTTCCTCTACCTCTCCACCCGCCACTGGGTGCTGGCCTCGACCTGGCCGCGCTTCACCCTCGCCGGCCAATCCCTCGGTTCGCTCATCCTCGCCTGGGACGCCTTCTCCCTCCTCGTCCCCGATATATTCGTTGACACAATGGGCTACGCCTTCGCCCTCGGCCTCTCCAAGTACCTCTTTCCCAGCGTGCCTACGGGCGCCTACGTACACTACCCCACCATCTCGACCGACATGCTCGAGTCTCTCAACCCGGCCTCGGCCGTCGGCTCACAAGGCGTCAACGCCGGCCAGGGCACCGGCGCCCGCGGCACACTGAAGAAGCTCTACTGGCGCTTCTTTGCCGCCGCCTACTCGCGCGTCGGCGCGTCGGCCGACGTGGTCATGACCAACTCGAGCTGGACGCAGGGCCACATCGAGAAGCTGTGGGGCCCGCTGCGCCAGCGCCAGCACAAGACCGCCCCGATCGCCGTCGTCTACCCGCCGGTCGCGGTGCGCGAGCTCGAGCACGAGGTCGAGGTGTCGCCCGCCAGCGAGGCCCGCCGCGAGAAGGTGCTGCTGTACATTGCGCAATTCCGCCCGGAGAAGAACCATACCCTGATCCTGCAGTCGTTTGCCGAGTTCTTAAAGAAAGGCAGCCCCGAGGCGGCGCGGGATGCGCGTCTCGTGCTGGTCGGCAGCGTGCGCGATGATCATGACTCCAAGCGTGTCTATGAACTGCGGCTGCTGGTTAATGAACTGCATATCCGGGATCGGGTGGAATTTCATCTGGATGCGTCGTGGCCTGAGATACTGGAGTGGCTGCGCCGCGCGTCGGTGGGCGTCAATGGCATGTGGAATGAGCATTTTGGTATTGGTGTTGTTGAGTACCAGGCTGCGGGGTTGATTTCGGTGGTGCATGATAGTGGTGGGCCGAAGAGGGATATTGTGGTTGATGTGGATGGGGAGCCGACTGGTAGGTGCTCTTTTGTCTCAGATGTATGACGTGGGTGCTAACATTGTAACAAGGTTTCCATGCCACCACCTCGACCGACTTTGCAGAGGGGTTTGAGAAGGCTCTGAGCTTGCCGAATCCCTACGCGGTCCGGCAGCGCGCGAGGCAATCTGCCAAGCGGTTCACCGAGGAGGAATTTGCCCGGCGGTGGTTGGAGCAGATGGAGAAGCTGGTGCTGGCGAGGGTGGGCAAGAAGGCATGATGTGGTTTCTTTCCGTCTCGGGTTCTCTTTCTTTTGGATAGATACATGGATACCCCTTTCCTTATGCATCGTCATGGGCGGCAGGTGTTGGGTTCTGGTTGTGATTAGGACGACAGATAGCTGGCTCTTAATAACATCATCGGTCTAATGGTTTTGTAACATACACCCAAATTTTGAGAAATGCCGGCTTATCTATATCGTAGCCATGAAGTCTACTCATCAACCCGATTCAACACAGCCACACCCTCGACATGCCCCGTCTGCGGGAAGAAATCAAACCCCCTAATACTCTCAATCTCATACCTCACCCCCTTTTTCCCGCCCTCCTTCGTCTCCACCCCTTCCACCTCTCCCCTAACCAACACGCCCACATCCCGCGCCTGCGTATGCACATTGCAACTCACATACACAACCCTTCTCGGCGCAAACTGCAGCAGCTGCGACAAGAAACTCGCGTCGCACCCCTTGCGTGGCGGGTCCAGCACCACGACCGTCTCATCCGCATCATACCCGGAGACACTCTTGAACAGCTCGGGCGCGTCGGCCGCCAGGAAGCGGCACTGCTCCTCGCGCAGGCCGTTGAGCGCCGCGTTGCGCCGCGCGTAGGCGATGGATTTCTCGGCGATGTCGATGCCGATGCTGCCGCCGGGGAAGAGGGACGATTGGGTGATGGTGAAGAGCCCCGAGCCCGAGTAGGCGTCGATGAGGTAGTTGATGGGTTTGCTGTTGGCGGGTGGGGAAGGGGGGAGGATGTGCTCGCGGATGTAGGCGGTGAAGGGGGAGAGGATGGAGTTGTTGTTTTGGAAGAAGGCGCCGGCTGGGTTGGTGAAGGTGAAGGAGTCGATGTACTCGGTGCTGGTGGCGTTTTGGTCTGTGATGCAGGTTTTGAAGTCGACGTGCGTGTCGGTCTCGACGCGGAGGGCGTCAGAGGGGGTGTTGTCTGGCGTGGCGGGGGTGTCGGAGGGGGCGGACTTGGATACCCGCTTGGTGCTCTCCCGCAGCAGGATGGTCGCGCCCTTGGTGTACTTGCCGTATTCGACTGCCAGGCGCGCCCGCTCCTCCTTCAGCCCCTTGCGCACGGCGTCGGTGGCGATAGGGCAGTCCTCAATGTCCAGGACCTTGCGGGACGTCTTGGGAGTGAAGCCGAACGGCGGCCGCGACTCGTGGGGTTTCTTTGGGCCCCGTCTGAACATGCCCTTGGGGCCGTCAAAGTGAGGGGTGAGCTTGGTGCGGTAGCCGTATTGCAGCGGGCTGCCGATGGTGTCGAGGATCTCGGGGACCAGTTCGGGCGGCAGCTGCGAGAAGTTGCGGTAGGCCTTGACGACAATGTTCTTCTTGACCCTAAGCTGCTCGTCGTAGTCCAGCATCTGGAATTGGCATCCGGAACAGTTGGCAAAGTACTGGCAGCTGATCCGGCTGTCGTCGCGGAGCGGAGAGGGCTTGACTACGGAGAGAAAGTCGACGGCCGTGTACCCGTGATCGTGGTTATGGCGAACCACCTTCACCTTGACCGTGTCCCCCGGGACGGAGAACGGCACCACATAGATGTGGTCGGATCCCTTTTGCTTCGCCAGCCCATCACCGGTCGACGACAGCTCAACAACGTCGACCTCAGTCTCACTCCACTGCTCCGGCAGCGGCGTGGCCTCGCCCTCGGCGGCGCCATCCGCAGCTCCATCCGCAGCTCCATCAGTGCTCTTCGAAGCAGCCTGCAGCGACTTGATATCGGCCAAAAGCACCTCCTCGTGCGAACCCTCCTGGACCGGCTTCTCCTTCCTCCTGTGCTTCGCCGGCTTGCGATGAGGGCTGTTTTGAAATGGCCGCTTCCCGTGCTGCTTGTGGTTGTTAACCTGGGGCGCCTGGGGCGCACTGGGAGCCTCCCCTGTGCTTGGCGCAGATGCCATGTTGAATTTGGTGAATTTGGTCCGTGACCAGAATTTGGGCGCGTACGATTGGGTGAGGAAAGGTGTGAGAGTTGCAGAAGGTTTTGAGAAAACTCTGATGCTACCGAAGCGCATCGAGACTGCCAACCCGGATTTTTTGATAGTGGCACACCAAAAAATCCAAAGAACTAAGTTCGTCTGTAATCGCAAGGTTGCCTCAAAACAGTGGACAGAAATTGTGGATTCGAACAAATTATTTTTCGCCTCAAGCTTGAAGATGGCAAGAGTGACAGAATTCGGCTTCGTACAAGCGTTTCGCGCACGGACCATCGCAACTTCTAGCCCCTGACTGCCCCTGACTGTCAGGAGCGTTGTCTAGCGTCTCTGTTGATTCGGATCGTATGTACTTAATAACTGAAGCTTATGATCTCCAACCAGGCAAAGCAGACACAGTTTCAATCTGGTCAACTGGTGAAATTTAGCTAGTGCTCTCAGGGTGAGTCCTGGTCTAAGCCAACACAACGCCATCCATAATCCGTGCTGGTTACAATATCCATTCACACCAAGAACCCGTCCATTCCTCACAGGGGTATCATTGCCAACCCGAAAACCAACCACCCAAATCCCACATCCAAGCCATACCAAGACCATCATGACTCCTTACCCAAGCACCACCTGATCGTACTGCTCCTGATCCAGATACCGGCACAAGACCCCCTGCAGCGCAGCTCTGCTCTTCGCCACAGCCGGCAGCACCCCCTCAATCTGTCCCAAATTGCTCCTCATACTCTCCATATGATTCTCAACCTGCTGCGCCAGCCCCAACAACTCCTCCTCCCCCTCCAAATCCTTAAACACACTCTCCTTCCCCTTCCCCTCTTCCCCTCCCCCAACCTCCTTCTTCACAACCTCCAACCCCTTCCCCCCTTTCTCCTCCACCCCACCCACCAACACATGCTCCCTCCTCCCCTGCTCCCTCCACCCCCTCGCCTGCGCCTTGGCATTCGCCTCCAGCCGCCTCAGCACGCCATACTCCCTCTCCAGCGCCGCCTCCTCCCGCTCCCTCTCCCCGCGCAACAGCGCCACGCTATGCAGCACCGGATCCAGCGCCCTCTCCAAGCCCCTAATCGCCTCCACCGTCCGCTCAAAATCCAATTCCACCCCGTGCCCTCCTCCCACCACCCCTTTGGATGATACTTTGGATGGGGCTGGCACAGCCGGTGGGGGGAAGGGCATCCCCCGCGCGAGCTTGGCGCGCAGTCGCGCGGAAAAGGTGCGAAGGATGGTTTGGGCTTGGGCGTGGCGGGTGTCGCGGTCGCGTAGGCGGTGGAGGACGGCGCGCGAGGCGTCGGTGAGGATGGTGTCGATTGCGGTGATGGACGGGGCGTCGAGAGGTTGCCATTTGGAGGTGATTGTCGCGCGGGGGATTTGTCGGGTGCGGGTAGTGAGGTGGCGGTAGGGGGGTAGTGGATGGGGTGCTCGGGGAGGGGCGGGCTCGCTTGAAGGGCGGGGCTGCTGGGGTTGGGGCTTCATGGTCTGGTTGTCTTCGTTGGAGGCGATGGGAGGGCGCCCGGGACCCCTTTTCTTTCCCGGTTTCTCTGTTTGAGGGGCGCCAGCTTTGCTCTGCGCTTTGGGTTCAGGAACTTCTGCCACAGGTGGGCGGCCACGCTTCGGTTTCTGAGAATGGCCCGGCGCGGCCTTATCGGCGCGAGACCCTTCGGGAGACACTTGGTTGGCAGTCTCGTCTGCCGACTGGCGCTCTCCCCTGCTTCGGCGAGTTTCTGTTTCCGCTGGGCCTTGCTCTGCGGCTTGCTGGGACGCATCGGCTGAGGCCTTGCCTCGTTGCTCTCTATCCTCGACGTCCTCGGGCACGTCTGGTCTCGTTCTCTTGCGTGGCCGTGATTCTGACGGGTTCCTATCATCTAGGTCGTGTTCACGGACCTTTGGGGGCCGCCCTCGTTTCCTGGGTGCCGTCGTCGCAGGCTCCCCACTTTCCTTCGGTGCTGGTGATGCTTCTTCCTCCGCCACCGCATCACTTTTCCGTGGCCGCCCTCGTTTCCTGGGTGCCGCCGCCGGCGACTCCCCACTCTCCTCCATTGCTGGTGGTGCTTCTTCCTCCGGCATCGGAACACTCTTCCGCGGCCGCCCTCGTTTTCTCGGTGCAGCCGCCGGCGGTTCCCCGCTCTCCTTCGCTGTTGGTGGTGCTGGCTCCTCCATCATTGGATCAACACTCTTTCGAGGCCGCCCTCGCTTCTTTGGAACCGCATCATCGGCTACATTCTTCCCGGGTGCGGGTTCCGGAGCTGGTGCTTGTTGTTTCGACCCGGTCGCAGATGCGGGTTCCGTGTTCTTGGACGTGCCCGGGGGACGACCGCGTTTCCGCTTTTGGTTCGGTTCGTCTGGCGCCTGATTCCTGTCAGCCAAATCCCAAAACTCAGAGAAGTCAAATACGGACCATTGGGGTTAGAATATGGGCATGGATAGCCGGGAATGGCGACCCAGAGTTGAGCAATTGTTTATCGGTTATCTTTGGATGGCGTTCATTGGAGTTGTCAGTCGTGCCACAGGCGGTCGCGTCCCGCTGTGGCTGGACGCGTTGATGCCAAGACGGGACCCCACAGTTCTTTCCCCATAGGCAGGGGTATCTGACATGTTCCTAGAATATGCACTGTGTATTCAGATGGACCTTTGAGGTCAATTGTCTGAATGATTTCATGAAGACCACAAACACAATTCAGCTCCTCTTTTCTTCAAGCCTCACCGCCTTCAACTGTCTTACAGAATTTCTTCGATTCTTTTTGATATTTGATATACGCCACAACGCCCAACTCCTGTGTGTGTCTGGAACATGCAATCTGCTGAGACGGGTTCCGGCCGTTTTACCTCAGATACATGGGCAGGGGAGACCATATCCTAGTTGGCGATGGCTTAAGCATCACCGGCATCATTCGACTGGAACTTTACCAGCTTGTGGAAGCATTGGCGCCGCTCGTCAGCGAACCAGCTAGCTATCGTGATTACTCCAAGGAAGAGATCAAGCTCAGCCAAGACGAGTGGTGTTCAGAGCAACTCACCCAGATGGTCAACGATTGGATTCCCGCGCGTGTTGAAATATGACCTGTTCTTTGAAAACAAGCTTCATGTCTCATCTCATGTCTGATATGCCTGTTGTTGTCAGGAACTGGAAGCCGCACAGTGTGGGCTCTCCACTGCAGCACTCACCCTCGAGTCGCCGCCAGCTGGCGTCGGAGGATTCAGACATGGGGAAAACCCCACTGTTTTTAACCAAAAGGAGCTACAGGACACTTTGCCGGCCCCTGGCCATGAAACCCCCGGAAGAGACACGCTAGTCGCGTGGTAATCAAAAGAAGACGGACGGAAGGTTCTTTTTCTCTTCCCACTCGCGTGCTGATCCTGCGACAAAAGACTTTCCTGCAAGGCATCATCAAGAGGCCCGTTCATCTTCCGGCTTCCCGCAGCAGTCCATCGTCCCAGGAGCCTTCAGTGTCCCTCACGCCAGTCAGACCCCTCACTCCTGACATCATCCACCCCAATTCCCCAGCTTCTGCCTAAGCAAAGCTCCAGCTCTCCAATTCCCCATCCTCCCACAACTTTCTCGGTCCATCCATCCGTCAACAAACAAACCCACACAACCCGTGACAATGCGCTTCTCATCAACCGCCCTGCTGGCGCTGCCGGTTCTCGCGGCCGCCGCCGAGAGCCCGTTCGAGCAGTACAAGGCCAAGTTCCAAAACTTCCTCAGCAACCTGGGCGCGTCGGCGCCCGTCGCCGACAAGGCGGCCGACACCACCGCGGACGCCGCGGGGACACCGAGCGCGGCCACGGCCAAGGGCGGCAAGACAGTTGCGGCGCCCAAGCCGATCGCGACGCTCACGCTCGAGGGCTGGAAGGACACGCTCTACGCGCCCGTCCAGGCCGACGCGACCAAGCCCGAGGAATGGTTGGTGCTGGTCAGCGGGCGGAATAAGACGTGCTATGGTGCGTTCCCCTTTTGTTCCCCTTATTTCACGTCCCTTGCTTGGTTCGATGGCTGACCATATCCCCAATAATCAGGCCACTGCGCCAGAATCGAAGAGGCCTTCACCGAGGCGGCCAGCAAGTTCGGCGCGCTCCCCGCGTCGGAGTCCCCGCAGCACCTGGGCTACGTCAACTGCGACGACCAGCCGGTGCTCTGCAACACGTGGTCGGCCAACACTGGCGCCCTGTGGCTCTTTGAGATGCTGCCGCAGCCGGCCCCCATCGACATCCACACCAAGCGCCTGAACCTGACGACCGTCACGTCGCAGGACGTTGTTGACGCCTACACGGGCCGCGCCACCGGCGAGGTCAAGTTCAACAAGATTGAGGGCTACTTCCATCCCTTTGACGGCGTGTTTGCCCAGTATGGCCTGGCTGTGCCCCTCGGCTACTTCTTCTGGGCGCTCAACGCCCTTCCCTCGTGGGCCATGATGCTGGTTGTGTCGTTCATCAGCCGGACCATGATGTGAGTGTTTTGAACCTCTTTTGGTTGCTGCTGAAGAAATGTGCTGACCCTAATTCATAGGAACCGCCGCGTTGAGGGCATGAACCGGCCGGGTAACCCCGCCGGTGCTGGTGCTGCGCCGCGTGCTGCTCCTCCTGGAGATGGCCGCTCTTAATCGTGAGGTGGTTGGGATTGGCTTGTTCTTTTTGGTTGGCAGTTTTCCATAATAGTACTGTAATTATTAGGGAGGTCGGCTGGGCTATTTCCTGCTGGAAGGGTCAGGTGGCTCTACATGTGATAGATGAAGGGTATGAACCACTGCCGGTCATGGATATGATGAGTTCTCAGAATCGGAATCAATTCTTCGCCTTGCAGATTTCTTGCAAATTTCCCAGGCCGTCGAGTACTTGTTCCGGCAGCTGGCCGTTAGCCAGCCGGCCGTAGCGCAAGTCACTCATCCCGCCCACAGTCTGCCGGACGGAGGCAAGCAGAGCGGCTTCTTCCTCTTCCAAGAGCTGCATCTCAGCCTCTAGCTCATTAATTGCGCCCTCCATATCTGGCAGGATGGAGGCGAGAGTGTGCTTGGAATTTTGAGCGCTTGACCAGTTTCCCAGCTGCGGGGCAGTTAGTCACAACCAGCAGTGCTCGTCTCAGCAGTCCGAGCCAGAACTGACCATTCTTTCAATTTCCACCTCGTCATCTTGCTCCTGGGCGTCAGCGTCCCGCCGCGACCTGATCACTGCGCGACGCATGGCCTTGCCCTGCTTTGCCTCTGCCTCGATCTGCTCGGCGACAGAGTCAATGGTGGCATTCCGCTGGCTCTGCAGGTCACGGTAGAGACTGCGAATGCGCGGGGATGACTGCAGCGAGCGCGGGAACAGGGCGATAAATTCGTCGAGAGAAATAATGGCGGGGAGTTGGGCTGGGGCGAGCAGGTAGTTGGTTAGGATCTTTTGCTCGGTTGGGGCCATTTTGTTGGCTGTTTCGAATCGAGGTTGCCAGTGGTGGAGGGAGAAGATGGGGAACGCCCAATTGTATTCAGTTTCGGTTCTAAATTATGATTGTTTGCATCTGCAAGCAAAGAATGTGGCAGGGAAGGAGCGGCACGGAGGTGGCGCGCTAGAAGGGAGAAGGTTCCGTCGCGTGTTCCCGTGATCCGTGCTTTGCTCCTTCTTTGAATGCATCTGAACGTCCCCTGTCATCAACAGCACTCGGTTGCCGCCTTCCTCGAACCTCCATCTCATCCGATTCTTGGCCTATCAACTTATTTCAAACGGCCTAACAATCTCTAGAAACTTCTGGCGCGTAATTTAGCTTTTGCTGCGGTAAAACTGCGCTGGGCACTGCCTCGAGGGCTCTTATCAAAGAGCAAACCTCAATCACTTGAAGGAACTCCGGGTTCACTTCAACATTCGTGCCTCTAAGTGCACCGGAACCCCTCCAAAAAAACCCTGATACCGCCCGTAAGCCGTGACCCGCTCTTACCCAGCGTTCACCGCTTCATCTTTTCCTTTCCACGTCGAGAAAAAACCGAGGCCGGTCACCATTCCTCACTCTCTTCCCATCACTCGTCTCTCGTCACTCGACACTCATCACTCATCACTCATCACCCACCACCTTCACCAGCATTCGCAACCTCGTCACCATGGCTCCCCCCAAGCAGCCGCAGCCTCCCTTCCAGAAGGACGAGCGCGTCCTTTGCTTCCACATGGAGATGCTGTACGAGGCCAAGATCCTCGACATCATGCCCGCCGCCGAGGGCAGCGGTAGCGAGGGTGGCTGGCTGTACAAGATCCACTACAAGGGCTGGAAGAGCAGCTGGGACGACTGGGTGCCCCAGGACCGCGTGCGCAAGTTCACCGACGAGAACAAGGACCTGGCCTCGCAGCTGCTGGCTCAGTTCAAGATGCTGCAGTCTGGTAAGGCGGCCAAGCAGCAGAAGAAGACCGGTGGTGCCGGTGGTGCCCGCGCCGCTGGCTCCGACATGAGTTCAGCCCGCGGCAGTGAGGAGCGCACGGCTGGTGGTGCCACCACGACTAGCGGGCGTGGCCCGCGAAGGGCGAGGGATTACGAGCTCGAGCAGGTACGTTGGTCATGTCTTTTGTTGCATTATATGTCTTGTTGTTTTTGGATTTTGGATTATGGGAGTCTGGGGGGCGAGTGTTTCTTCTGTTTCTGCTTTTGGACCAAGCACACTCGGTCGTCAGAAAGGATTTCTCGGTCAGGGGTTGTCGCGATACCTTGACAAGTGTCTTGGGAAGCATTCAAGGTCGCGGCCGATGCAATCTCTGCAACAACTCTAGCGCCGGAAGAACCACAGGGGAAGAAGGAAAGAAAGCAAAAGAGGGGAGGGAAAAGGGAAGAATGGGAGGGGGGAAAAGTGGAAATCGAAGTGGAAGTCCGCGGGGTCGTCAACGAACCCAACTCCGGCGTTTGAAGAACCAAAGAGGAAGAAGGAAAGAAAGAAATCAAAATGGCAAACTGGAAATGGAAAGAATGGGAGGCGGGAAAAGAGGAAGTGGAAGTGGAAGTGGAAGTGGAAGTTCGCGGGGTCATCAACGCGACCGTCGACGTGCACGTCGCCAGCCCCTGGTCGCCCCCCAACCCTCTCGGTCCCGAAGCAAGCAACAACCCTCTCCTGGACAATACGGCACACTTTTACGAGCCCACGATCTTTCTGCTGCCTTTCCAAATCTCCTGTCACCCTGCAAATTCACTTGCTGGCGAACCCTGGGGAAACGCATTCACAACTGCGACCGACCATCAAGATTCCCTCCCTTCTTACCCCCTTCTTCTACCAACACAAACAATCGACCGACGAGCAAATCACGGAAGAAGAATTTACCACCACAACAACACTCAGGATCGCCGTATTCTTGGTGTAAACCTGCCTTTCCTCGCTCTCTCGGATTGCCCCATTTTCTCCCCCTCCTCTGCAGAAAACGGACGAGCGACTCTACTCATCGTCGGCAAGACTCTTTGGCAACACTCAGAATCAGGGAATTCTCAGTGTAGAGCTTGCTCCGTCTATCCTTTGCTCAATTTTGAGTAATACCTTGGATATTCACAACCATCACTCTCGGTTCTCATTCCCTTGCCCAAAATGAAGACCAGATCCAGCAGCGCCAAAAAGGCTAGCCCGCCACCCGCCGGCGTCGCCAGTGGCCGTATCCAGAAGGAAGGGGGCAATCGAAAGCCCAGCCCACCGTCGGCGCGCACCACCCGTGGCCGTGTCCAGAAGGAGGAGCAACTCCGAAAGAACTGCAAGGAGCGCGCCGAGGAGTACTTCCAGGATGGCTCATGGGCGGCCGACGAGCAACTCTGGGCCGAGAAAGGTTCTAGAACACATCGCTTGGGGGTCCTTCCCACTAAGGCTACCTCTGTTTACATCGACGCCCAAAACCGGGCAAAATTCGACAATAGCTATGAAGCTCCCCCCGAACGGGCTCCTACCGGCCGGGATCATCCTATGATTGTAGCTGCCCGCAGGAGAAACACGTTGACGAGCCGTCTCTGCCAATACTGGGAAGGTTTTGAACTAGCCAAGGGTGGCCAACCCGCCAGGAAGATCCCGCTTGCGGGCATCTCCAAGGAGCCAGCATATCCCGATGAGATTGAGTCCGAGTCCGAGTCTGAGTTTGAGTCCGATACTGTATGTTGGTTCGAGAAAGACACCTGCCAACAGCGACGGCCTGGGAGCTTAAGGGCGAGGCAATCACCACACCCAAGTGGGCGCGTGGAAGAACAGCCACAATCCAGGAACACGCTGAGCTCGTTGCTCAGCTCTATTGCTTATATCCCTATCAATGCACAGCCAGTTGCGTGCAGCTGCTCCGTAGCCTAAGTAGGCTGAGCTAGACTGCTTGTTCCTTCTTGCTCTTTTGCTTTTCACACACTCAGTCCGGCATGCTAACACCAGTCTTAGGAGGACAATTTTCACAATCGCCCTTCCATTCAGCTCCATATGCCTGATCACCTTCAGGCGATGCTCGTCGATGACTGGGAGAATGTCACTAAGAACCAGCAGCTTGTCCCTCTCCCTCACGCTCACCCAGTCGATGAGATTCTCGATGACTACCTGGCTTTTGAGCGCCCTCACCGCGAGCCGGGCAGCGCCTCCATGGACATCTTGGAAGAGACCATTGCTGGCTTCCGGGAGTACTTCGACAAGGCCCTCGGCCGCATCCTTCTATACCGGTAAGCACCCTTTGCTCCCCTTCGTTTCCTGTCATCCTCACTAATATCGTCACAGCTTCGAGCGCTCTCAGTACCACGAAATGCACAAGCTGTGGAACACACCCGACAGCAAGAACAAGGGCGTCTGTGACACGTACGGCGCAGAGCATCTGGCTCGCCTTCTAGGTAATACTTTACCTAGTCCAGCTGAATCCAGCTATCTGGAAACAAACGCTAATGACTCTACAGTGTCGCTCCCTGAGCTGGTTGCCCAGACAAACATGGACCAACAGTCTGTCAACCGCCTCCGTGAGGAGCTCATGAAATTCACCGCATGGTTCGCTCGCCACGTCACCAAGTACTTTGTCCCCGAGTACGAGTCAGTCAGTGCCGAGTACATCGAGCAAGCCCGCATTGCGTAAAGGGGTGAAAGGAATGCCGACATTGCCCGGATCAGCGTTGTGGGGAGAGTTGCGCATGATGGGAGCATGAAATTGAGCTCTGTCTTTGCGCCCTTTGGAAGAGAGCCGGCGACTCTACGCGATATTCGGCTTGCGACTTTCAAAGTGCTTGGTTGGTGGAAGAAGGATCAAGGAGTTATGTTGGCGTTCCTACTGGAACGCAACAGTGATCGGTACTTGGGCCGGTTATAAGTGCTTCGCTTTGGCATTGGAGCACTATCTGGAATGGAAGTTCTTGCTGAGCAAGCAACACTGATGGGCACTTTGGCTGATCATGGGAGCGTCGCTTTGACACCGGAATCCTAGTTGGTGGTAAGATGACAAAGCTCTTTCTTTGGCAGGGATTGTGGGTCTGGGATTCATTTGTCGCAAGGGGGATGGACAGAACTGAAGTTGACTCTCTCGTTATTGGGAAGCCGCCGTTCCATGCCTTGCCAGTTGAGGTTGTAACAGGGATTTGTTAATGGTCGGGATGGATGGCCCGGGTTTATGTTGTATTTTAGATCTTGCTGGATGTCGTTTAGTACACGGCTAAATGGGAATTCATGGGTACATAAGTCTTTGACCGTGACTTGGTGATTGTCTCGTTCCAGCCTTGAACATGAAGGAAGCGGCTGTCACGGTGGCACGCTCTGATCTGGAATCTTTATTGTCATACAGTAGTTTACATGAATACAGCACCCATCCAGCCATTGGGTCCTCACAACTGCTCTCTGCCCCGGAAGATAGCGAGATGCGTCAATAGCTGCCCCCGAGACAAGTCCATATCTCACCTCTCAACCATAGCAGCCCTAAACCACAGTTCACGCCCTCGCCGTTAACAACCCCCCTTTGTGCGCCCCTTATAATCTAACCTCCCCCTCCTTCTCCATCCCCTCTGTCATCCCCTGCGGCATCCCCCACACCCCAGGCTCTCCCTGCATCCTCGGAACAGCCCGCTCGACAATAAACCCAGTATCCGGCTTGCGCGCCTCGTGCACCTCGCGCTTGCTCAGCCCCCGATCGACTTCCTCCACTTTCACCAGCTCCTTGACCTTCATAATCATACCCGCAAACTGCGCGCTGACAGGGTGGAAGACGACCTGGGCGCGGCGGTGCAGGCCCAGGGCGGCCAGCACGCCGCGGGTGCGCTTGGGCAGGCCGATGGCGGAACGGTGGAGGGTGATGCGGAAGAAGGACATTGTGGGCGGTTGGTTATATGGGTGGTCTGGTGGGCAAGGATGGTCTGGAGGTCTGGTATAGTTTGAAGTGGTGTTTGTTGAGTTGCCCACTTATCGTCGTCGTTGTCGTCGTCGTGTTCGTAGAAGATGGTTGTCTACAAGCAAGCACCAGCATGAGCACTCTTCCCCCTAAACCAGCAACACAAGACATCAAACTCACCAATTGCTCCAAGTCAACAGCTCCAAGCCAAGCTCTTGCGCCGGCGCTCTCAATTCCACACAGTAATGTCTGTCTGTCGGCTCGGCTGCGGCGCGAGAAAAGAAGCGTTGTCGATTCGGCCCGGCAGTCCGGCAGACAGGTGCACGCGACTGCAATCAACCCAGCAAACGCACGCACCAGCAGGGTGGGAACAAATTAATTCTGTTGCGCCAGACCGCCTACCTTTCTTGCTTATCAGTTATCGGCCCAGGTTGCTGACCGCTTATGTAATAATATCGATAAGGCGGGACGCTAAGAGCGGGGCAATCTTAGTTACCCCACCACCCCTCAGAATGCCTTCACCGCCAAAAACTCCGCCATGTTCTGTTTCCCGGCGTCGGGCCTCCCAAAATAGGGAGCTTCCGAATATTCCTGGATGGGATTACTTGTGTGTCTGACAGTCTAGCGATAAATGCAACACGCATTATGTGCTCAGCTCCGGCTCTGGCTTCATATTTCCCGAGACAAGGCACCTGTCGTCAAGTATCCCGAAAATCTCCGGAGTAAAATAAGCGCGGTGTGTGTGTGTTGTTGCAACCTCGGACTGGTTGCTGACGCTGCAGGAAGATCACGCCGTCGTCACTGACCGCAAAGTTACCGAGGTACACTGCAAACACCGTTTTGGTCGACTGATTAAAGTTTCTAAGCAATGTAACTATCCGGGCCGGTCCTTCAGCGACTCTCGTGCCGGACGAAACCACCTTCCCACTCCTGGGGAAACATCATAGCAAATCCACGGCCCGCTCAAATGCCCGTAGACACAACTGGCTCTAGCACCATCTAATAATAAACACCCCTTACATCTGCACCTCCACACGGCCCTCAGAACCCGGCGGGCCCGCCTGCTGCAAGCTCGGCAGGAGGTAGGTGATGTCGTCCCACGGGTGGCGGTAGAGACCAGTGCGCAGGCGCTTCTGATCAAGGTAGTGGGCAATCAGACCAATGCTGCGGCCCAGCACGAACAGACCGTTGAGTACACCCATGCTAAGGTAGTCCTCGGCCTCCTCCGTGCTGAAGGCGCCGCAGTTGCGCATCAGGTCGACGAAGCACACAGCAATGCAGCCGTCCACGTTGAGGATCAGGTTGTCCTTCTTCGAGGTCGTCACCGTCTCGACCGCCAGCGCGTAGTCGAGCATCTTGCAGCTGGGGAACTTCGCCTTGACGTACTCCTTGACCAGCTCCACACGCAGATCAGGGTTGTTCCGCGACTTGACACGGTGGCCAATACCGGGAATGAGCTTGTTCTGCTTGCGCATCGTGTCGACGAACTCACGCGGGCTGAGGCCCTTATCGAAAGCCTTGGTGAACTCCTCAGCAGCGCCGTCCAGCGCACCACCGAACCGAGAGCCGATCGTGAGCAGACCGCTCACCAGCGCAGAGATGAGATCCTTGCCGGCACGGGTGGTGATAATCGTGTTCATGGCACCAGACACGGCCGGGCCGTGGTCGGCCGTAAGCATGAGAACCATCTCCAGGAACTTGGAGGCATATTCGGGGAGACGGCGGCGGAACCACAGCAGAGACATGACACCGCCAATGCCAATTTCCTCCCTGAACACGTCCGAGATGGGCATGCCAGCGTAGAGAAGCTCCTGGCCACGGTCATCAGAGATGGTCGAGATGAAAGCAGCCGGCTTGCGGATGAGGCCGAGCTCCTGAGCCCACGAGTAGTCAATGGGGATCTTGGGGACGACGGGCTCGGGCTGGGGCTTGATGGTGCCCTGAGCAACGAGCTTGTCATAGAGAGACTTAAGGACATTGGGCATGTCCTCGAACGTGTCGGGGACGAAGAAGCCCGCGTCCCTCATGCTCTGGTTCTTCATGGCGGCCGTCTCGAGCTGCGAGTTGGCGAAAGCACCAGCGTGGCCGAACTGAACCTCAGTCTTGAACATGCTTGCGCAAGTACCGATGGCCCAGGCGACAATGGGCTTGGTGATGACGCCCTGCTTGACGGCCTCAATGACCTTGTACTCCTCAACACCACCGACCTCACCAAGGAGGACGAGGATCTTGCAGTCGGGGTCTGCCTGGTAACGCAGGAGATGGTCGATAAAGGTGGTGCCGGGGTACCGGTCACCGCCAATGGCGACACCCTCGTAGACGCCGTCCGTCGTCTGCGAGATGATGTTGTTGAGCTCGTTGGACATGCCACCAGACTTGGAGACGTAGCCGACTGAGCCCTTGCGGTAGAGCTTGGAAGCAACAATGTTGTCCATCATGCCACCAGTGTTGCCAATCTTGAAGCAGCCGGGCTTGATGCCACCGACAGTGGCGGGGCCAATGATTGTGACGCCCTTCTTCTGTGCGACGTGTGCGATCTCACGAGCGCGCTGTGCATGTTTGGGTTAATGGATGCTTTGCCAAACTCAAGATGGGATAAAGACTTACGCGCTCGGGAACACCCTCGGCAATGATAGCAATTGTCTTGATTTGGGGGCACTCCATCAACTCCATGGTCGAGCTGTAGACACTGCGGGACGAGGCGAAGTTGACAACAACGTCAACGTCCGGGTGCTTGGCCATCGCCTTCTCCACCTGCTGGTACACGGGGAGCAGCGTCTCGCTGGTTCCCCAGTACATCTTGCTGACGAACTGGCCGCCGAATGTGTAGATGATGCCGGCAACCGAGGGCGTCGCCCGCTTGCAGATGAAGTCGAAGTCGAGCATGCCTTGTACGGCACGGGGCTGCAGGCCGTAGACGAAGCATCTTGTCTTGTCATTGAAGAGCGCGTGCGCGGGGAGCGGGCTCAGCGGCCGGCTGGGGGCAGCAAACCGGCGGATGTTGTCGTTAGCAGACAGTCCACCAGACTGAGCCGCAGCATTCGAGCTGCTGGGTGCTGCGGGAGCCATCGTGAAATGTGTGGTTTGACTCGAAACTCGCGGGGTAATCGCCGTGGGGTCAAGAGGAATGGGGCAAAAATCGAGAGGGCGAGGTGGTTGTGGAGGGAGAATCGAGGCGAGGGAGAAGATGGTTCTCAGAAATGCGAGAACAGGCGGGCTGCAATTTTGGGGGAGAGGTTTTTGTCGGTCCCTGCCGTTTCGTCGGGAGGCACCACTGGCAGGCTCGGGGGAAGGTGCGAGTGCTCCGCAGCTGTCGATTTTAGTGAAGGTGCGAGGACCGGGAACTCAAGGAGTCCCCAAGAATTGTTGCGGGGCGCTAATTGGACAGATGCCAGTCAACCAGCCAACAAACGGTGGCAGTTCCCCAACTCTTTTGGACCCTTGTCCGATCGCCTGACGGACTTGCACACTTCAGGCCAGGCCTAAACCCTTTTCTGCCGGATCAATGACAGAAGGTGGGGCCTTGTCAGAGTTGGCGGGCAATGTACCAGTACATGGGGCCCATCTGCCACGCATGTCGTCCGATCCCCCTCCGACATGATAAAATTTGCCAGAAAAAGAAATCGCCGGCGAGCAAGTTGAAAGCCAGACACACTGGCGTGTGGTCCTGAGATTAAGGGAGACATGGTGGAGCATATCAACACGAGAGATGTGTGTTGATATTCTGAAGAACTTAGGAAAAATGTACCCGGCATCGGGGCATCGCGGGGTAACACACGGTCTTCGGCTCCGGCGATGGAGATCGGGCGTCTCGGGCGCCGCGGGCCCCAGACCACAGACGCCTGGCCCAGCTGGGTACGAATACATAAAACAGCCGGTCTCGTGGCACCAGCGCCGGCGAGCACTTGCAGGCTTAGGCATGTAGAAAATAACCATCTTTTTGGTATGGTGCTGCCAAATCGATGCTTTAACCCGATGGAGCGCACTAAAAGCGCGTTCCTTTGGCCGGACGATCCCCAACTCCGTCCGCAATGCCCATTCACTGCGCACCAAGTCGCACTCGAGACAATGGTTGCGGGAAAAGAAGGAAGGCCAGATATCAATAGAAGAGGAAAGAAGACACCTCGGGCACCGCCAGGAAACTGCGGTCCCACCTCCGTCGCAATCGGGTATCTTTGCGCCCAGGATGCAGGAGCGGGGCAGGATTATGTGGTGAGAAATCGAGGTACCGATACCTCGGGTTCCTGACCGCCCCCCCAGCAACTTGCCCCGCTTAGACAACCCCAATGGTTTTGGCGGCGGAAACGGGTACCTTTTTTCTGGCCCTCTTCCCCCCCAACCCCAAAGGAAGCGACGGTCCCCTGTGCTGCCACTGCCCTGAGTGTTTTGCCCAAAGTCCAGGTTGGAGTCGGTTCTCATCTTTTTCCCCAGAGACTGCTGCACATCTCGACATTCCTCGCTCCGCCCGCTTGATTCTCCCTCACTTCGCTGTTGCGGCATCCTTGGTGAAAGGTACGCGTCCACTCTCTCCTGCAATCCAACCCCGCGAGACTTCTCGTCTGGAAAATTGCCCCTCGCTTGAGGCCGAGATAGCACCGCCTCGGATTGATTCCTTGACTCGCACTCGGCTGGCTGCCCACGAACTCGTGAACACCGCTACCCAACTTGTTTCTAGACCACTCTAACAATTCGAGAAATAGAAAGAAAAAAGACTTCAAGAACCAGAAAGAAGAGAAAAAGAAGAGTCAACTCACCTGCACAATGTCGGCGAAGAGCATTCTCGAGGCCGATGGCAAGGCCATCCTCAACTATCACCTCACCAGAGCCCCGGTGATCAAGCCCAGCCCGCTCCCGACGCCGACCAAGCACAACCCTCCCCCCAGACTCGCCTCCCTCCATTTCGCAGAGGATGCCGACATCGAGGGCGTCCTCGACCAGGCTGAGGTCACATACCCGTGGCTGCTGCACACCGATGCCAAGTTCGTCGCGAAGCCAGATCAGCTCATCAAGCGCCGTGGCAAGAGCGGTCTCCTTGCCCTCAACAAGACCTGGCCCGAGGCGAGGGCGTGGGTTGCTGAGCGTGCCGGCAAGGCGCAGAAGGTCGAGCACACAGAGGGCGTTCTCCGGCAATTCCTCGTCGAGCCCTTCGTGCCGCACCCGGCCAACACCGAGTACTACATTAACGTGAGTGTGGCGGTTTTTGCCAATCGGTCAAGGCAGTTGCGCTAACAACTCGATAGATCAATTCGGTTCGCGATGTAAGTATTGGATTTCAATCGAGCCCATTCTTGGCGTTTGGCGGGTTAGGCGAAAAACAACCCCACTTGCGAGTGCAAAGGGGACGCTGCGGGTGGTGCAGACCGACAAGTCGGAAAGATTGGTGCTGCGGGAAAAGAAAGCACATCTGCACCAACCCAGCGGGAGTTTTTGCGCCTTTATACTCGGAAGATATGTGCCGCAAACAACGATTCATTCGAGACGGGTCCCGTGTCCCGCCTGAAAAATGACCGCCGACCCGTCACGGACGAACGGAGGCTAAACCGCATTATGATGTGGACCTGATCGGCCCACCAGCCTCGCAAACGGGCAAAACACCGGGATGCACAACTGTTGCTGACCGTTTCTAAACAGGGCGACTGGATTCTCTTCACTCACGAAGGTGGTGTTGATGTTGGCGATGTCGACGCAAAGGCGGAGAAGCTCCTTATCCCCGTCGACCTCTCAGAATATCCCTCAAACGAGGAGATTGCCGCCGCTCTCCTGAAGAAGGTTCCCCAGGGTCTTCACAATGTCCTGGTTGACTTCAGTAAGTCTTGATGTCAGTTCCGCTTGGAATACAGCGACTAACACGGTCCAGTCACGCGCCTCTATGCCGTCTATGTCGACTGCCAGTTCACATACCTCGAGATCAACCCCCTGGTTGTGATCCCCAACGAGGATGCCACCTCTGCCTCAGTCCACTTCCTTGACTTGGCTGCCAAGCTGGATCAGACAGCAGACTTTGAGTGCGGTGTGAAGTGGGCTATTGCGAGGTCGCCGGCTGCTCTGGGCATTACCGCTCCCACGTCCACCAACGGCGCCGTCAACATTGATGCCGGCCCGCCGATCGAGTTCCCGGCGCCGTTCGGTCGTGAGCTCACTAAGGAGGAGGCTTACATCGCCGAGCTCGACGCCAAGACTGGTGCCTCACTCAAGCTGACGGTCCTGAACCCCAACGGCAGAATCTGGACCCTCGTGGCTGGTGGCGGTGCCTCGGTCGTCTATGCCGATGCCATCGCTTCCGCCGGCTTCGCTGATGAGCTGGCCAACTATGGCGAGTACTCCGGTGCCCCCACTGAGTCTCAGACATACCACTACGCCCGCACTGTCCTTGACCTGATGCTCCGGGGCCCGGTAAGCTCCAAGGGCAAGGTCCTCTTCATTGGCGGTGGTATCGCCAACTTCACCAACGTGGCCAGCACATTCAAGGGCGTCATCAAGGCGCTCCGCGAGTACGCCAAGACTCTCAACGAGCACAACGTCCAGATCTGGGTCCGCCGTGCTGGCCCCAACTACCAGGAGGGTCTCAAGAACATGAAGGCGGCGACGCAGGAGCTGGGCCTGAACGCCAAGATCTTTGGTCCCGAGATGCACGTCAGCGGCATCGTGCCCTTGGCTCTGGTTCCCGGCAAGTGGGAGGAGAGCAAGGCGGAGGAGTTCAAGGCATAAATCAGGCGTTTGCTGAGGGGATTGTAGATGAGGTAGCTTTAGCGTGCCGTCTTCTGATCTGAAGATTCTTTTAATACGGCGCACTCACGGGATCAAGAGACCCGAATAGAAAGTATAATAAAGCAGTTGTGTTATATACTTGACCACAAGGCTTGTAATCGACGACGTGGGATGAAGGTGCACCTCCTTTGCAAACCCGCTTCTCTATTGGTTTCTCCGCGATCTGGATCCAATTTTGACATGACAACATACGCTGGGCCTTGACCTTGTGCCAGAGAAATTTGGTATTATAGTGACGATAAACTACAACCGTTAAAACAAATCGCTAAATATCATCGGCATAAACTCTTGCAATGGTACGTAACACATCATGAGGCAGTGAAACCTCCCTATTCCCTCTTCTCCTCCACGCCATCGCCCTTCGCGTCCCCCCCACGTTCCCGCCTCTCCCTCTTCGCCCTTTCATAATCATCCCGTGTAACCTCGTCCAGTCTCGCCCACCTCGCCTCCGCCGCGCGCGCTCGAATCTCTCTTTGACTCAACCCTTCTCCCCCAGCCGCTTCCCCTCCCAAGACATAGGTTCCCCCTTCCCAGCCCCCCTCGTCCATCTCCCCTTCTTCTTCTTCTTCCCCCCTCGCTGGCGCGTACTCCTCGTCGCCTACCGTCCTCCCGCTCTTGTTGTAATCCGCTCTCTCGACCTCCCGCTCAATCTGCTTGCAGAGTTCCCAAAAGTGCTTGTCGTGGGACGAGTGCACGTTGTGCGCCAGCTCGTGGCAGAGCGTCTTGCGGATGCTGCTGTAGGCGCGGTACCCGTCGTAGGCGTCGGTGCGCAGGCGTAGTTCGATCACCTCGCCGCGGTTGCGGTTCAGCCCCAGGATGCGTGTGACGCCGCTGTGGGAGGCCGAGGTGTGCGAGGCCGGGTCCATCTCGGTCAGGAGGGCGACGCTGAATTGGTGCTTGTGCATGACGTGCTGGATGCCCGGGTCGGCTTTGAGGCGGGCGAGGAGGGCGTGGGATTTATGGGGGTTGGGAAGGTGCGGGAGCGGGCGGAGGGTGTGGAAGGTGTAGATGGCTTCGTTTCGGGCGGCGCGGCGTTGGGATGGGGTGAGGAGCTTCATGCGCCGGTGCATGGCGCTTGGGGCGGGGAGTTTGGCGCGCTCGGCTGCGGCGGTGGCGGCATTTTGGAGGGAGGCGAGAGAGGAGGTTTTTGGGACGAGGAGGCGGAGGGTGTTGGTGTGGAGGTGGGAGAGGGGGAGTTGGCTGTCTTCGGAAGGGGTGTAGATGGACTTTAGCCCTGGGCGGCGCTTCTCGACGAGGGCTTTGCTCTTGTCCCAGTCGTAGGAGGGGAACTCGAGAGACAGAGTGGTGATGAGATCCTCAAATGTCTCATTGGGGGAGAAGTGCCATGGTTGGTTGTGCTTCTCAGCGGGGAATTTGATGGTGATCTCAACTTGGGGTCCTTCGTCATCTAACAGGGCTGAAGAGTCCATCTCGGGCTCCATCTCGGTGTCCTTTGGTGGTGAGGGCTCTGCGCCATCCATAATGAATCGAGCCGGCTGTGTTTCACTCTATACAGAGTCTACTAGAGCGATGAAAGGCTGATGGGCGGTCAACAAAGATCTCTAGGAGAGGCACTTGGATTTATAAACGCCAAAGATTGCTCACCCGACGTGAGGTACAGCGTACAGATAAATTATGACTGTGCTGAGCTGTGAGTTCAATCTCGCGTGGTGTTCGCGCAACTTAGAAGTGTGAACTAAAATAAAAATAAAATACAAAGTGCTGCGAGATGAGTTGTTCAAGTTGTTTCCTTGACCAACGATGGCAATTTGTTTTCAAGTTTGGTTGAACCACGAATTAGTCACCAGGTAGCTCACGCGTCGCAAGTTGCCTTGGATTGGCGAATCTTCGATGGAAATCTAGAAGCAAAGCAAGTGAGAGACAATGCTTTGTCATCCAAAGCACCCAATGCATGGTTACTGTCATCAAGAAGTGACGACTTCACGCCACTGCCGGCCGCTCGCTCAATTGGAGTTTTCCAGTATCGAGCTGTCTCTGGAGACCGACGAGCGAACAACAGGCATTCAATATGAAACTTTGATATCCTCCTCCAGCCCTTGAGACGGCGCTTCATTGATGAAACAAGGGCCCATTGGCACTGTCTGGCAGGGGCATGCCTCCAATCGTTGAGAGGCTGCGGAGTTGCGCAAACTGAGTAACGGAATGAGGGATGAGACCCTGAAGATCATGCAGCATGTTGTCACTTGTAACGGTTAATTTGTTGGTACCAAATCCGGAGTTCGGGACCTGTGCCCGCTGCGCCGCCAACGGCTTGTGATGACATATGTACACGGAGTGCATACCGGAAATGCGTAGCGCTGTTGCATCACGTATTTGGGAAAATTCCCGTATTATCGAGCTAGTTACAATACTTTGTCCAAGCGAGGACAATCCACTGGCATCTCGTATCATGTCGTCAACGAAATGCTCGGCGTCGGTTTCTGAGTTTGGAGGCGCTTGGTGGTTCTGAGCCTAGCGCTTGGCCAGGAAGGCAGGAGCCCTTGTTGACAACAATTTCCCCTGACCAAATTAGCCAGTCAGAGAGCAGCACGGGGGAATTTTTGATTGAGTGGCCCCCCTGTCCTCACCGTTCTGGGGAAAGCCAGGAACGAGCTATCGGCGCTAGTCTCACTCTGGCAGTGCCCCACGGCCGCTCGTGATGGCCCCTTCGTGTTTCTGACTGAGAGTGAGCCTCCTTCCTCGCGCCCATATCTTCTCGTGTTGGACCGACCTCGCCGCCTTGTCCTCCTTGAGAGTCGTTCGTTGGCATCTGAGGAAGGGACACTTTTCGCACGTTCCTTTCTCTTTCTCGTCGCTCCTTTGCCATACATTTTTTTTATTCTCGATATTTGGCATTCGCCCACCGGCACGGTCGCATATTTTCCCTCATTATCTCTGCGCATTCCTGGAATCGAAATCGAAGTCAACATCGCGTGTCTTGATTAATCTACTACGTACAATTAATCATGCTTGTACGTCTTCTCGCCAAGTCCATCAACCCGATGCTAATTCGGGCCTGTAGCTTCACTCGGCGCTTCTTGCGCTTGGCGCAACCCTCGCTGCGGCTGTCCAGCCTCTCGAGGTCAAGGACAACTACTTTATCAACCCCAAGACGGGCAACCGCTTCCAGATCGTCGGTGTCGCCTATCAGCCTGGCGGCTCGGCCGGCTATAACAAGAAATCCGGCCGTGATCCCCTGAGTGATCCGGATATCTGCCTCCGCGATGCCGCCCTGCTCCAGATGATGGGTGTCAACACGATCCGTGTCTATAACGTCAACCCCGATGTGAACCACGACAAGTGCGCCAGCATCTTCAATGCGGCGGGCATGTACATGCTCCTCGATGTCAACTCCCCCATGGTCGGCGAGGCCTTGACCAGCTGGAACCCCTGGGAATCCTACTATGACACCTACCTCAACCGCACCTTCGCCGTCGTTGAGGCCTTCAAGGACTACCCCAACACGCTAGCCTTCTTCTCCGGAAACGAGGTTATCGATAAGCCCGAGACGGGCGCCACTGTGCCGCCCTATATGAGGGCCGTCACCCGCGACCTGAAGACGTACATCAAGAAACACGTCTCGCGCTCCATCCCCGTCGGCTACTCCGCCGCCGATGTTCGCTCGAGCCTGTTCGACACCTTCAACTACTTCCAGTGTGAGATCGAGGGCGACGATATGAGCCACGTCGATATCTTTGCGCTCAACAGCTATAGCTGGTGCGGAGACAGCAGCTTCAAGGAGGCTAGCTACGACGAGCTGGTCAGCGGCTTCACTGGCAGCGCAGTCCCCATTTTCTTCTCCGAGTATGGGTGCAACGAGCCCTCGCCGCGTGGCTTTAGCGAAATCGGCACCATCTACGGGTCCCAGATGAACGGCGTCTTCTCTGGCGGCGTTGTCTACGAGTACACCCAGGAGGAGAACAACTACGGCCTAGTCGACATGAAGGACGACGGCACTGCCACCCTCATGCCCGACTTCTTGTCGCTCCAGAAGCAGTACTCGAAGCTCAACTTCACCGAGATCCAGAGCATCAAGCCCCCCACTGGAGACTCCCCGAAGGCGCCCAAGTGCTCCTCCAAGTTGATCACCACCAAGGGCTTCAACAACAACTTCACCCTCCCGGTCCTGCCTCCCAACACCCAGGAAATCATCGACAACGGTGTCAAGCCCAAGCCGAGCGGCAAGATTGTCAAGATCACCGACTGGAAGGTCAAGTACCAGGTCAAGAACCCCGACGGCAGCGTCATCACCAACCTGGCCGTCAACCCCCTTCCGGATGACGAGGTCAACAGTACGTCCCTCTCCTCTCCTTACTATCCGCAGTGTGCTAACCTCAATTCTTAGGCCCCGGTACCAACACCAACTCTGCCACCCAGGCAGCCACCGACGACGACGCCAGCTCCACCACCGACTCGTCGCCCTCGGCCACCCCCAGCAAGGACGCTGCCGTCCGCACCGGCGCCGTCGTCCTGCCCGCCATGGCCATGGGCGCCTTCGCCGTCGTCGCCGGCATCGCCATCTAGATCAGGCACCGTTACTGGACGGCCGAGCAGCAGCGCTACCATCATCATCGCTATTCCAGGCGCCATGGCTATCCGCCGCTACCTCCCACGCCGCCGAGAGCATCGGGCATGGAGGACAGGAGGTGTGATATGTTCATGTTGAGAACGGCGCGGTGGGGTTGAGGTGTTAGCTAATGGATAGAAGGTTGGGTGTGTTGTGCTGTGCGTGTTGTTGTATATATCCAAACAGGCAGGCAGGCAGATTGGCAGGGAGGAAAAGGACGCTTGTTGTGTTTCAGTTTCTGTTGTCGTACGGTCTTGTCACGTGTATGATATGATACCACCTTTTTTCTTTGTTGTTTCGAGTGGGGATGCTAGGCTGTATATACGTTTAAGCCAAAGAGAGTTTGAGGCTGATCAGTTCCATTTTCCCTTCGTTGTTGTCAAGGGGCTAGAGTGCCCAATGGGATTGGAGTATACCCCGAGTTGTACACACCGGCCTTTTTAATTTATATAATATCATTGACCTAAGTTGGGTGTAGAGTTTCGCAGCTGCAAGGAAGAAAAGGTTTGCCTCGGTCAAGTGCCGTTTGTTGAACAAGCGGAACTAGTGTAAGAGCATACTCCATGACCAACCATATGGCAGACTTGACCGAGACTTAACATCAAACTCACGATTGGGAAACAAGGTAAACTTGCCCTTTGGTGGCAGGTGGGTTTACCAAGTCTGACACGCCCCCAGATCCTTACTCAACATACAAGTACAACATCCCCCTTACGTTTGTTCCGAAGCGTCTGGATTTGAGATCGGTTCCTCCTACCTTGGAATTTGCATTCTAATGGCCAAAACGACCAGATCAATTTGGACATGGACATGAACCCATGATATGGACGGCGTGGAACCATGGCAGCTGATGGAGTTGCCCACGCTCGCACATCGCACCCCCACCGTTACCGACGGTACCATGGTCGCCGTTCTGCTGGCACCTCGCCAGGCCAGCTACGGGCTCTAGACGCTGGATATCGGCATTGCCGGCTGTGAACCTGAGACCAGAGTGTCCTGAAACAACTGACCACGACTTGGGACAAACATCACACCATCCCCTGGCGACCGGCACTGTGGCTTAGCCGGCAAAATCACGCATAAGCTCCCATGCTATTCCTTGAAAGCCACCCAGTCGAGATAATACATGCTCCAGTTCCAATGAACTCCAAACGATTAAAGATATATTCCCCGCACTATGCCTTCTTGGCCTTTCCCTTGCCCCGCGCTGCCGCCTTGCCTTTGGCCTTGGGTGCCTTGCCAGCATCCTCGTCATCATCATCAGCAGCCTTGGCTGCCTTCTTGGTCGTCTTCTTGGCAGCCTTTGCCTTGGGCTGCTTGATGTACTTGTCCGTCTTGAGATCAAGTTCGTCTTCGTCAGCTTCGGGAGACTCGAGAACCTCGCCCTCGTCCTCTTCCTCGATGGCTTCCTCGAGATCTGGCATGTCCTTGGCGAGCTTCTTCGGCGCCGCCACGCTGCTCGCCTTCATGAAGGGGACAGGATGTGACATGGCGTTGTACCTGAAACAAGATTAGCTTGTGCCACAAGGTTAAAAGCCAGTGGGGTCGACTTACGTCCTGGTAAAGGCGGCCTTGGTCTGCGTCTCGAGCTTGACCGTCTCTTCCGACTGGTATCCCACCCCGAGTTCCTTGATGGAATCAAAGTCCTCCCGGGTGAGGTAGTAGCTGTCCATCAGGTTGATGACGTCGTCGACACTATCTTTGCCCTCAATCTCGAGACGCTTGACCAGCTGGTGCCAGAGAACAGGCAGATACTGCTGCCGGATCTCGTTGTGGTCTCCCGAGGACTTGAGCCGCATGTGGGAGTGGATCTCGCGCACAAAGCGGCCCAGCTTCCCGTACTTGCTGTTATTGCCAAGCCAAGATGTAAATGCTGGCTGTCCTCCGAACTGACCGGCCATGTAACTGGCTGGCTTGACCGTGCTAAAGACGGCGTGCGTAGGCATCAAGCTCCAGTGCTGCTGTGGGCCGTGGATCATGCGGTCGACTAGATCTCCGTCGCTGATACTTTCGGCCGCCTGGTCGACGAGCTCGAGGTACTTGAGCTTCTCCTCCCTCGGGTGGTACCCCTTCCCGCTCAGCGCATTCGGCCTCGACCGTAGGTAGTTCTCCTGAATCATCAAGTAGCTGAACTCGTGGTCGTTGAAGTAGAGTTCAATCTTGTCGTTAAGCGTCGCCTTGCTTGCCGGGCTGAAGAGACCGCCTCCTATCAACTTTTGGCAGATGTCCCAGGGCTTCAGCACGACGTGCTTCTCCCAAGCCTTGGTCATCGCTTTGGTCTGGTCAAAGTCCATGGTGTTTTGGTCCAGCTTTGCCGTCGAGAGCATGTTGATAATCTGGCGAATGTCCTTGCCGCTCCCCTCGATGAGGGCGTTGACGACCGGAGGAGGCATCTTCAGCCCTTCCCTGTGGCAGATGGTCATGATGCGGGACCGGATCTGGTCGACAGTTGGGCGCTGGAACTTGATGTCAAAGGCAACGTGGTCGAAAGGCTTCATCTTCTGCAGCCTGCGCTCGTTGCAAATCAAAATGAGGGGGACGTCCGTCTTCTTGCACAACTTGGCGAGGGCGCCGACACCACCCCGATCGCCGGCAGACATTCCGTCGACCTCGTCCATGATAAGAACAGTCTTCTTTTTGCCGACGTCGACCTTCTTGCCGTCTCCCGCAAAGAAGCCCAGCAGTGACGTATTGTTGAGGGAGTCGGTGACATGGTTCTCGACGAGCTTCTTGCTGCGCGTGTCGCTTGCATTGCTCTCGAGGACGTCGTAGCCTTCCAGCTTGGCCGCGAGGTGGGCCGCGGTCGTCTTGCCAATACCGGGCGGTCCAGAGATGATGATGGCACGGTACCCGCCCATGCCATCCGCACCTCTCTTCTGGAAGTCGTACTTGCGAGACTTGGGCCAGTTCTTGAGCCAGCTTTGGATCCGCTCCACGTTGCCCTTGTTTCCGCAGATCTGACTGAGCTGCGTAGGGGCATATTTGGTCGTCCACAGCTGGGAGAGCACTTGGGCTGGAACAGGGGCGGGTGCGCCGCGGGCAGCGGCAGCCTTCTTAGCCGCCTTCTCGGCTTCGGCCTTCTTGGCCTTCTCCTCTTGCTCCATCCTGGCTGCTTCCTCGCGGACTTTCTTCTCCTCTTCTTCCTGCTTCTGCTTGGCCTTTTCGGCACCTTTGCCGCTGCCGCCATGAGCAGGCATCGTTTTTATGAGGTAGAAGAGGCCATCCTCGTCGATCGTCTTGATCCCGAGGTCCTTGATCTTCCTCAACTTGCTCGGGCCAGCATCATCACCGAGGACAACAAAGTCGGTCTTGCCGCTCGGAGCACCTGTCACCTTGCCACCGTAGCGTTTGACGAGGGCTTGGCCATCTTCTCGGCTGAGAGTCTTGAGCAAGCCTGTGAAAACAAAGGTCTTACCCATGAGGCAATTGTCCTCGCCTTCGGGGATCTCAGTGGAACCGGCCATGGGAGGTGGCCCGGCATTGCCGCCCCCACCCTTTCGCCAGTCAAACTTTGCATCCGGATCTTTTGGCGGAGGCTCCGGCGCTTGGACTGTCGGGACGTTCTCGAGGATGGCCTTGATATCGTCGGGCTCAGGCTCAGCGGCCTTCTTGGCCCGCGGGGCGCGGGGTTTGGAAGGAGCGGCTTTTTTAGCAGGCTTGACGTCCTCTTCTTCGTCGTCCTCGCTGTCCGAAACCGGGGTCTTTCTTTTTTTGCTCGGAGGAGGTCCCGTTTTGGCGGTTTTCGCGGCGTGTTTGACATCGTCGTCGGATTCGTCCTTGACGGGTTTGGCAGCACGGGAAGCGACTCGCTTGGGCTTGGGAAGAACCTCCTCGTCGCTATCTTCTTCGACGTACTCATCATTCTTTCGCTTGTTCCGCCCCCCTCTCACACCGGCCGCAAAGATATCGTCCCCTGCATCCTCGTCGTCGTCCAGAAACGCATCGTCGTCATCGAGGTCGTACTTCTTGTAGGCAGTAACCGGCTTCTTGGTATTATTTTGCGCAGCCTTGGCCGGTGAGGGAATTGGTTTTGGTGCAGCCGGCTTCGTTCTGGGGCTCACGCGTACCTCAATCCCAATGTCTGGGCGGGTCTTGGACGCAGGTTTCGGCGTAGACTGGGTCTTCTCTGGCTTCGATTTCGATGACGACGACCCAAAGTACTTGGCGGCAGAAGTCTCTTCCCCCTTGATCTCGGCGGGAGCGCTGTTTGGCTCATTAGCAAGTGAACCTAGCAAAACCAGAGCAACAAGACTCACGCCGCCTTCCTTCGCGGGGTGGCCTTGGTTGGCTTTGTTGTCCTACATGGTCTATTAGACGATTGGTCATGGCGAGGGACAGGCAGTATAAACCTACTCAACGACATCATCTTCGTCGCTGTCCTCGATAACCTTACGCCCTTCTTGCAGTGAGTTAAAATGCGGTTCAGCAGAGACAAGTTTTATGTGTGGACACGCACTGGCTCGAGTCTTTTTCGCGGGCTCCTCTACCTTCTTGGGCGCAGGCTTGGGGGGCGCGCCACCCTTTACGCCAAAGAATGAACGGATGTCGGGCATTGCGGCGATGGGGAAGAATTTGTCCACAAACGACGAAAAAAGACCGTGTAAAAGTTTGAGCAAAGAAATTGGGGGCCCGAGGGAAATTTACGACCGTTTTGGTCTTCCTCGTTCGTGGTTGCTCGAAGGTCCAGGCAGGTGTGGAAGCCTGGAGGGCTCAGCACTTTAATGATTGACGCGCTGCCAGGCAAGAGGCGACGCGGGTCGAGCTCCTGTCAATTAATTCTTGGCGTTCAAGCGCGCCTTAACGTGACAGGCTGCATTAGCGTGATATGCACCAATTTATCGCTAAGTCCGTGTTGTGGAAAATGCGATATTCTTGTAACCGTTTTGAAGCTCCAGTGCAATTCTTCCGCGGTTTCTCCGACGCGCCGGCCTGAGTCTCGCAGGGGTCTTTTTCGGCGCTGCAACAGCACCCGTCGAGACCCATCAAGACGTCGAATCCCAGCCAACTCGACCGCCATGAAGCCCACTGCTTCGCCGGCGCTCCTCGGTGCCTTCCAGGCACTAAGGATATCTCCCGCGACTCCTCTCCGAGCCTCGCTGCCCTCGGCGACCGTCCTTCGTCCCGCTGCACCGAGCCTGTCGGCGACCGCGCCCCAACATGTCAGGCTATTCTCCGCGACGGCGGTCCAGGCCGGGTCCTGGCTAGAGCCCAACCTCCCGCGCAAGAAGAAGATGATGAAGGGACGGCCCAGAGTGCCGACGGGAGGATCCACAAAGGGCACGACGGTGGTCTGGGGTGACTACGGCCTGCGCATGTGCGACCACCACCGTCGGATCAGCGCTGCCCAGCTCAAGACAGCCGAAGATACCATCAAGCAGCGGCTTCGTGGCGAGAAGTACCGGCTGTACAAGAGAGTTGCCTGCAACGTCGGCGTGTTCGTCAGCGGTAACGAGGTGAGATGCTCATACCGACCTAGTGAGGGAGCTCGCTGACAGTTGCTGGCGCAAAGATGAGAATGGGTAAGGGCAAGGGCTCTTTCGACCATTGGGCGGCCCGAGTCGCCATCAACCAGGTCCTTTTTGAGATCCGCGGCGCGTTGCACGAGCAGGTCATCCGGGACGCCTTCCGGTTGGCGGGGAACAAGCTGCCAGGTATCAGCCACCATCTTTGAATACCCGATCTACATGCTGACCGTTTTCTAGGGCAGTATGAATTTGTTAGGAAGGGCGATCCGCCCGTGGTGGGCATCACAAAACTGGACGGCATTACGTTGGAAGACCTCAAACGGCCGTGGAAGAAGCTCGAGGCCCCGGCCGCCTCGTCATCCGCTGAGACGCCCAGCTCGGCGGCTCCTCCTTCATAATTACGGTTCATGTTGCTTTCGATTGTATAATATGTAGACTAACGCAACGGAAAATGCGCGGCAACCGGGCTCTCCGAATGTGATGATGACTGACGGCCGTTCTCAAAGCCGCGAAACTGCCGGGACATCCTGATAGAGTTGTAATTTGTCAACCGCCGTCGACAAATTCCTTTCTGCCGGGAAGTTGGACGAGGATGGGCTTGGTCGCCCGTAGAATTTGAGAGTCGACGGCTCTAGCTACGAAATACTTGCACGAGGTCAAGCTTGAATAGGGATGCGCCCAAAAAGTTGCTTCTGCATTCCTCGTTACTGTGTACATCACAGTTTAGTTGGAGTGACTTATGTGACCTGTTTATTTGCATGTCTGCCTATCGAACCGCCATTCCCCAGGCTCCAGCCCGCCAACCATATTGTGGCTCGTGCGCCCCCTGTCGCTGCTTAATTGATTTCTGGCGCCCCTCCACGTCGCGTCTCCCCGACGCGTCTTGCGCAGCCTGAGTCTTGTTGCAAAAACCAAACCAACAATTCCCACCATCTCACACCACCAGCAACCGCAATGGCGCTCATTGTCGACAAGCATCGGCCGAGGTCCCTCGATACCCTCACATACCATGAGGAGCTCTCGGAGCGGCTGCGCTCGCTGGTATGGCCTACCTAGTCTGCAATGCCGGCTGACGGCATTTTCTAACAGCTTTACAGGCGCAAAGCGGCGACTTCCCCCACCTCCTTGTATACGGGCCATCGGGTGCTGGAAAAAAGACACGGATTGTTGCGACTCTAAAAGAGCTGTTTGGTCCTGGTGTCGAAAAGATCAAGATCGATGCGCGCGTCTTCCAAACAAGCAGCAACCGCAAGCTCGAGTTCAACATTGTCGCTTCCGTCTACCACCTCGAAATCACACCCTCGGACGTCGGCACCTACGACAGAGTAGTCGTGCAGGATCTTCTCAAGGAGGTGGCGCAGACACAGCAGGTCGACCAGGCGGCCAAGCAAAAGTTCAAGGTGGTCGTCATCAACGAGGCAGACCACCTCTCGCGAGACGCCCAGGCTGCCCTGCGTCGGACCATGGAGAAGTACTCGCCCAACCTGCGGCTCATTCTCCTCGCCAATTCCACAGCCAACATCATTGCCCCGATCCGATCACGAACGCTGCTTATCCGGGTTGCGGCGCCGACAGAGGACGAGATCTGCACTGTGCTGGATGCGTCGGCAAAGAAGGAAGGGTGGCCGGTAGTGAAGGGCCTACACCAGAGGATCGCCGAGGAGAGCGGGAGGAACCTGCGCAAGGCGCTCCTGATGTTTGAGGCGGTGCATGCACAGAAGTGAGCACCCCTACATACACTGCACTCTCTTCGAACCAGAAATAATGCTAACCCCCTTGCAGCGAAAAAGTCACAGACAGCACACCAATACCGCCCGCCGACTGGGAGGCACTCATCGGGCAAATTGCCAAGGAGATCATGGAGGAGCACACGCCCGCGCGGATCCTGCAGGTGCGGTCCAAGCTCTACGACCTGCTGACGCACTGCATCCCGGCGACCACCATCCTGCGGACGCTCACGTTTAAGCTGATCCCGCTTATTGACGATGCGCTCAAGGCGGATGTGATCAAGTGGGCGGCCTTTTTTGAGCATCGGATCAAGACGGGGACCAAGGTGATTTTCCACTTGGAGGCGTTTGTGGCCAAGTTTATGAGGATATTCGAGATGTATCTGATGAGCATGGATATGTGATGAGAGGGGGAGGGGTAGGGGTTGGGCGTTGGGATGGCGTCTTGGAACTTAAGCAATGGCATAGATGGCTTAGCATGCTGCGTTTGATTTTTTGCTAATTCTGGCCAAAATCTATCAATATCCCTTCAATGCTGCTCTGGTGATCCGGACCGTGTGTTTATACAAACAAAGTTAAGATCGAAGGTCAGATCGAGGCTTGATTGTCCCGAAAGATGACCCGGCATCCCCCCACAATTGATTGGTGCATCTTTGCCGTGTGGACCCACCGACAGCTTGCGGCCCAGTGCAGGCGGCATGCATCATTGCGGTGCCGGAACAGGGATCAGCACTTTGTCCCGAAACGCGTTCGTGTCCTCAACTCCAACGTCACGGCGCAGTGCTTCAACACCAAGCTTCCCGACCGACGACCGACCGGCCAACTGTCTTCCCGGACAACATCGAAGAAACCCGCTGTTTGAGACGCAACCACAGGCGCAGCTGCAACGGCAGCCCCGACTCCGAATCCGAACCGAATCAATTGGGCGCGATAGCCAAACGGGCTCGATAAACCTTCAAAATGCTCAACCTCTTTCGCGTGCTAGGTATGGCTGCTGCTGGAGAGCCGAGGGCTGCAGGCGACGATAGGGACAAAGGAGAGGCCGGCTAACATGGCGTCATTGCAACAGGGGACTTGTCCCATCTAGCATCCATCTTCATTCTGCTTCACAAGATTGTCCAGCTCAAGGTGCGCCTGATACGAACCCCACCCCCGAAACAAGCTCTAACAACCCCCGCGCAGAGCTGCTCAGGCATCTCTTTCAAGTCGCAAGTCCTGTACATGATTGTCTACATCACACGATATCTCGGTATGCCCCTTCATCCACCCGGCCTCACGCCTGCCCCAGTACCAACCCGCAAACTAACAACCAACCCAGACCTCTTCATGACCCACTCCCCCTACAACTTCATCTTCAAGGTCCTCTTCATGACCTCCCAGCTCTACACCATCTACCTGATGGCGCGCGCCTACCGCCCGACCAACGATGCCAACCTCGACACCTTCCGCGTCGAGTACCTGCTGGGCTTCGCGGCCGTGCTGGCGCTGCTCTTCCCCGTGCGCTACGAGTTCCTCGAGGTCTTCTGGGCCTTCTCCATCTGGCTCGAGTCGGTCGCCATCCTGCCACAGCTGTTTATGCTGCAGCGCACCGGCGAGGCCGAGGCCATCACGGCCCACTACCTGTTCGCGCTCGGCATATACCGCGCCCTGTACATCCCCAACTGGATCTGGCGCTACTACTATGAGGGGTCCAAGAAGGTCGAGATGGTGGCTGTTGTGGCCGGTGTGCTGCAGACCATCTTGTACAGTGACTTTTTCTGGATTTATTATACCAAGGTCATGAGGGGCGAGAAGTTCAAGCTGCCTGTGTAAGGTCTTTCAGGGCCTCGTTTTCAAAGGCAAGGGAGAGGGGGGACTGTGGTTGATTAGGGAGGATAGGGCCTTCTAGGAGAGTGAGAGTGAATCATGAGGGGTTCTACCTATCGAGGCCATGCTCGCCTGCTACGTGGTCGGGGGGGGAAACAATGTGTGATGACTGACAATGGATGGATGGGGTGAAACTGGTTATAATGGGAGTAGGTTGGGTGACAGCGGACCTCAGCGTTGTGGATGGAAAAGATGGACACTTGCATGTCTGGCGTTCGGAGATGATGGGTATTCTTCTTACGAACTTGGGTGGCGGATATGAACTACTAGTACTCCGTAGGGTAGTGTGTATATAGACGGCTTTGTATTGTACAAAAATGGAGTGGCGGTTGCTTCTTTCAGTTTAGTCTAAGGACATTCAACTCCATCAATATCACATCACCGTGAGGAGCAACTCCGATATACACTTGGGCCCAGGGGGCTTTGTCTAGACGCCATGAATCACAGTCAGTGCCAGTGTGTTACCCCGCGAAACCTCCGCGGCCCAACGCGTCAGGGGAAGATATGACGCGTCTGTTGCTAGCTGGGTGGCAGAAAAGGAGAAGTTTCGCGGGATAGCACGTTCTCCTGGCTGGCGGTGTGCTAGACCTCAACACCGACCGACTGTTTACTCACTGCCTTTTTCCTTTTCCTTTCTTTCCCACCACCGACCGGCCGTTCGCTCGCTGTCTTCCCCCCTCTTCTTCCTTTTCAACCACCGACCGACCGTTCGTTCGCTGCCTTCTTCCCTCTTCTTCCCTCTTAACCACCGACCGACTGTTCGTTCGTTGCCTTCTTCCCTCTTCTTATTCTTCAACCACCGACCGACTGTCTGTTCGCTGGCTTCTTCTCTCTCCTTCTTTTCCCACCACGGACGGACTGTTGCTCGCTCCCTTCTTCCCTTCTCTTCTTGTCCCACAACCAGTCGACTCACAGCTTGGAGTCTCCCTTCACTCTACAACCCAAACAGCTTTTGGGAGACCCTTCTGTTCTCTTTCTTCCCTTCTTCATCCCGTTCATCCGTTCTCTCTCCCTCACCCGTCGCAACTTCCCACCCCCTTTGACGTAAGTTCTTCCAACTTCTTCTTCCCAATTGCCACACTTCAAGTTCTGAACTCGCCATTGTTTGGTTGAGGTCTTATTTGACCAACTGCCAGATCGCTGGGGCTATTTCTGGTTCTGTTCTCGATCTTCCCCGACCGACTTGCACTTTTCCACTCACACAAGTTTGTTATCGGCTTCTCCTGTTCCTTTCAAGAACTCACCGACCGAACCCCAAGCCCTGAAGATAACTTTTCCACCATCACAGTTCTGTTACTGACCTTTCTCTTCTGGACAAGGACTATTGTCGGCTTCTCTTTGCCCGAGATTCACCGACCGACCGACTTGAACGTCGCTCGAGACACTCCTTCCTTACCGCAGCTCTGTTCTGAATCAGCTCGATCGGCGTTAGAATCACCATGGAGAACAAGATGACTTCGAATGAGTCGGCTCGTGACAGCGACAAAGGCAAAGGTAAGTCAACGGCCTGGCAATGCACTTTCTTTGCTGTCAGTCTTTCAAACTTGCTGGAAATGATCTAACCTAGCTACAAGACACTCCCTCGGCGGCTCCATCTTTGCCGACCATCCCAGCTCTCGGTACGTAAAAGCCCTTACGTCTTCACACCTCCAAGTCTTCACACCTCCAAGTCTTCACACCTCCAAGTCTTCACACCTCCAAGTCTTCACACCTCCAAGTCTTCACACCTCCAAGTCTTCACACCTCCAAGTCTTCACACCTCCAAGTCTTCACACCTCCAAGTCTTCACACCTCCAAGTCTTCACACCTCCAAGGTTTTACACCACGTCTTTGCAACTTGAAGTCTTTACAACTCCAAGTCTTTATACTTTTATGTCTTTAAACCTTCATGTCTTTCAGCTCTCATGTCTCTACACCTTCCTGTCTTTACACCTTCCGAGCCATGTCTTTACACCTCCAGGTCTTTGATTTTCTTTGATTTTCTATTCGCCATCGGGCCAGTGTAATGGAAACTAATTTGATAACAGGAAGCCCTATTCGATTCCACTCGACTGTCAACGACAAGAGTGATGGTGCCGCTGCCAGGAGTGGCGGCCCTGTTGTCAAGAGTCTCACCCCTGAGACTTTCGATGACATGTATAACTTTGGTGCCGTGCCGACACCTATTCAATCCCGCTCTCCGGACATCAACAAAAAGGCCGGCGACGCTGCTAGAAAGAGTCTCAGCCGCGGGGCTTTTGACATGGAGGCATTCGGTGTCGCGCCCCCCGTTACCCAATCCCGCTCTCCGGATGTCAACAAGAAGGGTGGTGACGCAGCTAACAAGAGTATCGCCGCCGGTACCTTTGACGACATGTATGCCTTTGGTGCCGCACCCGCCCCTATCCAATCTCGTTCCCCGGGCATCAAGAAGAAAGATGGCGCCACTGCTCTCAAGAGTCTCGGTGCTGGCAGCTTTGACGACATGTATGCCTTTGGCGTCGCACCTACCCCTATCCAACCCGGCTCTTCGAACGACAACAAGAAAGATGACGCCGCGATGAAGAAGTTCACGCCTGGACCTTACGAAGACATGTATGACTTCGGTACTGCGCCCACCCCTACTCAGTCCCGCCTGGTCAGCAAGAAGGATGACGCCGCGGCGAAGAAGTTCAAACCTGGACCTTACGAGAACATGTATAACTTCGGTGTGGCCCCCACCCCTACTCACTCTCACCCTCCGAGCGTCAACAAGAAGGACAGCGCCGCGGTGAAGAAGTTTGAGCCTGGGAATTACGAGGACATGTATGCCTTTGGTGCTGGGCCCAGCCAAACCAACCCTGCTCAGTTCCGCTCTCCTAGCACCGACAAGAAGCGTGGCCCCACTGTCAAGAAGATTAGTACTGAGACTCACGACGACATGTATGCTTTTGGTCATGCAGGATTTGCGCTGCACTATGACAGGGTGCTGTTGAACCCCGAACCTAGTAAGTTAATATCTGAGCTCAAGTGCCACGATGTGGAAGCTAACGTTGGCGGTTTGTTAGTTGGCTTCTTTGCAACTCGGATGGCTGGCTATGGGGGCAATGGAACACAGAACACTGGCAATGGAGGCAACACCACACAATCTGAGACGGCTGGCCATGTCGGTAACGGCACACAGAACGCTGGACATGTTGGTAGCGGCACACAGATGGACCAAGAGCACAGTCACACCTACTTCCGCATGCCCAATGACAACAACGGTGATCGCCATGGTTGGCGTGCCCAGGACTGTGATGGCAAAGACCGGATCTGTGAGAGCGCTTCTCGTGTTGCCGCTAGTGGCAGCACTTCCACCACCTCCAACGGGGACAACACCCCCCCTCCCAACGGCGGCAACGCCATTTCCCCCGACCGCGCCGACAGCGCCCATGGCGACGAGACTGCTGGCCCTTCTGCGTTGGCGGGGGCCGAGGAGGGCCACATCTGTGGTCCCACCTGCGACGTCCTCCACGACCCTCACTTTTCGATGAGTGAGGCAATGATGGACCAAGTCATGAAGGCGTATGGCGGCAAGGCTCGGGAGGTTGAGGAGGACGGCCCTAGGGAGGGTAATGCCAACTCGCGGTAGGTAGTAGTATATCCCTTTCCCAGGCCTTGATTTTTGATTTTTCCCGGCCCCCGCTGACTTCAATTATTGATATAGAAACCTTCTCGACGACATTCGTCCTGGCATGTCGGGGGAACCATCGGACCCCAACGATCCCGCTGACGAGGGGTGCGTGGCTATCCCCGGCGGCTACGACGTCGCCAACATCCGCATCAAGGATGGGGGTACCAAGGAGGTTCGGACCTGCAGGTCCATCACGTCGGCCTTTGGAAACGAGCCGTACCTCTGCGAGGGGGCCGGCACCCGGGGAAAAGACGCGAAGGGGAAGGGAAAGGCCCGCAACCATGGCGATCTCAGCCGGTCGCCCACCCGGCCTCCCCGCACCCCTTCGCCGTCGATGCAGCTAGAGTTGATGGCGCTCGGCATCCTCGACGAGGACGGCAACGTCGTCCCTGTAGAGGATAGCCGGGCCACTCCCAGCGTCCCGGCCTGGTCCTCGTCGCTTGGCTTCGGCGGCGGTGGTAGCGCCATCGACCGCCACGGCGACATGATCCTCAACGCCGCCAAGGAGATTGGTGTCCTCCGGCGGACCATCGACCAGCTCGCCGAAGACAAGTACCAGCTCCGGGCCGACATTGACGAGCTGCGGGAGGAGATTGCCGAGCTTGAGGCCAAGTAAGTCATCTTTATCCACATCTGCAGGCCCATTCACTTCCTTTTCCTGCGCTGCCCCCCCCCCAATGCACCTCCTTCCCCCCGGGTCATGTCACCACTGCTCTTTCTCTCCCGCCCGGCCTCAATCCCTCATTTGTCTCCCTATTTTCCCACTCCGTTCTCCCTCGTTTATTTCCGCGTTCTTTTCGTTTTCCCCAACCAAATCATTCACAGCTCCCCCTCCGGCCCCTCCGAATCCACGCACCCCCAACAAACGAAGGCAAACCAGTTTTACAATTTTACTAACCCCCCTTTTCCGCGACAGAAACCTTCCCACCCCCTCGGGCAGCCTGCCCCCCTCCGGCGCCGGCCTATCCCCGTGCTACGACGACGGCTTCGGCACCCCCCTCGCCCCCATCCCCTCCAGCCGCGCCTCGCGTGCCTCCCCTCCTTCCTCTCCCCCCTCGGTGGTGGCACCCACCATCCCTTCCCCCTCTCCCCTTTCTCCCCCGTCTTCCTCCTCGCTGTCGTTGTCGTTGTCGTCTTCGGACGGCGACACGACGGGCAGCAACGAGTGTGCTCCGCCGCGTAAGCGGAGGGCGTGTCGGGCGCTGCGGAAGTTGGTGGCGAGGGTGAAGAGGGCGGGGAGGAAGCTGACGGCGGTTGTTGGGTTAGGTGGGGAGAAGGGGAGGGGTAAGGGCAAGGGGAGGGCGGGTGGGGATGGTGTTGTTGGCGGTGTTGGTGCTGGTGCTGGTGGTGTTGGTGTTGGCCGGGTTGAGGGTGAGCAGTATGGGATTTTTGCTGGTGAGGGTGGCGAGATGGGGATTGAGGATGGCGAGGCCGAGAACCGGGCACGGGTGCGGTGTGTTCGCGCTTTTGAGGTGGAGCAGTAGGTGTGGGTGTGTGGTGAGGTGAGGGTGGGGGATAATGGATGGTGGGAATGGCGTTGGTGTTTTGCTTTTTTTTTTTTTTTTTTTTTTTTTTTTTTTTTTTTTTTTTTTGCTTTGCTTCTCGCCTGGGTTCTTCGGTCTTTTGTCTGGTTGTTTCTTTGATCGAGGGCATGATGCCTATATCGTGGCCTGGCCGGGACTGAGATTGAGGGAGAAATGGATGGTGTGTTGGGATGGCGTCTGGCGTCTGGCGCAAGCTGGCTTTGCTGTATTTTATTTTATTTTCTTCTTTGATCATGGGCATGGGCATGATGCATATCACGGCGGAGTTGGGGGTTAATGGATGGTGGATGCATGGCTGATGAATGGTCGAAGGTTTATGGCGTCTTGTCTTTTCTTCAATGAGCATGGTGCTCATCATCGCTGGGAGTTGGGGTTGGTGGTCAGGTCTAGGAACGTGCGTTAGGACGACTGACACGGCTTCTGAGATACCCGGCTTTTGTTCCAAGCCACTTGCTTTATGTATGGGTTAGTATATACGGAGTACGGATGCCCATGGGAGGGTCACAAAAGACGTTGCGTCACCAAAAGAGTCACAAACCCAAACTGTTGTTGCCATGTTTGTCGTCAGGGAGAGGGTAACCAAACCCCCAGCAATTTATGCATTAAGCTGTATACGAGGCCCTATACCTGCCGAAGCCCTCTTCTATCCCTTTTTCCGCATTCCATATGCAAATGGTATGAACCGACGAACCGACATCATGAGAGGAGCATTATACATCAGAAAACAAAACGCCCGCCGCCCCCCGGCTTTTGGCAAACGCGGACAAATTCCATCACAGTAGTAGTACACGGGAGTCGTAGCTCCCACAGGTAATCCCCGGGATCCCCTGCTTTAGCGGTTCTTGACGACGCCGACCTTGGCCGGGCGCAGGATGCGTCCATTGAGCTTGAAGCCCTTCTCCTGGGTGTGGAAGACGGTGTTGTGCTCCTTGTCCTGCATCGGAGTCATGAAGGTGGCTTCGTGCTCGTTGGGGTTGAACACCTCGCCGTTGGGGTCGAAGCGCTCGAGGCCGTGCTTCTTGAGCGTGTTCATCAGGATGGTCTCGGTCATCTTGAGGCCCTCGTACAGGCTGACGAGGTCCTTGACGTGCTCCGCCTCAGGGTCCGCCTTGAGCTTGTCTTGGGGCACCATGGTCAGGGCCCGGTCGAAGTTGTCGACGCTCTCGACGAGGTCCTTGGCAAACTTCTGGATCGCAAAATCGCGCGCCGACTTCATGTCGCGCTCTGTGCGGCCCTGGAGGTTGCGGAAGTCTGCGACGGAGCGGAGGTACCGGTCCTGTTCAGGTAAAGTTAGCAGGGGTAGGTAGAAGTAGAAGCAGCAGAACAAAGCTCACCTTCAACTCGCGGACCTCGGCGTCCTTGGCCTCTAATTGCTTCCTGAGGGCGGCCTCGGGGCTCTCGGCCTCGGCCTCACCCTCAGCCTTCTTTGCGGCCTCTCCGTTCTCCTTGGCGGGCTCGGAGCTGTACCATCTTGTCCGCGGCGCAATGGTCTGGACTGCTGCGACGAGTGGTGTCTGGGGGGTTTGGAGGCGCGAGATGGTTTGCCTCTGGGTGCCGAGTCTGGCGGTCGAGCGGAGGGCTCTGGAGGTGGCCGAGACGGTTTGTCGGAGCATGGTTGCGGATGTGTGGAAAATGTGGTTTGCCGTTGACTGTAGATTCTCGGTTCGAAGGTCGCGTGTTGCTTCAAGAATTTTATGGGGGCCTGCAAAGCCGACTTGGCGACCATTCAACCGAAAGTTGACAGGCGGATCATTGACGGAGCGATAAAACAGAACCTGGCCCGAGCTTGTCGAAGGTGCAGCAAATGCTAACCGTTCAAGGTTAGTGATTTTGCGGGGTGTGCCGGGAATTGGCTGGATTCACGCCCTGCGCCAGGATCTTTCCGAAGCAGTCATGTGAAGATAAGCCAACCTCAGTCAACTATCGCTGGCGCTTTGTCTGGGTTCGCGCCGGGTCAACATCTTGCGCTGAACTCAACGCGACCCCAACAACGTATTCTTCCAACACGCCCCGACTTGCTGCCCATCGCCCTTTGATATCGCCCGGACACACAAAGCGCAGCAATAAAAAAAAACTGACATCATGGACTACGACCCGATGGTAATGGACGACGCCGAGTCCATGGGACCCGTTGTCAAAATTTCCCAAGTACGTCTCTGTCGCGCCTGCGGTCGCCTCCCCGCTTCTGGCCGGGACGAGACATCACGGATCTGACCGCGGTCTGCAAATCTAGGCAGACTCGGTGCGCACCAAGTTCGAGCTCTCCAACGCCGACATCTCGTTCGCCAACTCGCTGCGTCGCGTCATGCTCGCCGAGATCCCGACCATCGCCATCGACCTGGTAGAGATTGAGGAGAACAGCTCCGTGTTGGCCGACGAGTTTATTGCCCATCGTCTGGGCCTGATCCCTCTCAACGCCGAAGGCGCCGAGTCGCTTCTCTACTCGCGCGATTGCGATTGCGAGGGTCACTGCGAGCATTGCAGCGTCAAGCTGACGCTGCATGCCAAGTGCACCGGCGACGAGAACATGCACGTCTCCGCCCGCGATCTTGTGCCGACCGGTGAGCGCATGAACCAGACCGTTGGAACGCCTGTCATCTCGGACGCCGAGGGCCTCGGACCGCTCATCTTGAAGCTCCGCCCGGGCCAGGAAATCAAGCTCGAGTGCATCGCCAAGAAGGGCATTGCGAAGGAGCACGCAAAATGGGCACCCACGGCGGCCATTGGGTTTGAGTACGACCCGCACAATAAGCTGCACCATTTGGATATGTGGTATGAGCAGGATGCGAAGTCGGAATGGTGAGTCGAATCTAGGCGCAATGCTGTTTTGGGGAACCTAATCGCTCACCTCATACTGCAGGCCTCCGAGCGAGTACGCCGAGTGGGAAGAGCCTCCTCAGGAAGGCGAGCCGTTTGATTACGACGCCGTTCCTAACCGATTTTATTTCAACGTCGAGTCTGCCGGCAATCTCCCGCCCGATACGATCGTCGGCGAGGGCATCAAGGTGCTGCAACAGAAGCTCGCCGGGCTGATTCACGAACTCACCGAGGGCGAGGGCGGCGACGGAATGAATGGCGACTATAACGGGCCGCGCAGCCCCGATTACAACGCGGGGGCCGACGGTTTCGCTGGTTACACAACGCCGTTCGGAAACGGCGGCAACCAAAGCTCGTGGGGTGGCGCCGGTGGTACGACCCCCTACGGCACAACGCCATACGGCGGCGCTGGCCAGACCAGCTGGTCTTGAGTGTTTATGCCACCCGGTGCTTTCGTGAAGCGCCAGCACCATACCTTTGCGCCGATTCGTCGCGGCATTGCACACTTCCCTGATGAACGCCGCTTCGTCTTGGGACGCTCCATCACATTGGCAGCGGTCACCCGCGAGCCATGTATTCTACAACCCTGCGGAAGCCCCCTGTGGAAAGACGCTGCCGTAATGGCCTGCTTTTAGAGCATCTAGATGGCGAGTTGCTGCTTTCAGTCGAGGTTGTATATCATAGATACCAGCGGGAGTTCAGGACAGGGGAATTTGGTTTAACCCACAAGGAGCCAATTCGGCATCCAGGAGGGAATACCTCACTGAATACATCATCATAGTCTGACAGGCCTTCTTACAACATAGTGGGTATTGACAAAAGAAAATACACAAAGTAGGGGGGAGAGGCTGCCAACGCCGGTGCCTGCGAATGCATCTATGCATCTATGCCCATTTTAAAAACAAAAACGCCCCGCCGGTCCATGCATGGTATCGTGCTCTAGCCTGTATGGGTTGTCGTCTATCCCAGTTGCCGCGCTGTGTCCAAGTCGAGTCTCTTATATCGGATCCTCCAGGCCCTTAGCCTTTCTGTAGAGCTTGCGGTGGGACTCGAGGAAGAGGAATGTGCAGATTGTTTGTCTGTGCATGTTAGCATACGCTCAAAAAGGGGAAGGGAAGTCGCAAAACTTACGGTCCCAACCGCAAAAAGCTCGGCACCCAGCCCTTAAACATCCACCTCAGCCCCTCCGCCGCCGTAATCTCCCTCAGCAGCGCCACGACGCCATGATTCCCCGACGCCGACATGACCCGCGTCTTGATGACGTCGATCGGGCTCGTCACGGTAGCCGCCACCACGCCGGCCAAGAAAGACGCGCTGAAGTGCGTCGCCAGCCCGTCGCCCATCGGCGTCACCCGGATCAGCGTCCGCTTGAACACGTCGTAGCTCGCCAGCTGGCTCGCCGTCATGGCCGCCGCGCGCGCGCTGTTGGGCAGCACCCCGCGGAACACGCTGCGGGGCCCTTCCTCGCGCACCATGCGCACCAGGCCGTCGAGGGCGTGGGCGTAGTTGCGGCGTTGGGAGGGGGGCAGGGCGGCGTCGTGCTGCATGCGCACGTTGAGAACGTCGGCGGCGTTGCCGGCTACTCCGCCGATGATGCCCGAGGCGGTGGCCATGGCGATCAGGAGGGTGAGTGGGGGTGGCTTGGGCTTGCCGGTGGCGGGGTCTTCTTGTTTGGAGGCGAAGCGGGATTTGAGTTCTTCGTAGATGCCGAAGCGGGTGGTCGAGTAGGTTATTTGGCGGAGGAGGGAGGCCGAGAGGCCGTTGTAGAGGCTGCGGATGCCGTTGTGCTTGACGATGTGCACAAAGGTGCCGCTCATGGTCTTGGGCATGTCGCCCGTGCGGGTTTGGAGGCGGACCTGTGACGGGGGTTGTCAATTAGGATGGGGTAGGGTGTGCTTTAGTCTCCGTACCTTGACTGAGGCATTGGTTAGCTGGGCGTCTTGAATTGGGGAGCTTCTTGTGGTATCTGCTTACCGAGATCGAGAGGATGTGTCACGCAGGCGGCCATGCTGCTCGCGCTGCCGCCGAACCAGAAGGGGTAGTGTATCGGCTTCTGTTTACTCGGCGACGAGATGGGGCCATCCCCATCTCTCTTCACCGCGGCCGGCGATGCCGCGGGGCGTGTTTCGTTTCTAGCTGCATGCATTGTATGCGCAGTGACGGCGCAAAGACGCGTAGTTATAAGTACATCCCGGTTTGGGATGGTATATGCCGTCGGGCGACTGTAAACGAGTGAATCGGTTCAAAGTCGTCAGAAACGTCGCGGAATCAGGGACGATTCGCCATTCGCAAGATAGAACCAAGAAAATGACGGAAGTGAAGCGATTCACGATAAGATTCTATTTTTTGGTTATCGGCCTTTGTACCGGCACCAACGGAATCTCATCTTGGCTGTCATCCTTGTGCATGTTGGCTGCAGATGGACCGTGCATTCTGCCAAGGACGAAAGACGTCAGTTCCTCGGCTACCAAAGGGTCAGAGGGAGGGTTTGTTTATCTTATCAGTTGATCTAGCGATATCGGGCTGGAGGGGAATCGATCGGGCCAGAACAAAAAGTTTTGACCGCCTAAGTCGAGTCATAGGTACTGGAGACGAGGGGGAGCTGCAACTCCTCTTCTCTCCTCTTACACCGTTTGAAAATTACTTGATCTTTTTGTTCGTCTTGCACCTCCAGCTTACTCTTTCACTTGACCACTTTTTGTTGTGAAGCACAAAAACCAGCACCATGTCCAAGGGTCGCGTTTGTCTGTGAGTAACTACCCCGCCATTTGCTGCCGTAGGGCACTGACTGATTCCACCCCTCAATAGCGCCTACTCTGGAGGTACGACTCCCATGTTGTGACCACTTCCCTGCAAAACGCAATTATTTTAGTCCCTTATAATGTGATAGTATGAAGCTTATTAGCACAAACTAACCACTTGTTTACAGGCCTGGATACCTCGACTATCCTCAAGTGGCTCATCCTTGAGGGCTACTCGGTCGTGTGCTTCCTTGCCAATGTTGGTCAGGAGGAGGACTATGCTGAGGTCGAGAAGAAGGCTCTTGCCCTCGGCGCTGAGCGCATGGTGATTGAGGACCTGCAGCGCGAGTTCGTTGACGAGATCGTCTTCCGCGCCATCCAGTGCAATGCCATCTACGAGGACCGCTACCTCCTCGGCACCTCGCTGGCCCGCCCCATCATTGCCCGGGCCCAGGTCCGCGTTGCTGAGCAGTACAAGTGCGACTACCTCAGCCACGGCTGCACTGGCAAGGGCAACGACCAGGTCCGCTTCGAGCTGGCCTTCAAGGCCTGCAACCCCTCTATCAAGGTCATTGCTCCCTGGAGGATGCCCGAGTTCATTCAGAAGTTCCAGTAAGTCCTTTTCGACCCGTGCTAGTGCTAGACAAGAGCATCCGCTGACCTTCGCCAACAGGGGCCGTGCCGATCTCCTGAAGTTCGCCGCCGAGAACAACATCCCCGTCTCGTCGACCCCTAAGGCTCCCTGGAGCATGGACGACAACCTCGTCCACTGCTCGTACGAGGCCGGTGTCCTGGAGGACCCCGACCACACCCCTCCCAAGGAGCTCTGGACCCGCACCGTCGATCCCACCGACGCCCCCAACACGCCCTACGAGTTCACCATCCACTTCGAGAAGGGTATCCCCGTCAAGGTCGTGACCCCCGAGCAGACCGTCACCGGCTCGGTTGAGCTGTTCAAGCTCCTCAACAAGATTGGCCACGACAACGGCGTTGGCCGCGTCGATATCGTCGAGAACCGCTTCATCGGCCTCAAGAGCAGAGGCTGCTACGACACCCCGGGCCTGACCATTGCGTACGTACCATTGCCCTTGTCTTGATCACACTATACTAACAATTTACAGCCGCCTCGCCCACTTGGATCTCGAGGGTCTGGTCATGGACTCCAAGGTCCGCAAGCTGCGTGACCAGTTCGTCACCATCGAGTGGTCGCACTGCCTGTACAACGGCATGTACTTCTCGCCCGAGCGCGAGTTCCTCGAGAACTCGATCATTTTCTCGCAGCAGAGCGTCACTGGCGAGGTCCGCATGTCGGTCTACAAGGGCGCCGCGTACGTGCTGGGCCGCAAGAGCGACGCCAGCAACCTGTACTCGGAGGAGGATGCGTCGATGGACTCGCTCGACACCTTCTCGCCTATGGATACCACTGGCTTCATCGCCATCCAGGCCATCCGCCTGGAGAAGTATGGCCTCCAGAAGATCAAGGACGGCCAGCCCCTGAGCAAGTAAACGCTTCCGAGTCGTTTTTGACCACGGGGATAGGAAAATAAAAATAAAAATAATTGGCTATGCAACGTTCAAAATCCCCTTGACCCTTTTTGTCTGACTCGCGCTGAACCCGACTTTTGTTGAGAAACCTCGAAGTGAGGCTGCAGCCATTGACCAATCACAAGCTCGAGCGGCAACCAATCCGATGTCATCATGCAGCTGTGCCTGCGAGGCTGTGACCCCTGTTCTGTGGAGACGGTCTTGGCACCGAGGTCCACTGAACTTTTCGAGCTCTGCCGCAGTTGATCTTCGAGAGGTCTCCGATTCCCCACCGCCGGGCCTCTTGAGCCGAGCCACAACTGACATTCCAGCATGGTCGGACCACGGGGTGTCGCAGGCGCCCTCTGGCAGCGCGCTGGGAGACGCGCCGGCATTTCGGTGCTATTACGATGTGGCGGCCAGTTGAGCAGCTCGAGCTTGCCTGCCAGGACACGATGCTGGCGGGCAGCCTACTCTTCAGGTTAGCAATGGAGAATTGTGCAAGCACCAAGTCCACCACTGCTGATGTCCGTGAGAAGTTGCCCCCTCGTCACCACCGCCGCCCCAGACAACGACGCCCAAGTCTGTCGAGATCAACGGCAAGACATACGCGACCGACCCGTGGTTCAACGCCTCGTCCACCGTCCTCTCCCTGACCTCGCGCAAGCTGCACCTCCAAAAAGACCATCCAGTCGCCATCACACGCAAGATCATCGAGTCCGTTTTCCCGGGTCCGACCTACAAATACTACAATGACTTTGACCCGGTCGTCTCGACCGAGCAGAACTTCGACTCGCTCGGCTTTCCCGCGGACCACCCGGGCCGCGCCCGCTCCGACACGTACTACCTCAACCAAAGCACCCTTCTACGCACGCACACGAGCGCCCACCAGGCCCAGCTCTTCCGCGCCCGCGCCAGCGGCGGCTACCTGCTCAGCGCCGACGTCTACCGCCGCGACGAGGTCGACCGCAGCCACTACCCGGTCTTCCACCAGATGGAGGGCGCGCGCGTGTGGGACCGCACCAAGGTGCCCAACGGCGACATCGCCGCCGCCGTCCGCGCCGACCTGGAGAAACTGCCCACGCACAACATGAAGGTTGAGGACCCCAACCCACCTTTCCACCCCGAACGCAACCCCCTGCAGGAAGGGGCCCACACCGCCGAGGAAGCCGCCGCCGTCGCCGCCCACCTCAAACGCTCACTCGAGCTCATGGTCAACGAGATCTTTTCGCGGGCCAAAGCCGCTGCTGTGGCCAAGAACGGCGGCGCATCTACGGATATAGACCAGGAACCACTACGCGTCCGCTGGGTCGAGGCCTACTTCCCCTTCACCAGTCCCTCCTGGGAGCTCGAAGTCTTCTACCAAGGCGACTGGCTCGAGGTGCTGGGTTGCGGTGTGTGCCAGCAGTCGCTGCACATCAACGCCGGGGTGCCGTCCCAGCTCGGCTGGGCGTTTGGCATCGGCCTGGAGCGCATCGCCATGCTGCTGTTCCAGATCCCGGACATCCGGCTGTTCTGGTCGAGCGACGAGCGGTTCCTGAGCCAGTTCACGGGCGTGCAGGACGACCTGGGCAAGCTGCGGCCGTTTGTGCCGTTTAGCAGGCACCCGGCGTGCTACAAGGACGTGTCGTTTTGGTTGCGGTCGACGTCGGCGGCGGGCGGGAATACCAAGGTGGCGAACGTGGTGGATTTCCATGAGAATGACTTGATGGAGGTGGTGCGGGACGTGTGTGGGGATACGGTGGAGGACGTGAGGCGGGTGGATGAGTTTACGCATCCCAAGACGGGGCGGCGGAGCCTGTGCTACAGGGTCAACTATCGGAGTTTGGACCGGACGCTGACCAACGCCGAGACCAACGATATGCATGACCGGGTCGTGCGGGAGTTGGTCGACAGGTTGGGGGTCGAGATCAGGTAGTCTCACCACCCGCTCGTTCCGTGTCATATCTGATGGCATTGTGGTCGTGGATGAAGCGATGGCTTGCTCCGCCACGCTCGGTGAGACGCTGATGAGGGGGGGGATCGCGTCTCCTTCCTGTCTGTCTTGCGGGGTTTCGGGGTCCCGGAAGGGCACCTGCCGTTCTCATGCCGAAGGCTGTATGATATTGTTTGTTTCCTTGGGCGATAGAGCGGGATAGATGGCCGTGTATGATAGGGGAGTTTTGTTCAAAACCGCCTGCTTCCCCTCTCTGGATCCGGGGCAGTGCAAAGGTTGTGGAGCCATGGGTGAGGGGTTCGTCCTCGGGATCAGCCCGTGGTCAGTTGCCGTGTCTGGATTATCAGATGGGCTCTCTGGCAGGTTTTGTCTGTCCTTGAAGTGTATGACGCTGCCGTTATGAATATGCGGCGCAGCTATCTTGGTGTTGGCGTTGCTGGTGACCACGTGCTGACGCAGCATACGACGTACGAAGACGCAGATGGGATTCGTTCTCAAACCCTCGACCAGACGGCTGTGCCCCCCGGCCACCCGACATTTTGGCCTTCGTTGACTGCTCTTAGTCAAAATTTGAGCTTATTTTCTCGGTTGCTGCCTTGCTTCCTTCGAGCTACACTGCAGGTCCTAGTGTCTCCATGAACAAGGGTTATAAGTTTCCCGATAGAGTCGCGCATGCATACCCGTAGCCAAAGAATTACCCCGTCCACCGAGGGAATTCAAGATGCAGTGGACCTTTGCTCTCTCGAACTTTTCTTATTCTTTTCATTTATCCGACCCCGATGAGGCAGGCCGGGCCCCTTTTCTCCCTCGGGCTGCTGGCTTTGCGAATATGCCGCGTACCCATGGATGACCGGTGGCGTGAGAAGGCTGAGCAACGAGGCATGGGCAGGTGGACACGGACACAAGTTCCTTAGTTGCTCACGAGCCATCAATGTTTGCTATGGGCATTCAATATGGCAGTGAGCCGGTTCTGGAACCTACCAGAGTGCCTCACCGCGGTTCCGGGCGAGGCCGTCTTGAAAAATGCGAGGTTGAGCCTGAGACGGGGTTGAGGTTTGGAATCTGGTGGCCGGAGGCCCGTTCCCAACGAATTGGAAGGTTGCAGTGAGGCTGTGCAAGTGCAGGTCGCGAACTTTGTCTCGGCGGAACCAATCACTGGATGATCCGGACGGAGAATGCCACGGCTCGAGGTCCAAACGGCAGTTCGTCCGTTTGCCGCCCGTTGACCTCCCGTTTCCGGTTTGCTGCTCCACCCTGTCCTCTGGCTCTCAGCGTGCGCAGCTGGTGGCAACAAGCGCTGGGATTTTTACAACGATGATTCCAGATTCTGTTGTGAAGACGAATGCCGATTGAGGCTTTGCAGGCTTGGGAGGCAATTTTCAGCGTTGAACGACAGGTGTCGGCCGAAGCCGTGGCTGGCCGGTGCTGGTCTCAATTTCCGTCGGCAGCTCAGCCATCCAACCGGGGGCGTTTTGACGGCGGGCATTGCTGTGCGCAGTCCGCAAAGCGGGCTTTCAAACGGGGCCTGTGATCGCCCCACGGGAGGCTTCCACTGTTTCAACCAACTGGGTGTTGCCGGGGGGGTGCATCATTGACTGCAACCTACCAGACACAACTTGCGATTTATAAACCCGCCACCACCCACCTTCCACTTTGGTCTGCATCTTTAGCCAGCTACTCGAACAAGTTTTGCAAACGAACACTTTCTCAAAACCTCTGAACTCCTCGAATTCACCAACACAGAATCCGAGCCAACGACTCCATCACACATCCCGTTATACCTAACTGAGGGACCCCGAATCTCGGCCACCTTCTATCACCAGTCAAACAACACACACATTTCATCATGGAGCAAATATCGCAGCGCCAACTTCCCCTTCGGGAAGCTGAGCACTCGGAGCAGATGCAATTATCACCAGAACTCCGGCCCTCCAGCGGCAGCAGTAGCGCCAGCCGCTCCCGCAAGTCGACCCTCACGCTCGACCTCTCCAACCTGCCTCCCCTCACCAAGCCCACACCGCCGTCCAACACGCTCATATTCACCAACCTCCAATCCCGCGACATTTTCCACCCTGAAAACCTCCAAACCATCCGCGACCTCATCTCCCAAACGGCACCCATCTACACCTTTTCCCCGCTGAAATCCTTCGCGCGCATCCTCGTCTCGTTCTACGACGAAGCCGCCGCCATCGCCGTGCGCCAGATCTGGGACAACGAGGCCATCATGGGCGACCACTGCCGCGTATACTTTGGCCAGCCGACGCCGCTCACCGCGCAGGAGACGCACCTGGCCTTGCCCGACGCTGGCAAGCTGTTCTTCATCTCGCCGCCGCCCAGCCCGCCGCACGGGTGGGAGGTGCGCATGGAGGACGCGCCCAACAAGATGGTGCACGCCGAGGACCTGGCCGAGGCGCTGGCGCGGTTGAGGCATCATAACGAGGGGTTGGGCGCTGCGTCGCCTGTGTCGCCGGCCGAGAGCGGGATGGGCGGTGGTGTGGGGAGCGGCGTGAATCTGGGCAGAACGCAGCGGAGCCGGAGTTCGACGCTGATTTTCCAGCCGCAGCCGGAGCTGGGTGTTAGCCCGGCCTTGCCGTGCGTGACGGTCGACGATATGACGGACGAGCCCGGTGACATCAGCCCGATTGGCTTTGGGGCGACTTCGCCGCCGAAGCCCATCCTGGCGCATACGGCGCGCCCGCCGGTCGAGTTGATGCACGATGCTTGAGGGAGAGGGCAGGAAAAAGTTTGGGTTTCTGGTGCTTTTCCTTTTTCTATCTATTTTCGCTCTTTTTGGTCCTGTGGTTTCACAGGCTATGTTTTACAAGAGCTCTGGTCTGGGTCACAGGAAAGGGGGTCGGCGTTGGTGCAAGAGAGACACTCGTGGTCAGGGTTGCTGCATTCCTCGGGAAGCATCTGGGTTTAAACGGTTCACAAGCATTGTTATCCTGCATTTCGCTTGCGGCTGAGCGGCTGATCATTATGTGGTTATTTAATGTAGTCAAAAGAGTTTAAATTCATCGTGTTGCGATTGCAATGGTATGTATGCACTCGAGTTATGTGACACATCCAAGCCCCTTTCCCTATCCAACTGCCGAGGCGAAGCATAACAACTTCACCAACCAACGTCTCACCCTCACGTCACACAAACCCTGGCTCCGATCCGACGCATGCATCACAACCCCTGCAAAGCCCCGGGATCGACCCGACCCGCACCGTCAGATCATCAAGATCACCGCCGCAGCATCTGCAACAAACCCGTGACCCCCTTTCAACCCCCAGCCACACGAGCGCCCTGCCTACCACGGCCAAAGCTACAACCCCAGGTTGCGCCTCTCAACCGGCCCCTTACGCATCACCTAGCCCGTATCTGCACTTGTACCCATCCCCGTCCTCCTCAATCCCCCCTCCCGAGTTCTCCAAGCTAGGAATATACTTCATCTTAAACCTCTTGGCCGAGGGGGTTGGAGGAGCGGAGGAGGAGTTCCATGAGGGGTTTTTGCACGGGAGAGGGTGGGAGAGGGGGGAGGCGGAGGGTTCGAGGAGGTGGGAGGTGTAGCGCCAGAGGGAGGGTAAGCGGTGGTGGTTTCGGACGGGTTGATAAGGATGCCTTGGCCAGGGAGGGAGAGGGTCATGAGGATGTCGAGGTCGGAAATGGGGATGCCGTGGGCGAGGAGGGGTTAGTAGGACGGTGTGGACTTGGTCCCAGAGTGACTGGAGCGTCTCGTCTTCACGGGCATGGTTTTTGGGGAGCTCGGATAAGTCTAGCCGTGCCTGGCCCGAGGCTGGATGGTCGGCCCCTTGATCAGCTGGTTTTGTTTTGGCCCTCCGGGGCAGTGATGACTTTGACAGTTCATCTAGGCGGTCGGGACACTTGGTGGCGAGCTCGTCATAGGAAAACGTCGTGGGCTGCAGTTCTTCGGTGGTGCGATGGTCTGGAGTTCACTTGAACTCGTAGTCCCAAGGTTCTCACCAGTTCCTTGGTTCCGGAGCTGCAAGATGCTACTATGATGTAGACGGCAGAGTCACAAAGAAGCGCCAGAGGAAGCGCCGTCCAATGGAAGAGATCAGGGTGACCTTTGGAGACGTCCCGGGGGAACTTTGGAGACGTGCCCACGGTTCAGGTCAGATGTCAAACCGATCCGATCACTGTGACGTGCCATTTGTAGGAGTTGTGGGGCGATAGTCGAGTACCATTGGTGCTCACGATGGTTGCTGCATGGTGAAGTTTCTGTCCAGTAGACTACGAAGATCTTGGTACTTGGACCTTGTTCCGAGTGTACTCGGAAGCCATCCGCATGACCTATTGTAGCGAATACAGTTAATACAAGGTTGGAGCAGGTTCACCCCTATCCTGAGCTCGTTATGCTCCATCCAGGCCGAGCCAGATCTTGGTTCGGCGGGTACATCCATGGTCCTCGGTTGGTTTCCACGAGGGTAATCCCCACTTGTTCGAGCTCAACCACGACTCTGTCGAAGGAAGGCTGCCAGGAGACCCTGTCCTTAGCCCATCGCAAATAACGCCTTGGGGTCATGCGGATGAGTCGTAGTTTTGGCAGTTTCGTGGGAGCTTCCTCAGCCAGGATGCTCATCTGGTCCAGGAACGGAGGTACTCTTCTGATATCTCGGAAGGAGACCTTCTCGATGAAGGGCGGGAGCCAATCCACCACGTTTGGGCCATTCCACGGGGGGTTCTCAGGAAAGTTGATGGCTGCCTCCTCGATAACCAGTTCTCTCAACGCAGCAAAACCTCTAAAAGTTTTGATGGTCCTTAGACTGCGCGGCACAACAAGAGAAGCGTTTCCCCGCTCGTAAGTGTCGGTAAACTTGAAGCTTAGAGTGCGCAACGTTTTCTGGACTGGTCTCAGAACCTCCAAGGGGATATCGTCGTGTACCTTGTCTTCCCGCTCTGCACGGACGTACTGAAGTACCTGCAGTCGAGGGCACGAGGGCAGTAGCTTTGCTAGATCGCAGAGCTCAAGGTCGCTGATGACAAGCTTGCGGAGATTCCCCAGGCTTGACATGAACTGCGTGTCGAAATCCGGAATGTTGTCTTCATCCTTGAAGCCACATCTAGTAACGTACAAGACCTCGAGACTCGGGGCGGCGGCGAGAAGCGCCTTTGCCTGAGTGATGTGGAAACCCCTCCCGCAGGGGTGTAGAGCCATAGACCTGAGCAACGGGAGGCTGCCATTACCAAGTTCAAAGATGTCAAATTCGGCGAACAAATCGCTCGCGACGCTCAGTGTTCCGAGGTTGGGGACCAGAAGAAGGAGAAGCTGGAGGAGCCAGTGACGGCGCGGATGGTCGCCCGGGCCACGGGGCGGACTACTGGTACCGTCTAACCACGCGCCGATGTGCTTCTTAGTGAAGTTGGCGTGTTTCCCCATGCTCGAACCATGGCGTGCCTTTTCGAGTATCGGACGCACACAATCGGCGATGGCATCAAGCTTCTCGAGCGATGTGTCGGACTGGGTGAGCTGCAGGGCCTTCACTCGGGCAGCTAGGTCTGGGCGTTGGATGAGAATGCGGATGAACTCAGGCAACTGGCTGCTTCGTGTAAAAGGGGTAGGAAAATGGCGAAAGAGTACGGGTTGTGCGATGGCGCGGAGCCGCCGTGATGTTGCTGATAGGTTTGACACGGTCGAATATTTTCTCTCGCGGATGAGCGAGACGCAGATGTTGTATATCAGTTCCGGGGGAAGTTCCTCCATTTTTATGGCCGATTCGTTGCTGCTGCTCGGAAGAGCTGATGATATGAAGGGGTCCACGGATTGTATCTTTGAAGGTTTGCCATTACTTGGTACACTATTAATACCGAGTACGAAGATCTTGAAAGTTGAAAGACAGCGTATTGATAACTGGGCATTGATAACTGGGCGGTGCTTCGGTGCTGCCGCTTTTGTCTGTTTGATGGTTTTGGTAATCCCCGCCAAAGATTTCCGTAAAATTTCGTTCTTTTCTTTTTCTTGCTGCTTGTGAACGTTCTGATCAGGTCAGTTGTTGCATGGTATCTTTTTTACTTGGGAAGTTAGGGTAGTATCCGGACGGGAGCTGTCCCGATCTCTGCTGGAGCCAAGACTGACGGTCACATTGGAGAGGAAGGGAGCAGGTGTGGACCGGGTTCACCGAAGTGGCCGAACCCATGGGTGCTCCGTGCGCCGTTGCAATCGGATCCTTCCAGGTCTCCACTGCAGGCGAGGGTCGCGTCCCAGACGGCCGGGGACGCCAGGGAAATTTTCTACTTGGACCAGACGAATTGGCCTTACAATCAACTTCGTCACGACTACATTACCAACCAGTTTTCGCCTGCTAGCACTACTGCGGTGTTCTTTACCTTGCGCTACGATGGACTGCTCTTGCCGGACAACAGCGCTTCGAATTTTCGTCAAAAGCATTGCGCAAATCCACCTTCCTCTTCGCCCTGCACCTCCGCGCCTGGCGCAATCCCAGGCTATCTTCAACCGTCACAGCCAATTCCGCAACCCGAGGACACTCGCCGCCGCGCCATCGCGCGCCATACATACTACATGTGTCGACAATAGCCCAACAGAAACCGCGTACGCGGTTGAGGACCACGATGGAGGGTGGACCAAGGAGGAGCCCTCTACCGACACGATTTCTCGCGAACCTACACCTGCGTCCAACCTCGCCGTCTCCCCACAATCCCGATCGCACGCGGAAGATACGGATGCTCCGGCTTCCGTGCTGCGTAAAGTGGACGCCGGAAACCAGCTGGACATGTGGGACAAGAGGGAAAGGAGGGCAAACAAGGAGCGGAAGAAGGGATCCAAGTTTGGACTGCGAGACAAGGAGGACGACGGGCCGCCCCCTAAAAAGGAGCCCTGGATGGTCCAAAAGGCCGCCCTGAAGGAGAAATTCCCAGAGGGCTGGAACCCGCGCAAGAAGCTGTCGCCCGACGCCCTGGTCGGTATCAAAGCCCTGCACAAGCAGTTCCCCGAGGAATACACAACCGAGGTGCTGGCCGCCAAGTTCGAGGTGTCGCCCGAGGCGATCCGCAGAATTCTCCGGGCAAAGTGGACGCCGTCGCCCGAAGACGAGCTCAAGCGCCAGGAGCGTTGGTTCAACCGGGGCAAGCAGGTCTGGGCCAACTGGGCAGCCGTCGGCAAGAAGCCCCCGAGGAGGTGGCGCGAGGAGGGCATCGTCCGGGACCCTTACTGGAACAGGCCGAGGGGCCCTACGCATAAGGACAAGGAAGAGCGCGCTGAGGCGCAGCGGCAGCTTGCGAAGAATCTGCTGGGGTGAAAGAGGAGGTGCATCCAAAATTGTGGTTGGGTTTGGTAGCGACAATCTGAGAGCGTATTAATATTGTATCATAAAGACGGGGGGATGATGGATGTATGAATATGGCTGTACGATAGGGAATCAACGCAGAATCTCCGCCATGGAATTTACTTCGTACATCAAGAGAATAAAAGAAGTTAAACAGGGCCCGGCCCGCGCTAATGCAACGCCGCGGCACATCACAAGACCCGGTGCGTTGATGACATCGTGGGGTGATCTTCAGGGCAACACACCATGCCATGTTGAACAGGCCTTTTCCCCAGCCGATGGCGCAAGCAGCTGATGGCTGGTGTCTCATAAAACTCCCGAAATGCCTCCCTTGCGACCAATTCCCCGACAACCAACCTGTTTACTTTCAAGTCAACATCAGCACGGTAGAACCACACCTTTCCCTTCGTGGACATGATCGTTATGCCAAAAGTTTAGGGTTTGTCCATGATTGGTCTGTCGACTGATTGGCATCCCGAAAAGGCAAGGCCGGTAGTGCCCGCCCCACCCGCAAAAGGAATAAAGACGGCGCTAAAACCAGGTTGGCATGACGCACGAGCCATATTTTCCCTTTTGCCTCCCCTGCCAACCCAAAGCCAGCCCAAGCCAACAAGCCAACCCTGCCACAACAAAAAGACCCGAGCTCGGCAGACCCAACTTTTCGTGCACAGCTGGGGGAGGACGGGGAGGCTTGACAAGAGGCTGGCATCCCAGCAGCAGCCAGGATTTGCTTTGGCGGGTTTTTTTCCCTTTTGCAATCCAGATTCCAGACTCGGCGTTTGTGATGCCGTTTTGGCCCTCTCCTACTTCCTACTTTCCCGAGTAGGTAAACCTTTGATTGACGACGGTTGAGACAATTGACTTGTCTCGCTGCGCGTCTTCATGTCACTGTAAGCTTCCGTGCATACCTAACCTCCTCCTGCATACTGCCTTCCTGCCTTCCTGCCTTCCTGATGCCCTACATCATTTCTGAGCTCTGTTCTGTCGTGCCGCGTTGCGAACCATGCCCTTCTGACCAAACACAACCACCCCTCTTGTAGCTTTTAGTCCGCACAACCAATCCTTCAAAGACAGTCGTTCCGTCGCCGTCCCGTCCTCATTCTTTCGGACACTGGCAGCAGCTGCAGGCAGGCGAGACACGGATACCGGACATCCTCGTTGCCCTTCTCGGGCTCTTTTTGCCTCTGCCGTTACACCGACTCTTTCTTTCCCGGCAGATGCCCCTACGCCCTCGTTAACCGTCTTCAATATTCCTCCCAGCCTGTTCGAACCAACTCATGGCGAAGCGCGATGGCATCCACTCCCTCGAACCGGATTAAGCTTACACCGTCCAATTCGCCCTTTCTCTCACGTCCTTCGCGGCCCCCTTCTCGGCCCCGCCCCCTCTCGGATCCCTGCCTCTCCCTACAGCGCGTTATCGGTACCACCTGCAGCTCGCCGACCGGGCTCGATGCTGTGCACTCGTCCTTTGCATACATAGCCGGCGGTGCTGTCGTTGTCGTCGACGTATCGGGCGAGCACTATTCGCAGCGCTTCTACCGCGCCCGTCCAAACGCCGTTCCCCTCCTCGCCGTCTCGGGTGCCGCACACACATCGTCTACCGCAAACTCGACACCGAAAGCCAACGATAGCAGGAACAGGGCTGCTCCATCCCCGCGCGAGTCCCTCTATGCCCCTTCGACCGACTGGCCAGAATCGCCCACCTCGAAGACGTGGACGAGCCGAGAGCGGATCAAGGCCGCCACCTGCCTCGGCCTCAGCCGCGATGGACGGTACCTAGCAGTGGGCGAGACGGGCTATGCCCCGCGAGTACTCGTCTTCAACCTCCAGGATGCCTCGTCCGACGTCCCCCTGGTGGCCATTAGCGAACACACCTTTGGCGTCAAGGCCGTGGCCTGGTCTCCAGACACAAAATACCTAGCCTCACTAGGCGCCGCAAACGACGGCTTTCTCTACCTGTGGAAGGTCGACCCCCGGACCGGCGCGGCGAAGCTGTTTCAGCAGAACAGGTGCACGTCATTCGTCAAACACATGGTGTGGATGGGCAACAACGTCCTGACACTCGGTGTCCGCCATGTCAAGGTCTGGAGGGTAGACGACAGCCCCGACGCTACCCCCCCGAAGCAGAAATTCGCCGGAGACGGGCCGGTCCCCACGCCGCCGCCGCAGTCACAAAAACCCTTGCTGGGCAGGAATATCCTGCTGGGCTCCATGCTGGACGCCACCTTTTGCTGCGCGCTCCCGGTATCCGACGACAAGGCCATCGTCTGTTCCGAGTCCGGGTCCGTATGTGTGTTGGACGATACCAACAAACAGATGAAGTTGACGAAAGTGGTGGATGTCGGTTTTAGCATCAGCTGCATATCCAGTCGAGGGGAAAATGTCTACGTTGGGGGAAAAGACGGCCAGTTTGCCGTCGCGAGCCTCGACAGCATAGTATCCGGAACCCCTGAACCGACCATTTTCAGCCCCCAAATCACGGCCGGCCTTGTCGCCATGGGATTTCTGGCCGAAAACTTGGTGACGATTGACAACAAGCGCTCAATCGATGTATGGAGTCCAGACTCACTACCCCCCATTTCCGAAGACGACAGTCACATTCCCATTCCCGGAGTTGGTGATCCCATCGTTGGGATTCAACGACTATCCGCATCCAATGCCCTGGGCGCCAGTTTCTTTACGTGGTCTGGCCCCGGAAGGATAAACATATGGGATATGGAAGGCATGGTTAAATCATCCTTTCATATCCCGATTGAACAAGCAGACTTGGGTAACGAATCCGACCCGGCCAATCAAGTTGTTGTGGTAAGAGCCACAAGCGATGGGAACCTCTTCATTGTCGGAGACAAGCTAGGCGTACTCCGCATCATCTACGTTCCCACCGGAGAGTGTTTGATGGAGACAAAAGCGCACTCTTCCAACTGCCAAGATATTGCCATCTACGAGGGCGAATCAAGGTTTCTGGTGGCCTCGTGCGGTAGGGACCGGACCGTCCAGTTGTTCCACCGCTCGTCATTAGGAGAGTTTGAGCATTTCCAAACGCTAGAGTTCAGCGCCAAGGTTGCGCAGGTGCTCATTCCCTCCGAGGACAAGGTGTTGACCTGTTCCCTCGACCGGACTCTCCAGATTCATGATCTGGTCAGCAAGGAGGGGGACCCCGATGCCATGGCAGCCATTCCTTCTAGGTCCATTTCCTTGAGAGCATCCCCGTCATCAATGGCGACGACACCCGACAACAAGGCCATATTCGTGTCTCTTCTAGACCGCTCCATATGCCAGTTCGACTCGGCTAGTGGACGGCTCTTGAACTCGTTCAAATGCAATGACGAAGCCGGGATGGACGCGGTCGTGCTAGAATCTCTCACCTATGGCCACCTCGGCGCCGATCTCCCTTTCCTGGTTGGCATATCAAACACGGACAAATCCGTCCGAATCTACGACCCGCAGTCGGGCGCTTTCCTCGACCGCGAGTGGGGCCACACCGAAGCCATCAATGGCGTCGTCCTAATCGACGGCGACGAAAACGCGCGGAAGGTCGTCAGCGTAGGCGAGGACGGCACAATCATGATATGGGCCCTCGACCTCCTGGATCCCGCCGGCGGCGGCGGTGGTGGCGGCGGCTCACGAAGCCGCGACCCATCACCAGAAAAGATCCCCTCACTCGCCTCGGCGCGACCAACCCTCCGCCGCGTCCTCTCCAAAGCCGAACTCGCCGAATTCCAACGCCCGTCCCCAACCTCCTCCACCCCAAGCGGCGCACGCCGCACCTCCCCTCCAGCCCGCCCCTCCAACCGCCGCCCCTCCAAATTCCAACTCCCCCTCTCCGCCCTCCGCACCCCGGCACCCGCCACCGACAAACACCACCACCAACAACAAATCAGCCCCGCCAGCACCCCCATCATGGTCCTCGACGACACCCCCTCCCGCCGCGCCCCTTCGTCCGGCGCCGGCTCCCGCTCCGGCGACAGTCCCCCGCCCGGCCCGGACCCAGACCCGGAAAGTCCCAAAAACAGGGCGCGCAGCTTGATGTTCCGCAGGCCGTCGCTCCCTGCGCTGGGACTGACCCCGGCGTCATCGTCTGCGAGCACGGCCAAGTCGAGGAAGAATTCGAGTTCGAGTATTCGCGGTAGTGGGAGTGGGAATCTTAATAATGGGAGTGGGAGTGGGTTTGGCAGTCTGGGTATGGCGACGGAACAGACGTGTCGGCAGCTGAGGGCGTATCGGAAGAAGTTGTCGGCGTCGGCGGGGGATGGGGTGGTGGGTGCGGAGGTGCTGGCGCAGTTGGAGGCGGAGTTGAGGTTGACGGTTGCGGTTGTGGGGGAGAGAGCGGCGGCTGCGGCGGTTGCTACCTCCGGAGCTGTGGCTGGGACAGGGAGAAGTCGTGGGAGAGGACAAAACCAAAATCAGAACCAGAACCAGAGTCAGAATCTGCTGCTGCAAGGGTCGGCGTTGGGACATGGCAAGGCGGTCAGCGAGAGTGTGCTGAGCGGGTTGCTGGATCAGTATAGTGAGCGGCTGGTCAGCTTGTTGGATGAGAAACTGCGGTTGAGGCTCGGTGAGGACGGGGTTAATGGTGGGAATGGGAATGTGCTGGGCAGGGACGGGGAGAGGGAGAGGCCGAGAACGGCGGGCGAGAGTTCCGCTGCGTCGGCGTCGGGGGCGAGTAGTGGCGGTGTGTTGTGCGAGGAGCCCGAGAGTATGGATGGGGATGGTGGACGTTAATTGATTAATTGCTTGATGATGGATGGGGTGGCCATTGGCCGGAAGGTGGAGGTGGTGGGTGGATTGGATGGAATGGAATGGAGGTGGAGGAGGTTGGAGATGGGCGATACCCCCTTTTTCTTTCATTTTGAGCCTTGTTCCTTTTTTTTTGTATACATACCATACACCTTTTCGGCGCTGGATTTTTTTTTCCCTTTTCCTTACCTCTCTGATCATCATCATCACCAACACTATCATTAAGATTTTTCTTTTTTTATCTGATCGGGCGGGAATCAATCTGACCCCCTTTTTCATCGGCAGGGAGGAGGGTGGATCACTGGATTATACAAAGGCTGGGACAAAACAGACTTACAAGATGAATAGGCGTTTTCTGGGAACGGCGAACGGACTGGGGAGAATCGTGGCTTGCTTGCTTGCTTGCGCGAAAACATTGCGCTGCGTAATTCTATCGTTTTTCTTTCTCTCTTCTTTTTACCCTTCGTGTTTTGTGTTAATTAGGTAACTTAATCTTGGAGACATCCGGGTTGGGTGGGTGGTCGCTGACTGGCATTGGGGGGTTGGAAAGGAGGTAGGGGGTTGCTGGTTGGATGCGTAGAAGGTTTGGGTATTAGGGGTCAATATTAATATTGATACCGGTTCGGACTGAGGAATGGTCTGGGCGGTGGTGAATAGAAAGGTTGTTACTGCTCGTGCTTGCTGCTTTGGTGAGGTGAAGTCGGTGGAGATGAGGGATGTGTTGGTGTTCCAGATTATGAGATGGTTGTTTTTGGTTCAGACCCCTGACTCGGGCTCTAACCTCTCGTGTGTTCAGGTAAGTGAGGGCTGGCATTAGATCGACTGGACATCACATGGCCTTCATAATAATATACGATGGCCAGAAGTATGAACACCTGAGGGTAGAAGAAAGCTGACGCAACGTCCGGGACTCGAGCTTCGAGTTTGATAGGAGGACGCACATGCAAGACACTGACACACAAACGTTGAGGGCCGAGACTAGGGAGGCGGCTAGCATTGACTGCAGAACCCGCGCTTGCTAGGTATCAATCCCATGGTCCGGGACGGAGGATGTCTTTGGCACAGCTTAATCTGACGCATTACGTACTATATATAGGCTGTCAACTCTACACAGGTCGGTGTTCTCCTTTTGGCAAAGGCGTACATAGTCATGCTTTTGGGTTGCACCGTGAAATGCAACGGGCTCTAGAAACGAATATCAAATCTCGGTGTTGGAGGCAGATCAGGGGAGGTTTGGAACCCGCGTCTAAAGTCTTCCTGGGGGTGATAGAGTTGCTCAATAGATGGTGTGTCTAAACAGCACTCACGTCGGACGTTGACAGAAGCGGATCCCCCTCTGAAAGCTATCATCGTCTCAAGTCATGACAGCTAGAAAGGCGTCAGTCAACTCGTACTTATACGCGCGTTAAGCCTGTGAAGGGAGGCCAGGTCTTCCCTGCTCTGTCTCGACTCTCTCCAGCCCAGAGCTCGCCATCGCTACACTCGGTTGCCGCCCGGAAGCATAATGACATAACTGTTGCTTCGATGTTTAACATATTGTCTTGTCACTGCCACCGGTTTGTTCTCTACAATGCCTCCATTCCCGAACCAGACCTTATCCCATATGTTTAACCATCACCCCTTTCATCCTCCACCCACGTCATCTCTCTGAGCTGATGACCGTTCCAACCCGCCATGCGCCCGTCTCCCGGCCTCCTACTCTTCACCACGCTCCTCCTCATCTCCATACTCCTTAGCGCCGCCGCCATAGCTAGAAGCACCCGCCCGGCCTCCTTCCTCTTCTCTTCCTCCTCCCCGTTCAACGCCACCATCCCACCTTTCCAACCCCAAGACGGACACGAACAAGAACACAAACAAGGACCGCTCAAATCCCAACAAGAAGAACAACCAACCCCGCCCTCAGAACACAAATACTTCCACGAACCCGGCGAAAGCGAAGCCCTCTCGCATTACGACGCCCGCTTCTTCCGCACCGCCCTCCCCTACGGCGCCCACCGCACCACCCTGCGCCACCTGATCCGCTCCTATCTAACCACCACCCACAACCTCGGCATCGAGACCTGGCTGGCGCACGGCACGCTACTGGGGTGGTGGTGGAACGGGCACAGCCTGCCATGGGACTACGACGTGGACGCGCAGGTGAGCGGGGAGACGCTCGGGGGGTTGGTGGAGGGGGGGTTGAATGGGAGTTTGCATAGCTATAGGTATACAGATCAAGATGATGAGGGGGATGGTATAGAAATAGAAAAAGAGAAGCACTACCTACTCGACATCAACCCGCACTGGGCGACGGTGGGACGCGCGCAGGGGATGAATGTGATTGACGCGCGGTGGATCGATGTCGAGACGGGCATGTTTGTGGACATCACGGGGCTGATGGAGCGGGAGCCCGAGGCGTGGCCGGGCGTGGTCATGTGCAAGAACTTTCATGGGTATCGGCACGGGGATCTGTATCCGCTGCGGGAGAGCGAGTTTGAGGGGGTGCCGGCGTTGGTGCCGTACGAGTTTGAGAATATCTTGGTTGCTGAGTACGGGGCCAAGAGTCTGGTGGTGACGGAGTGGGAAGGGTGAGTATTTTCTGTGTTGCCGGCTGGTTGAGGAAAGGGGCTAACGTTATAGACATCGCTGGGAACCGGATATGAATGAGTGGGTTCGGGTAAACGAGACGGAATATGAGGAGGTTGTGTAAATAATGGTGGAGGGCTTCGTCGGCATGTGTACATACGTCTTGGGTAACCCTGGCTGTAACATTGAATGTGAGCTCTGGACATAGCTGTCAAGGGCATGATTGCTTACCTTTGCTAGAGTTTGCACAACACCTGGACATCAGCTGGCGTATCACCCATCCTCACAACATCAGGTCTCCGTCCCCAATTACGTCGCATCGTAATTCTATTCCAGAACCCATCTATGTGGACAGTAGGTATTCAACCATCATGTATTTTACCAGAACCGTTTTCGATGCCCCTCTTTCAAACAGGCAGGCCCTCCTCCATCGCTTCATCCCGCTCCAGCTTCTCCAGCCCATTACACACAGCACCATACACCTTCAGCGGCACCGCCACCTCAAAGCTCTCACACATCAAGTTCTCCACCCCCACCAACACCGCCCCTCCCCGATCATCCCTCGAAATCTCCTCCAACAACGCATGCGGCTGCCCGCCAACCTTCGACCCCTTCCTCCTCCCCTCCCCGTTCCCGCTTCCACTATCCACATCCCCATCATCCCCACTCCCACCCCCTTCCTCCCCCTGCTCCAACCCGCCCTGCCCAACAGCAGCGTCCGCCGCAACAGGCACCACAAACTCCAACCTCACCTTCCACTCCAACCTCACCCCGCTCGTCACAAACTCCGGCGTGACCCCGGCCCCGACAGCGGGCACCGCGAGCCCAAACACGACCCGCCTCGCATACAATGCCGCCTCGCTCCCCACCCCCCACACCCGCCTCGTAACCCTGTGCACACTAGCCTCGCTCCGCAGCGCCAAGCTCGCGTCCACGCGCTCCGCCGTCTCCAGCGCGGCGTGCACGGCATAGCACGAGATCTCGGCGTCGGCAAAGTCGACTACTACGTTCACAGCCTCGCCGAGGCGGTAAGCGGGGCGCGGGAGCATGACGACGGCGACGCGGCGGCCATTGCGGGCGATTTCGAAGCGGTTGGCGGCTTGTTGCCCAGGGGGTGTGAGGTTTGCGCGGAGGATGGCGAGGTCGATTGCTTGTTTTGCGGTGGGCGGGGTGAAGGAGTTGAAATCGTCGGCGGCGTTGAGGGAATGGATGGAGGGGCGGCGGGAGGAGGTTGGTGAGGATGGCGAAGAGGGATGGTGGTGCTGCGGATTGGGGCTGAGGAGGGCAGTAGGGTGGTAGTGGTGGTCTTTTGGGCGGGCGAGGAGGTCATCAACATAAGAGAGGAAGGAGGACATTGTGGAGGTTGTTGATGATGGTGTCGGAGGAGGTTTTGTAGGCTTTAGTTGGTGGAGGGGTTCCTTGACGGTTTGTACGCGGGCCTGGTCCCGCAGGAGGATGTAGGGAGACATCAGATCGTGACCGAGGATCTCGCCATGACTGTTGACGCTTCCCAGAACACGGAAGGGAATGTCGACCGACTTGACCTGCTGCTCTCTCTGGCCGCCCGGCCGCTGCGTGCCAATCACGAGGCTGTACGATATCTTCATCGCCTTGCCGCGATGCGTCGGCGGCAGGCCCCTGGGGAGTCTGAACGAGTATTCAAACGCCTTGCTTTCGCCCGGGCCAAGCTGCAAATCGACAAACAGGATCGACTGCGGCGTAGATAATAGGGGGATCGACTTGGAGTTGGCGATGCCGCGCATCTCCTTGATGCTGCTGAGCTCGCCACCGCCTAGCAGCTCGCCGATCGAATTGGTAATATTACCCCATCCGAAACTGCGCAACAAGCCGCTGTCGCGCTTCGGCGTCTCCAGACCAACCACGCCGCCTCCCTGGCCGCCCACAACCGCCTTCCGCTTGACTTGCTCAAACGGCGCGAGGCTAATGAGCGACCCATCAAGGGTAAACGACCCCTGGATCTGCGCATAGCCCATCATCAGCGTCTCCGGCAGCCTCGCCGCACCCGACGACATATTTGACGCCCTCCTGTTGTGGGGCGAGCGGACCTGTGACCGCAGGGGCTGGTGCGTCACATATTCCGAGGCCAGCGTCTCAGACGAGTTGTTGCTGAGCGAGTAAAAGTCGCCGCTACTCCTCGGCGTGCCTGCGATGCTCGCTGCCGACAGCACCCGTGCCGACGGCGCCACCCCGTTCTCGTTTATCGTGGGCACAGCATCCCTAGATCGCGTCGGTATCGCGTATGTCGGGCTCATCAAATCCTCCTCCGAATGCCCTCCTCCGGCCGGCGAAGACGGCGAGTCTGTCCTTGGGAACTTGAACTCAGCCAGCGGATCGGGAGCGGATATGGGAGACGCCCTCGAAAACCCCGCCCTCGGTGTATCGGGCGCGGTTGCGGTGCCCGGGCGGCGGCCGTTAATCGTCCTCTCGGGCGGGTACGAGGCATGGAAAAGGGGCGACGACTGAGAACTGGGAATCTTCGCGTGGGTAGCTGCAAAACTAGTCAACACAATTTCCCTTCAACAACCAAAATTCCAACAAAGCTCACCAGAACGCGGTCCATTAAACAGCCCTCCGCGTGGCAGGATCTGCAGACTCGACGCCCGCGCATGGCCTCTCGCCGGACGCTGCGATTTGGGCGACGAGACGCTGCTCTGGACATCATCGACGGTGCTCAGCGAGCCAATCGAGACAATCGACACCGACCGCTTGTGTCCATGGCGACCACCATGTCCATGTCCATTCCCACTCCCATTCCCGTTCCCGTTCCCATTCCCATCTCCATTGCCACTCCCACTCCCACCTCCCCCACGCTGCGACCGTGCACTCGCAGCCGGCGACGGCGACCAAGACGACACCGACCCCGCACGGGCACGCGACGCAGCCGACGGGACAGACAATGACAGACTGGACCGGTGGCCACGGGACGCTGCGGCCGGGGGCGGCGCGAGGCCGGCATTGGGTTTCGCGCGGCCCGAGATACTCGCGTGGAGGGGCGAAGGCTGGCGGTGACCGCGCTCAGAGCCACTCGGGTGGTGTCTAGAGGAGGAAGAGGACGACAACGACGACAGGAAGGGCGTCGTGGGGGTCTTGGACCCCGTCGGTGTGGACTGCGCGGAGGCAGGGCCGGAGCCTGGCACGCGGGCGACGTTTTTAAAGGTGATTGTGCATTTGACCTCCTCGCCGGCAAAGACGGCCTGCTCGTGCCAGCGGACAAAGACGCGGATGTTGTTGGTGTTGTTGTTGTTCTTGTGATTGGTGTTGGGGACAGCGGTGGTGTAGCCGTCGGGCGACATGGTTCGGGTTTCGATCGGAAGTGGTTTAAACCCCCTCGCGGAGCAGCTCGCGGAGCAAGAGATGGGTTGCCGAGATCGTCAAACCGCTTGATTCAGCATTGCTGAGACGAAGCAGCATCTTGCGGCACAGGATAGCGGTGCGCGATGCGCGAGGCAATGCAGGACTGCAGTCGGGCCTGTTCCGTGGCTTGTTTTGTGATTCAAAGGCTGGTCTCTTTCAGCGGTCTTGGGGGGGAATGTCCAGGGCAGTTTGCCAGCGGGCGCTGCTGCAGGGAGAGATGCACGGTGCCACGGAGATCGCCCAAGCAGATCCCGGCGCCATGAGCTCATTGAAAGATCCCTGCAGCCAAGCGAGACGGCTTGGTGCCCCAGGCAGCATCGGTGGTTTATAACCCTAACCCAGAGGACCATTTACCCCTTTTTCTCATAGGAGACTGCACGACGGAGGTGCGACAACATCTATAATTCTGTAGCATACCTATGTAGTCTTCTTCCTCTTCTTCAAGACCTTTATCGCTTTCACCGCCCCCTTGATTTTTGCATGCTCACGATGCACACAACCCCGGACCTTCGCAACCACCTTGTCGCCAACCTGAACCCGACACCGAAACCTCGCGGCGGTCCTACAAGGGCCGATTTCATACTTAACCTTCTCCTGCTGCTGGTGCGCCAAAATCCCAAGCTCTTCTACCGGATGCATCGTATGCAAGCCGTTCCGCAATATCCTCCTCATGAGCGGCAGAATCCCCATCCGCTCAACCACCTTCTCACACTCCTCCATACTCCCCGAGTCCACCCACACGGCACCCAACAGGCTCTCAAACAGGTCCGAGCAGAATTTGGGCGCTCCCAGTTTGGATAACAAATCCCAGGGGTAGCGCCTGCCGTCCCATAGGGACTTAAGGATCTTGGCGCGCAGGCGGGCGTGGCGTCTGGACGTCGCGCGTTGGATGGCGCCCATGTCTAGGGAAGCGTGGCGAAGGAAGGACCAGAGCGGGGTCCGGGTTTGGGAGCGGACGAGGCGGATCTTGTCTGTATCGCCGTCGTCCACATCCATGTCTCCTTCTTCAGCCGTGGCGGCGTCGGCGTCGACGTCGACGCGCTCCTGGTCGATGCTGCATTCCAGGACGAAGAAGCCAAGAATGTCGGCGTTGACGAGTGCGGCGCGTAGTTGAGAGAGCTTCGCGTTGCTGAGCGGTCGGGGGTCGTTGACGGCGAAGAGCTTGTTGACGACAACGTAGTCTAGTATGGCGTCGCCTAGGAATTCTAGGCGATCGAAGGATGCGCGGACCCCCGGGTTGTTATATGATGGGTGCGTCATTGCCTCAACGAGCAGCGACTTCTTGGTGAACGTATAACCGATGAGCGACTCGAGCTGGCGCATGGTCACGGGCAGAGCCTCGTCGTGCGGCGCCTCGTTGTACAGGATCTCTCGCCCGCGCTCGATGCTCTCCCACCTTTCCTCCGGCATGAAGACGGACAAGCATGCGAGTGCCTTGGGGGTGCCGCCGCTGACGAAAGAAGCACCGATGAGGGCCTCGACGACGTCGGCCAGCACTTTGGTTGACATCATTCTAGTCTTTGGCCCGGGCTTTTGGCTTGCGAGGAGGTCCTCGACCCAGAGAGGCCGCCATTTGGTGAAGTTGAGTGGATCAGAGATGATGTAGCGGCTTAGGCCAAACTTCTCAGCTGCAACGCACAGCCTCGAGTTGCTGACGAGCCTGTCTTTGAGGGCAGAGAGAAAACCTTCTGGGTACTTCGGGTCTAACAAATCCGGGGATGTCAACTTTGCGAGTCTACGAGTGAGGGAAGAAAGGGGCCTTACGTTGGGCGGAACAGTTGATGACCGCGCAAAATTTAAGGATCGAATCCCCAAGGAACTCTAGCCGTTCATAATCTTCTGCCCAGCCCGCCGCGCCCGAAGTAATGGCCGCAGCAACGAGGGAAACGTTTGTTATGCCCGTCGTTTCCAGATGGGTTTCTAGGAGGTTCTTGGCCACTAGATGGATCCCAAGTGTATAGGTAATTGCGGGTAGAAGCATGCCGAGTTGTGTATATACTGCCGGGATGCTATCAACGCGGACTTGATTTGCGGGTACGACTCGCGTGTATGGCCTGCTGCTGCTGGAGGAACCCGACTCGTTATTTGACTTTATGGCATCTCGTCGGAATCGGCCTGCATGTCTTGGCCAAGCCTTCAGGGCGACGTAGGGTCCTCTGTAGGCGTCAATGTCACACGGGGACTCTTCAGCGAGGTCCGCTGAAGGTTTGGCTGAAGGATCGGTCGAAAGCAAGTCTTGATAGAAGTAGGGATGGCTGCCGTGTACGATATGTCGGACGAGATGAGTCGACGAGACGCTTTCCATCAACTCGGCGCTGATCTCGGTTGCTCCCATGTGTTCGACACGTATATCCTGATCCAAGCAGACAAAGCCAACAACATACTGCTTCTTTTTCTTCAGAAATCCCGACCGGTGCCCAAACGCCATCTTGATCATGGTGGAGGCAACGTCCGCTCCGCGGACTGGACCGCTGTTGGTTTGGGGAATTTCGCCGTCTGGTTCCATGCTGACCAACCACGACGAGCTCCGATCCCAGTGCAAAACAAACTGTTCCATCCAAGGGACTTCGACCGGGAGCTCAAGCTCAAACTCGGCACGCGCAGATGTGTCTCGGCTTGATATTGTCATTCTCCGTCGATAGGTTACGGCTTGGCCCCGCCATGCTTGCGCAACCGCGGGCCAAGGGTCGAGCTGCCTAGGGACCCTGATAAGGCCCGCACGCTGTTGCTCGGAGTCCCTTGGCGAATAATATTTCCTTATGGGTAGGAGGTTGCGGTCCAAAAGCCCGGCCTCGCGGAGTTTGGCGTAGGCTTGGAATGCCGCATCCTTGCGAGCGTTGGACTCTGACGGCCAAGCCCGGAGACTCTCAAACCGCCGCAGCTGAGGGGCCAATGAGACTGGCAAGTGGACGGTGGCCTTTCGCAGTGCCCGATTCCGAGGGTCCACTGGGTTCCCTTCCAGATCGTGGACGACGTAGACGGGGCACCAGTCGACAAACTTCTGGCTCGATAATGAGGCGCAAAAGTGCTCGAGGTGTTGCGCTGCATCATGGATGGTGATTTGCGCTCCCGTCTCCTCATCTCTCAACACGGGGTAGTCCAGTGCTTCGCTGCTCTCAATCTCTTCGAGCTGCTTATTCTCTCGCATGTCGTCTTCGTATTTCCGCTTCATCTCCTGCTCGAGGGCTTGCCACTGCTTCGACGACCCTCCCCCTTCCTCGACGAGCAGGTAGAGTTTCGACACCGACATTCGAGCCCTGCCGCGACGTTGGATGAAGGACTTTAGATTATCCGGCTCGTCGAAGCAGACGACGAGGTTGCATGCCGGCACGTCGATCCCTTCCTCGAGCACGCTCGTTGCCACCAAAAGGTTTGTGCTTCCTGTCCGGAAAGCGTAGAGAGACAGCAGGTCCTCTTTCCGACTCAGATCTAGAAATTCTTTTCTCCTCCCTGGAACCTTTGAGGTGCCGACCATGGAGCCTACACGGTAACGGGCACGGATCCGGGGGTGAACGGACAAGATGTGCGACACGACCGCAACAGTGGCTCGATCTTTGACAAAGATGATGCCTACCGGATCGTCTTGGTGAGACTCGAGAGTGTCGACCAGTGCTTTCATCTTGGCGGAGAGCGCGGTTGGGACCGGGGGTGGCGGTGAGACTTGCATGTTCATCAAGGTTTCGGCCAGGTATCTCGATTCTCGGTTCGCAAGGGTATCGGCTTGCTCGTTTGGGGATTCTAGATTGTTGAGAAATGTAGCGATGGCCTTGTGGATGTAGTAATCTGCAGCCCATGGGCCAAGATGCTTGCAGATGTCATGGGCCCTAGCGCAAAACGACTTCATCTTTACCTGGCAGTAGGTCTTTTTCATCATATACACCTTCCGAAGTGTGTCCCGGCCCCGGCTCGTGTTGTCAGCGAGCAACTTCAATATTAACGGGTCCCGGTCTATATCGAGCTCGAGGTAGGCCTTGCGAAGCTTTGCCATGGTCAGAGTGGGATAGCCGGCGCCCTCGGGCTCGGGGAGGCTCCGGTATGGGACAGTTTCCATCTCGGGTCGGTTGACTTGGGCCATCAGTTCGTCTCGGTGCCTGCTCGGGGTCTTACAGACAGCGTCTAACGTTCGCTCAAGGGTTCCAAGGTCGGAAAGGTTGGATCTCATTACGGGGCTCGCCGTGAGCCCTAGCATATGGGGAACGGGCTGGCCTTTTGCCTTGGTCGGGGAGTAATGTTCTCTCATAAGCCTCGCGACAGAATTCATCTTGACACAGTTGTGCGCTAGAGACGTCAACGACGAATCAGCCCGGGGGATGTAGGCAGACTTGCGTACCTTCGTCAACAACAATGAGACCGAGAGACGAGAGCGGGACGAGGGCGTGGGACACGGCGTCAAAGAGGATTTGGTACGTCGACACGACGATGCGGGTGTTGAGCAGGACCTTATCCCATACGCCAGGCTGGCTTGACCATGCGCTCACATCGTTGTCGCCGCAGATGAATTTTGACTGCACTCCTGGGATCTGGGCTTGAATCACTTCGAACTGCTGCTGGGCCAGGGCCACCGTCGGGGCCAAAAACCAGACGATCTGGGGTCCGCGTTAGTCCAGGTTCCGGGACACACGCCGAATTAAACGGACCTTTTCATTACGCTCAAGGTCCGCCTGGATCCGAAGTATGGCACTAGATGGTGGTTCAGCAGCGTTCAGGATTTGATTTTGGGGGTTGCACTTACACCTGGGTCTTCCCACTTCCGGTATCCATCTTTCTGGCCGGTCAGTGGGGCGAGTCCGTCAGGGGTCCGAAGGAGCATGCATCCATACCGCGACGATGATGTTCTGCTTCAGGCTCTCCTCGAGCATCTCGCGTTGATAGGCTCTTGCCGTCATGGTCACCGGCCTTGGGGGTTCTTGCTCGGGGGGCCTGCTGGGGGTGTTGTCTTGAGATCCCGATTCGCTGTCACCTGGAACCATATTCTCGGCGCCGAGTGAGAGAACCGAGTCCGACCCGTCAACGTCTTGACCAAGGGGCGCGTCGTCCAGCTCCGAAGAGCTCGAGCTGTCGGAGTCGGACACCATCGTGATCGTTTGGCCAATTTTAATAGACCACGAAAACGGCTGTGTGGCAGGATTATCGAAAAAGAGCCAGGACCGGGAGAAGACTCTGCAGTTGCGTGCAAATCTGTGATGCGGTATGACCCAGACTCCCCAGCGATGCTGCCAAACGGCCAGTCACCGGACCCGGAAGTGCAGCACAGAGCCTGATATAGACCTTGTGGTTGCTGCCCTCTCCATTGTGGGCCTGAATGCGAAGGTGGGCTGCGGCACTTTGCGCATGCAATGAGGCCTGCGGTGGTTGGGGGCCTCGTGTGAATGGGTGTGAGAGAGGCAGGCCGTGCTGTTACCGATACACGAGCACCCTCCACGGCGGGTTCTTGGCCCGTTTTGCCCCGTTTGCTCCGTTTGCCTCTACTACTCTCTACGGCCCTCAATCCAGGTCCTCGGACAGTGGGTCTCGCTAAGGAAGAAAAAAGACAAGAAAAGAAAGGAAAAAAAAGAACTAGATCCTGCGTGTAGCTGGGTAAGAGAGAGCGACTGCTGAGTGTTTGACTACAAAAAGTTGAAGGTGAAATTAACAAATTTTTGGGTTCGGAGCGGGTCTTGGCGATGAATTTCGGGCATTCGGCAGCGCGTTTCGCGTTTCGTTTCCGGGCTCCCAGCCCGGCGCTGCACCAGCCCGGGGGGTCGTCGTCTCCTTATTCGTGCGAATGTACTCTCTGCTCCGTACCTTCCCATGGCTGTACGGATACCACCGACCTTAGATGCCTGTTACCCGTGGACGGCAAGTTTGCCTTGATCAATGCCAGCGGCCGTGAATTGAACAGCAGTGGATTTTGGCAGCCATGCCGCTCTTTGCAACTGGCCTCAACTCCTGGAACCAATTGCAGTTTGAGAAGCCGAGTATTGAAGAGCACCAAGATATTTCCTCTTTCACCTGCGTGTTGCAGGACGACGATATTGACTGTAGCCGCCCGTTCTTTTCTTACACACTCGGTCAGTGACTTATATTCAAGACATTTCAACGAAATAATCACCATAAGATGGTCACGTTGATTCAACCTATGTAGGAAGGACTGACTGGCTGACCAGTATCACTAGTGCACATAAAAAATGGCAACTTTCATCTAGCGGGAATGGTCCCAAAAGACCACCAGAAACTGCGTACTACCAATGAAAAAGCATACGCAACTTTCGTCGAAGCAGCCAACGGCGTCGTCGTAGGTACGGTATGGGCCCTCCACCTCCTCTCCCTTTCAGTACACCACCCCCACATGACACTTACACGCCAACCTCTCCCAGTCCACGACAAGACCCAGACCTTGGACCAATACTCCTCGATCCGCAACCTCCTCGCCAACAACCCGACCCTATCCTCGGCCAACTTCCCACCCATAACCCAGCTCGTCGCCTACGCAACCGGCTTCGCCGCCCTCTCGTCAGACACCCGCCAGGTCTGGACATGGGGTGACGAGCGCTACACGGCCTGCCTCGGCCGCGAGCCCACCGACGACAGGTATGTACCTGCCCTCGTTCACAAAACAACCACCTTACCTAAGTATTTAGACTGACCCCCTAACCAGCCCCGCTGAAGCCCCAAACCTCGTCGTAGACCTTGAAGACCTCCCCACAGGCCCCATCACCAAGATCGCCACGGGCGGGTACGTCCTCGCTGCGCTCACAGCCGGCAACGACCTGTATTGTTGGGGCCACGCGGGGCGGGCACCCTTTCTGCCCGATCTCTCCGACACGCCGAGTCCCGTCGTGATAGACGAGGACAAGGACGTCGCCGACGTGGCCATCGGCGACGAACACATTGTGGCGCTGACTACCGACGGGGCGGTATACGTGATCGGCGACAACAGCAACGGACAGCTTGGGATACCAGGGGTAGCTTCGACAAGTACCTGGACTCGCGTCGACTTGGGGTCTGTGGTTGGCAAGGCGCAGTCAGTCACAGGCGTAGCGGCCGGGCCGAGAAGCTCCTTCTTGATCGTTCGGAATCAGCCTGGCTAGAATGTAGAATGCCTAGCTCTGACACGGCTCGGTTGTTCTCTATCCCTTTTCGTGTCGTCTAGTTGTACAAAGTGCCCGCAGAGACCCCAAGAACGCTTCCCACCGTCGTTATCCCATCAGAACGCCATGCCCGAAATCATAGATTCGTGAGGTAGTCCTCGATTTCCTGCGGGGTCAGCTTCCGGAAGCGGGGACCCACCGCTCCCTCGACGCCCTCGACGCCGAGGAGGTGGTCTGCTGGGGGTCCGACGATGCCTAGCAAACGTTAGAGCCGGATATTCATAGTTAAGGGACGAAAAGAACCCACCGATTTCGATCGTCTCCCCGTTCATCTCCCCCTCAATTGTCTCCTTGAGCGTCAGCAGCGCAATGTGCACCGCATCCTCCAGCTCCAGCCCCTCAGTGTACCTCTTCTCCAAGAACGTCTTGGCCGTCGTCGCGCTCTTGCCAATAGCCGTCGCCTTCCACGGGAAGTAACTCCCGCTGGGATCAACCTGGTACAGCATCGGCCCGCCCTTCAAGATCCCGCCCGTCTTCCCGCCAACCTTCTTCTGCCCACCCTCCTCCTCCTCACCCTGCTTCTCCCCTTCCTTCTTCCCCTCCTCCTCCTCGCCCTCAGGCAGGATCCCCTCGTCCCACCCGGCCACGAGCAAGCTCACGCCGTACGGCCGCACGCCGCCCGACTGCGTCGCCTCCTGCATCACGCGCGCCACGTCCTGCACCAGGATGCGCGTCGGCGGGTACTCGTTGTAGATGCGCTTGTAGCCCGTGTGCGACACCTTGCGCGCGCGGTCGACCAGCACGCGATAGTCGGGCCCCATGCCCGAGTAGACCATGCCGATGTTGGGCGTGATCAGGCTGATCTTGGAGAGCGACGAGGGGTCGGCGAGCGGGGAGGAGGACTTCTTCTCGGTGGCGAGGACGATGCCGTTGGTGGCTGTTTATTCGGTATATATTAGGTTAACTGTTTTGGAGGGGAGGGGCTGGATGGCGGGGTTGAGGGGGCGCACCTTTGATGCCAAGGGCTGTTACGCCTTGGTTGACGGCGTTGAGGGCATATTCTGGGAGGTTGTTAGACTGAAAATGTTCGCTGGGATAGCTGCGCTCCTGCCGCGAGCTGTGGGACGTCATATGGTTGACTAACCGATCTGGACCAGCTTGCCGCTGTTGAACCGTTAGTTGGAGTACACACAGGCTGCAGCCTGGGGATTGATTGGGCTTACCTGGGCGAGAATGTTGTGAGAGAGAACGAGTATCTGTCGGCCATGATGCAGGTCTGGAGCGTTTCAGAAAATGGTTTCGAGGGTAAAAGTTGTTGTTTTGTTCCAAATCACTTTCCCAGAGTCGGGTTGCAAGAGGCCAAGGCGGTTGTCGTTCGCAAGCTCCAGCCAGGCACGGCGAGTTGCGCGTTCGGTCAGCCTTCAGCCTGAGCGAGAGCTTGGGCCAACCAGCCAATGACATGGAGCTGCTGATTCGCTGGGCTGAAGGCCTGCTGTGGAGATCAAGCTCCAGATCTGATCCACTGTGGGACTAACCGCAAAAGGAAATCGGCACTGGGGAATTGAAAAAGTTGCCGCCCTTGAATTGCGCCTTTTCCTCTTTCAAAATGCATTCGGCGTCGTGTGCAATGGGTGCCAGCCCGTCTTTGTGTCTCTTTGAGAGACCGGACAAAGGTAGGTGGTCCTTGGCGGGAAGATATAAGGGAGAGAAGATGCTCGAGGCAGCAGTGAGCCGAATTGGCAGACTGCCCAGACCAGTTGGCGTCGTTTGACACCTGTCACCTTCGGTTGTCTTCTTTCAACGTCGCCTCGAGCACTGCGCCCTCTTCCCCTCATACAACGCCGCTATACTCGAATTTACCGATATATCAGCATGGCAACCGAATCGTTTCCGCCTGCATGGGCTTTTCCTCCTGGAATGGATGCACAGAATGACCAACGTGGGGCCGAGGCTGAGACTCACGAGGCTCCGGCGCCGCCAGCAACTGACGAGCAAGCTCCCGGAGCTCCGGATACCTCGGATGGTTCATCGCCGGGCCCGACACCCACGCAACGGCAACGCCACTACAAGCCGCGAACCTGCCGCATCTGCCTCGAGGTTGTCAACCCTACCACCGAGCTCGACGACTCGCTTGCCGGCAAGGTGTTCTCGTCGAAAGCCCGAGTGCGCTATGTCTCGGAGGACCCGGAGCTCGGCCGGCTTCTCAGCCCGTGCAAATGCAAAGGCTCCCAGAAGTACGTCCACGAGGGTTGCCTGCAGGCATGGAGGAACTCGGCGCCTCTCTCGGACAGGAACTACTGGCACTGCCCCACCTGCCACTTTGAGTACCGGATGGAGCGCCTGCGATGGGGCCGCTGGCTGTCCAGCAAGATGTTGCGGGCGAGCCTGACAGTGCTGGTCATGGTGGTCACCGTTTTCTTGCTCGGATTTATTGCCGACCCTATCATCAACTTCTGGATTGATCCATATGGCAGCCTTGCCAGCACCATCATGACAGACGATGGGTATGAGGACCTGCCACTGGTCGATGATGAGCCGGCGACGTGGTCCTTCCACTTCTTGAAAGGAATTTTGTCGCTCGGGCTCTTGGGGTTCCTTAAAACCATGTTTGCCATGTCCCCGTGGCACTGGTTTAATGTACGGGTGGGCGGGCGTCGCAGAGGGCGAGACAGGATGGAGTCCATTAACTGGGTTCTTGTGGTCATTGGTGTTCTCACATTCTTGGGGGTGAGTAGGACGCCATGTCCAATCTTTGACAACAAGCTGACTAGTGTGCAGGCTACTTGGAAGTTTGTCAGTCACTTCAGCGCCAAAGCCCTTGAAAAGGCGAGCGATCGTGTTGTTGATGTCCAAGAGGATACTCCCGATGAAGAGGAGGAGGATGAAGGGCCGGGGCCCGAGGCCGGTCCTGAGGAGTCGAGAAAGGATAGGTAACAGGGAGATGCGGACCGAGTGTACTAATAGCCTTCCCTTCAACAGAACTGATAATCCAACCATATCCAGCCCCCAACTTCCGGATTCCTATCCTCACCGCACACTCTTAAGTTGCCACAGCTGCTCCTCCGTGCCGTGGTTACTAGTCTGTGTGCGAAGAGCAAGCCTTCGCTGCTGCCCTGGGAACTGGGCGTCTTGTCCTCATCCTGTTCGGGCTCGGCGCGGAGGTGTTAATCTATGCCTGCAAGGAGAGTGTCTTCGGACTCTTTCTGTTTTCTTCTGCTTCCTAGGCGCTGCCAGGCTTTGCCAGGCGCTTGCCACTTAATTGATGGGTTGCTGGAAGGCTAGGTTTATACATATCGTTTTCTAGCGGGTAATTACCAAATATTACAAGTTGAAAGTCCCTGTCATCATTGATCCTATGCCTCGTTACTCCGTACTTCGAGGTACCTATCCTGACTCGTACTTCGTCAGGGGCCATCTCTTTCTACTTCGAGGGTTAGGGTTAATTTCCTCTTGCGATAAGCTTATCGCATCTTGCCAGCATCACCACGGTGCGACAGGGGTGTTGTCTGTGCATTCTTGAATTCTTGAATCCAGCAATTCGTGATGATCTTTCCTTGTCGCCCACAAAACCTGGTTCCTATCTTGTCGCGCGAGGCAGCTTGTGGACAACCTGCTGTGCGAGCCAAGCCAATTTCGCCAATGCCCCGATCTTGACCAATGTACGACCCAGCTGCCAGCTCTTCAGGGCATCCTTGACAACCATCGACACAACCCCCCCCAACGCCGTCTCTCCGGCTTGATACGACACCCTCAACCGATCCACTCAGTTCAAACGCCAGAGTCGCATTACATTTTACGATAACACCCATTCAAGCCAGATCCTCACCGTCCTTGCGATTCCGAACCCACCCATCTTGTGCCCCTCGGGTCCCTCGTCGACTGCCCCCCCGGTCTCGAACTCGCGAATCGCGCTCACTCGTTTCGTTTCAGGCCTAGGGAACACTCCCCGGGCCGCCCGCCTATTGACTACGATGCATTTCGCATACCCACCCCGGAAATCGTCGAACCCTGCGCCGTACGTCCCCCGATCGTCACGGCTGCCGGGGCTACGGAAGACCCGCCTCAAGCTCATTGCCCTCGCCGGGCTGGCGTTCCTCACCCTCATATATCTCGTCACGCGGCCGAGCAGCAAGCATGGTGCACCCGCGCCGCGCGCGCCGTCGGGAAACCCACCGGCAGTGTTGGTGACGGTACTGGATGAGGCGAAGTATAGTAAGGGGTATTTGGAGACGGTCAAGGAGAATAGGATACAGTACGCTGAGAAGCATGGTACGTTGCCGGGTTGCATTTCATTACAGACGGGATGATAGTATGTTCAATGGGGTCTGACAGCTGTCACAGGGTATCAGACATTCTTCGCCAAGGTCGGCGACTACGACCTCGAGAATGCGCCCGGATCCTGGACGTCGGTGGTGGCCATGCGCCATGCGATCACAAAGTTCCCCGACTGCCGTTACGTCTGGTACCTTGACCAGAACGCCTTCATCATGAACCCGAAGCTCAAGATCGACGACTATGTCATGAAGCCGTCGAAACTGGAGGAGCTCATGAAGAAGGACTTCCCCATTGTCCCGCCGGATAGCATCATCAAGACGTTTAGCCACCTCAAGGGGCAGGATGTGGAGTTTGTCCTGACGCAGGACAAGGACGGGCTGTCGGCGGGCAGCTTTATTGTCCGCAACGGTGAATGGGCCAAGTTCTTCCTGGAGACCTGGTTCGCGCCAATCTACAGGAGCTATGACTTCCAAAAGGACGAGACGCATGCCCTGGTAAGTTGCCTTTCCATACATCATAACGCAATGAAATATGGCCCTTACTAACCGTGAACTCGTGCAGGAACACATTGTCCAATGGCACCCGACCATTCTGGCCAAGATGGCTATCATCGAGCAGGGCATCATCAACGCGTACAGCAAGGACACCAAGGGCGTCCACTACAAGGATGGGGATATTGCCGTCCACCTGGCTGACTGCGCGGCGGCTGGACCGCAGGCGTGCGAGGCCGAGTCACAGGCGTTTGTGCAGCAGTGGCGGAAGGCGTTTGCAAGCTCATGAAGAGGGGGGCGGTAGGTTAACAATGTGGCTCCCTCCCACCGTTCTTAAACCACGCCCATTATGGATGGGTTCATCGTGAAGCTTCAGGGGTATACCGGGTTATTTCAGACCGACGGCATGGTGAAGGGCTTTTGCCTTTAGGCAGGATAGTGAATGCTTCGGCCATGCGAGCTCCGTGGTCTCAATTATGGTTGGAAAGGGTGTGCGAGGAATCGGGAGGAATCCATGGTGATCATGGACTACGGACCATCAAGGAGGTTTGGTTGCCTTCGGCCCGGCGTTGTGGACAGCTCTTTGCTAGGTGCTAGGGCTCAGGGCTGGATGGAAATTGCTTTGTATATTATGGGAATGCTTGGGTCGGTTTAGGAGATGTGTTGCTGGCAACTGGGGACTCCGGAATGGTCTTTTCTTCCTCTGATGAATTTGGCGCAGGATGTCCTCTGTAGTTCAAATTCAATGTTGCGAGCATCTCAATAAACCCTTGTCTCTTCCCCGCAATCCTTTTTTGAGCTACGGCGGGAATGGATGTCATTGTTCCCCAAGATTCATTGCCAATGGGTGTCGATGAGGTCAGAGCGAAAGGGCGCCCATGCCAAATCTGAAAACCATTCCCGAGGCTGGGTTGCGGTCAAAGAGGGTCATGAGTTTGAAGTGGTGTTCGATAGGGCGGTCGAGGCGCGATGACCTTTGACGTGACATAAAAGATGCATTGGCGCCAAAGGAAGAACAGCTCCAGTAAGTCTTGCAGCGTGGAATCCCCGCATGTGATGCTCGGATAGCGACATTAGCGGGGCCGACATGCATTTACGGGTACGCTAAACCCGTCAATAGCCCTGTCATCCACGCCGCGGGGTGCCGCGGGCCACCGAGCAAAGCTGGGGTGCCGATGCGCCAAGGAATGCCCCATCGCCATCCAAGGTCCTGGCTCCATCGCTTGTCCCGCGGTTTCCGAATCTCCTGTTTGATTTAATTGACCTCGACATTGTCAATCCCACGAGGCGCAACAAGCAAAGCTGCAGCTTTTGGTTGTCAAAATGCCCGGAACATCGCGCATGCCCGTCAGCCTGAGAGAGGGTTTCAACAATGTCCGGAGGAGGTCGCAGGCGAGCAACCCGTTGGGCCTGTTCAACTTGGATCTGTCAGTGGCTATTCTCTTTTCCCGCATCCCTTTCGGCTGATGTTTGGTTTCCCGCCCCTCCAACTTGGCACGGGGACCCAATTCCTTCTCTGAACCAGCAGCTAACTAACGCGCCCGCATGCAGAGTCCGAAACATCATCTTTTTCCTCTTCATCCTGCGATGGACACGCCGCGCGCTGTGGAAGCTCAAGGGCCGCGGCCTGCTGGGCAGTCTGGCCGAGTTATACGCTGACGTGCGCCGCATCCTGTACGGGTGGTTCCTGAGGATGCCGGGAGTCCGGAGCCAGGTGCGCAAGCAGGTCGACGATGCGCTCTCCAAGATGCAGCAGAAGCTGGTCCCTGCCAACACGACTCGCTACCTGACGCTACCCAAAGAAGGCTGGGCTGAGGACGCAGTGCGCAAGGAGCTCGAGACGTTGGCCAACATGGACCACACGCGCTGGGAGGACGGCTATGTCTCGGGGGCCGTGTACCATGGCGAAGACGACTTGTTGAAGCTGCAGACCGAGGCGTACGGCAAGTTCACCGTCGCAAATCCGATCCACCCAGATGTGTTCCCCGGTGTGAGGAAGATGGAGGCCGAGGTTGTGGCCATGGTGCTTAGTCTCTTCAATGCGCCACAGGGTGCCGCCGGTGTTAGCACCAGCGGTGGTACCGAGAGTATCCTCATGGCTGTTCTCGGTGCAAGGAACAAGGCCTCCGTCGAGCGGGGTGTCACGGAGCCAGAAATGTAGACCCCCTCTCCCCCCTATTTCTGTCCACCCCTTTACTGACAAACAACAGGATCATCCCCGAGACGGCCCACACGGCGTTCCGCAAGGCCGGCGAGTACTTCAAGATCAAGATCCACGTTGTCTCGTGCCCCGCGCCGGCCTACCAGGTCGACATCCGCCGCGTCTCCCGTCTCGTCAACAGCAACACCATCCTCCTCGTCGGCTCGGCCCCCAACTTCCCGCACGGCATCATCGACGACATCTCGGCCCTGTCCAAGATCGCCGTCAAGAAGCGCCTGCCCCTCCACGTCGACTGCTGCCTCGGCTCCTTCATCGTCCCCTTCCTCGAAAAAGCCGGCTTCGAGACCCAACCCTTCGACTTCCGCCTCAAGGGCGTCACCTCCATCAGCTGCGACACGCACAAGTACGGCTTCGCCCCCAAGGGCAACAGCACCATCCTCTACCGCACCGAAGCCCTGCGCACCTACCAGTACTTCGTCGACCCCACCTGGTCAGGCGGCGTCTACGCCTCCCCGGGCATCGCCGGCTCGCGCCCGGGCGCCCTCATCGCGGGTTGCTGGGCGAGTCTCGTCTCGGTCGGCGAGGCCGGCTACCTCGCCTCGTGCGCCCAGATCGTCGGCACCACCAAGAAACTCCTCGACCGCATCCACACCTCCCCCTCCCTCGCCGGCGAACTCGAGGTCCTCGGCAACCCCCTTGTCAGCGTCGTCGCCGTGCGCGCCCGCACCCTCAACATCTACGACATTGCCGACGGCATGTCGGCCAAGGGCTGGCACCTGAATGCCCTGCAGAACCCGCCTGCCCTGCACGTCGCCATCACGCGCCCGGTGGTCAAGGTGTGGGAGCGCCTGGCGGCGGATCTGGAGGCGGTGGTGGAGGCGGAGCGCGAGAAGGAGAGGGTGCGGGTAGTGGAGGGCAAGAAGCCGCGCGGCGCGGCCGATGGGGGGGATACGGCGGCGTTGTATGGTGTTGCGGGTAGTCTGCCGAATAAGAGTGTCGTGGTGGATCTGGCGACGGGGTTTTTGGATTTGTTGTATAAGGCTTAAGGGGTGAGAGGGGTTTCTATCAGCGTTATGTTGGGATTTGGCAGATCGGGGGGAGGTTGCGTTGTGTTTTATTATAGTTCTGCATACATATCTAGCCTGGCCGAGCGACAGAAGCGATGTGGGTGAAGAGATGGGGGAAGTGATGGTTTTGGGAGGGAGGCGGGAGAGCGTGAATGGTGTTGTACTATCATATACATGCTTACCTACCGATATACAAACTGTTACATCATCACCAAATACACTGTGGACGTGTATGTGACGGGAGTTTGTTTTGACTGTGATGTACAGAGTGTGGCGGTTCACGTTGTCCGTTCGTTGAGTTCTCTCTCTTACTTTCTTGTTCCTTTTTTCCCTTTCCCCTTCCCCTATCTCCTTTCAGTTTTGTTATCCTGTTTTGTTATTTTCCATCTCCATCCGGCCCCCCCCCCCGTTTTTTCATTTCCCAATTCAACGATCAACATTCACATTCAATGTCACGATAAGTTGTCCCAGTCGCCCAAAAGCCGGTCATATGTACCTATGCATTGTACCCATACCGCTATCTTCCCATCTCCCATCTCAGTCCCACCATGTTCCCTTCCCTTCCCTTCCTAGCTATGTAACGTAACCATGCCCGTCTTTTTACGAAAAATCCAACTTGCAGTAGCGCCAAATGAGCAGGCTGCATCCATGACTGATCCGAGCCACTTGAATATCCTGCCGTTCATTCCCCTTCCCTCACCCTCCCTTCCTCTTTGTCTTGAACCACCAAGACATAGCATCCACCCAACAGTAGCAGTAGCAAAGACAGACAGCCAGCCAGCTTACTCCCCAGTTTCTTGTTTATCAAGGATCATGGCCTGCTCTCCCTTTCCATGATGATAAAGCGCCAAGTTCCTATACAATGTCTTTATGTGTGTTTTCTGAAATTTCCCCGGATTTATGTGTTCGCCTGTATGAGGCAGCAATCGTGAAACGCATCACCACTCCACCAAGAGGGACGGGAGGAGAAAGCAAGGAACCGAGGACAGTAACCAAAGTTTTCTCCTCTCCGCTCCGTCCTGGTTTGATGGCACAGCACGACAAGCCTCTAGAGCTCGCTGTCGCTGGCCCGGGAGGGGAAGCGGTCGGTCGCGGCGGAGGCTGCGCTGGTCGGGTGCACGGTGGCCTCGGTGTCGCCGACCTGCCTGCGCTCCGTGATCTCCATGGGGGCCGGGTTCTTGAGGCGCTTGTGCATTAGATATCGCATTGGCAGCGTCAATCCTCGGGGTGATGATGATGGTAACGCACCCCTCATGACTGCTGATTGCTATTGCAGAGGCTCAGACGAGCTTGAGAGACGGTTCAGATGCATGTAGACGTCGGTTCCGTAGCTATGAAGAAGATGTTAGACAAAAGTTGAGAGCGCGAGGAGAAAAATAAGGACATACCCTTCCATGCTGATCAACTTCAAGTCGCCGCCGAAATACCTCGCATACAGGCGTGATATGGGCAGGCCGTAGCCGAAGCCGGCCATAGGCGCCTTGAAGTCGCTCTTGTCAAAGTCGGGGTCTAGGTTGGGGGTGCGGTCGACGGTGGTGTACATGTAGGTCCAAACAAGCGGGATGGCGCTGCGCGGGATGCCGCCGCCCTCGTCCGAGATTTTGATCGTGATGTCTTCCTTGCCCTCGGCCACTATCACCTTGGTAACGGGGAACTCTTGCTTGTCCTGGCCGTGTGTCTCGACGACGGCGCGCAGCGAGTTCTTGAGAGTTTCGAAGAGCATGTGCGAGAGGTGGCCAGGCACGTACATGAAGTTGAGGTTGGGGTCGCACACGAGCTGGATCTTGGGCGCCTCGAACAGGCCGTAGTGATCCTCGCAGACAAAGCGGGCGTTCTCGATGGCCTCCTGGGCCAGGTCCTTGACGTATGTCTTGGTGCAGATGATGCCGACGTATGAGGGGTCGCGATAATGGCTCTGGTCGGTCAGGGCGATATGCTGGCCGATGAGCATGCGGATGCCAATCCGCGACATGTAGAAGCGGTCCAGAAAAGACTGTATGTTGTTGTCGATTTGCATTCTTTGCCGTTTGCGTTTGTACTCGAGGATGCCCTGCGCCATGGTGGTGACGACGCTGTCGTGCCGCCTCTTGATTCGATGCAGTGTCTGTGCGAATCTCTGGTTATACAATTGCAGCTCGGGAGGCCAGTCGCCCGTGTCGTCGACCATGGCGAAGTATCTCCTTGTCGCGGGGAACCTGTTCTTGCCCCAGCCGTTGCCGGTGCCGTTCCACGAGTTGTATTGCCCCTCCTCGATGCTCGGATTCGGTGTCGCCTCGCTCAGCAATGCCGCGGCTTTGCCCGCTATCCTTGTCGGCCTCATCAATCTTGTCCGTACCTCTTTGGGAAGTTGTGGTCTAGGTAATGTGGTGATTTCCTAAGCGAGGAGGGGGTTTGGTGAGTCACGCATCCAGAGGGGGAACAGCTTTTGCAGAGAGCGCATACCTCGAATGATTGTGCATACCAGTCAGCGACCTTCTTCACCGACGGCATCTCGTTGAGCCCATCGGGCAGGGTTTGGAGCTCTTGGACGCGGTGGGCGAGGCGGATGGGGAGCTCCTCGGCAAGGAACTGTGATGCGCGGAAGAGGGTCCCTGTGGCGGCGGCGTCAGATCTGGGTCCAGAGACAGATTGACAAGACGAGAAATTTGGGCGCGCACCTGTTGACGGCTTCTCGCCAAACTGGACCATCTGGCGCAGGCTCACGCCGGTGGCAGGGAAGCTTGCATAGTGCCTGATGGTGTCCATCAACCGCTCGGACCCCTTCCACGACATGTTGGCGGCTTAGACTGAGCCAATTGGTGTGTGGGTTGGTGGTGTTGAGGCCGTGTGGTGTGCAGCATGAGGATCGGGACGCGGTTCGGTGGTGTTTGGTGCGATTGCTAGGCTGAGTCAATGCGAGCAACGGAGTGTGTTTCTATGGTTTGCGTGGAGTCGGGACGGGCCCGGTGAGTTTCCAGCTAAGCCGAGGCAAGCGGACCCGGGGTCTCCCAATGACGCAACCGGGATGTCGGCGCTGGCGGGCAGGGGCCAGGGATGCTCAAGTGCGGTGCCAATTAGTACTCGGCAAGGTCGGCGTCCTTGTCGACATGGAGATGGAGGTTTGGGAGGGGAGAAGGCGTGAGGGAGTTGCAGGGTGGCAGGGCGGGGCAGGGGTTGGTTTTGGGTGTTTTGGTTTCTTGGGACTGCCCGCTGTCAGATGCTGGTGTGCTGAATATTCCGGGGCTTGCCGTTGGAGCTTGGAGTCAGGAGGGACTCGGCCCCAGACAGCCCCGCCCGTGCCCCTCGCTAGCTGCATGTGCTCAGATGGGGCGCCCCGGATGCGTGACCTCTGAGCGCTGCTGTCAGTGGCGCCTTGGGATCTTTACCCCACGCCAGTCGAAGATCTGTCAATGTCTCTCCAAGTTTTTCTTTGACGTTTTTGAGACATCTCATTTGAATTGTACATCCATACGTGGTCCATAGCATCCAATCGTCTACCAGCGCTTTCAAGAGCTGTTGATGATACATGTGTCCGTAGAGAGTGAGCCTCTAATGGCTTTTTCAAACTGTGGCCTACCCGGGTGGCCTGATACTAGGTACTTCGTACCGAGGTAGATGCACGAGCTCACCTGTGTCGCCTGCTTGCCATGGCAGCCAGCCCAAACTTCCTGCGTACTGTACCCGTTTCAAAGATTGAAATCCATACTGTGCAAATGCCGTTGGCGCCATCGGGTGCCTGCTTTGGATCTCTTGGGCTGCATCGGCTTGGGCTCCATCTCTCTAGCTTTCACCGACGAGACAAAGCATCCTTGGCCGGGGCAGACTATTGGAGCGGCACGAAGCAGAAAACTGACGTCATATGCTCTTGGCGGCTTGAAACGAGCGAATTCGAAACACCTCTTCTTCCAATAACTCTCAAACTTGCCACTTCTGGTTGTTGCTGTCGACGAGAGTTATCCTTTGAGAAGGTTGCACCGTTTAGTACTGAAATGTACCCCAGAGCGGTACCCCGGATCTGCATCAGATGCCGAAGCACAGTGCCCAAAATGATGTCCTCAGCTCCAACCCTTCAACTCCCGAGCTGCTCGGTCCAACCCGGCTGTGGTGGCCGGACGGGCGGAAAATAGGCGGAAAAGCTCGGGCGCGGCCGGGCAGGTTTGTGAGTGGCCGCACACCGACCAACGGTGACCTTCACCTGGGACCCTTGTCAGCTTGGGAAGGTGAATGTTTTGGGTTGCGGTCAGCCCACCTGCCACCTGGACAACAAGCAAGTGGGGCTCAGTCAAGAATCTCGCGACTGGCCAGCGGTCGCTGGCTCACCAGCCTCGAATTTTGTAGATTCTGTAATCAATTCACGGTGTTGCGGCTCAAAATATTGAGAGAGAGAAGCCAAGAACAGCAACGTCACTACATTAAAACAACAAGATCCAATCGTCAGATTGTTAAATCCGCCAAGACATTGGATCAACATGACACGATAGCCCAACACTGTCCTCTGGATCCTCTCACCGCATCAATTTCACAGCTCAACACTAGCCGTATCAACATCACTCACTCACAACTCCACCCAAACTCTCACACGATGCACGACCCAGATGATGATGGCCCCAGCTCGGGCGGCGACTGGGACATGTGCCCGTCGCCAACAATCTCGTCGCTCTCGTCCTTTTCGCCCGAAGATTACTCTTTCATCTCAATCCAACAATACCACCACCAAGAGCCAGAATCACAGTCAGATCCCGAAACACCACAAAAGCCAAGTGGAACTTCCCCACGCCATGAATACAATCGCTTTGAACACCAACCAACACCACCACCACGACAACAACCGTCACCACAACGCCAACAAACACGGTCACCACCGCAACAACCAACACCACAACAACGACAACCACCACCACCACCACCACCACCCCCACCACAATCACAACAACCTCGTCCGCACCTCCAAACCCCACCCCCAACCTCATCCCCCCATCCGCGAACCCTAAAAGACGCCCTCTCGCCATCCTTCCAAGTGCGCAGCAGCAGCCTCGGCCTGGGCCTGCACATGGGCAGGCCCATAGCCACCAGCGTCGGCATGGGTATGGGCGCCGCAAGGGGGATGGGCATGGGCGTCGGGGTGAATGGCATGGGTGTGTCACCTCTGGAATCGTGGCATCACCGGCCTAGTCCTGGTCCTAGTCCTGAACCTGGGTCTGGGTCTGGGTCTGAGTCCAGATCTGGACGGGCGAAGGCGGTGGCGGGGGAGTTGCTTCCGGCTCCGCCGCTGCCGCCGCCGGTGCAGGGTCGGGTTCAGCAAGAGGAGGAGCTGGGTCGGAGTGGGGGAGAGCAGGGTTGGGGTGGGGAAGAGGAAGAGTTGAGTCGGGGCGGAAAAGGGGTTGGGGAGGAGGAGGAGGATACTTGGGACCGGGATAGGGACTGGGGCTTACCTGGGCGGGGGTATGAGTGGAATGGAAATGGGCATGCTGGGATGGAGGGTGGGGATGAGGTTCAGGATGGTGATAGTGACCATGACGGGGAGCATAGCCCTGGCTATAGCTATGGCTATGATGGGACCAGGGAGGATGAGAGTGGGTATATGGCCGAGGGGGAAGAGGTCGAGGCTGAAGGAACTGGTCCGCCACTGGACCCCGGCAGAGTCGAGCTTATGGAGCGCCTGTGCGATTTGGTGGAGAGGATCTCTTCGGCGCGCGTCGGGGGCGGCATGGAGGCGGACGTCCTTGAGGTTTTGCACGACAAGATTGATGAGATGGAGGGGTTGCTGACGATGGCTGAGGATGCGGCTGCTGCTGAGGACACGGCGATTGCAGAACTGGGGGTAGAGGAAGAACGCCTCGTCGACACAGACCGGGAGGAAGATGGAATGGCAGCAGAGGAAACACGGGAGTATGGAGACAACAGTTTCCATTCCGAGGCGACCAGCCGGGCCAGCGACAGGCGGTTTACCACGGCATCGCCGTCGCGTACGGCATCACCAGCAAAGCAGGACATGCTCGGCCTGGCGAGCCCGTCGCCCTGGCTGGCCACCAGCTTCCGGTTCTCCGACCTGTCGCTGTCACAGTCGGGGTCGAATCCAGAACTGGCCGCCGCTACTAACGAGGCTCTGGAAGCGGCCAAGCGGGCAGCCCAGGCGCAAGATGAGCTGGCCAGGCGCGTGGCCAGGGAGGCGGAGGAGTTGAACCGGGAGATGGTCAAGATTGTGCGGAACTTGCAGGAGAGGAAGGAAGAGTCGGAAGTGAGTGTCCCAGAATCGCTTCCAGCATCAGGTTTCTAACCCACCATTCAGCACCTCCATGCCATCCTCGTCGAGCGAGCCGAAGGCGCCGCAAACCGGATACTAGACCTCGAAAAGGAGGCGTCCGACCTGTACGTCCATCCAATTCCTTTTCCGAATACAAAGTAGTAGACGAAGAAGAAACTAACCCCCTTCCAGAGAAGACGACATCCTCTCCAACGAATCCGAACTCCGCCACCTGCGCCTGCAGCTCCGCGCCGTCGAGACTCTCTGCCACGAGTTTGTCCCGCCCGACGCCGACCCGGACCTGGTCCGCGCCATCGAGAACTGGAAGGCCGACTGGCGCCTCGTGCGCGACCGCATGCTCGACCGCAAGCGGGACCGTCGCGACCGCAGGGTGAGGCTGCGCCGGGCGGGGTGTTTGCTAGAGAATGGAGAGGAAGATGGTGAGTCGACGCTGACGTTGGGCGGGTTGTCCATGTCGGTGGGGTCGTTGATGGGCGGGAGTCCGAGGAAGTCGTTGGTTGGGGGAAGTCCAAGGAAGGGATTTTGAGAGGGTTGTGATGCGGGATGATGGTGATGATTAGGTACCTGGGGTGTTTTTGGTCGTTTTCTTGGCTTGGGGTTGCGCGTTGTTGTTGGGCCGGTTCAAGCTGCATGTGTGCGTCTGTGGCAGTGGCGTTTGATGATACGATACCCCGAGGTATAGTTCGGGAGGGATGACATGGGAATATGACTTGCATGGGGCTGGGGTTATGGCACCTCGACAGGTTCGCCTGGACGAGTATGAGAGTATAGTTAGACAGATGACAATGACAGTACCGTGGAGAGATGATAGCACTCAGACTGAGAAGACTTAGAGCATCCCCTGACTCTCACAACACGGAATATAAAACATGCTTAGACGCTGAGACACCGCGCTACTGATCAAACACAATAGAAGGCAAAAGGCCTCAACAAGTACGATTTCCACCTATCCTATTTACATCCAATCCCTCCAGTGCCGTCTCCTGGCTCGTGATCCTCACTGCTAGCGATTCCACTCCCATGGACCATGGTTACTTGGTTATGGCGCGGTTGGCCCAGTGCCCTTCAACCGGCAACCTACCCAGTAAACCCCTTGACGATAAAATCGACAGCAGGGTTGATGTAGTCCGGCCAGATATAAGTCAGATGGTAGTACGTGCAACCCTCCGCATTAGAGTCACAAACCTAACCAACCCCCACCCTCAAGTCAGCCAACCCTTCCTCCACGCACATCATCAATACATCATGAGCAACTTACCGGATCACCCGGCGCGCAAACCTGCAAAACCTTCTCGTTCAACCCCACAGGGAACCTCGAAAGCACCGGCCCAAGACGGTGGTACCCGTCGCCAAACATGACAAGCGACTTGATGCGGCTGTACAGCGCGCGCGGGATGTCGTCGGCGGCGGCGTGCATGACGCCCGCGCCCTGCGAGTAGCCGACCAGGGAGAAGCTCTGGTTCGGGCAGGCAGCGGCTTGGGCTTTCAGGCGGGCCACGACGTCTTTGGAGCCTTGGCGGGTGCCGGTGATGATTTGGGCGCTGGCGGGGTACTGGTGATTGTGCGCAAAGGGGGTGAGAGGGTTGATTCATCTATGTCTAGGGGCGGTGGACTCACTTGGACCGGGTATCCCCTGGCGCCGGGGAGCCGGAGGGTGGTGTTGCTGACGACGGGGTCGCCGACGACGATGCCGAATTTGCCGTCGCCGGCTTCGTAGTTGGGCTCACTTGTTCCGCGGGCTGCATAAGGTGTCAATAATTACGCTACTGGAGCCTACCAAGGAGATATAGACAGCCAGCACGTACCGACCAGGATCTCATAGTCGGAGCACCCGGCAGGAATGTGCTCTGGATGCATGGGGACGGGGTCTCCCATATTCACACCCGTGTCGGGGAGTTCAGGGCAATTGTCCTGGGCGGCCGCGAGACCCAGAGACAGGAGCGAGACGGCAAGGAGTCGAGTGGACAGCATTGTGACGGATAAGGAGAACTGAAGCTAAGGCTGATCCAAGGGAGGTTGAGATGGTACTGGGTGGTCGAGGTTAGAGAACTGGGCTTGATATCTACAGGTACTTATATATTTGTATTCCATGTATCGCGGACGAGATAGAGCTGAAGTCCCATCTCTGAGTTCAAGTCAAGCCTCGGGACCTCGGCTGTGGCTTCTCTTCGCAAGTGATGCCCAAAAAGGGGCCGTTTCGAGTATCAATCAAGGCCGTGGCGAGGAAACACAATGTTCATCAGAACTCATTGTTCTCCGTGTCCCTATGGTACCTCGGCATGCCACATTCGTACATCAAAATGTATATGAAGTTGCCCTTTCCAACTCGCCAGGGCTCCAATCGCATCCCGTTTCTGGGCCATGGATCTCTACCCCGCGTTTTACTATCCACCATATGCCGGCAGTGGCCTTCATGTACCCCAGACGCACATTCGCAAAAATAACCCGAAACGGAAAGGCATCAACGTCCCACCTGCGGAGTAATCCTGCAAGTGAAGGGCGAAAGAGGACGAAGTACGTTAGTGCAGCCTGATTGGGTGCATCTGTACTGGCCCCGTGAATAGATCATTATTGTAATGTTGGATGGGAGAACAAGAGTGTAGAGAGAGGGTGGATAAAACGAAAAGAGATAATACGAAAAAGGAAAAAAAAGTAAACAAAAACATACAACATTCGGGATTCCCCAGTCGTCACCGACCTGAGTACTAGTCGAACGATCACTAGCTTATCTAAGGGAGAGCGGACGGGATCCCGAGTTTTCTAGTGTCTATGGTCGTATGTGCTAGAGTGCTCCGCAAAGAGGATATAATAATGGAGATCTTCAGAGTGGTGTTACAACGTTGCACCCCCTGTGATCTTGTGGTGGCGCGATTCTTTAGGCAAACCGTTTAAACTTTGATTCGGCTAGGAGCAAAATCAAATTATAAGAGCTATCTTAACAGCCTGTCCCAGTGCGGACTCAACCTGCCAACTTTCTGGAAGACGATGCGTGGATTGCTGTCCTTGGACGCATGCGCTCACCATGTAGTGTCGACCCAGGTCTTCCAGTCACTGCCCCAGAGCTGTGTCTTGGAGACACCAGCAGTCGTGGGGGACGTGAGCCCTAGAGATACAAAAAATCGTTAGCAAGCAGTCCCTCTGAGGGAGAGGTGCATTCACTTACACTTCCTCCCAGACGTGCCGGACCCGGCGCCAGTGTTCTGGAACTCACGGAATTCCCTAAAGGAGTTGAGAAAACACTGTCAGTAATTTGCGCGCCACCAGATCTGCACTGCCAACTGGTGTGAATCGAGAATCACTTACGGAGTAGCTCCTGCAGCCATGGTGGTCCAGCCCTCGGGGTGCACAACGTTGGTCAACTCTGAATTCTGGAAGATGACGCGGGCAAGAACACGCCACGGTCGGCCGAGGAACACCTTGCCTGCCAAGCTGGTGCCGGCAGCTGCTCGGATCTGAGAGTGTGAAGCGGGGACAACCTTTAGCCACTTTTACTGTCACAGTGCCTGCCGTGCGGCACGGGGAGGCCGTGGTATGGATAGGGAGGAAAACTTACGGTACTGTGATCAAAGACGTACCAGGCGGTGTCGTCGGCGTTAGTGCGAGAGTTGGCAGTGATGTACCCGCCACCGTTGGAGGCAACAGTGCACTCGCCGAACCAGGCAGCCGCGTTGCCAAAAATGTAGTCGACGGCACCCTCGACGTAGCAGTTCGAGTAGTACTGGCGACCGCTCTTGGCGTATAACGTGTCCTGGTAGCCGTAGAAGCCGCACGCGTAGTAACCCTGCTTGTCGCCGTTGGCGGCCACGGCCACGGCCTGGCCCCCCGTGCCGTATGTGTTGCGGAAGTTGATGTTGTACGCCCGGAAGTTGCTGCTTACAATGTTGAACGTGGCGGATGCGTCCAGGCTCCCGGCATCCTGCGAACCCTTATTCCTAGTGAAGGTTACCGAATTGGCGCTCTGCTTGCTAGTGCTGTGAACATGTTAGCGGTGCAAGCGACATTTGGCTTGGGTGTCCGCTGTTGTTGGCGATACTCACTCTGACGTCGAGCCATAGAGGGTCAGCGGGCCCGCGTACTTGATCGAAACACCATCAGGGACGGTGTAGGTTCCAGGGTAGACAAAAACGCAAGCAGCTGAAGTGCTAGATCCCAAGGCAGCTATGGCTTCCGTGATGGTGCCGTACTGCCTGCCATTGCCTACAGACAGGCATCCGCTCGGGGGAGTGGTCCGGCTCACGGCCCGGGGCAGCACAGCAGCGCTGGGCAAAGCATCGCCCACCGAGGCCAGGCATAGCACCACCGATGCCAACTTGTAAAGAGAGAGCCTCATGGCGGGCAGGTCACCAGATGACTAGATGTATTGAGGGGGCTTGGGTATTCAAGATGCCCATTTTCAGGATATTCTGGAAGAACCTTCACATGCTTAATATACAACGATGACAAGCCGCATGTGCTTCCACGAAGTAATTCCCCTAGTGTTTCTGATGTCCGGGGAGCGTGATGATGCGCACCAATAAGACCAAACCATACCCAAGCTCATGGCTCATGAGCGCCCCGAGTTCACATTGGAGCCATGCCAAGACCACGTCCATTACCGAACACGGGCGAAGGAGTGGAGGGTCCGGGCCGCCCGATACAGTATACTACTCCGTCCTTTCCCCTGCTCCACAACAGCTGAAACACGAGGCTAGGTAGTCAGCCGGGATCAGCGCTCTTTCCGCCAATCCGCCCTTGTTGGGAAACACACAAGCACCCTCGGTGGTGTGCGTTCTCATCGATCCAGTACTACACTACTACTGTGCCTCACGAGATGCCCTCACTGAAAACAGGACGGCTCCGAACGGCGGAGAAACTGCTTCCGCAGTGCTAAAGTCGGACCAATCTAAAATTGCAGTTGCAGTTGCGGAGCTGTACGGGGCTGAGTTCGAGGGCGCCCGAAGTCCACCTCTCAGGGGGGCTGTTTCGAAGCCCCGTAGGCGCATCTCATGGTAGACCTATGACACCATGAAACGCAGCAAGAAAAGCACCCTAGCCGACTTGGTAAATCAAAGATATAAAAAGGGTAACCAAGCAAGCACCAGCTAACGTTATAGCATCAGCACCAGCAGACAAGCTTTTCCCGGCCTCTTCTTCATTGACGAAAACCCAAAAGGTCCAGACATGAAGTTCTCCGTTTCTGCCCCTCTTCTGACTTTTTGGCTTGCCGGCCTTGCCTGGGCTGGGTGCCAGGACAGCGCTGATGGTTTTGCCTCGCTCAATGGCGGTACCACTGGCGGCAACGGTGGTACCGTGGTGACTGTCAACAACCAAGCAGACCTCGAGAAATACGCAAGTTCGGCGGGAAAGTATGTCATCAAGGTGTCGGGCAAGATCAACATCTCACCAAAAGGGACCGAGGTGGCTGTAGCCAACGACAAGACCATCATTGGCATTGGCGCGACTGGCCAGATTTCTGGGGGAGGCTTCAAGATCATCAACAAGCGCAACGTCATTATTCGCAACCTCCGGATAGGTGAGTGCAGTCCACGTCACTTATTGACAAACAACGCCCGTCCAATGTGAGGGTGTCTGACTGACCGTTCTATAGGCAACACCAACGGTGGCGAGGAACTGGACTGGGATGGAATCCAGGTTGACACCTCTACCAACATCTGGATTGACCACTGTGAGGAGGAGATGATTTGCCTATGCCTCATTGGAGTCTTGCTAATAACACGCTCAGGCATTTTCGAGACTATCGGCGACGGAGGCATCGACTTACGTAAGGACTCGGATTACTGGACCGTATCGAACTCGTGGATCAAGGGCGTGAACAAGGCCTTCGGCATCGGCTGGACAGACAACGTCGTGACCAAGGGCACGATCCACCACGTGTACTTTGACGGAACGACACAACGGAACCCCAGCGCCGACAACATGGCCCACGCCCACCTGTACAACAACTACCTGCGCGGCTGCAAGAACTACGGCCATTACATCCGCGGTGTGACCAACGGGCGCGTCGAGAACGTCTACTTTGAGGACTGCAAGAACCCGCTCCAGGCCGATTCCGGGTCCACGCTGACAGCCATCGGCAACATCTACGACGGCACCTCGGGCACCATTTCCAAGAACATTGGCGTCTCGTTTGACCCGGCCGACTTCTATTCGTACAAGCTCGACCGCACCGCTGACGTACCCGCCATCGTTCTCCAGAACGCTGGTCCCAAGGCTTCTGTATGCTCCTAAGCTTAGGTAGAGTGAGTCTAGAAGGGAACTGCACTGTTGGGGTGGCCTTTGGATCAAATTCCGTGTTGTTGGCAACGCTGCTAGGCTTGAGGCAGGGATAGGTACCAGTAATGATATTCAATTGATAGTTGCTCTTCGTCTGCATTGCCTAGGTACTACCATGACGATTCAACTCATGGCTGTGTTTTGCCTATTACAGACTGGATGTGGGCAGTGCTCCCTGGGATCAGCCCCAAAACCCCAGAAGGAGCGTGAGTGTGGTGGCAGTGGAATTCAGGCAGAATAGAGAAGTGCCAGCGTCCTGGGGTCTGTTTTTGCCCCAATCAAGGGTGCAGATACGCCCCCAATTATCCGTATGTATGTGTGTACACTCATGCAGAGCTAGCGCCTGGGGCAAAGTTGTTTTTGCCCCAATCAGCGGGCGGAGGGGTGCCCCCAGGTGGTTGACTGCATCTTGCGAAGCTACCAGACGAGCGGCCTTGGGGCCGTCGGGGTAACACCGCGACGGCGGACCTAGGTAGGGTCGGCTCTGGCAGCTCTTGTGCGGGGTCGCCAAGCTCGTTCTCCCTCGGCCGACGGCGGCCAAGACATGGTCAAGCAGTGGTTGGCGACGGCGGCGGGGAGGAAGAGTGGGAGGTAGAGGAGGTTTGTGACCACAGGATGCTGCATGGCGGCGGCCTGGAACTGCTTGTGAGACGGGAAGGTGGAGAGGAGATAGGGGAGCCTTACGAGAACGCGGCGGGGACGGTGGCGTTTGACAAGTATGAAAGCCTTCGTGGCCGGGTTATCTAGATACGCCAGGAGGCTAGACCCGCATCGCTCGTTCCTCCCCTCACTGGGAGTCATGGAGACCAAGTGCCTCTCGTCAAGGATCTAGAGCTCCCCGTCCAGTTTTGTCCACGGGCATGGCAGCCAAGAGGTCTCCAGCAAGAAACAACAACAAGCAAGCGGGGAGCCTTCCAAAGCGCCGATAAAATTTAAGGGCCATTGATTAGGGGAGCATTGATTTTGACGTAGAGTCTTTTTGTGTTTAAGGGTTAGTGAAATAATGAATGTTTATTTAGCTAAAATGGCCAAGGGCTATCAAGCAATTTTATCGTCATCGACGAGACTGGGCCGCCCTCAAGGGGAGTTGTGAAACGAGCATGCATCGGGTTGTGTGAGCATATACTGAAACACGGGTTTTGGTACTGAAGTCACCGGCGGTAGGCTAACAAAAGGCTGATTGAAGCTTATGCCCCGAATTTGTGCTCACCTGTGGACAGCTATATATTATGTCCCCAAGTTCCACAACCAACGATTTTGTCTCGTCACTCCAGCGGACGACAAGTAATTACCAAATAATTAGGATATTCACCAGCAGGACACATGACTGAGACTGACTCTTCCGCTGATGTCTAATACCCCGAGTTGTTCCATATCCACAGCATGTTATCTCGTGCCTGGGACTATGCATCGTTTGAATTAATTAGAACCTTTTGCGCACAAAAGAGCTATGGCAGTGGGGCGGATAAGCGGCAACATCGGTGTTTGTGCGAGTAGGTTGTCTCAGGTTGTTAGTATTGCCACTTGGGCCCAGGAGGCCCCATGTGGAAGGGGGATGGGTGAAAGTGGAGACTCAGGTGTCAGGATGTACGGAGGTCGCTACCAAAAGAATTAGCTCACCGCTTTAAGTGACAAGAAGCTCTAGAGGTTGATTACAGTGGCTTACAGGGGATTCTGCTGGGCAGTATATTATAGGCGGTGAGCCAATTCTTTTGGTAGCGACCTCCGTACCTGTTGATCCCTCAATCCTCGGCCATCGCCAGGGAACCTGGAACAACGGGTTGCATGTGGAGACACCGCTTCATGCCGGCTCCCCGACCACAAAATAATCGAGACCGCAAAAGGAATCCCCACCAATTTCCAACCACGACAAGTTCGCTTGGTAGAGGTAAAACGACCCTGAGAACTCCCTAAATTGGAGGGTCTATAGAGTTGGAAGCCGTGAGTACAATGCAGCTTTCGGATTCAAATTTGGCTTCGATTTGACGGAGTTGTGGTGGTCTCAAGTCTCGGATAGGCCTTTTTGCAGTCTCGATTAATTCGTGGTGGGGGGGGAGGCCGGTCAGCCGTCGGGTCTGGGCGGCAGCTTAACCAAATACCTGAGCCAATAGTATGAACAAGGTACACACTGGTGGGGGCTACGCAGGGACTCAGGTCAGGGGACAGTTAATTCCAATTTCGGGTCGAGAAGATGCGCAAAGAGGTCTGTGCAATTGCCACCAAAACAACGCCAACCTCCAGAATCATCCATAAACATGGAGCGACAGAGGACGGTCGATAACTGATTCGCATTCTTCTCCCCACGAATAACAATGCACGCCACTTGCTAGGAATATTTTCAACCCGCGCTCGCTCTTTCCCGTCGCCTGTTTCGAATGGCACCATAATGGCTGATGCCTTGGACCCCGTTGGTCCCAACAGCTCCATCGGGCCGCTGCTTTTGAGTCTTCAGTGGAGTCTGGCTGGAGTGTCGGTAGTCATCTTGGCCCTAAGGCTATATACAGCAGCCTGTATCATTCGGCGCATTGCGCTGGAGGATTACCTTATGCTTATAGCAGTTGTAAGTGGGCATGTTCTAGGTCTTCAACTTCAAATGATCGGTACTAAGCATTCAAGTTGCCTTGCAAACAGATTTGTGCTCTGGTGCAAACATCACTTCTTACAGTGTCCATTCATTGGGGATTGGGTAGACATGCGCAAAGTCTCAGCCGAGAACATGTCGTCAACGCTATGAAGTTTGTTGTCCTGTGTCAAGGCTGGGGCATTACCAGCGCGGCCGCTGGACGCATCTCATTCTCCGTCTACCTCCTCCGATTCGTCATGCTACAACGTATACGGAGGATCCTCTTATATTTCTTTATATGGAGTCAGGTTCTCGTCAATGTGTTGACCATTGTGCTTATCTATGTACAATGTGGTTCTTATCTAGAAGCGCTTTGGGATGGAAGCATCGATGCAAGTTGTTGGAGTCCCCTTGTGCAGCGAGATTTCTCATTCTTCCAGTGCAGTAAGTCTCTCTACTTGGACTAGAGTATATCCCCGGACTGACGGGTTTCAGGTTGGAATTCTCTCACAGACTTATTCTTAACGGTCTTGCCGGCGACATTGGTATGGAATCTCCCTCTAAGCTGGACCAAGAAGTTGGGCGTTTCAGTGCTCCTCGGCGTTAGCATTTTGTAAGCCTGCTTGGTCCGTTCTCGCTGAATAATCTAATATCTCACCCAGGGCCTTCGTTGAGTCAGTTATAAAGGGGTACATGATCAAAGTGCTGGGTGAGGGGGACGACCTGACTTGTATGTCGGCTTCATGAACCTGCGTCGCTCCGAGTCCAGATATACTGACTTGAAGTAGGGCACATCGCTACGTTTCATTTATGGGCCGTATCAGAGAATTACATTATAATTGTTGCGGCGTCAATTCCCACTCTCTGCCCCCTGGTTCGAAGGGCAAGGCGATCTCATCCCTGCAGTTACGAGATGTATGGCAGCGAGTGACCGTTGGCGGGCGACGGCTTTGGCAAAGGTGTGATTGAGATTAGTTCCCGTACATAATAAGCGAGAGGCGCGGATAAGCGTAAGAGGAAAACCACCAATCCTGAGCAATAAGCCGCGTCGCTGAGAATCCATGTTTTAATGTAACGGGAGGGTGACCGTTCGGGGGACGAGCGAAATATATCTGCGAACGCGGAAACTCTGACTTAACCACAGAACTGGCAAGGAGCTGGACCCGGCCTCCAACTCCCAATCCCCTCCGCCAATCCCGACAGCTCGTGGAGGAATGTGCTCAGGTGCAACAGCACGTTCTGCAATTCAGCACGAGAAAAGGCACACCTCGAAAGCGCGGTTGCTTCCAAGAGCAGCGAACCGAACGCAATCACTCACGCCCCTCTACGATCAACCAGACGCCGTCTCACCAAGTATGCCTTCCATTCTCGCATTGAATTGGATTAGAAACAAGCTGGGTTTTGGCACGGGTTCCACCGGCCCCTGTCTCGACTCTCGAGTGGAGGTCGCAAGCGGAAGCAATCAATCGAGAAAGGGCCTGAGCCCAGCCTGGTAAAGTACATAGTGGGTAAAGTGGAAACCGCCCGACTGAGGGCGCTCCAAGTATTATTCATATACCAATACCTTTGGATCCCTACTGGCTTCCCCAAGTATCTGCCTCATCAAAGTATACCAGCCATTATCCTCCTTTTCCCATCTTCTGCCGTTCGGAAACACAGCTCTGCGCAACCTGTTAACCCAGGGCGCCAGCGGCTGGTAATACGGCGTGAAATTCTCCTCCACTGCTCTGATAAAGTCCCGCTCATCATCGATCTCTCCTTTCTTCCAACATGCTAACTCCTCAGTGTCAGCGTAATTCCACTTGTCAAGCTGAGCAACAACCTTGTTGCCCTCGCCTGGCCCATTGCAGTGGATGCATATCCAAAACAACACCCAGAAAAATGACTCGAGATCGTGCATAAACGAGTGCTGCTCGCCTAGGAGCGCGCCAATAGCCATGAACGCCCTTGTGCCCGTCTTGCCCTTTGCGCCCGAGGCGCGATGGTTTTAAGCTGGACGCTCCACTGTTTCTCACGTAACACTGCGGCTTGGCGGCTGGTGGCTGGGCAGATAAAACACGTGCTCAATACTGTGGCCGGGCGGCGGGTTGGTTCCCTTCAGGAGCCGAGAGTTTGATAACGGCCATTCAAGAAACGCCGAAGGCTAACCCGCGATGTTCCGTATGTGGTAAAAGTGAAGGGAATTCTGAGGCAACGGGCGATGGATCCCGGGATTGGTGAGGATGGATGTTGGGTTGTGGGGGGTGTTTGGTTGTGGGGACAAATGGAATAATGGATCTTCGGGCCTGTGACAAGACCCACTATTATCCTGACACAAATCAAGAGGTGCCTTCCTCATCAATTTCACCATTTGAATCCCTCTACAAGCCCGCCGCAAAACATGGAGCTGCCTCACTGGCTCTGGATGTCAGTGCTCATTTGCTCGGCATCAGTTCAGATTTGATTATGTTGACTGACAATCGTGCATAGTGCCCTCCTACTATTGAGCTTCGTCTCATTTCTACCCCAGCTCCGGCTGCTCTACGTACGTAAGGACAGCGCCGGCCTGTCCCTCTTCTACGTGCTCTTCAACCTCATCGTCGCAACCGAGTTCTTTTCTCTCTCTTTCCTCCTCGTGGTCAACTGTGCGCTGGAAAAGAAGTGCGAACCCGACCTGTTCGTGCACAGCCCCCGGGATGTCGTCGACACCATCAACTTTGCCCAGTTTACCCTAGTCTGGGTGCTCTGGCTGGTAATCTTCATCGCATGCCTCGCCCGGCGTTCCGAGCCCGACCACGGCCGACGCAAAACCGTCTCAGTCATCTACCTCGCCTTCCTCCTCATCTCGGTCGGCCCTCTCTTTGTCGACGCCCTCACCGACAACTCGCGCGACACGTACCATGACTGGGGTCTTGACCTGCTTACCGGCGTGCACATCCTGATTTTCATCCCTATCGTCAACCTCCTCGGCATCGCTGCACTCGTTGCCCAGGCCCGCGTCGTCATGAGGCGCTCGCCGGGTTCTTCTGGACTCGGTGCGCTTAGTCTGGTTGGCCTGGTCGCACAGGGGCTCGTGTTCACCCTGCTTGCGCTTTCATGGCTGTGGCGGCTGGCATTTCCGTGGGATGAGGTTGAGGGACACGTGCTGGATTGGGCGGTGCTGAAAGCGTGGTTCCAGATCGTTGGGTTTGTGCCGGTCGATTATGCCGTCTTTGCTTTGGGGCAGTTCATGTTGCTGTTGATAGCAGTGCGGCGTGGTCTCCATCACCGAGACATCTCGGGGGCGTCTGCCGGCGAGACAGAGCCCTTGCTAGGGAGCCAAACGAGCGTCTGAGGGGACATTTAGATTCATTTAGATACCTTCAGACATTACATCAAGTTAATTGTTAATCAAAAAAGTTGAAATCCACCCCATCACACAACCCTAAACTCGACCGGTTCCGCATGTCGAAGATCCCGAACCCTTCACAGCAACCGTCACCGTCCTCTGGAACACACAATTCCCAAGTCAGCTCGCCATTACCGCCGCGCCGGCGAAACAACCGGAAGCCTTCGCGAGCGGACTTGCTGAGGTCGGCTATGACGGACCAAGAACGGAATGTGATAGGTCATGTTGTTGTGTGGCTTGCCGGGCCATCGGGTCCGCAGACTTGCCCGGTGTAGGTGACCTTCACCTGACCGCGACATTGCCCGTGGGAGTTATAATTGGCGCACACTTCAGCTCCAGCTCAACCGTAAGAATATGCGCTCCCGGACTATTACGTGTCAGTTCCTATAAGCTTTCCAAAGAAAAACGAAGAAGAAAAGGAAAAAGAATCTCACACTGCAAGGAAATAGTAGATAAGCTCTTGTAATTGTCATCTAAGTGCATACCCTCTAGCAATCTGAGGAGGGAAAACTCCCAGCCACTTCCTGTAGTTGCGACATTATTCGACGTGACACCCATGTCGAGCCACGGCGCAGCTGAAATCCCCACCAACGTGTCCGATGCTCGATTCAACTCCAGGCTTCCGCACTGCACCGCTCACCACTCACTGCTCAATCACAACCACAGCCACAACCACAAAACCGATAACCACGAACATGCAACTCACAGTCGCGCCCGAGAGCTCTTCTGCCCTAACGACAGACGGGACGATACGATGTCTCCTCAATATACGATACCCGCTCCCGTCCCGGCAGTCCTCGGCCGCGATTGCCGTTGCCTATCAACGGGTCGAAGAGCTTTCCCGCGCCATCCCCACACAACTTAGACCTCCTCCAGTGCCTTCGCTCGCCGTAGTTACAGACGGAGCCACATCAACAGATAGCGTTATTACCAGCTACACAGCTGACACGCAGCTCCACGGCGTCGTGCTCCACCGCAACCGCATCTGGATCTGCTTCGACCTGTTTCTTCACGACTGTAAGCCCGAGGTGCGTCAACAGGTAGACAAGAGCCTAGCACAGCCGATCCATGCCATTATGATCCATGAATCGGGAAACGGATATCGGATAAGGAGAAGTCCAGCGCTAGACACGGAGGTTGCCCAGACATATGCGGCCATTCGGGAAAACGACAAGGGCCCGCGGCCGTACTTTACCGATGACTCGAAACCTTCCCTCTATATTGACGGAACGCTCTTCGAGGGCACCTTGGACGAGTATTTCGCACGCTTAGACAACCCCGAGGCAGGTCCGACGTATCCTGGCGAGGAGGGGGAGGAGTGGGAGCTGCAGGAGATTTGTGGCAATAGAAGGGCGTATGACGGCGTCCTGGAACTGCTTGTGAAGTGGAAGAGCGGTAGGGAGACATGGGAGCTTTACGACGACGTGGCCAACGTGGAGAGGGAGGCGGTTGACGAGTATGAACGTCTTCATGGACCGGTTAATAGGTAGATACCGTCTAAGAGTTCGCCTCGGTTGCGTAAACAGCTTCTTCCTGCGCTAGCAAGCATTTGCTCTATGGCGGTTGAGCTGATTTGTGACAAAAAAAAGAAAGAAAGTAGATGAACAAGGAAATAAAACATATACCCAATCTCCCGGCCCAAAAGGCACCGGCCACCCCTCAACAATCCTCATCCCCTTCTTCGCCTCTTCCTGCCTCCACCGCTGCTCAGCAACATTCGCCCTCTCAAACTCCACCCGCGCTTCACACTCTACCCGGCCCGGCCACGGCGTCTCCTCGGCACGCGCCGCTAGAAATTATCAGATTAGGGCGAAGGTTGGTGGCTTCCTTTTCTAATGGCGACGACGACGACGACATCAGATGCTCCTCCTCCACTGTTCCCCAGTTCCACATGGCGACTTCAACCCCCCCCCCCCCCCCCCCCCCCCCCCCCCCCCCCCCCCCCCCTCCTCCCCCCAGGGTACAGCAGAGTATACGTCTCCCCGGCATGCAGGGCCGGGTAGTACTATGCCGGGAGGGTGGCGATGCAGCGCGCTTCGCCGCCTGGGGCGAGTTCACAGAGCTGGTCCGAGTCCGGGCCGTTTTCAAGTTGAGAATCTACGAGCTTACCCAGGGTGATCGACCTGGCATGTCCCGAGGCCACCCGAGTTGTTGGAGTGAGAGTCCGCGTGGCATAGTAAGACGAGGCCTGAGTCAGGGGAGAAGCCGTCGATAGTGGGACTCCATTAGAAGACGCATGGTCTGTCGGAACCATCTTGTTTTTGCCCGGCGGAGGGTGAACTCGATTTTGTAAGGTAGTGTGAGTGGTAAATCCAGACGTGCTTTTATCTCGAGAAAGGGCGGAGTGTTCCGGGTCTTGACAACAGTAAGCAATTTTTCAAGTTGCAAATCTGGAATGTCGTCGAGAGTGGGTTGGTTGGTTGGTTGTACTTACGTCTGGCCATTTTGTCTGATTTTGATATACGTAGGGTGAAAAGTTGTCGGCTTTGCTCATTGTGTTTGAATTGGCCATGATGCGGCCGGTGTCGTCGGGGACGGTGTGGGAATCTCAATCGCAACGTAGGTGTAGGTTTAGTTACCTAGTTACCTTATATGTGTTCTTAGAGGTCAAAAGTTAGCGGGGTGCTGCAACATTGGGTGAACTGGCCAGCTTCTCGGATTTTGCACATGGTGTTATTATTGTCCGCGACCAACACCAGGAGATTTCTGGGCGCTGTCTCGCGCATGTATTTTGTTTGGGGGAACGTGGGCGTCGAGGTACCTGCTGAAAATGATTTTCATAGAAATTGGTAGTATAAAAGAAGAAAGGCTGGCTCAGAACTGAATGACTTGTTGACAAATCTATCATGGAGTATCTATCCCCAGATCTAATTGTACCTAATAAAAACAAAAACATAGGTATCCATCAAGACGCCCTCCCTTCAGGTATCATCATCACCACCAGAACCCTCATCCACACCTCACGCCTTCGCCGTCCCGTCCCTCTCCCCAATCTTCTCCCTCAACGCCCCCTTCTTACAAAACTCGCCCTCCTCATACGGCAGCTTCGGCTTAGGCACATCCCGCCTAAACACATAGCGCTGCCAAAAGTACAAGGCCTGGCGCCCACCGTACGCGGCCTGCCGCCTCAGCGGCACGTCAAACACGCTGTCGAGCTCCTCGAGCGTCTTCTCCTTGGTCTCGGGCACAAAGAACAGCACGAGCACGAAGCCGATTATGTTCCACCCAGCATACCAGCCGAAGCCGCCCTGCGGGCTAAAGGCGGTGAGCATGCTCGGCCAGGTGACGGCGAGGATGAAGTTGAAGAACCAGGTTGTGGCGGTCGCGAGGGACATGCCCAGGGCGCGGTTGTAGCTTTTCTATGTCAGTTCCTGCGTTGTTACATTACTCTAAAGAGGCGATGCTTACAGTGGATAGGCCTCGGCCGAATACAGGAAGGGCACGGGGCCCTCACCGGGGGAGTAGACCATGCCAAAGAGGTAGATGCCGAGGGCAATGCAGCCAATGTGAGCGGACGAGTCTTGGGGAATCCAGAAACTGAAGCCAGTGAAGAACAAGAAGATGGCCATCAGCGGGAAGGTGGTCAGCAGCAGGTTGCGGCGGCCAAAGGTATCGATGGTGTAGAAGGCGGGGAGCGCAAAGAGCCAGTTGATGACGCCGAAGCCGAGGGACGCGGCGAGTGCGCTGACGTTAGAGAAGCCGGCTTCGACAAAGATTTCGGAGGAGAAGTAGGCGATGACGTTGACGCCTGTTTTGGGTTAGTTGGCGGGTATCTAGGTAAGGGGTAGTAGGGAAGTAGGCATACCGCAGAACTGCTGCATAAACATGACAATCTCGGACGCGACCATGGCGTTGCGGTTGCGGCGCACGGTAAATAGCTCCTTGAGCATGCTCCGCGTGCCAATCGACATGGTCTCCTTCTCAACCTGGAGCAGGGTGTGCGTGTAGAAGAGGTCGCGGGCGGCCTGGACCTTTTCGAAGCGCAGCCGGCACACTGAGGCAAAGGCGTCCTGGTGGCGGTCCTTGGTGAGGTACCAACGGGGCGACTCCGGGCAAAGCGGGATAAGACAGCATGCTACGACAGCTGGGATCATTGCGGAGCCCATCATCAGGCGCCAGTTCAGGCCCTGCTTGATTCCATGGTCGGGCACAAAGTAGAAGGCGAGATCGGCAACATAGCCCAACATGATTCCGAACGCTGTCCACATTTGCCATTGCATGGTCAAAGCACCCCGAAGCTTGGGGGGAGAGCACTCGGCGGCAAAGATGCTCGTCGTCGCCGACTTGGGACCAATTCCGAAGCCGAGAATAAATCGGGCGATAAACATGTGCCACCAGGTGTTGGTGAATGCCTGCCAGAAGCACGCAAGAGCCGAAATGACTGCTCAACAATGTCAGTTAAGTTATTCGACTCTTGGGTGGTTCGAGACCTGAGGAAGTCATGAGGGAAAAAAAAAAACAACAGAGATTTGACGGACCGCACGAGATAAAGATAGTGCCCTTTCGTCCAAAGGCCTTGTTCATGGGGCTTGTCAGCCAGCACCCAGCAACGGCTAGAAAACATCGTCAGTTATATCTTCAAGTCTGGGTGGTGTGAAAAGGGGAAAAGGTGGGGCCGGAAGTGGGGCCGATGAAGCCCGTCAAGACCAACACAAGGGGGAAAAGGGGGAAAGGGGGGAGGAGCCAAGGTACACATACCGCAGCAAAGATACGGGGCGCCGTTGAGGAGACCGACAAGCCAGGTATCACGCTGGCTGGTTGTGCCGATACCAAACACTTGCTTGTAAAAGATTTGGGCGCCGTTGACGACGGTCTCGTCCATACCTTGGACGGCGGCGCAGAGAGAGCAGACTGAAGAACGTGTAAGTCACTGATACTCCGCAATGGCCGGGTATGGCTGCACTTACTAACAATAACCCAGTACAGCATGCTGGGGTTCGACCACTTGTGGGTGGTTTCGCGCTCCAGTACCTCCCTCTCGTGCTCAGTGAGCCCCGGGATGGTGTCATAGCTGACGGTATCGCCCGAGATCATGGCCCCCAGGCGAAAGGCACGCATGTCTTCCTCACTAGTCAGCCCAGCCAGCCTGGCGTAATCCTCGCCCATGGCAGCTAGACGTTCAGGGCTTAGGCCGGCCAGGGGATTGGCAAGGGCTTGGGTGGTCTCGAGTCGCTTTTTGGCAGCATCGTCGACGGGGGCATGATGGCTTTGCCTAAGAGCTTCATCGTGGTGCTCAAATTCTGTCCGTGAGCCGGAGCTGGACCGGTCGTGCTTCTTTTCCGAAGCCATGTTGAAGGGGTGATTCAGGGTAGGTCACCCAGGATATCTGAGGCATCAAAGATAGGAGGAGTGAAGACAAGGGAGCCTAAACGACGTCAGACTATGGGGAACAAAAGGTACAGGCGGCGGACCCGTGTGGCTGCCCCGAAGATATATACCGTGGAGTGTACATGTCGGAGGACCCTGGATTTTCGAACCCGCGAGGACTTGGCATCAATGAGCCGCAACACTAGGCAAACCCAGGGCCTCACCGCCGCAGTGGTCAGCTCAACCCGGCATCAACGGCATCCTTCGACGTCATTTTCGAACTTTGCAGCAGCAAGTCAGAATCCCGTGATCGCACCGGCGTTTCACCCGGCTAACCCGGCCCGCAGGTGGAAAACACAACTGCACGGGTTACTGGGCAGATGGCCCGATTGCCGCTGCAAGGATTCGAGATCGGCGGGCATGTCTGTGGGAATAACTCGAAAATAAAAAACATCACTGGCAGAGTGGACGGGATCCGAGTTATGACGTCGATCGCTCCTCTTTGTGTTGGGGAGTTGGCCGTGGAGAGTGGAGAAGAAACCCCGGGAAAGGCACGCGCAATCTGGAAGGTCAGTTCAAGCTTTTGGGCCTTTGGCTGGCTCGAGGCTGGGTCCCGTCGTTTGCCGTTCTGTGGGGGTGGAAACCCCAAATCTTCAACCCCTCAAAACCCCACACAAGAATCCCCAACGGCTCCAAACACCCGCCTGCAATCTTGCAACTGCGGCGTCGCTTTTGTGTACTTTGCCCCAGTAAACACAGGGTTAAGTTGCCACTAAAGAAAGGCAAAAACAAAAAAAAGTGACGCAATGGGGAAGGTGCGGCTCAGTTAGTCAGGGGCTGCAGCCTTGCAGGGATCCAGAACAAGTTTGGAACAAGTTCAAATTTACAAAGACAGGGCAGGTTAGGGTTAGGGATATATAGGCGACACTTTTAGTCATTCACGCCTGAACTTGATGCTGTTGATGGTACCGGTCCGCGTGACAGGTTCGCTTGCTGCGCGGGGAGCACCGGCTGAGACTGTAGAGGAGGAGGAGGAGGAGGAGGAGGAGGAGGAGGAGGAAGGAAGAGGAAGAGGGGGAGGAAGGGGAGAGTTGCGGGTCGGGGTAGTCGTATTCTAAGCCACCGGTGTTATCTAGGTCGGCGTGGGTTTGGCGGGTTTGAGTGGGCTGCGGTGGAAGAAGGACTGCCCGTTGAGAAAGAAGGAGGTGGAGGCATCGTTGATGAAGTGGTGGATGAAGGGCGGCCGGCACTTCTCCGCCACACCCCACGACCCCAGATGAGCCCGCCGTGGCTGGTGCGGCTGCACCGGGGGGTCTCGGCATTGGCTCGGGAACAGAGCCCAGGTCAAACACCAATGCCAGGGTTGCGAACTAAACAGACCAGCGCCTGGCAGGGTAGCATTTTCCCTTGTCCTTCTCTCCTCTCTCTCCTTCTCCTTGCTGTACATGCTCCCCTGCAGGTATCGACGCCCATGCAGGGCTGGCCAATGGGAAGCATGCCTCGTCTTCCGCGGCCACAATTACCCAGATCTACGATATCAGATGGTTTGGCAACTTCGCGAGGGCCCTGGGAGACGGATTGGCCTTCCATTGGTAAAATTTTGAAAAACTGACTGATCAAGGCTGTGCCCTCCGGACGCGTATCCTGCCGTCTACGTGTTCATCTTCCTGACTTCAGTCCGTCCTCCTTCGTGGGGGACCGCTTGCTTCTCCATGTCCCCACCACGAGTCCAGCCGCCCTTCTCATTTCCAGTTGACGTGGCGTATGACCCCTTCTGTTGTGACACCTCTTCTTTCTTCTTATCCGTCTGCGTCTTCGTCGCCGGCGTCCGCCCAGACGCAGTCGCTATACTAAGACAAGGTTAAGATGTGTCCGCTCAGAAAAAGGCGACTTACTTACAAGCCAGGGCTTAATCCGTAAAAGGGGTCCATTTGATCGCGTGTGCAGTAGGCCAGTCGAGGTCGTGGAAGTGAGAAAGTTGGCAACGTGCTCGCAAGCTGTCTACAAACCACACAAAGATGATGGATTATTTGTGCCGCCGAACCCCTTCATCCTCCAAACCGCCAAACCGTCACTAGCGAATTAAGACGCTGATCGGCATCACCGGCTGCAAGCCGGGGACAAAAACAGCTGGGGCCGGGCCATGCGCACAGCAGCCGTCATCCGTTAATCCGTTCAGAGCGAATTGATGGATCAAGCGGTTTGGCCACATAAACTTGCGGCCTGCTTGGAGGAGATGAAGTCACACCGATCTTCTTGCATGCTACAATGACAAAATGGTGGCTGCGCAAGATGTAAGTCATTCAACTCGCTGAACGGTGAATCGTCTAACTCTTCCTGAGGACCTGGCCGCCCCGGGGCTAAACCCCGATTCCTTTGATATCCCCGCTTCTCAAGAGTAGGTTTTCCTCATCTTCGTGCTTCCATCAGCATCGAAGAAAAAGACACTAATGACATCAGTCCTCCACCCGCCAGCAGCCCGCAGCACACGACAGCAGACGGAAAACACCAAGAGGGCGAGATCAACACACCGCGTGGCTCGAGGGTACTTTTCTCCTCGACTTTCACTTTCTCAACACTAATGTCTGTACCAGGGACGCTACCTTATGCCGCCTCACCGCCCCCAAAAGCGGCTGTCGGACGAGGACATACGTGGCGCGGCGAAGAGAAACAAGTCCAGCCAACCCGCCGTCGCCGCAGAAGATGATGATCTGGAGATGCTGGTGATGCAGAAGAGGTGGGAGCTGCACCAAAGACGAGAAAAAAAGGGAAAGCCACCGGGGAAGCCACACTATGTCTTTAGGCCGACATCTGCGTTTTGTTGTGTGTGTGCGGAAGAAGTGGGAGTGGTGAGAGGACATTGCGAACTGTGTGGTCACGAGATTGTTGGCTGTGGTGAATGCCAAGAACTGACCGAGTCACTCCAAAAAAGAAAATACTTTTGAATTAGTCGTTTGTCCAGATGGGACCTAATGGGTCACCGACAAATCCAGGGCAGCAGCTGGTGCCTTCTTGCCCTCCGGCAACTGGTTGCCTTGCGGCTGTGCCACGGTGTCACTCGTCCAGGTTCAGCCTCTCTGTCTGGCATGCGTCGCTCATCCCGCCCGATCATCTTTTGATTTTCCGGGACCGCTCTCGCCGTTCTTTTTTAGCTTCACGGAATACGATATTTTTTCGAATGTGCCCGAGAGCAAACAGCCTCCTTGATGATGTGTTGGCACGGCGCATCAACGCATGGATGACCTTGGGACGCGGGAGACGTCACCTTGCTTGGGCGCCTCGTGGGACAAACCCGAGCCTGGCCGCAGACACCCCGGTCTGTTGCCTTTGTAACCCTGTTAGGGGCGAAGGGGGTGAGTGTATTTGACAGACGCTGCTTGGAGCCTCGGACCCTTTGGTTGGAAACATGCGCAGACCGCTCGGGCACTAACACGAGTCACTTGCGGAGACGCAGCCCGCAGCGCCAGCGTTAATCAGAGGGGTGCGCCCCCCTATAATTTTTTATGCATATAAACACACAGAGGTTGCCTCACTTTCGAAGTGACAACCTCACTTTCTTCACGACCTCCCAAACCAGCAAACACTTCCCGGGCCAATGCTCGCAACTCACTTAATCCGCTCCGTGCCGGATACCCCGCCATGTGCCACCCCTCCAACAACCCCGCCAATAACCCCGCCAAAAAACCCCCGCGTGGAAATGGGCCGCGAGCAAATTTCGGAGCGCGTTCATTGTGCAAACTACCGACTCGCGAGAAAGCCGATCCTACCTTGCAAGCTTACCGAGAAGGTTGATACTGTGGCTATGGCTGTCGTATGTACCCTCTTGTTTAGTGTTTGTTGTATATATAGCTGATGCTGATTGAAAAAAAAAGGGAGATGATGCGCTACTCGGACAATACGAAACCATTCTCATCCACACGTTTCCACCGGTAGATCACGACAGACAGATACATTGGAAGGCTCAGGGCTATTGGGGGAGAGGAGCGATCACGATTGGACAGGACGAGGTTCCGAGAGAGGAGACAAAGGATCACGGTGAAAAACCTGTTCCAGCAACAGAAACTGTCAAGGTTGTTTTGATGGAGGTCAAATTTACATGAAGAACATGTCGGCTATCGTGGCGCGTGTATGATCTGAACTTGGAGAAGGGGGTATCGTGATCTTCATCTGGCGAACCTGCTCAACCTGGACGGACGTGCCGGGGAAGATGCTGCGTACCTCGTCGGCCGCCTCGAAACAACGTGCTTCATCCGCTTGACCTAGGTAAACGTCCACCTCATAAACGTTGTCACGGTAAACAGACAATGTTATCGCTGCAGTTGTTCCACCGGCCGGCGCCAGACTTTCTTTCGACTTCACGATCTCCGAAATCATGCTAACGCCCTTGAAAACACGCATGACCTTGTCACTCCATGGCCATGCAAAAATATCGGGCGCTGGCGGAACAAACGGAGCGGAGTGTCGGTCCTGGGGCTCTGTGCTATGCGGCTGAAATGTCGGGCCCGGGCCGGGGCCTCGCGGATCCAGGGGCTGAATCGCAGCGTGGGTGTTTGTAGGATTACCTGGCATAATACATACGTTAGTTTGTATCCAGGGTAATATAGCGAGCTGGCATACCGTCCAAAAAGTGTCCTGTCTCTACTCTCTGCCGTTTTCTTGCTCCGACCAATGGCCCTGAACCCGCCTCGAACATCGGTGGAGGTAGCGCGGCTTGGGGACCCGGGGAAGCGGCGCTAAGCTGGCTCCCCGCCCCAGCCGGAGGTCTCGCCGCTGTCGCCGGAGTGTCGTCGGTGCACCTTGTCTGCGTGAACGCTTGCCCCTGAACGGATTCATACATCGGCGTCGATTTTGGTTGGTTGTTTGAAGGAGATGTCAGCAGTGGTGGCGATCCACCGGCCTGGTTCCCAGCAAGAACAAGGGATTGCTGTGCTTCTGGATAAACGGGGAGTAAGTTATTAGGCATACTTTTACACCAAAGAACTTCGAACTTACGAGATTTGATCTCTTTGTATATTTTAAAGAAGTCTCCTCCAGCCCCCCTCGTATTTCGAAGTTTCTTGTCCACCTCATCGTTTGTACGACCCCGAAGTTCTTCGCGCATGACGAAAAGATTAACGTACTCTGCTTTGAAGTAGGGCAAGTCGGACCGAAGCATGCCAGTACAAGACGAGACGGCGAGAAGTTGAAGTGCGGTCAAACTATGCTTCCTGACTTCAGCAGCGTATACTTCACTTGTGGTGACCATCTGCTTGAAGTCGGCACAATGGATGCGAGTACGATTGGTCATCGGTTTGTTGTTGAACCGGGATATCGAGTCAAACAATCTCTTTCGAAAGCCACGTCTCCATTCCTCCTCATAGACCACTGCTTGCGCACTTGCTTGTCGGTTCTCTGATACGGTAGTATCATCGTACAAGAACAACAGTTCGATTTCGGAGGGCGGCATCGGAGCGGTTCAGAGCCAGAAAGGCCGGACGGCAGTAAATCATCCGGAGACAAGACTGAGATGAAGTGCCCAGGCAAAAGATCCCAATGGCGAGCGGGAAGCAAAGCGGATTTTGGGGGTTGCAATCCGCGGCGAGGGAGGCCAGCGAATTTTGAAACTGCAATACGCGCCGGGGGGGTCCAACGGATTGAAGGGCGGAGATGTTGGGCGGGCCAACCTATCGCATTCTCGACATGATACGCCACCTGCAGCGTCAACCCATACCCAAATGCACACCGGTCTTTGATTCCACCTGCTTCAACCCGAAAATGGACGGCCTGCAGCTAGTCAATCTGCCAAGAGCGCGGATGTGAATAGGTACTTGGTGTGATGGGTGCAACCAATCTTACACATTCAGCTGTTTCAAAAGTTGAAACCATCGAGACTTACACGAGGGACAACAAGTCAAAAGAAACAGCCCGCTCCCCGTTCTTGCCTTACTTTGCTGGCCCTGCCCTCCGAGTCGTACCCACTCCCTTATTTTGCACCAAGAAACTCGCCCCATGTCTGGTTCTGACTCTGCTTCACCACCACCGGCAATCTCGCACTCCGCACACCACCCCCCCTCCGATCCGAAAACCCACTGGCAGCCACCGACGCAGACCGTCTGCCCCTGTCCAGCTCTCTGTCTCTCTCCCTCTCGCGGTCTCTTCCCCCTTTCAAATCCCGCCCTCTATCCCTGTCCCTCTCCCGCTCTCTATCCCTGCCCCTGTCTCTGTCTCGATCCCGTTCCCTCTCCCGTTCCCTGTCCCTGTCCCTCTCACGCTCTCTTTCCCGTTCTCTTTCCCTATCCATCCCCCGATCTCGCTCCCTCTCTCTCTCCTTCACCCCATCCCGCCTCTCCCGTGACCCGCTCCTCCTCCTCCTCCCCCCCGAAGACGACAACACACCCCCCATATCCGACGGCGACCGCTGCATCGGACTCGGCCACGCATATCCCCTCTCCGAACCATGTCCATGCCCGGAAGCCACCACGCCAGCAACAGAGTGCCGGTGGTTTATAGGAGGAGGTGGGAGGGGACTGGTACGCCGGTGGGCGGGCGCAATGGGTGACGGCGGCGCTTGCGCTTGCGTCGGTGCAGGCACAGGTGCGGACCCTCGGGTTGGGGGTGGGTGTGGTGATGGGGGAGGGGGGTCGCGGCGGGCGGAGCCGTTACTTTCATGTGTCGGACGGTAGGCGCCGGGGGCGTAGCTGCGCGGACGGCGGTGGCTGTCTTCGTCGTCGCCTGACTGGGGCGGGGAGGGGATGATTCCCGAGGGCCGGTAGCGGGAGCGGGGGCTGGCGGGGCGTCTGTCGCTGTCGTGCGAAATCGCTGGAGGTTGCGTCGTTTCGGGGTTGGGTTTTAGGGCGTCTTCGAGGAGAGTTCGGGCTTTCCGGTCGGGGATTTTTGGAAGGAGGTGGCGCGAGATTTGCTTGGGCAGACGCTCGGGCTTGCCATCGAGGAGGCTGTCGGCGTTGATGGGAAGGGCGGCGAAGACTTTGGCTAGGCGTTGCGCTTCCTCGCTGGGGAACGCGCGGACGGTGAGGGTTATCCACTGCGCCCAGCCAGTTAAAGTGAGGCCCGGGACCGTTGGCCGGCTTCTGGGCTCGGCTGGTGCCAGGTAATACTCAATCCCAAGCTGGTGGTACAGGTCGGCCACTCGGGCATGGGATGTTGGGCGGCTGCGGAAGATGTCTGCGGCTGTCAGCTTACTGGTTACCCACCTCGGGGGCGTGGGACGAGAGACAGGGGAAGGCAAACCTGTCAAAGCAAAGGGCTCAGGCTCGAGTCTATGATGTGAGTAGAATGCGACCATCTTCTCCGGTGTGATTAGCAGCGTCTTTTGCGGCATGAACTCGTCCATCTGTGCAGTAAGGCGTTAGCTGAGTCGTCCTCTTAGAACCGGGTGATGTGCTTACAAGATAGCGGCCGATACCCCGGACGACTTGCGCCCATCTCTTGGTCGGGGCGCCATTTTGATCAAACAGCACACCCCATTTCATGTCGATGGGGCTCATTTCCACAGGCGAATTTGATACAACGATAGGCCGGGGTGGTGGGATGGTGTTGCTCCACTGGACACCAGGAGTTGACTTTGGAGACAGCTCCGGTGTGCTCGGGGGCACCACCACCGGATGCTGGTGCGGAGAAAGGGTCCGGTTTGTGTGGGTGATAGGGGGTGGGGGTTGGCATTGACTCGTTGGTAGGCTTGATGGCAGCGATCCAGGGGTTGGGCGGACCGGGCCGCTGCCATCTATCATCCCTGGTCTGGTAGGACTTTGCATCTGCCCTACTACCGAGGACGTCAGCGGCGATACAGCCAGTTGAACAGGGTAACTTCATACATTCCTGTTTGATCATCTTCCTGATCTCGGCGAGCATGTCCGGAGACGCATTCTGTTCCGAAGGCTTGGGGGGTCCGTCAACCCCGAGTCTCCCCTGAGTGTGCCCATCTGTAGGAACCCGAACAACCGTAACCTCTCCGCGCTTTCCAACGTCTGCCGCTCTCGGTTTCACGTTTTCGCTTTCCATCTCCGTATCAGTCCCATCAGATGACTCGCCTTCCGAAGAGGTTTCCTCGATATCCGTTGTGTCTTCGTCGTCGTCTTGGACTGTCGGCCGGGGAGATGGGGGGAAGGGAAACGAGTTTGCATTCCCGGCAAATGGAGGGGGTGGTGGAGGAGGGCCCGTGGCCGGCCAACCCCACGTCGGCACTTGCAACGAGGCCATGTTGGGTCATCAGAGGTGTCGAGTGCTCTCGTTTAAGTTCAGGCACAAACGATGACGGAACATGAATTCGACCCACTTAGACTTTGCCTGTTGAAGAGCGCTTGGAGGGTTCCGAAGGGGCAGAAGTGTAAACGCAGACATGCAACAGATATACCCCTATTCGGATTCCCTTCCTCCTCCGAACTTAAGCCTTGCCTGGTCGGATGCGTCGGAGTAGTCGCCGGGCAACCGCTGGGCGGACCATGGTCCCATCCCAAAGATCAGCAGAGTTCGCCTTACTTTGCCTTCTCCAACACCGAGCGCCACGGAAAGGATGAGAATCTGATGTATCAGCCGCCATCCTATGTTTCAGTCCAAAGATCCTCCGGAAATGCCACTGCCTTCCCCGGCAGTAGCACACAACCACAGCCGCCCCCCAGCCAACCCAATCACCCATCGAAGCCATAGCCGGACACCCCCAAGGGCCAAAGGCGTAAAACATCCTGACGCACAGCGCCCTGCAGTACCACCCACTGCCTCGACAAGGCACCCAAACCATACATAGACCATGTAAATTGCACATGCAAATGTGACGGGTAAGCGAGGCGAGTGCCATGCCTCCATCATCATCCTCACCCCTAATATATATCCCTGACCCGTCCCGGCTTGGCGCCCCCCAACACCGGCATTCAATCCGGGCCAACCAATCCCGCCCCCTTTCCGCCCACCCACTCAGCTCCCTCATGGCACTTACACAACCTCCACTCACAGCAACCGGGCGACACGCGCTAAACGCCCGATCAACATGCCCTGCAGCACCGCACTGAACACAACCACAACCGCAACCCGCCTTCGTCAGGTCATTAACGAGGTAACTTGGTAGGTTGCCCCACGTCGCGCCCCCGCCCACCGAGGCCCGAACCGACGCGTGGATATCGGACGCCGAATGTCGGAAGCGGGATAGATTGGCAAGTCAGACAACGACATCACCGAGAGAAAGGGAAAAGGGGGGGGATGAAAATAGAAGGTAGGGCAAGATAAGGAATGCAAAGCAAAGCAAAACAAGGCAAGGCTGATGAGATGACGCTGGCAAAGACACACACTTCCCCCCTCATGACATCGACGTCCAGAACCAAGCAACATCCAGGACCAACTGACGGCCAGAGCCAAGCAAAGTTCAGAACAAAGCAACACCTAGAGCCAGCTGACAGCCAGAACCAGGCAACATCCATAGGTAGGTAATCAAGCAGTCCCCCCCCCCCCCCCAAAAAAGGCACCACCCAAAGCCCACCAAGCAAAGTAACCAAAATCCCGGTAATCTCTATCTCATACATATCCCATGATGCCCATCCGCAGACAACCAACCAAAGTATCCAAAGTAAAGCAAAGCAACCAAACAAGGTAACACGTAGGTCTCCATCGGCTGCGACACACAAAGCGAATCCACACCGAGCTCGCCACCTCCTTACTCACCCTAAGCAAGTCCATAGGCGTCACAAGCCCGTCCAGCGACACATAACTGGCCGCGTTCAGGCTCACACCCGGTCGGTATCAGCAGCAAGTCAGACTCTCGTATCCGAAGATAGCGCCTTGGGGTGAGATAACCGATAGGCTAGCATGAGCCCCTAACTCAAACGCTTCCGGTCATCGTTGACAGTGTACACATGTGATGAAGCCTGCTACCCAACCTGGAAGGCTGGACTATCAGTCACCAATTATCTTGACGATGGGGCAAGACAGCGCTGTTATTATGAGCTATCAACCGCTATGGTTAGGAAAATTCCCTCGCGCCGCTTTCTGACCACCCCGTTCGTATGTCCCTTTGCGCAGCTGCGCAGCCATCATTCCTGGGGGTAGAAAGTCCAAAACGCAACGCAACTGAAAGAGTTCTCGCGACTTCCCGAAGTATCTTCCACCACATTCTCCTTGAAGAAAATGAGCCATAAAGAGAAGAACTCGGCAGTAGATGCCAGTGAAGTTCCCCGTCAGACAACCAGCACAATTGCCTGCCTTTGGTAGCCTTCAGAATGAGTCCGCCGAGCCATCCGAGAATGCGACATCCTCCTCGACCTGCTCATCATTCTTAAGATAATCCGGGAGCTGGGGAGGATACTTTCGCGTGGGCTAGTAACTTGTTAATAGAAGTTTTGACCGACTCGGAGGAGTCCCTTACTGGTTTGGCCCAACCGCTTCTTCCGGCACGCACGGTCTTCCGGCTCTCGGAGGTGTAAGCGCTGCTCGACGCGACCGTCGGCGTCTTGACCATGCGAGAATACTCGCCGTTGGGACCCCAGGCGTTGAAGGAAACAGGAGGAGCCCCAGGAGTCACAGGCGACAGCATCCCGTCGCTCATATCCGATGCTCTATCGACAGATGCGGCCGAGGATTCCGTCGCAACTGTAAAGGGCTCATCCATGTTCGGAAGGAGCCAGTGCGGCGCCGGCATGGGGCCGCGGAGGTGAGGTGGGATATGCTTATCCAGTATTTTGTCTCCCGTAGTTGGGATCGCGGAGTCCTCCATAGAGGTACCGATGGTGCTACCGTGTTGCTCCGACTGCGACAGTGTCGAGGTCAACTCGGAGCTGTCGTCATCGCCTGAGACATACTGGTAGAGTTGTCAGTGGACTCATCCTCTGGTTACACTCAAGTGAAGCAGGAATTTTGTACCTCGTCGTCACCGCCACGGGGCCGATAGATGGCGTTGTTGGAGAGCGTGGGATACGGCGACAAGTTGGAAGCGGTTTCCTCGAGCGACCGCTGGGAATTCGGAGCCGGCAACGATGCACCAACTTCGAGCGTCCGCTGGTAGTCGGTGCAATCAAAGCACCACTATCACGAAGTCAGAAACACAAACATGGGCCAAGGCTGGGGTAGAGTACTAACGTTGGTTCCCTTCTTTCTCGTGTTCTTGCTGAAGAATTGCAACTCCCTGGTACGTCTACACGGGCCCTGGCATTTCAGCTTTTGGGGGCCCTGCGGTGAATGCTCTTTGCATACGGCGCCGCTGCTGGCCGGGTTGGCAGTTCCCTGACGAGCCTTTCTGTCGTACTTGGCGAGCTGGGTCTCTGAGTAGTGCTTGCGTTCCTTCCACTCGCCGCCTCGGTGGCAGCGCAGCCGGTCGTCGGTCATGGGGTCCGGGGTAGGAGCCATTGTCGATGTGGCTGTGGCTGTGGCTGTAACTGTTAGAAACGAGCTGGAAGGGGCGATTCTAAGCTCTGAGGGGGAGGTGTAACGGGGGATCGCGGCGGTTAAAGGAAGGACGAGAGCTTTGAAATTCCCAAGTTTCAGAGAAATTGTCGCGTGGATGTCGCGACTTGACTTTGGCGATATTACCTTTTATATCGGTGACGAGAGGATGATTCAGCCCGATGCAGGTCGCTTCTGCGCTGCAGACTGCAGTAGCCCTGACAGACTGCTTTTAAAAAGGGAGGAGTTGAAAGGGAGAAGGTGAAAGAGAAGAAGTTGGAAGGGGGGAAGTTGGGAAGAGGCGGAAGGCCACTAGAAGGAAGGAATTTATAGAGGAAGGAGGCTCTTCTCACCGATGGTGCCCTGCAGTGTACTTCTTGATCGGTTGGATCGAGATTCCTCGAATATTTCTCGGCAGTTGATGGTGATTGTGAGGAAACGGGTTGCGTGAAATATAACTGTTCGGTGAAAAGTAAACCAGGAAGGAAAGGAGTTTGAGGGTCGGGCTGAGCGGCAATGACTCCCTGAATAGAATGCGATATGTGGGAAGGAGCGACTCGCAGAGCAGGAGTGATTGCCACTGCAGCTAGCTACTGTTCCTTCCAGGTTGCGATTTGCTTTCCTGGTTTCCATGGATTGTGTACCTTCCAAGTTCCAGTGTTCGGCATTGATTCTAAAACCTGAAGCGCATTCACCGTCCCCTACTATTGTTTGGGCTTTGAAGTTGCCCGTTTTCACCCCTTTTGATTCTTACCCCGGCAATAGTCTGAAGGTTGGGACAAAACATCACGTAGTTGCACCTTGCAATTAACTGCCTGCTTCTGGGACGTCTTCATCCCCAAGAAGCAGAGGTCGATTTCGGCAGCTCCATTGAGCCGTGCTATTATTGTTCGGATAAACCATGGGGAGAGCAAACCAAAGCAACATTGCAATACCACATAATGGCTAGCCAGACCCAGTTCATTGCGGCCTAGCAGACAGGCAGCTTGACTAGCTTTTCAAATTGGTTTTGTGTAGCTTGGATTAGCCAATGTTCACCAGGTTCTCATCAGAGAAGACCAAGATTCCTTCAAGCTCACTCATAAAACATTCACTGTATCTTACTATCTACCTAGGTAGTCACCTGGCGTCCAGCTGTTTCACTTTGAGTGGGCAGTCTCATAGAATCAGTTCATTAGAGTCCATGGACAGTCATACCTGCTACTGGAAGGAAGTTCTTGCACTGGACACACGAGCCTATCGATTTATTGGGTAGAATGATGCCAATTTGACCGGGGATGGTAAGCCATCCCAGTGGTGCGAGCAAGGACACGTGCCCCTTAATCCAGTATCCCGGGTTAATATACTTATATATGTGAAACCAGAAACCTTTAATCATGGTGCTAATCTTAGGTAGGGCTCACGCCAATGTCATCCCCGAGCATGAAATGTTGTTCTCGGCAGCTTGTTCGATGATAGACGCCGTTCACACCGTCTGTCTTTCACATACGACCATAGGCGCAGGAAAACTCGGGATCCCGTCCGCTCTCCCCTCGATAAACCCGCGACCGCTGGACTAGTACTCAGGTCGGTGACGACTGGGGAATCCCCAGTGTTGTATGTTTTTGCTCCAGTGATTTGTTTTTGCTAAATTTCCACTATTGATCCATCACGAACTCTTGGCAAGTCTTTTGGTGTTTGGTCCAGGCAGCACGTGCAGTTGGCAGCACCTGATCGACAGGTGTTTTGCCTAAAAGGTGAGGGGCTACCATTGGCGGAACCCCACTTTCTGCTGTCCTCACCCGACCAACAGGATGCTCAGGAAATGGGTTTCACAACGACATGACAGGTGCCGTGAAACCGCGACGCGATCCTCAGCCTGATTTCCTTCCCGATCCTTTATCTCACTTTGATGACGCAGAACGTTCATTTCCTCAACGGTTGTGGTTTCCGTTTCCCAAGCTGCCAAGTTCAAAACAAAGGCCCGACAGGAAGACAGGAAGACTTCCCCGCTCGCATGACCGCCGGCACGGGACTCGCTTGGACCTGGGATGGGCTCGTCTCGTCCAAATGAGACCAGGGATCCGCGTGCGTCTCCATCCATCTTGACTTTGCGAGGTTTAGCTCTGGTGCCCGCGGAACGCCGGGTGGCCGCCGGCCCAGCAGGGGCATCTTCCTTCCTGCCGCCGCGCCGGGCTCTCAAGAAAGTTGGTTGCGCTAGTAGGCGCAATCTCCCCCTCCCACTCTCCTGGGACGATTTTCAAGCCCGAGAGACTGGTTCATGGCGAGTGGCCAATTCTTCGTTCGGCTTGGGCGGCAACCCGCGAAGACGGGCTTGGGAACCCACCGAGCTGACATTCTGTCATTCGTGATGTTCAGCATGGAGTTGCCGAGGCGGGTGTGGTGGGGTGGCGAGGCTGACGAAGCCGAACCGGTGCCACCGGGTTTCTAGAAGCTGTCCAAGCCGTCGCGGAGGCAACGCTATTGGGAAGCGATGGAGCAATTTCTTCGCATCGCTGCCCTCCCGAGGAAAAATCTCGAGTTGGGTAGCTCTCGATTTGCTGCCGAATGCCGATCCAGAGGGCCGGGCCAACTTGTCCGTTCCACCTGGGCAGGTATCTGGTACCCCTTGCGCTATCACGAAACAACCCCATTCTCTACGTCTGGCGGTTAGCAAGCGAGGTTTCTAGAACCGTTTCAGCTCAACCTGCCACGCCCCTCGACGGCATCCCGAAGCTGAGCTCCCTGTGTGTGGCACGGCGGACGCTTCGGCACTCCAGGGGCGCAAGATCAGCAAGATCAAGTTGTCGGGTCTGTGGGGGAGGATTGACAAACGTTTCTGCAGAGCAGAGTCTTCACCACCCCGGCTCGAGCCCGGCCACCTGTGTTTTCCTCATGGGGAATGGAGGAGAGCGCCCGCGCGAGGCCTCGGCGTGAATCTCCCCTCAACCTGCCATGGAAATTGTGCGTCCTGGAGATGATGAGCATGCGAGATTTGCATCCTCCTGGCCCCGCTCTCGCGTGGCGTACGCCGGCCGGGTTCATCATTCTCTTTCATTTGCAGGATCCATCGCCATCTCGATGCCCCGACGACCCGTCGTTTCTCACGAGGGTGGCGGCTTGGCGGTTTGACTCTGGGGGATCGGAAACCACCCGGCGCCCCTTTTGGGTGGGGACGGGGATGTGAATTGGTAAATTGGCAACAACTGGGTCCTGTGTGGTCGGTGCTGATGGGCACGAGGCATTATTTGGGACCCAAATTAGCACTGTGGGAAGAGGGCCGCACCGCACCCAGAGCCGCTCTCCCGTCCCATGCACGACCGTTTGCTACCGCAGGAGAGCTGATGGGGGTTTGTTGCTGCAGTTCTGAAACAGGTGGACGAAGTTTACCGCGCATTACGTCGTGTCGAGTTTTGAGTTTCTCGAGGTTCATCTGAAATCTCGTCTCTTCCACTCCCCCACCACGATCCGTTACCCCTGTTCCATCTTGGTCACAAAGCTGCCTGCCCGGAGTTCTGGGAGCCACAGAATACCCTTGCAAAAAGTCCGTTTTTGGGGCTGCGGGGCCGAACAGCGGGGTTTGTCGAATAAGGCTGCAATCGTGCCTCGTCGCTGAGAACCCAGCCACTGACAGCGCCTTGCTCGAACAGACCGGTGTCTGTGCAATGTGAACACAAGATCTCTGCTCTCGACAGCTCCGCATGCTCGCGAGCTGCGAGCTTGCTTCCAACTCGGCCCGCCATTGGCAACTCCCATCAGCCGACTGTTCCTATCGGGATTTCCCTCAACAACAGCGCGTTTGACAGGTCTCGCAGCCAATTGCATGTGCTGCGAACAAACCTCATGTGCTTGGCAACAGCCGAGTATCCAGTGTTAGCAGCCCACCGCGTGCGGCACCGCGGATTGAAGAGCTCTGCTGGGCTGTACGAAGTAGTGGTGCGCGTAATTCTTCCGCTCGATGGAGATGCGGAGCCGGGCAACCGCAAACCTGGAAGATTGCAACGGCCTTGCTTCGTAACGGATACAACGTCCTGGGTTGAATTCCAAGGCTTGGGCAGTTTTGGAAAGAATCCAGGTTGATGAAGAAGGAAGTCCTCGCTTCCATCAATTTACATACTTCCCCCCACCGTTGGGTTTCACGGTCGCTGCTCGGAACGTCGAGGCGCGTCGCACCCGCGTGCCGACCCAAAATCGACACGGGTTCGTGCCTTCTTCCCAGAAGACCCAAAAGACACCAAAAAAGGACTAAAAAAGCACAAAACGTTGCCTTTTGGTGTCTCGAATTTTGCTTTTCTCTTGGAAGTTGCCGTCGGGACCCCGGCCTTGGGCCTAAATTGCACTCTCCAAAGAGCAGCGCTCCTCCGAATCACTAGCGAAATTGGGGTCCCCTATCGTTTTTTCTCGAAGCCCACCCCGGCACCCCAGTGATTCATGCTAGCCTGGAAAGGGGCCCTTTTTCCCACAGAACAGCGGACCCTCCTCTCCTCCTCCCCAGCGACCGAGGAGTGCAAAACAGCCCACCATCCCGGACCCGCGAGCTCGCTGCTTCTCTCGAATTCTGATTCCGCTCATTATTTCCATCTGTCTTGTTCCTTTTGCTATTGTTTTTTCTCCTGTCTTGCAACTTGGAACCAACGGACGGATACAGCGAGAAACCCGCAGTCCCGAGCACAGCAAGAAGACGCCAATCTTCAGCACCGGGACACCCGACGACGGCACCGACACCTCTGCACTCGCTCTTTCTGCAAGGTTTGCGGTTTCGCATCGCTAGTGTCGACGAAAAGGATATTCCGGACCGAGCAAATAGGGTTTGCTTCAAAAGGGACAAACTATCTTTCGACCCTTTCCTGCCACCGCTTGTCTAGGTTCGCGCTAGCTGGCCTGCCGTTACACCGACAGCTCCGTTTTCCAGGCCCTGGCCCGTCCCACACGCCCGCAACGCGAGATCCATCCCACCCTCGGCGCTCCCCTGCCACCGCTCGACTCTTTTTCGCGTGCAATCATTCCATGTCGCTCCTTTCCGAGAGAATACTCGTCCACTCCTTTCGACTTGACTCTCCAACTGTTTTCGCTCTTTGCCGACTCACCGCGCTTTGATCGCTCCACGCCGATCCCGAGACGGCCCTCCGACGACTCGTGCTACCCACTGTCAACCATAACCCGACACATCTGCTCTTCGACAATCGCATTGGACGCCACACCCGCCCCTGAATGCCCCGGTAACAGCTTGTAGCTCTAGGTCGAGAGCTTGCTTCTCGCAACTAAAGCTCCCCCGCGCCGTTACAGCGCCTCCGCGACCCGTCACCGGATTGCGACTTTTGCATTCGCTCGACTCGACTCCCTTCGAATTGACTCGAGACCATGACTTCTTCCACACACGATTTGGCCCGCCGCGGGTCAACCCAGATCATCAATGGGATGGCCCTCGAGGACAGGTTCGAGGTGCTGAAGGAGATTGGAGACGGAAGCTTCGGCAGCGTCGTCCTTGCTCGGGTACGAAGTGCCGGTGCCACTGTCGCTCGCCGCGGCACGGTTGTAAGTTGACGTCGTCTCCCTTGTCCACGGGCGGTTTGTATGCTGACCTTGCCCCTCTCTAGATTGCCATTAAGACAATGAAGAAGACGTTTGACTCGTTCTCATCATGCCTGGACCTGCGGGAGGTTGTCTTTCTTAGGACATTACCGCCGCACTGCCACTTGGTGCCTGCGCTCGACATCTTCCTCGACCCTTTCAGCAAGAAGCTTCACATTTGCATGGAGTACATGGAAGGAAATCTTTACCAGCTAATGAAGGCGAGAGACCACAAGGCGCTAGACAACTCTAGTGTCAAGAGCATTCTATTCCAGATCATGCAAGGTCTCGAACACATACACGCCCACAACTTCTTCCACCGCGACATCAAGCCCGAGAACATTCTCGTGTCGACATCATCCCATTCGGACTACACCAACTCATTCAGACGATATTCCGCATTGGTGACTCCCCCGTCAACACCTCCTACTTACACAGTTAAGATTGCGGACTTTGGTCTTGCACGAGAAACGCATTCCAAGCTGCCTTACACCACCTATGTCTCGACCCGCTGGTACCGCGCTCCGGAAGTGCTACTGAGGGCGGGCGAGTACTCGGCCCCCGTCGATATCTGGGCCATCGGCGCCATGGCTGTCGAGGTGGCTACGCTGAAGCCTCTCTTCCCGGGCGGAAACGAGGTCGACCAAGTCTGGAGGGTCTGCGAGATCATGGGAAGCCCTGGAAATTGGTACAACAAGGCCGGTGCCCGAGTCGGCGGTGGAGAGTGGAGAGAAGGGACCCGCCTCGCCGGAAAGCTCGGCTTCTCCTTTCCCAAAATGGCACCGCACGCGATGGATACCATTCTCCAGGCTCCGCAGTGGCCCGCTTCTCTCAGTCAGTTTGTCACTTGGTGTCTTATGTGGGACCCCAAGAGCCGGCCGACGTCGACCCAGGCGCTGGCTCACGAGTACTTTGCCGATGCTGTCGATCCGATGCGGCCAAAGTCGTCGGCGTCAAAGATCCTTGGGCGGAAGCAGTCCGACGTTGGGAAGGGGAAGGATTCGCTCACATCGACGCCAACTTCATCCAAGCCGTCGTGGTTTAGGAAATCCTTGATCGGGCGCTCCGAGAGCGCGGAAGTTATTTCTGCCGCGCCGCAACCGATCATTAAGGAGACTCTGGCTCCCCGTCCGCCACCCATCGTCATTCCTTCCGAGCCTGCGGCGTCGAAGCCGAGGCCAGCGGCTACCAAGAGGGCGACCTGGACCAACGGTGTGCCAAATGCTGCGCCGATGCCTATTCTCCCCACCATTCGCCCCATCTCCCCCTTGTCTGACGCTGTCACGGCACAAGCAAGCAACAGGAACCTGCAGGTCGACGGCTCCAAGAAGATTGGGCGTCAGCTTTCGGTGCAGTCGAGCACTAACCACTACGCCGAACTTCATAGGCAGCAGGCAGAGCGGGCGCTCAACGGGAACTCGGGTCTTGTCTCGCCAACGGGCGGCTACAAGGAGAGCTTCTTTTCGCACCTGCGAAAGAGGGCAAGGAGGTTTTCTGGGAGGCATCAGACACCGATTTCTCCAAGCTACGAAGATCTCGAGTCTCAAGCTGGCTGCGGGCCATGGGGAGGAAGCAACAGGTCCTCGATGGCTATTGACAGCCCTCCCGTCCCCGTGCCAAAGGATACGTATGACTCTCTGGACCAGACTGTCCGGGATGGAGCCCAACTCCCCGAAGTTCCTCCTGCTCCGCCAGCGCACCAGGTGACGCCGGGCGGCAACCTCAAACGCCACCACTCGCTCCCCCACCACCAGCCGAGGTCTGTGGACAACCTTTTGATCACATCTCGCGGGCCGGGGCCGGTGTCTAGCCGGACACGGAGGGCACACGCTGTTCAAGGCGTCAACCAATACGATGCCCCCGACGAGGAGGATGAGCTCCTTGACGAGGTCCTGACATCGACCCACCGCGCCATCAAGCACCTCGAGCAGGATGACAAGCCGCTGAGGCAAGCGGCCAGCAACATGGGTTTGATGATGAACCCGTACCCGACGCCTTCGCCTTCTGCGAATGGCAATGCCGTGCTCTGGGGCGATGCCAAGGAGGCGGTCACACCGCAACCCCTCGACTTCAACAAGAAGACGGCCGAGTACAAGTGGCCCACACCCCCGTACGACGAGAACGACTGGGCGGCATCGGCATCAGCAAGCATCTGGGCAGCAGGGAACCGCTTCTAAACCTCCGCACCGCGGCGGTTTCCTCTCTCTCTCACGCACACACATCTACACGCACGCACACACACATAGACACACAAAAGTATTGTTCCTGGCCGGGTTTCATGGGACGGTGTTTGGGGGGTGTTTTCTTTTTTGGGTGGCATCATCATACACTATCGGTCGCATCGCTCATTTCCCGTCTTACTCGTCGGTTTCTGGTTTTCCTAAAAAGCCCACGCTTCCTGGACGTGGCCAATTCTGTTGCAAAAGCTTCTTCACTTCGATCTCGCGAATACCCCCAGGGATGTTGTCACCCTATTTGTTGAGTACGGATTCTAATATCTCGGAGGATTTTTGTTTCCCCCCTGCTTCACTTCTTTCTTGTCATCATCACAATACCCCCCCATTTAGTTATAGATTGAGAGGTTGGTTCTCGCAGCCCCGCTCACCACATACACACACACACGCAGCTGCTGTTTTATCCTTTGGCGTTGGATCAGAAGGAAGAGGGTTTTTGCTGTTTTTTCTTTTGTCATCATCAACGCCATTGGCACACACACACCCAGGGACTTTTATTATGTTTCTGGGCCGGAGGAGGTTCATCTGTTATTACTACCAGTACTACTTACATACTATCTTTTATTATTTTGATATACGCCGCGGGCACCTTACCTACATATCTTTTTTACCTTCGTTTACATACATAGCTACCAGGGCACCTCCTGGAAAGAAACCAGCCAGATCGTCGTCGTCGTCGTTGTCGTCGTCGTCGTCGTTGTCGTCGTCGTTGTCAATATTATCACTGCTCCAACCGAACTGTTTTGTTTGTCTGCCACTCTTGTGATGGATGTGTCGTGTTTTACTTTGCTTTTTGTTCCTTGGTGGGGGGCAGCAGTCGCGGATGGTAGGACGGAGTACCAACCGAGTCTCGCGGAAGGTGTTACTGCGGCCCGGCCGGAGGGGATCAACAACACATGTCTTGGATCTCTTCTTTCTTTAAGGCTATCCTGTTCGGATACTGTGTAACGTGAACAAACAAACAAACTTTGCTTCGGCACGGTCCTGAAGATCCGCGTCGCAGTTTTGGGGGCGCGGGGCGTCCTCCTTCCGGATCTGGGCTGCAAGTTGGTGGCGGCACGGCGCGAGGGAAATGGGCTATCCGAGACATAGATTGCATGATGGGTCCGTAGATCCGTGGCACTGTGCGTGTTTTTGGGCGTGGTATAATATAAAAAGGAAGGAATATGGGTTCCGCATTTGTCACGGTGGCGGCGTCCAGGGAACTATGGGATAGGGAATATGGAAAGTTATGCAAGGGGCAGGTAGGGCGTGATCGACCGGCAGCGGTGGTGGGGGGTAGCGAGCGGGGGATCCTGCGGGAGGTGTCTCTGATGTTTGCTTCTTTTGCTTGATGTGATTATTGGGCAGCCACCCCCTTTTCTGGTTGGGAGAGTTGGCAGGTCTGCCAGTCATGTGGCGGCGATGTGCAACGTGAGTTGTGATCGTGATCGTGATCTTGCATGCACAGTATTGAGGAAGAGAAAAGAAACAGATCTACAACAAAGTCGTTGCTGAAGAAACGGAGGGCGGATGCGGGGAACGGCGCGCGAGGGTTTTGGCTGAGCTCTGCTTACTCCAGACAGAGAAACTCCAAAACCTTTTGCGGATTGATCGAAGATGCCTACAAACCTATGCAATCCTACTGCTTTCCAGTTTTATGCCGCTGCCTGGGGCTGATAAAGGCTGGGACCTAGCCTGGCCAAGGAATTGCCCAAGTGCGGCCGCGCTGACCATTTTAGGTTTCCCATTTTGGTGGTAAACACGCGTTCGTCGTCCTCCGTTCAAGGGTGCAAGATGTAATACGGAGATGGGACGGAGAGATGGGATGGTTTCGCTGACACAAGACGTTGGACTGTTTTTACTGCAAGACTCGAGACTCGGCACAAGCAAACATTCGTTCGAGGGACAAGACTCGATCGAGGCTCGGGACTCGAGGGATGTTGCGACTCGGTTCAGCTCCTGTGGCTGCCGTGCAAGTGCGGGAAGTTGCATCATCACGTGACTCCATGGAAAGCTGATCCTGCTGCTCCGCCGGCCGGGGACCCGCCCATCAGGCACCAACCCCAACCCCTGAGGAAGCAAGCACGACCCCTTACCACAACCGCGGGACCGTGCCTGATCTGCGCAACTCCCGCTGGCAAGACAGGCAGCAGCATTCGACACACGCCGACTCGACCAGCAACCCGGAATTTGTTTGCTAGCCTGCGTAACGGAACAGTAACACGCCGTCGCCCTTTTTCTGTTAGTTTCCGTATCGGCATTAACTACGTCATTTTGCTATTCCCGTGCAGCGTTGAGGCTGTCATCACCACCCCTCACTTTCAGCTCACCCGAGCCCCGCCATCTCTCAGATCCAAGCCTTGGATCCTGATTCCGTCAGAGTCCCCGTGCCTCACTGCAAGCGCCGGCCGCCTTGAGTGTGCTTGTTGGCCTGTTTTGGGGGTGACGGTTGTACGTGCTGGATTGGGGTTTTATTTTTCCTTTTTTTCTCTTTTTTAATTCCTGTTGTTTACTTTTTGTGCAGCCGTCTTCGTCTGCCGAGTGTTTTGTCTGGCGGCAAGCCATCCCGGTCATCGACGAACGCGGCTGCGCTGCGCTTCCGCTTTCAAGCCATGAAACTGTAATTCGGCAAGGGAGCAGAGCAAATCACAAACCGCCGCCACCATGAGCATCTCCCTGCCCGTGCACCCGTCGCCAAGCAAGAGGAACCGAGATAGCAGAAACTACTTCACCACCAACCTGACTACCTCGCCCTCGTCTGCCGAGGCTATCAATGGCCCCGTTCGGGAACCGGCCAAAGAGCCGCCCCCGATCAACGACCGCTTGATTGTCGGTGTTGACTTTGGCACTACCTTTTCTGGGTGAAGTGCACCACTTACACCACACCCACTTACACGCACGTGTCACTAACACTGACCCCAGAGTTGCCGCTGTCTATACTGGGACACCAGATGACATTGAAATCATCAAGACATGGCCGGGAGGCAACGGCATCACCTCCGACAAGGTCCCAACCGAGATATCCTACGACCTACCCGCCGGCGCGTCTCCCGGCACCGGCCCGACGGTGAAATGGGGTTTCCAGTTCAAGCCCGAGGAATCGCGCCTCCGCTGCATCAAGCTGTTTCTGGACCGCTCGCAGAAACTGCCCTTCTACGTCAGCCCCCTGGAGACGGCCGCCCAGCTGAAGCGGTACAACAAAACCGTGGTCGATGCCGTGAGCGACTACCTGACACAAATTTACAAACACACCATGGACACACTTAGCCGCCGTTACGGCGAGTCCTTCATGGCCTCAACCAAGGTCGACTTTGTCCTGACGTGTCCGGCCGTGTGGTCCGACGCTGCCAAGAACACCACGCTTCAAGCTGCCGAGAGAGCAGGCATGGGCGCTCAGTCGCAGATCCAGATGATCAGTGAGCCAGAGGCTGCCGCTGTTTATACACTAAAGGCGATACAACCCAATCACTTGAAAGTGGGAGATAACTTTATCGTCTGCGATGGAGGTGGCGGCACCGTCGAGTGAGTACCCCTGAACAAGGGAACGGAGGGATGGCTTGCTCACCAAAACTCCAGTTTAATTGCTTACAAGATCGTTTCCCTAAAACCTATCCGCGTGGAGGAGTCCGCTGTTGGGACAGGTGGACTCTGCGGAAGCGCTTTCCTCAACTACAGGTTCGAGGAGCATGTCAAGAACCGGCTAGGGCAAAGTCGATTCGACGAGATGAAGACGAAGAAGGGCAAGACATGGCAGATGGGCCTCCGATATTTTGAGGAGTTTGTCAAGCGGAACTTTAACGAGGACGAGCACCAGGAAGTCAACGTTCCGTGAGTGCACCTGTCATAAGAACGCACAAGGTATACTTCCTAACTGGCCATACAGCTTCCCCGGCCTCCCTGACGACGAAGAAGCCGGCCTGGACTCGGGATTCCTCGTCATGACAGCAGAGCAGATCAAAGACATCTTTGACCCCGTAGTAAAAGAAGTCTGCGACCTCGTCCAGGGGCAGACCGACAGCCTCCGCGCCAAGGGCGGCATCGTATCGGGCATCATCCTTGTCGGCGGCTTCGGCCAGAGCGACTACCTCTACCGCCGTCTCAAGAACCACTTTACCAGCGCCGCCCCGCCCCCCTACAGCGAGCGGCCTACCCACTCTAATAACATCGATCTGTCCGAGCGCCCGTCCATCGAGGTCATGCAGCCCGTCTACGCGTGGACGGCCGTCGTCCGCGGCGCTGTGCTCCGCGGCCTCGAGGGCAACATGGTCATCTCGCGCAAGGCCCGCATGCACTACGGCACCTCATACGCCACCGTCTACGACGAGGCCAAGCACGCCGTCAGCGAGCGCTACTGGTCACCGCTCTGGGAGCGCTGGATGGTCTCGGACCGCATGCAATGGCACATTGCCAAAGTACGCCCTCCCCCCTTCTTCCCCCTTCCACACCATTCAAATCTAACCTCCTGCACCTGGCACAGGGCGAAGCCCTCTCCCCGCTCCAACCCATCGCCTTCCACTACACGCGCAACTTCCGCCCGGGCCAGTCCCTCATCGTCACCGACGACCTGATCGCCTGTGAGGCCGACGAGCCTCCCAAGGCCTACACGCGCGACCTCGTGCACGTGTGTACCCTGACCACCGACCTGAGCGCCGTGCCCCGAAGCTTGTTTACCCGCCTCACGACGACGAGGGGGGTCGAGTTTGATAATTTGGATTTTACCCTCGAGATGATTGTCGATAGTGCCGGGTTGGGGTTTGAGCTCAAGGTGGATGGGGTGCGGTATGGGAGGGTGGATGCGGATTTTCATTAGTCTGGTCGAGAGGCTGCGAGGGGAGAGTTTGAGGGGATACATATAGTATATTGTGGCTGGCTGAGGTAGCTAGCCAGGCGTTGTAGGCAGCATTGATCGATTTGGCTGTTGATGTGACATCTTCGAGGGCGGAGGTGTGAATATGGGTTCATCAAGTTAGTGCTGTCGTGTGGGCTTCAACATTCACATGAATGTGTGTAGACTCAGCGATGCCGCAAACATATTCCCCTCAACTGACAGCCCCCTTTTATTCTCTCAGATCATCAATGCTTTTTACCCCAACCGCGAGAAACCAACATACCCTCCGCCCTATGCATCCACCCACATGCTCCCCAATCCCATCATATCCATTCATCCTCATGAAAACCACCCCTCTATCCCTTCTAACCTAACCCCTCAACCCAGCCTCCGCATCCATCCTCATGAAGTCCACCCACTCAACTCCCTCAATCCGACCTCCCATCCATCCTCATGAGATCCGCCCCTCCACCCCCTCAACCCGACCTCCCCGCCTTTCCAAGTAACGACAGCCTCGCAAACTCCCCCACAACAGGCGGCACCTGCCTCGCCCTCATAGCCTCAAGGCTATCGTAGAGCACCCCGTCCCCACCGCCGGGCCTGTACCCAACAGCAGCCGGATCCTCCCCCTCCTGGGCCTGCTCTCCCTCGCCGCCCTCCTGCGCCGGCCAAACCTCCCGCACAGCCACCTTGCACCCCTCGATAACCTGCCCGACCAATTCCTCCACCGCCCGCGCCCGCTCCGCCATGTCCCTGCGCGCCAGGCCAAACACGAGCCTCTCCACCTCGGGCTTGGTGCTCTCGACGCGCTCGACCAGCCGCCGCACGCTGTTGACGAGGTACTCCTCCTCGTAGACGGTGCCCTTGCGGCCGCGCGCCCGCTTCTTCTCCTCGCGCTTGCGGTTCTTGCTCGTCGCGCGCGAAACGTTGCTGCCCACGGTCCCGACGCTGCCCGCCTTGCCCGTGTAGCGCGTGAACAAGCTGGCGCTGGTGCTGATGCGCGACGATGCGGCGATGGAGACGTCGTCGGGTATGTCGGCGCCCGCGCGGGCGCCAAAGGGGTTTTCGCCTTCGTAGAAGGCGAGAGGGTCCTCGCGGGCCTTGCGCCGCAGCTCGGCGATGCGCGGGACTTGGGCTTTGAGTTGGGCTTTGCAGTCGGCGAGGAACTCGGTGCTGCTGGAGAGGGCGTCGGCGAGGCCTGTGTCGATGGCCGTTTCGAGGAGGTCGCGGCGGCGGTGGAGGGCCACGAGGCGCAGCGCGTCGGCGAAGAGGTAGCCCTTGCAGAGGCACTGGATGGCGGACTCGACTGAACCGAGGTAGTCGAGTTGGATGACGGCCGCCGAGGCGTAATCCTTGGCTTCGCGGAGAGCGTCGGCGAGGGAGGTGGCAATCTCTTGGAGCTTTTCGGTGGTGATGGCGGGTTCTTGCTGTTGGGCGACGTAGAGGCACTCGCGCCAGCATGATGCGCCGGCCTTGAGGTAGCAGTCGGTCGCGTCCGAAAAGTTGCCGAGGGACTCGTATGCCAAGCCGGCCTCTTTGAACTGAGACATAGACTTGAGATAGGCCGCAAAGAGATCAGTGATAGCCCTGTGGTGTTGCTCCTCGTGGCGGTAGACGCCCAGGGCGTACTGGTAGAGCTTGTGCTTGACAACGTAGTTTTTGACATCGTCAAAGTTGTTAAGCGCCTTCAAGTGGTCCAGCGCCTTTTCCCAGTGTTCGAGCTTGTCGTCGATGGTGAACTGCCTCTTCAACATCGGCATTCTGTGGAGTTCCTGCACAAATGGCAGATACTCGCGCGGGTCTCGCTGGGATTGCTGAGCGACCAGCAGGGTAAGGTCGAGGTTGTACAGGCCGAGGGCATGGTCATACAGCCTGTTAACGTCGGCCAGGAAACAAATGTGCTCGACCGCGCGTTCTGCCAGCGCCTCGTCCTCCTGCATGAGCTCGGCGACGACGCGGAGGCCGTCGTCGAGAGCCGGAGGGTTCTTGCAAACATGAGCCGTGATGATGTTTTGGAGGTTGGACTTTCTCTGCAATTCGAGTCTCTGCAGGACGGCGTCGCAGATGGTGTTAACCTTCCCTGGTTTAACCCCAGCCTTCAGTTCAGATGGCTGTTGGGTCGTAGCGGACTTGGTGTCTCTGTACATTGTCTGTGTGACGTCCTCGTCTCTGCAACAGGTCAGCATTGCCCCCCGAATTTCCATGTTAAAAGGGCGCACGTACTTTAGCGCTGATAGGAACAGGTCGATGTTGGCCGGGTCCTTCACTTGGTCGATGAACAAGCCGACATTCTCAAGAAACTGCTCCGGGCGGTGGTCGAAGAGAATGTTCATATCGACACGCTGGGTCCGGCATGTTGCAAAGGCAGAGCCATAGTCTTTCTGCTCGACAAACTTCCGGATACCAGCCAGAACCATAGCACGGGGATAGATGGTCTCGAGGTTACCTCTCGGCATCTGAAGGACCAGACCCATCTTGGTGGGCATGGCAGTGACGAGTCTTCCACCTCGTTCAATGCTCCGGCACCGTTCGTCCTTCTCGGGGTAATCGTGCGGGACATCGAGGTCTGCGATGGTCAGCGTCTCCTCATACTCGGTTGATCTCAAATGTATGACATACCTTCAGCATCAGCCAGGTGGACAAACTTGACGAAGTGGTTGCTGGTGGTGAAGACGAGGTGGTTTTCCGTGACGAGAAACGACGTGCAATTCTTTGCGAGCTGCCGCGAGTTCGCATACAGATGGCCATTTCTCGACAGACCAAAGGCGAGGAACTCGCCATTATGCGTAACGAAGCTAGCCCACGGCAGGAAACTGGGAAACTGAACGGGCTGAGGCGAGTGCTCCCCGGCCGAGATGCAACTCAGCCTCCCCGACAGATGCTGAGCTACCACTCCTTCGATGATTGTCGAATCGGGTGATGTTATGGTCGCAACCGAGCTGGCATCTGTTTTGAGCCATGTCTTGGATCCCGTTTGGGGGTCACCGAAGTCATGTCGCAGGAGTTCGAGGTCATCCGCCATCTGTAGGACCTGGACCTCGCTAGGGCCAGAAAAGCCGATCTGGAGCAGTGCCTCCTCATACAGCTGAGAGCTTGCCTTTTCAAATGCTGCCATGGATACGAGTTTTGGTGCGGAAAGACGAGGGCCTTTAGCTTCAAGGGTAAAGTAACTGACACCCACTCGGTGCAGAACCGCCATCGAAGAGCAGTCGGTGGAAAAGGCAACATCAATCACGGGCGACTCGACTTCGAGCTCGCACATGGCCATTGGAGGCGGTACGTTGGCAGTCCGGAAAGGCGTAAACTTGACCTCTCGCCCGTCAACGACAGCCACCGTCCCATGGTCGCATGGGGTGCGGGTCGGCCCTCTGGCAACTGTGAGGGCATACTCGTTCACGAGAACCTTGCCTAGGCAAAATGTTAGATGTGTGAGGAGCGCATGGAAGGGTGGGAGGACTCACCTGCGGTCCCCGCGGCCAAGAGAAGGGGTTTCTCGGCATGCCATGAGAAGAGAGGCCTTTCGCATTGGTTGCTGGCACTGTCATGCTGGCTGCAGGGAATTTCTTGCTTTAAATACCAGTGGTAGTTGCCCGTGGTCCATAGCTGGATTCGGTCCTTCAGGATGACAGCAAGAACGGTCGAATCTGGGTTCCATTCCAACGCCACGTCTCCAAGCACACTTGGTGCATCAACAGGGGCTCGGAGGGTAAATTGGCCGTGGCGCAGACCATTCCGCTCAAAGAAAACCACATCTACGCGATCGGCGAGGCGCTGAATACCGGCGATTAGGTTGCCCTCGGGCCGCCAACTCAGGCTTCCCTCGAGACCATCAACAGGCTCACTGACGCTGTCCAGCTCACCGTCACGGTTGTAGACGCGGATGGCACGCCGCAGCCCCTCCTGGAGGAAGTTGATAGAGACATATGCACCGTCTCCTCTCCAGCTGATACTGCAGCGGCCGTCATCATTGGGACTCAGTGTGCCTTCATCCACCTTCTCAGGGATGGTAGGGTCGCGCAGGGCTTTGGCCTTGGCACCCCTCCCCTGAAACTGCGTCTCCTTCTTGCCCCATCCGACTGAGACGTGCTTGGAGAGCTTCAGGTCGTCGGCGCTGAGGGCAGTCTCTGTGATGACATCGAAGCTCCGGCTCATGAACACCACCTTGGCGTCACCGGTGGCAAGAACGAGCAGCTCCTCGTCCGGAGACCAGCGGGCGGCGGCGATGGAGGGCGAAAGGGTGCCTACAATCTCGACGTGGGCGTCGATGCCTTCTTCGTCCTCGGTGACGGTCACAATGTCACCGCCGGCCATGATGACACACGTCATGAGTGTGTCGCTGAAGTAATGCATACCCCTGATGACGTCCGCCTCGCCATTCTCATTCGGGCTCAGGGCATCCCACGAGGCGATGCTCTTTGGCTGTCTATTGCACGGTCCCGACTTAGGATCTGAATCTTGATATCTGATGCCGCGGACAATCTTACAGGTGTGACGGGGTGGGATCAAGCGGGTGTCTCGCCAGCCGAAGCAGCTCGATCCGGGCATCCTCGGCCGTCGGCCCGCGGGCAACAATCACCTCATCCCGGGCGGCATCCCAGCACGAGGCTGAGACAGCCGGCACCGAGGATGAGTCCGGGGCACGGAAGACGCCATGGCCGATGTTGCGTAAGTTGCGCATATCGATCGGCCGAGTCTTGACGTGGACCTTTCAAGCCTAGCGAGTCAAAGTTGCTAGCTGTGGTAGTGAAATCATGTAAAAATAGCTTCTTTTTCGGGAATTGTCGGCGGCCAGTCGGCAAGGGTTATGCGGTAATGCAAGTGGTAACGTTATCCCTCCCTTGCTCTGAGAGTGGCAAAAATGAAAAGAAAAACTGAAGAATTTTAGCTGCGATGTGACAAGACCGGCAGGAGCCGACACAAGCTCAGGTGAGTCCGAATTTGGAAAATTGTGCAGAAGAGCGGTTGCTTCTCCTCTTGTGGCGTGTCTAGGTCGGTAGCTCTTGCCCTCAAATCGTCAAGGTTGGACCTCCTCTCGATCTTCAATGTTCGAGGCTCTCAAGCACGCACGGCCAGTGACTTGATGACTGTTGTGGCTGAACCCAAGTCCCGAGTACACGGGCAACGCGGCTTGCAGCACCCGAAACTCGCACAATCCCAAGTCCTGGGTACGACTTGGCAGTAGGCCAGAACGCTCTCTCAGTGGCGGTGGCTCCACCCCTGCTCCGCAGATCTGTTATCCAGCCAATCAGGGCCTGACAGGACGCGCAAGGGTGAGCACAAACTTGCAGGTGCAAGTTAGGAGCTTAGATTCCTGGCACTGACGACCACCGACCTCCTACCACAACACAATCACTTATTTATTAGCTCCCATCACGGCCCCTTTGTCCGAGTAAACTCTCCTCTGGACTCTTCCCCAGCAGATTGATACATTCCCCATTCTGTACGAAATACTATCCACACAAACCATCACAATGGACGTAGCATACAATCAACACACGCAGCGGCGCAAGTACCGCTCCTCCGCCCACCTCAATCACATCAGTCTGGCACCGCTCACCACCCGCCTCCCCTTACCCGACGATAACTACGACGCGGATCCAAACTCCAACCCTTACTCCGCCCCTCCCCACACAACCTCCTACATCCAAGGCAAATCCGCACCCACCACCCCGCGCCTCTTATCCCACTCCCCGGGGCACCTCCGCTCCTCCTCCCGCCCCCGCGGCACCTCAGCCCCGGTCTCCCTCCCCAAAAGCAAATCCACCACCCACCTCACCCGCCGCTCCCCGCACACATCTTCCTCCCGCCGGAACCACCACCACAACCACCGCGACCCCGCCGCCGACCCTCCCGCCGACTTCTCCGACTGGCTTTTACGCGCCGGCGCGCTCATCGCCAACGAGACGCGCGAGTCCAAGGGCCAGAGCTGGCTTCTCTCGCGCGCGAGCTCGACGAGCCTGACGCGCGGGTACGACGCGGAAGAGGCGGCCGAGGAGCGGCGGTGGGCGGCAGAACGGCGGAACACGGCGGCAGCGGCCGTGGCGGCAAGGAAGCGGCAGGGTAATGGGTCGGCACCGGCGTCGGCGGTGCATTCGCCTGTTTATAGCCGGGTGGGGAGTCGGGTGCATAGTCGGGTGGGGAGCCGGGTGATGACGCCTGGGGAGAGGAGGGCGGTGGTTGTGGTGGAGGGGGATGAGGATTATTTTGGGGGTGCTTCGGCGGAGGGGGAGGACGGGGAGAATAATGGTGGGGAGGAGTTTCCGGGGCCGGATTTTGTGAATTTGGATGAGAAGCTTGAGGGGTTGGGGCAGGAAGAAGAGGAGGAGGAGGACACGATTGCCGCGGACGAGGCGTATGTGCGGCGGCTGCTGAAGCGGGGGAATTCTGGGGTCGGGGGGTGGTTGGGGAATATGCTTGGGCTGGGGTTGTTTGCGGTCCGCGAGGATGAGGAGGACGACGAGGACGGGGAGATGATGCCGGATGGCGGCGAGGAAGGTGCGGTGCGGGAGAACAAGCGGTCGTCGTCGACCACGAGCCTGATGCGGCTCGATGGGACCACGACGGCGGTGGATTCGGGCATTCCGCCTCCGGGAGCAGATCAGGGCGTATGGAAGGACGCGGCTTGGCTCATGAGCGTGGCTGCGAGGGTCCTGCTCTGAGTATCCGCGGGCGCATACATCTCTTATTACACGCGTTATTGCGGCGATTATTGAGGGCTTACCGAATTCGACTTGCCGACAGCGTCATCTTTTCCGTCCTAGCGTTGGAACAGTCGCAACTGCCACACTAGGGGGTTCAATGCTTGTCAGACGTTTACAGAATTCCTTATCGGGATGCTTTCGAGACTATCCGTTTTAATACAGCCAGTTTTTTAATATGATTGGTTTGGCCTATTTGGGTTGTCGTTGGAGTTCGGCCCCTTAACGCCGATGCATCGTCTCCCGGGTCGCACTCCTAGTTGAACCGCTCCGACATCGATACAACCATACTTCCGCCCCATATTATGTATATTACTATACCTGTCTCAAAACGGACAACCGACGTACTTTCCTCGTCTTCCTTTTCCCGTGTAAGCCAGCCGACTAGGCTACAACGGAACGAGTCGGCCGTCTGTCCGTCCCCACTGATGGTCACAGTTTGGCAAAAAGCTCTGGCACAGTTTTTCTGGCACCGGTCTGGCGTGATAGGCCCGGGCCTGGTGGCCGATGGGGAGACAAACAGACTTGGCTGGGCTCAAAAAACAGGTTTTGGAAGTGTTACTATGCAAGTCGCTCTGCAGCTTAGGAGGTCTGGGCCCTGTGCCCAGCGGGGAGCGTGGGGAGATACGGTGGGACGTGGCCTGGAGTCGGGAGTCGGGTGAGGAGTTATTCGTCACTAGGGAGGTCAGGAGGGTGGGATTTGGGCTGTTGTGACGAGGGTTTTTGGGAGATTTTGTCGTCGTTTTGCTGGTCGTGGAGAGAAGGTCGAATAAAGTAGTAGGCCGGTATGCGGAGCGTATGGGTTGAGCTGGGCCAAGTTTCTGAAGGTCTACTGTGTCGGGGGCTTGGAGTATTGGGCGTCTGGGATACCTTGTTTAGCGGGGAGGCACACCCGCATACCCCGAGCCATTGCGCTTCACGGATGGTTACGCAGTAGTGAAGGGCTGGATGTAAGTGTCCCTGTGACTCGTTAGCGGCGTCGGAATGGTCCGATCGAAGAGTTGGCCGAGAGTTTAGGCGCGTATGGAACGGAGGGTTAACCGGCCCCGTGGTTAACAGCTTGCGAACGTTCGGATGAGGCAAGTCCTTCTGCCTCAAGTGGTGTTTAAAGGGAAGGTATTGACTGTGGGCCTCTCCGTCGGGGATATTGTCCGACTCCGACACCTGGGAGCCGCGGCTGGGTCGTGCAGTCTTGGCAAGGGTCCAGTTCCAAAGGGGAGGCGGTTCTGTAACGGTACGGGATACTTCGTGCAATACATTGGTTTCCGTTTCGCACCTAGTCTGTTTCTGATATATCGATGGAACAGGGTGGCTGTCGCGGAATGCGGTCAAAAAGGTTCGAATTTGTGTGTTCTGTGTGTGACGCTCCGTCATTTTGCATGCCGACCGGTGGGTGCTGCACTGTCGCCATGTGCCGATATCCGGGTCAGTTGGAGCTCCCGGCGGGACGGGGTGCTGCAACCCGCCCCAGAGAACCAATCGTTCCAGAATGCCCGGTGGCTGCAGCTCCACTGACCACCGGCTGGATCCCGTTGATCGATATCCTCGATATCCAATCCATGAGCATCGGAGAGCAATACTCGAAACCTCGAATCCCTCAGCCTGGTTTTGCGACAAAAGTGAGAAAAAAAGGAGCAAAAGTTTCCGAACCGTTGAATGTTCTCGAGGCAATGCCCGAGTCGGAGCTCGGGCCAACTCAACGAAGTCGGTCAGGTTCCATGCATGCACGCTTGGGCCATGGTGCGCCCAATGACGACAAGTTTGCGGAATGACGTCGGGAAAACAGATGAACTCGTTGCGGGTGCCCCACATTGAAAGATGGAAGCGAATGGTCAAAAGGGGGACAGGGGGTCCAGCGACTCCAGGCGGGTGGGGTTGGCGGGCCGGACCCTCATGGCTGCTGCCGACGGAAAAGAAAAGACTGGTCACTTGGATTCTGCCCAACGTTTCCGCGGAATGGCACCAGTGGCGGCCGAACAAAAGCCCTTTTCGATAATCAGTCCCGACAACATCGCGCTTTTCAATGTTGTCGACTTGAAGGGGCTTATGCGCCGAGGGCATGTCCTACCCTCCGACCTGCCACCGCCAGGAGGCCCCCCGCGGAGGTGCATGCTGTGGCCGCCGATCGCGTAACGGTTGCGCTTCCAGAGACCAGGGCTAGTGGTGCAGGTTCGCTGCGAGATGCAGGGCTTCTTGTGTTCCTGAGCAGAGTCTCCGGGCCTTGCCATGTATGTATGCAGCTAGCCGCACTTCCCGGTCGCCATGCGAGTTATCGATCATCTGTAATTAATCGAAGCATACACCACTGCTTCGGGCGGGTTCCGAGGGAGCCAGTCCCTGCATCCAACGGTCTCCTGACGGCACCAGGAATCCCCAAAATCGGCCCACGAGAACCGATGAGGAAGCTAACCGATGAGGACGGCAAGATTGGGATGTTGATTCTCACCTCCTGTGTAAGGAAATATCTATGCAATATAAGGGGTTAGCAATCCGAATCTGCCATTCGTTCGGCTGGGTAATCGTGGGGCGTGTGCCGCTCCGCAATCCCGACCCGCCGTCTTGCTGGGGCACACACCTTCGTTTGAACGATGGCACTCCGTTGATGTCTCTGGAATGACGTTGTAGATGTGAAAAGACGCCATTCTTTATTTTTGTGAGGATGTAGTGTTCTTAGGCGATTAAGGAATCGAAAGCACCTTCACATTATCTTTTAGAAAGAGATTTGGAAAAGCAGGCAGGCAGTGTCTCCTGGCAAGTCTGGGGCATGAATGTATTTTGTATCCGGTCCCCTTTCTTCGCCCTCACCTATTGCGTCATAGGCGGATGGATCTGGAAACGGAAGGACCTCTCCTAGCCGGACTGGGTACCCCAAACATCAGCACCTGACCGAGTAAACGAGCACGAGTCGGACAAAACAGGAGACACAAAGAATAAAAACCAAGCATGAAAACAAAAATAAAGACATCTATTACCTCTAGAGGCAGTCAACCGTCTTGCAATGGGCCCAACCGCCGGATAACCGCAGGAACAAAGAATCTGGGCTCTGTACTCTGTACTCCGTATAAATACTGTGTACTTGGAACGCGGGGGATTGTCTTTACCTCACCGGCACACAGCCAGGACGAAGTACACAGAAGAAATTCAATGGTCAAGAAACATATGTTGTCCATTCTCTTTCGACTCACCTTCCAGACCCTCTCTCCGTTTTGATAGACTGATCATCCACTCAAGGTTGCATCTGTCTTCCAGATTGGTAAAACCTGGGAACAGGGCTCACGCGGCTGGCGAGTGACAATCCCGATCGAACCTCCTCCACTTTTGGCTCCTCTGGCCGTGAGCAGCGTGAGCACTGAGCAGCGCCGTGAGCACCACCTGCTCTTTCCCCTCCACCCCGCCATAATTTTTCGCGCTCCATCGTCACGTCACGTACATCAGACCGCGACCGAGAAGGCACCCTTTTCGATTGTCTCGGCCGTCATCGCATCCGGTACGCCTCGTCTTTCCCAGTCTTCGGGCCTCTTGTCTGCCACGTTGAGTCCCACCCTCGCTCCGCACCCGAGTCGATCTCCTCTCTGTTGACACGCAAACCAGCCCTTCGAAAACCTCCTTCACCCCTGCTCACCCAACCCGACGTTCCCCTCCAACGCTGGAATTCTGAGCGTTCACCAGAACGCCCCGTGGTGCAGCCTTCCCTCCGTTTACCTTGTCGGCACTTTGAGGATCAATACACGCAGTATCCTGTAAGTACTGTTGAGTAATCCCCTATTTCATTTCTCGATACTTTCGAATACTTTGGACCCTCCCTATCCACCTTATTTTACACTTGCCCTCCGAGTCGTTTGTCAGTTTGCGAAGAAATCCCACTAGAGTCGCGGGTCGGTCGCCTCTTGGTATTCCGCGCACACTACCAAACCTTTCACTCCACAACCACTTTCAGTTATCGTGCTCTCGCGTCTGCCTACACAAGGGTCCCGGGTTCTTGAAAAGTACTAGGACGTGCGAGCGCGACTGTAGCCGAAAATACTTGACACTCCATCTTTTGCCTTTTTGAGTTTCAGCCCTTTGACCAATCCCCCTGCGCCGCCCCCCTTTCCCCGCAACCATGCTTGGGACTCACGATCGGGTTTGTGGTGTCGAAAATCAGAAGAGTGTGCTCGTAGCTAACTTTGTATCTCGTGCTCGCAGTACGACCAAGGTTTCGACACGATGCCGGCCATGCCTAACTTTGGGGACCATGTCGACTATGAGTGCTTCAACCAGCTCCTAGAGATGGACGAGAGCGAAGAGGTCCGCGACTTCAGCAAAGATCTGGTCTTCAACTTTTTCGAGCAGGCCGCCGAGACTTTTGACAAGATTGAAAAGGCTCTGTAAGTATTTACCCACACGCCCGCCGCCTCGACTGCCAAACGCTGCTTCGGATCCTTTATGTTTTATCGGCGCCGGCGCGGCCGAAGCCCTTTGGCGAACGACCTTAGAAACGAACAGGGCCTGGTAACTAACGACGGCTTCACTCTCAAGCAACCAGGGGCCCAAGGAACTCCACACTCTGTCCAGCCTCGGTCACTTTCTGAAGGGTTCATCAGCAACACTCGGGTTCAACAAGATCCGGAACAGCTGCGAGGTCGTCCAGCAGTACGGGCACAAGAAGCGCGTCGACGGCAGCGACGAGCCCGATGAGACGGTGTGTCTGAAGAAGATCGAAGAGGCCCTCAGGGCGGCCAAGACGGAGAAGGACGTCCTCGAGACCATGATGAAAAAGTTCTTTGGCGTGGAGTGAGTGATGGGAGGAGGCATCGTTCGGTGCGTGCCGTTACATGGCCTCTCGCGGACTGGGGGATGTGGCAGGCCTCGGCACGACCGGTCGGTCTGGTGACAACGGGGCAATGGACGGCCATAGCTACCTCTTTTTCGACTCGGCAGGGGGCCAGGGGGTAGCAAATCTTTGGAAGGTGGGCAGCAGAACAGCTGCGTAATGGACTGGGAGGGATATTTGCATCAAACCATTTCTTGGGCCCAATTTCGACAGATGAAGATGATGGTGGCGGCACAGAAAGAGGGTATGTTTGCTCGGGATGAGGGGTGCGCGCGTAATGGGTCGTATGGCGTATCGCGTATCACGGGTTGTACCGGGAGCATCTGGCTATCTGGCTTGCAGGAGGGGCAGCTCAGTTCCTGAATGCATCATGGCAAGGTGGGTGTGCATGCTGCATCGCCGGGCTGGTTGGGGAATGATTTGGTGTAAGTTACATAGCTGGTTGCTATCTTGCTGGGTTTGCTGAGTGGCATCGGCCGCCGTTCGATGCAGATTCCTAGGTAGAAGTCACGTCCCCTGCCGCTTCTTTGATGATGCTCTCGTGATGTCAAGTAAAGGTGCCTTAGAAGTGGCCGCCTAGAGTATATGTGATAGTTGGCGCCCGGTTTATTCTCGGCCCAAGCTTCTTATCTATCACAACATGGTCCATCTCTCTGTTTGCGAGAGATCGAGTGGCCAACACCTAAAACACAACCTCGGCCTCAACCTCATACGCCTCATCCTCCACCCCATCCACCACCTCCCCCGTCTTCTTGGCCCCCATCCGGCAAATCGCAACCCTCTCCACCGGCACATCCTCCATCCACACCACGTCCTCATACCGCTCCAGCACCGCCGTCGCATCAAACACCAGCCTCTCTCGCCTACCACCACCTCCCCTACCACCCCTCCCACCTCTCCCACCCCTCCCACCCCTTCTATTATTGCTATTATTAGCACCCCTCGCTCTATCTCCGCGCACATACACGGTATTCACCACCGTGGCGTGCAAGAGCAGGGCCCGGCCTTCGTCGGCCATCAGCTCGGCGCTGACAAACGCGTCTTTGACACGCTCACAAAACTTCTGGAGGAGGAGTACACCCCCGTTGTTGTTGTCTGCTGCCGTCGTTGGCGGGGCATAGAGGACTGCTGCGTTTGTGGCGTCGGGTTGCATACTTGCGAGACCGCGGAGGGTGATGAGTGGGCGGTCTTGGGGCTTCTTATTTGGTGGTGGGTTTGGTTGGGGTTGGGGTTGGGGTTGGATGTCCTGGATGACAGACTGCCAGAGCTGGCGCAGGTTGAGGGATTGGAGAAGGGTTTTGGCTTGGGCGAGTTTGTCTTGCCATTCTACTTGGCCTTCTCCTTCCTTAGCCTCGCCATCTTCGCCGGCCTGTGTCTGTGCTTGTGACGGTTGTCCCTGTGTCTGTATTGGTGTTTGTGACTGCCTCGGCGGCGGCGGAAAGCTAAACACTCCCAAGGTGAGGTGGAGGGTGCCGAGGGGCCGGATGGCGTCGGGGGGGAGCGCGGGGGAGACGGGATTCTGGGGGTTGGAGAGGGAGCAGACGTCTTGGCGGAACGCAGCGAGGGCGGTGGAGAGTTGAGGACGGGATTGGGGGGTGACGAGCGGGATGCAGAGGAAGTGCGTGGGGACGGGGCGAGGGGGGCGTGGGGGTTTCGGCGGCATTTTGAGTTCTTTTGTCTTTCTTTTTTCTCTTGGTATTTATGTATTTATTATGTATTTATCGAATAGGGTGGGTGGGTAAGTGGTGTTTGTGTGAGGATCAAGGATGGGTAAGGAGGTTAAAGTATGAGTAAGTGAGTGAGTGAGCGAAAGTGAGTGAGTTCCCGAGACTCTTGAAGTCACTTGGCCCAAGCACACGGCAGTGCACGGAGACCCCACATTGCCCCACATGTACGAAGGACGGGACCTTCATTCACACTTACACATCCTCTTCTCTTTTTCAACATCCCTCGAGACCTGATATTAGCCGACCCCAGACCACAACTAACTGTTTTCAGTCTCTCTCACTATCCATTGATTTCTGAGACGGGACTTGTTTGCCATGACCGTCTCAGATTTACGACCTCTCGGGTGCACCTCACACACGCACACACACACACACACACACACACACACACAGAGGGAGCTGTTGCCCCGGCCCTGACCTTTTTCTTATACACGGCTCAGGTGTTGCTGATACAGCCGGCCAAGGCCACCTACCCTCGGTTCCGAATCGGTCACGGCCAGACTATTTATACATGGCATCAGCACTGAACGATTCCAGCCACTGGTGATCATGCCCAGATTCCGAGACTGTTTGTTCTGTGCCGAGTGGGTGGGAGATTGTAGATATGGGTAGCAAACATGACCTACATACGAGGTCGGCAAATGTAAACCTAATATCAGATGGAAGGAACAGTCACGGTGGAAAGTCGTGTATTTAAGAAATCTCGGCGGGGCTGCCTCGAACCCGGAACTCTCCCCCGACCACCTCGCCCAACGATCGATTTCTCGAGCGAGTTTTCACCAGCAACACTCGTCTTCACACCCTCTCCGAGCCCGCTCAGTTTTACCTCCAAGCTCAGTTCAGCTTCATCGACAATAATCACAAGTCAGTCCCGCAACCTAATCCACCCAGAAACTCGCCACGGCCCGTATGCTGACGGACGTTGAAATTTAGGTCGACGGTCGCCATGCATCTCCCAAAGATGACCCTCCTCCTCACCAGCTTGGCTCACGTTCGCGCGGCTGCTGTTCCTCTCGCCGACGACGACGGCAGCGACCTGGTTGTGGTCCACACCCGTCCCATCGGTTCCGCGACGCTGGGCTACTTGGGCGAGCCCTGGCTCCTCGATGCCGACATTGACTGGGACGCTGGTTGGAACGACACCAAATCCTTCAACTCGATCCAAACTCCGACTCGGGCATCGACTCTGGCTCCGGCGCAGAACCCCGGCACAGCCGTCAAGCGCGATGGATGCCTCGGCACCAACCTGAACCAAGTCCACTGCTCGGGCGGAAACCTCGGTCCTTTCTGGATCTGCCGGGAGCTGGTCAACGTTGTCGGCGGCAACCCGACAGTCCGCATCCCCGCCGCCATTAGAGGTGTGTACTTGGCTGAGGGCAACGACAAGTGCTATATCGGTTGGCGCCATCGGGTCGAGGGCATGGAGCAGGGCTACCTCTTCCCTGCCGCTTTAAAGACGCTCGATTACTGCCGCAAGGATGGAGGCGTCTCGGGCTGGGCCGAAGAGGTCATCCTCAACAAAGTCTGCACGTCCCAGTGCATGTCCAACCGGGCGGTCTGCTGATCTATTCGGGAATGAGTCGGCGGTATTGGGGGGGAAAGGGTTGGCAATCTTTTCTCGTCACTTTTCGACAAAGGATTAGTTAGGGCAATCAATTCAGTGGATCTGCTTCTGGCACGCAGTTATTGCTTTAGTGAACTCCATTGTAGCTGTTGAGTGATAGGATGTAGTAAAGACTGGTGCTTTTGCTTGTGCCCTTATTATAGAGATGTTGTCTGGCTTTGGGTGTTGATTTGACACAATCGAGGTGTTACAGAGTATCGCAGTAGAACGAAGTGTTTGTAAGTTTGGTGTTTTGTGGAAGTCAGTTGGACCCCTGCCCAGCCCAGGAACGACTCACGTCATCGCTCTCCGACGGGACCCCAAGGAGCTCGGGCCACCCCCGCATTCCCCTTCCCCAAGCCGGGATTGGACAAGGCAGGTCAAACAAACGAGCTGATTCCAGCAGCCTGGAACCTACCTCGCTCACTTTCAGACGACATTTGCCATCACCCTCATCTAGGCAACGACAACTTGGTTGTACACAGCCATACTTTGCCTCTGAATTGGTCAGCAGTCTGACCCGACAGCTTATATACCACGAGCGTATACCAAAACTCGGAAACATGTCATGATGCAGCCTGCGAATTGCAACCCCTCCACCGTGCAAGCAGCTCGAACCGACGACCCTCGAGCCCACAACCCATAGTACAAACGAAGCCCAACTTGCCTCCACAACACCATACATGCCTCGAAAAACAATGTCCTCGCCCGAGAAGCGCCGCCCGCCCCCGGGGACCGGGACCGGACCGAAAGGCGCCAGTGGCCGGCGCTCCCCATCGCGTACTTCCCGCGCCCCTCCAAACAACACCACCCGCAGCACTGCACCCACAGCTTCCAGCAACAGCCAGAATACCAACACCACCCTCATCGCCCCTCCCCCGCGCGCCGCCCTAAGCGGCACCTCCTCCCCAGCCCCCGACAACCCTCGCAACAACAATACTACCAACAACAACACCCTCAAAGACACTAGCAACCGCCCCGCCTCCCCCGCATACCCAGCCCCAACACCATCACAACCCCCAACACCAGCAGGCTCCTCCGCCCTCGCCCTCGCCGCCTCGGCGCTCCGCGAAAAAGACGTGCGCATCGCCTCGCTCGAGCGCGAGCTCGCGCTGATGGAGACCGAGTTTGCGCACACGCTCGACCGGCTCAGCACCGCTGAGAGCGAGACGGCCGCCTTCTGGCAGGGGAAATGTGCAAGGTTGGAGAGGGAGTTGGAGCTTGCGAGGGCTTCTTCTTCCCAGGGGTATACAAATGGTGGGGGGGATCAGGATGGGGAAGAGGGGGATAGGGAGGAGGAGATGCGTGAGTTGCGGAGGGGGTGGGAGGCGGCAAGGGAGGCGCTCGCGCGGCGGGATGAGGAGATTTTGGGGTTGAGGGCGCAGGTGCGCGGGCTGAAGGAGTGGGTGAGCGTGAGCACGCGGTCGGACGGGCAGGCGCAGACGAGTGACGAGGTGTTTGGGGAGGGCATGGCGCGGCTGGGGAATGGGCTGCAGAACTGGGTGCTGGTGAATTTCAGGAGGGCCAAGATTGGTACGCTGCTTTTTTCTTCTTTCTTTTCTGCTGCTGCGCTTGGGCAACGGGCGGCTGACTACTGCTGCTCGACGACTAGACCTCTCCGGTGCCGACGAAGACGCAGTCGCCGAACTAGGCCGTCTGGTGCCCATGTACGAAGAGCTAGCCTCGACCTCCAAAATCCATTTGCTTCAGTCGGTCGTGTCGCGGGTGCTTGTGGAACTGGTGTTTGACGCCTACTTCGCCGGGCTTCCGACCGAGATGGCGGAGCAGCTCAAGCAGGTGGAAACCCTGCTGGCTTCGTGTGGTAAGACATCCTCCTTCCTTTGTACTGAGACCATGATACTCACTCACTGCTATTAGCATCGTCTCCCGAGTCGATCAACCAATGGCGCTCCCTCACCCTCACCATCCTCAAAAAGGACATGCAGCAGTCAGGAACATCAGTCGTCACAGACACCATCGTGTCCAAGCTAAACAACCTCCTAAACGCCATCACTAACACCACATCAACCGACGCCCGCGATCAGGGCCTACAGGCGCTCATCAACAGCGCCATAGAACTGTCCCGCCTGCTCGCTGTACAAAAAGCCGTCTTCAAGATCGAGATGCCCGAGATCCTCCCGCACCAGCGCATCCTCTTCGACGCCGAGACCATGGAGGACATTGGCGGTGAGGACGAGGACAGCCTGACCGACAGGGAGATTTGCTGCGTCACATTCCCGGGTATCGTCAAGAGGGGCGATGAGAGCGGCGGGCATTTGCAGTTCCGGAATGTCATTTCCAAGGCGAGGGTGTTGTGCAGTCCGGAGTAGGCACGGTGATTCGGTATCATCGGCCAACCTGGATGGGCCTGTGGTTTCTATGCTGAGGCGGGGTGCCACGCGGCACTGGCTGTGACATGGCAGGGCCATATCGATGTTGCGCGCTTGCCGGCGAAGCAGAGCCTCTTGAGAGTGCTCAACTACGGCCTGCCAAATAAGGAAGCTGTACCCTCGGATTTGAGTAATCCGGCCCGACTATTCCTCGCAGGCCACGGCATATCTGCATGCCCGGAGGATGAGTTCGGCCAGTTGTACGGCTCCAGCGCAGTCTACACACCCCTTTCTCGAGACTTGGTGGCGGCGTTGCATCTCCTGATTAGCATAGCCCATCGGTTCATCATGGTTGTGAACCGGGAATCGGGCACTTGCTGCAGCGCCGAGATACTCACGGGGAGTGGATGACTCGTCTAGTAGCGGGGACGAGGAGTAGCAGGGGAGAAGCAAGGAACAGCAGAGGCTCGAAGGAACGAAAATGGTTGCTGGCATGCCGCGGGCATCTTGATATTGCGTGCAATATGCTATCTAAAAGCCGGGTTCTTACCCACTAATGCTGGTCGACCTTTGGTTTATCAAGCTCGTCTAAGCTCGTCTAAGCTCGTCCTCGGAGTGGCTGGCAATGGTCTGGCCTTGATGCTCCCAGAATAAACAATATTGGCAGTCGCGTGGCCGAGCACCCTATGCAACCCGCTGCATAAACCCGCCATGCAACGAACTCGAGGGGCGATATCCAATGCAGTATCAACATCACCAACCACCTCGAGAAGTTCTGGTCTACCCCTCAACACAAACCCGAACTTGACTCATCAAAAGACACGCCAGCTGAGACAACTTGCACCAACACCAGGCAGTCGGCGACAATATGCAAGCCCGACGCGACCTTACTCATCTGACACGGCATAAAAACTCTGCGCGATCGCGAAAAGTTCCCATCTCTCCCCAGCCCAAGCTAGGCTGCCAAGTAGGATCTGGATCATGGAATGCAAATGATGGCGCACTTTCATACGCACCTCATAACACAAGCACAGCGTGTCAGCCGATGATAGGCCCCGGCGAGCCCACTCGGAGCCGCAACCCAGAGAAGCAAGGGTTCGCTGATTTGATTAGATCTTCCTGTCCCGCATCTGCGGAGAAAGGAGAAAGTGGTTCGAGAATAGCACTCGCGCGCGAGTCGCATTTACGGTGAGAACCCAGCCCGTGACTGGTTGGTTTTGCCCACGAGACGTGGAGCGCGCATCGGGGCACTTGCTCTCTTTGCGCACTCTCGAGGGCCGGGATGTGGGACCGGGCATGGCGGCTGCTTGGTTTCCTGCTGCATGGAACCACTTGACTTGATTCGAGTCCCGCCGAGCCGTACCACTGCTGTTCAACATTTGTGGGGACTGCGAGCACGAGGACGGCGGCGCCGGACATGTCGGGTCGAGGTCCGTGAGGACGGGAAAACGACCAGATCGGGCACGCATCGATTGGCGAACGGACGCGAAACCGCGACAAGCGAGTGTCGGACAAGCGGGTGGGTGCCGGGACGACTTTTCTCGAGTATTTTTGGTAGTTCGGCAGAAGAGGGACGAAGTACTGCCTGTTGCCGTATGCAGTTGGTTGTTCTAGGGTTTCATCGGCTTGTGGACGTGCGTCTTGTCTGCTCCCCGCGAATGCGCACTCGTGAAATCGGGCAGCGGAAGGGATAACCCAAGGGATGATGACGGGGAAAGGAAGCGGGCCGATCTGGTTTCTGGTTCTGCCAGTGGATGGGTAGGGAGACCAGAATGGCAGGACGGACGGGAGGATTGATCTGTTGATACTTACCTACTTAAACTGCTTGGGCCCTGCCGCGGCATGAACTTGCATCGATCCCGACAAGTACCATCTCTTCTTCCCCTGGCCCCAGCAGTGAGAGCGGCGCCTCTTCATCGATTCTGCTGTTGACCGCGTCTCGATCGGAGCCGCCCGACGATATCCTGTGCCAGCCGCTGGCTTAGATCCCCGCCATCCTGAGCTTCCCGTCTGATTGACGCCGGTCGTCTTGCCGACACAACACCCGCCAAAAAAGCAACCGAACCAAGCACTGGCTTGGTCTTTTTCTGTCTCATTGTTCTGGACCCGACGACACTAGTCTCGTTCCTGTCGAGCCACGGGGTTGCCCGGACGGACCGTAGTTGAGATCGCAGCAACCCCTCCAGGGTGTCAGACGGATTGACCCCCCGGTCGGCGCTGCATATCCCCCCACATCAGCCACCCCTCCCCTCCAAGTGCATCCAACAAGTTGGTCGGCTGCCGCCGCCCCAGCACACCCAGGTGATAATGGAGCCCACCATCAACCCGGACGAGATCCAGGACTTCCTCCGGGACCACCGTAACGAAGCCTACGGCCATGCCCGGTATTTCGATTATGGCAGTGGCAGCGACCCGCGCTGGACGCCGCGCATAACCACCGCCCACAGCGACTTGCTGCTCGACGACGCCGGATCCGATGACTACTCGCAGTTCGATGCCCAATCCGAGTACACGACGACAGCCTCAACCGTGACATCGCGAGGACGAAGCGCATACACAATGCGCTCCAACGCCTCCTCGTCCCTCTTCAGCCGCCGGCCCCGCCGCCACGATGACCGCAGCTCAGTAGGCCAGAGCTCGGCGCCCTCAGTCGGCGTCCCCCACCCAACCTTCCTCCAACAATTCGGCCATGTACACAACCACACCCACACCCAACACCCCGGCGGCGAGCTCTGGTGCGAATTCTCCTCCCTCCAAAACTGCCGCGCCACCTTCCGTCTCGACGACGAAGCCGGCTGGATCCAGCACCACGCGCAGCACCTGACCGGCGGCGCCAACGACGACGCCAATAGCTTCCCGCGACAGCTAGTCTGCTGGTTCTGTGACCACGTACCCTTCGTGACGACGACGGCGGATAATAACAACGACGGGTTCGCGAACTTCGTCGAGCGCATGGTGCACGTGCGCGAGCACATCTTTGCCGACGACCGGCTGACGAGCGAGGACGCGCGGCCGGATTTTTTTGTTGTTGAGCATGTGTTTCGGAGGGGCCTGTTGAGCGAGGAGATGTATAAGCATGCGATGGCGTATGATGAGACGCCGGCGGCGTATCGGTTGCCCGGGTCGTCGTGCTCGATGTCGGGGTTCGCGGGGTATGGTTCGGGGTCGGCGTCGTCGAGGCCGGTTGGTTACCACCACCAGCAGCAGCAGCAGCAGCAGGCTGCATCGTGGGAGAGGGAACAGTATTATGATCCGGAGAGTGAGCGGCGCGCGGAGGAACGAAAGCAGAGACATAGGGAAAGGCAGCAACAATATGGGCAGGGAAGGAGAAGATGAGAGAAGAAGAGAAGAAGAGGAGACAAGACGAAGGAAAAACGCCACTCATTCGCCTTGCTTGATTCTGGCGCTTTGCACGAATGCGCACACCGTCATCGCGCAGCCGGAATCAGTTTGAATATCCGTTTTGGAAGGGGAAAAGAAGGAAGGGTGTTGGAAACAGAGAAAGTGGTACGAATATGGGGTGGTGGTGGGGTGGTGGAAGACGCGTTCAAAACGAAACGCGTCTTGTTCCGAGTGGCAATGCCACGGCCCGTCATCGTCGCTTGGGCCCCTGGTTGCCCCACCAACGCCCAGACTCGACTCGGGCCGAGTTGGAACGATTCGAGACAAAGACTGTCCGTTTGTTCGGCCTATATAGTTATTTGTGGTTGTTGGGCTGTCCTGTAATGTTGCAGTGTTGTATTGGAGGCTACAAGGTCGCTGTTGTTATTCGACTTGGTCTGGGGGGCGGTACATCAGCAAACACGGGGCCCGGTGTTCCGTCGGTGATAGTGTTCTGGAGACCCAATATTTGAAGATCAATGGTTGTAGGTAGTTGCTTGGTTGAGTTACGTTGTTGGTTTCTGTGCGGGTGAGGATACTGGGTCAGACTGTGAAGAGCTCGGGGGGTTGGTTATCTTGATGATACGAATAGATAGTCTGGAGACAATTTACAAGGGAAGAAATGGATCGTGATACGAATATAAATAAATGTGTATATCTCCATGGCCTATCCAAAACCATCTGTCTGGCCACCATCCTGGCCACTCAGTGCAAACGGTGGCACTCGTGTAAGTTGAGTCCGCCTTGCCGTGGCAAAAGAGGCAAAATATTTACATAACTATGTAGGGCGCACAGAAATTGGTAGGGCACGGTTGAGGCGTGTCTATGTTCGCCTCACGTCGGGCAACGCCGCCTTGGCCTTGGTTGTGCTTCTGTGTGGTCCGCCCTGCTTTGGTGTGTTCTCGAAGGACACGACGAACCTTTCGGCATAACCGGGGGTGGCAGTGCAGCATAATATGGACGCTTGGACTCGAGTTCACACTGGCTACGTTACGTTGCATTACCCGGGCATCCAATGGAGGTGACTCTTAAAAGTATGGTGAGTGGTTTTCATGAAGTTGCTCGCAAGATGTGAAATTGTGAATTGTGTCGTGTTTGATGGTGCCGAATAGACACCCTGACCGGACGGAGCACCCCCCCGGTCTGTCGTTTCCCGACGAGATGCTCTTCCACTCCCCCTATCTGCCGCTATACTCCGTGGCTCACTTAATGCAGAAATTTGAAAGAGATAGCCAAGGTCCAAGCTCTAAATCCCAGTGTATCATTCCCATCTAGTTTGACAACTGCTTATAAGCAATGAATACTGAGACTTCAATCCTCAAAGCCCCATCCTATATGCTACACAACATCACTATCGTTACACGGAACAGGGAGTAAAAGGTGCTGCCGTGGCAGCCATGTTACAAACCCCCTTTTCGAAAGCCCACCCACGCGCAAGACAGGCTAAACGGGACAAGAGGGTATCAGCACTCAACAACAACACACCCCGATTATGATGATGTCCTGGGCTGGTCCTCCGTCGTCCCTTGCGTCTCTCCCCCGAGCGACAGCTGCTCCACCGCCTCCTGCACCTCTTCTACCGCTGCCTCGGCAGCAGGCGCCGCGGGATCGCGCCCCTGGCTGGTCCTGAAGACCCTACTGTTCGCAATCACCTCGCCAATCTTCTCGAGCATCTCCTCCGACAGCTCGGGCTTGCCGCGCTCGCGGCGCAGGGCGCGCATCTGCCGGTTGTACTCTTGCACGGGCAGGAGCATCTCGTCGGCGGCGCCCTTCTTGCGCGCCTTCTTCTCGGCCTCCTGGGCCTCAATCTTGGCCACGTACTCGGGCGTGTGGCGCGTGCGGAACTTGCTGTAGCGGTTGCGCAGCTCATCAACGACGCTCTCGGGGAAAGGCGGCCGCAGCAGCGTCGGTACAAATGTACGCTCCTCGACCTCGAGCCGCAGCGTGTCGTCGATGTTGTCCTCGTGCACCTTGCGCTCCTGCTTGGGCCACGGGATGCGCACGTTGAGCCCCGGCACCACGCGCCCAAAGGCGACCTTGCGTGTTGGCCGGTCGTGTGTTATCCCGATGGGCTTGAGCTCGCGGATGATGACGTCGCGCGTCACGCCCGTCTCGGGGTCCGCGATGGGGTGTACCAGCCGGACGGCCGAGATGGGGATGACCGACTTGATTTGCTGTACGGGCGGCTTGCCCTCTTCGTTCATGAAATCGGGGATTTTGGCGTTGACCTGTTGTTTGCGAGTGTGAGCAGGGCAAAGCATCAATAAAGAGGCACGGGATAGCGTGACTTACAATGGCAACATTGCCGCCCAGTTCCACGGCCATGACGTCCCTCTTGATCGACTCAATGGTGGAAATCTTGCCCTTGTAGGGGCCCTCGGTTACGACCACGCGGTCGCCGGGAGCGATACAGAGGTACTGCGACCCGCCGGCCCAGGCGGCACGGGCTTCCTTCTGCTCGTCGGTGAGCTTGATCTGGAGCATGGCACGCTCGGTCGAGATGCTGCCCCAGTAGTTGCCGAACGAGTCGACCTTGCTGACGTCGCGGCGGGGGGCGAGCGGGCCGAGCTCGAGGTCCTCGTGACGGGCCTTGACAGCGGCACCCAGCTCGTAGCCAGCCTGTTTCCGCATGGCAACCATCTCCTTGACACGCTTGCTCTTCTGGACGGCATAGATGCGCTGTTGCCGGTACTTGTTCCGCCGCGCAACCTGGCGCTCGGCCATGCTCACCCGGCGAAGGATCTTGTCCATTGTGCCGGTGATTTGGGGGAGGGACGAGGCCACTCAGGCCGATTGATCGGAATGCCTAGCGGTGGGGACGGGGGGCAATCGGGTCGGTGTCCGGGTCGGTATCCAAGTCGGCGGGGACCAATGCTTCGAAACTGTCCCAACTGTCCCGACTCCAAAACCGCGATCTCGAAAAGTTGCAGCGCCAGAGCATCCGATGGACCCACTCACAGGTCCCTGGGCCCGGAAATTTTGTGCGGCTGTCAACAAGTGGTCGCCAGCTGGTAACAGGTTTAAAACTGGTTACCCGCTCTGGCGTCCCGTTAACAGTTGAAGGCCCACCGCAGCAGCTGCACAACCGACCAGCATCCCATCGGCCCCATCATGCATGTTGCATTGCACACCTTCCATTCAATCGTTGCCAAGGAGCAACGAAGCATCAACAAGCATCAACCAGAGCCACAGCGGCAAGGCGAACGACCCCGGAAAATCTCCACCAGGCTCCCCGAGCAAAAGCAGCGGGTCAATACCAGTAATATTTGTATGTGGCTCGCGTTTCGAGGCTGGCAACGACTGGCTCTCGTGTTTCGTTTGTTTCGTCACCGGTGCGCGTTGCGGCTCTGATGCTGTGCAGTCCCTGGCCGAGTCCTACGGTTGGTCTAGGACTCTGCGGTCCACTCCCGTATCCCATCCCATCACCTGGCACCGAAGAACGCGGGGGGCACGTGCCACAGCTCAGCCTTTCGTGTCGAGATTCGATTGAAGCGGGAGGTCGCCAATTCCACATGTCCACCACCGAGACAAGTCTCGAACGTGGCTCGCCGTTTGATCATTGATGATCATTTACGGATGCAATTCACGGATCGTGCACGGTGGAGAGGCAGAGTGGGTAGGCCGGGGGACTGCTTGCTTCCTCGAACAATCCTGGGATTCTCTGCTATGCTGTTGTCCTGTGACCTGGAACTGCACATTCGCAATGGTTCCTCAAGACTGCCATGGACGCCACGTAGGTCCTGTAGGCAGTCTGATCAAGGCATAGGCAGTCTGATCAAGGCATAGGCAGTCTGATCAAGGCTTAGGATGCCAAAAGCAGCCTGTCGGAATGACCTACCGTGTATACGAAGTATTGGAGCTTGTAGGACAGTCAATTCAAGTTGCTGTTCTCACGTGTCATAAAAGCCGGCACGCTGGCCTGTTTTCATGTCCTCAGAAAGATTACGGAGAGCAGGCCGTGATGAAGGCCCACTGCAGACCAACCTGACGCTCCGCACCACTTTCAGGGGCTCGTTTGCGGAGTTTGCCAGCCCAAGCCTAGGCCGTGCCGGCCCCGATCGACAAGCACCAAGCGAGAACGAAAGGGCCGCTCAGCGTTCAGCTCATACCGCTCAACCGCAGCCCATTTTGATGACGAATCCTCGTTTCCGCAGCCCGGTTTTGCCATCATCAAGATAAGCAGAAAAGGCACTTTGAAGGCTGCCTCTTTGTGCACACCACTTTCATCAGTTCTTCGCAATCCTGAAATCTTTTCATCAGGAAAACGGGGCAACCAAAAAAAACCAGCGAGGTTGCCAAAAACAGCGACATCAAGCACTGACCTGCCTCATATCAGCCCAGACCAAGCGAACAGCACTTGGTCAAGCCCCCCAAATCCCTTGTCCACTCAGAGCGCACCGTTCCAGGCGGCACCCACTCCTCCCCTTCTCCCCGGCCTTCCCCCCAGGCCCCAGCGCCCTTGGTTTCTCTGTCATCAATTGAACCGACCTGACTTCTGCTCTTTTCCACCTGAGCAACTGCACTTCCTCCACTTTTCACCCTTCCATCTCTGCATCAACAACCCGGCAACCCGGATCACCCAGTGGCATCGCCTGCCACCTTCCCTCATTCTCCGCGACCCGACCGCCGTGTTTTCTTTCAGCCGTCGTCCTCGCTCAAATCCTTGCGCGCCTTAGCTTGCAGCTCGTCCTGCTGCTGCCACAACAAACCCACCGACACATTCCATACACAACACACCAACCATGGCTGCCGAGCTCCGTAGAAAGCTGGTCATCGTCGGCGATGGTGCCTGCGGCAAGACCTGCTTGTTGATGTGAGTCTCTTTCCCTCGAGCGAACGCGCCGGCCTAGGTCGGTCCGTCGGTTCGCTGCTTCCATTTCCCGCCTGATGCCTATCCATCAACACATCCATCACCATACCATATACTGACTCGATTTGTCTATAGTGTTTTCTCCAAGGGCACTTTCCCCGAGGTGAGTTTGCCTTGATCGACGGCCTTTTTCTGCATCTCCCAACGAACCCGGTCATCCATTTCAGCCCTGGATTGTCTCAGACCGCCTCGGCATTTCGGTTCCGACTTTCGATGACGAGATACACCGCGACAAGACGTATCATCAGGAAACTAACAGTGAATGCAGGTCTACGTCCCCACCGTCTTCGAAAACTACGTTGCCGATGTCGAGGTCGATGGAAAGCACGTCGAGCTTGCGCTATGGGATACGGCTGGCCAGGAGGATTACGACCGCCTGCGTCCCCTGTCGTACCCCGACTCGCACGTCATCCTGATCTGCTTCGCCGTCGACTCTCCCGACTCTCTGGACAACGTTGGTGAGAAGGTTAGTCTTGAAACCCGAGGTGGTGCAAATGCGGACGCATCGTCACATGATTTGCTAACACGTTCTCCCCACAGTGGTGCTCCGAGGTACACCATTTCTGCCCTGACGTCCCCAAGATCCTGGTCGGCTGCAAGAAGGATCTGCGCTTCGACCAGAAGACGATCGAGGAGCTCCGCAAGACCAGCCAGCAGCCCGTGACCCCCGAGCAGGGCCAGACGGTTGCCAACAACATCAAGGCCACCAAGTACCTCGAGTGCTCGGCCAAGACCAACGAGGGCGTCCGCGAGGTGTTTGAGTTTGCGACACGGGCGGCTCTGCTCAAGAAGACCGGGAAAAAGAAGTCCAAGTGCTTGATCGCCTAAGCGCGGAATCGAGTACCCGATAAGCCACCTCGGCCACTTTTTGTCAACCATCGGTGCCCCAGGCCCCCCCCACTCGGGGGCGACCGGCACGGCAATCTAGTACGATGGGGCCCCTTGCCTCTGGAATGAGAGATATAGAAGCTCTTGCACGTGAGAGAAGTCATCATGATCAGGCGGCAGGCGGGGGTCATGAGTAACCATATGCTCCAGGGGCTGCTAGTGGGCGCCCGCCGCCTTGAACGATGGAGGCAGAGAACTTCTGTTTTGGCCAGCAAGAGCTCGGGGAAGGGAGATGCAAGTCACGGGCAATCTCGGGCGTTGCCCGTGCAGAGTCTCGTCTGGGTTGGAGATGGCCGGCGAACCAACTACCTTACTTGGAAGCGGGCTGTAATCCAACACACGTCCTTCTCCGCTTTCTATCTTGGGTTTCTTTTTCTGTCTCAAATTACTGTCGATGTACCGAGTTCTCCCCGTCCCTTTTACTAGCTAGCTATTTATTCATTGTCGTTTTTGGACCGCGCCTTGTCTTGCATTTGCAATGTTGTCGAGTGTTGGCTTGTTATGGGTTCGCTGGGCCAAGTCTAATCTAATACGAAGCAGTCATCGAGATATCAAGACATAGCACGCTCATGCAACAGGTACAAGTCACCATGATCTCCGCACGTCATCAATTTGGTTGATACGTAGATGAGCTAGCTAGGTGGTTGCTCTGAACCGAAACCCAGGTTGATCCTGACCCAGCCCGCTTTGAGAAACAGCTATCATGCCGTGATCTCGCCCCGCGAGAAACCATCAGTGGGTACAATCTACCAGACCGGCGGGTGCGAGGTGTGTATTTGATTTAGACGGGGCAGTTCTGCGAGGGTAAATAGGGTCAGTCAGTCACTGTCAACCTCTTCGGTTGCTGCAATCAACTGAAGAATAGAGGGAGGGCACACGTACAGCTCCGCAAGAGCCGCACGACTTGTCCTCGCCGTTGGTGTCGATACCACACTTGGGGCAGGCGGATCCGTGCATCTTGACTTGGTTGTTGGTGAAGATGGTAGAGTTTGTTGGTGGTAAAGATTCGCGTCTGTTGCAGTCGTGGAAGAGTGAGATCGGGATGTCTTGAGTAGAACCAACCCTTTCAGAGGATGGATGCGGTGGGAAAGCGGGGTCTTTATAGACAGACCGCTTCATATGCCCCCATTCCGCATCCCCCCTCCTATCTCCTCCTCTCCTCGACCCCCATGCATCCACCGTTCGATAACCAGATAGGTAGCCCACATGGGCGTTGCAAGACAAGGCGAACACACTCCACACCACCTTGATCACCGTATCAAAGTCCAGTCATGCGGTCCGCATTTACAAATCACCCCTCCCGCCAGCCTCGAAAGGCGGAGTTGTTGGGTATCACGGCAGAGTAGCCTAGCGGGTATGTCCGCTGGGTTGGATCAGGCGCACTGCGGATGGACGGGAGGGGAGAGGTGCGGGGTGGGGACGCGGATGCGGAGAGGCGTTTGGCATTGATCTTCCCCACGCCAAGTCCATGTTACACATATACGCAATGCCGGTAGGTCAGTCAGCCAGCCAGTCTTGGGCGGGCGGGTACCGAGGCCACATCTATGGCCAGTCATGCAGGCATCCGCGCCGCGGAAGAGGGATGGCGAGGGGCATGTGACTGATTGACTTGGGAGAGGGGGTTGAACAGATGCTTGGAACTGTAAGTGCTGTATTTGTATGGATGTATGTATATGCCGGCCCCTTTCTAACTTTTTGTGATGGTGTGTAAGACCGGAATTATTCTACGCTAGTAACACTGCTTGACATCGCCCTCGCCTAGATATTCAAGGTTAGCCAGAGTATTCGACAGCAACGACAACAGGAGCACACACCTTTTATAATCTTGCCAACCGCCCCAAACAAGCTCATAGCCATGACCGTACACCCAAACGCCACAACCGCCCAGGCCATGTACGTCCGCCACGAGCGCGTCGTCAGTTTGATGTAGCACAGCGGCGGTAGGATGTAGGCCATGGCGGCGGCGCTCGTGCCGCCGACGAGGTCGAACACGGTGCCGAGGTCGCAGGTGATCAAGCTCAAAACCATGGCGCTAAAGACGAGGCTGGTGGTGAAGAGCAGGTGTAGGTTCATGTTGAAGGGGTCGCCGGGGAAGTAGTAGGTCAGCATGACCTCGCGGCATACAAACGCCTCGAGCGGCAGCGTGGTCAGCATGTTGAGCCCAAAGCACAGGCGCGCAATGTTGACCATGGTGTTGTCGGCGGGGAAATTGTTGAGCACGTTGCCGAGGGTCTTGTCGCCAAAGGTGAGGAAGCCGGCAAGGGCGAGGAGCAGGCAGAAGACCATGGATATGGCGGTCGAGTAGTGCGTGACCTTGGAAAAGCGGTCGATGGTAGGTTTCTCGAGCGAGCCGTAGATAAGGAGCGAGTTGTGGTGGCAGACGAAGGCTGCTGTCTGTTAGTCAGTGCTTCACTTTTGGAGAGTTGTAAAACATACCAAACGATATCACTCCAATGGCCTGAAAGATCCCGTCATTGATCACCAGCATGTTCCAATCCTTGAGCGTCCCCCTCTCCTCGGCAGGCACCAGCGCGCCCTGCACCACCACCGTCACCACAATCACCGCCATGCTCACTAGCGCCAGCGTGCTCGCCTTGGCCAGCTATTCCCCATCATTAGCACTACTACTCCCGCCTTATCCTTCCCAGAGACGGAAAACTCACCTTCGCAATATCCCTATACAACGCCAACGGATAGCTCACCCCCAACGTAAACACCACAATCACCGCCCTCCTCTCCACCAACAACCCCAGCACCGGCACTTCCCTCAACCCAGGCCAAACCGCCTCCAACACTTTCGGTATACTATCCCCCACAATCACCCCAAACGCCACCATCCCCCCAAACGCAAACGCCCACTGCGCCACGCTCACCGCGATCAACCCGACCCTCCCAAAACACTTCTCCACCGTCCCCTGGAAACTACTCGCCCCACTGAGTTTGCTATTCACCACAATCAGACAAATCGTCCAGTCCACCATAAACGTCAACACCACCAACAACACCGTCCCCGCCAACAGCCCCGCCTGGCGAAAGGCATAGGGTTGCCCGATGATGCCGGCGCCGATGATGGAGTTGGCCATGTTCATAAAGGCGGAGGGGAGGGAGGACTTGGGGCGGGCGCGCTCGGATTCGGCAAAGGAGAGGGTGGCTTCGGGGGAGGTGGTGAGTGTGACGGAGGGGGCTTCGATGTCGGTTAGGAGGGGGATGCGTTGGTGGTGGGTGTTGTTGTGGGATTGGGAGTGGGAGGTGTGGGAGGTGAGCGGGTCGGTGTCGAGGATGCCGTCGAAGGAGTCGAAGCTCTCTCGTCCGTGGTGGTGGTTGTCATGGTCGATTGAGTTGCTGGTTCTGGTGGTGTTGTCGACAAAGGTCGGGCGCAGGTCGAAGCGGACACGGTTTGGGGTTCGGGGGCCGCGCGCGGTGTCGGGGTCGCCGGGGTGGACTATGAGACCGTCATCGTCGCCGTCGTCTGCTGTGTCCGGGCCTGCCGCCAGCAGGCCGACGCCCTCCTCGTGGTGGCTATCATTGTTGGTGTTGTTTCGGCTCGGCGATGGGCCGTGACGGCGGTTGTTGGCTGCTGCTGCGCCATTCGATTTGGCCATGCTCGGGTGCACTTAGGGCATTTTCGGCTCGCGAACGGGAATAGAAATTCGTCGGGCGCTGTCTGGCCGAATATTGGTTGTTGTGGAAAAGATAAGGAAGAAACCGTTGCTTACACGGGGAAATCAAAGTGGCCGTTCTTGGCGAGCCGCGTCGCAGTGATGAATTGGGAAAGCCAGGGACAGACTTGGCCTGAATTAACACCCCTGTCAGGTGATGCTTGGCCCTTGTCAGGGGTCGCTGTGGGCTGGGATCGCCCGGCAGAACCAGCTGAAACATGCAACTCCCCGCTAGCCTCCGCCGGATCCGGATGACAACAATGGTATCCAGAGTAAATAGGGGCTCAGGGGTATTGATTCAAACTCCTCCCATTCTATCTGTTGGTGAACAAGACTCTGGCTTCACAAATCTTATTAATACATTGTTACAGACAAAACCGAGGCCTCTCTAACAGAGGCCCCTATTTGAGCCCTGAGCTCGCCGTGTGCGTGTTCCACTTCTCCTCCTGGGGGTATCATGTGTTGTCAACTCGACCGCTCGCTCGCCAGACTCAAATACGAATCAGACACAGGATGCTGTGGTCGAGTTGTGAAGACAGAATTGGAGGCCGCCCTATTCCAGGTGGCCTTTTTTTTTGTTCTTCCTAGCCTGAACTTCTTCATCAGGCACCTATTTGCAAACCATCACTTCAACGCAACTGTTCTATACCGCCAGGGCGACAGCAACCGCGATGAATACTATCGAGACATACGGGCCGCTCGCCAACTGGCTCCCCGACGATGCTCCCGTCGCTTCCGGATTAGGGTTTGTAGCCGTCTCAACGCTGGCCGACCCTGATGCGTCCTCGGCACCAGGCATAAAGGGACGTGCCGTCCCTGCTGTGGTCGCCGCCACAGTCGTGGCAGAGGCGCCAGCAGTCGTTGTCGTCTTCGGCGGCGGTGGTGGCTTCGAGGCAAACCCGATCCGCATCTTGTCGGCATCAAAGACCGTGTAAACGTTTTTGAGGAACGTGTCGCCCATCAGCCAGGTGCCGTTCTTGATTTCGAAGCCATAAATACGGCTGATACAATGGTCATCCTTCCCCGCGACCCAGTCGTCGGCCGAGATCGAATACTGCACGCCGGAAAAGGTGACATTGATGGGAGTCTTGGTGTCGCACGGAACCTTGTACTCCACATAGGCGCCATTCTGGTACGAACTGGCCCCTGGGACATGCTTGAGCAGGGCGGCCAGGTCATCCGGTGGCGCAAACACAAACGATGTGCCCGTGTCAATGAAGGCAAGTCTGCCATCGATCCCAGCTGCCTTGCCGTTAAAACTCAAGTCGCCCATCGGAATAGCCCATTCGCCGGACTTCTTCTCGGCGTCGGGAACGTCGGTGTATGAGATGTCCCCGATGTACTTGTCTTTATCAACACCTCCAAACGTGATCTGGCCTTCATTCTGCCCATCCGAGTCCCGGTTCAGGGACACGCCAAACATGAGCGAGCTCACTGACCCCGAGGCCTTGAGCGTCTGTAGGAACGTGCCGGTAACCGAAGAGCTCGTGGCAAGACCGAGAATCCCGTCAAAGGCGAAGTGCTTGAAGTCGTCGTGGGTATAATTGGCGAGCCCAAACGACAAGTCGAACGTTAGGCCAGCGAACGTGGCAGTGTCGTGGCCCACGTAGCCGGTAAGGTCGCCTGAGCCGTACGCAATCGAGAACTCCTTGTTGTATGATCGCCACGTCTTGGAAGTGCTTGGGTCTAGCGTGTTATGCATCCGGCAGGCGCCAGATGGGCAGTTGGAACCCATCAGCCAAGAGTTTGCGGCGCCCGTGTCGATCAGCATGTAGAAGGATTGTTGTTCAGAGCCGACGTGAGCCTGGATGAAGTACGAATAGTCGGGCCCGTACTGGTAGACGCCGGCGCTGTTGGGTGCGGATGGCTTGGCGGGCTCCGATATCGTGTAGTAATTCCCCCTCTTTCCGTACTTTGCGGCAGCCCGAGCCGCCTGCTCAGACGGTGTAGGCGAACCATGGTTGGGCTAGAGCAATATTGTCAGCAGGGTGTAAGACATGGACGACCTAGAACACAGCGATACGCACGATTCTGGGCCTGCGAACGAGGTTGACGGTGTACCCTTGGGACGCAGCCGGCCCATCGCTCCTCTTGGAACCTATCCCGGAGGGACCGCAGTGGTCATCTGGATCGCATTGGTCGTCCGGGATGAATGGGAAGAAGGCGCGGACGGTAGCAACCCATAGCGTCAGCTGCAGGAGCAGGGTTGCTACTCTTAGCATGGTGAAGAAACAGCCCCTGGAGCCTCACCACTCCCACCCCAAACGCGGCGTGAGGGGTGATATGTCGCCAATGGCTTCCGGGGGGTTGGCGCTCGAGGACGGCCGAGTCGAGGTCGAGGTCGGACCGTGGCAGAGCTTAGAGCATCAGAGCGAAGTGTGTCGATTCCGTGAGCCCGACGAAGGCCTGAAGTTGGTAATAGACTGGCGATGGGTCCCGGACTCCGGCAGCGAGAGATATATTAAGGCGATTAAGTATTAGGTGGGCGGCATTTGTATATCGCCCGGATCGAAGTGCGGATGGTGGAGACTCGAGACACCCAGACAAGGGAATGTAAGAATAACACAATGCTGAGACTTGCCGACAAAAAGGAAGCGAGACAAGATCGGACGACACAATATAAGAGACGAGACACTGATCAAGGCAAAAAACGAGCTGATGACGGCAGATGCAAAACAAGAGCAGAGCGACCAATCGGCAATAGCGGAATGCAAAAGCAAAGGAAAGACGCTTGAAGAAAGACACCACAAGTTTCGGGAGGCGAAGAGGCGAAGCGAGGGGTAGTTGATGCGTTTGAGGTGAGGGAAAGGTGGGGAGGGAAAGAGAGTGAGGAAGGGAAATGGTGTGGTGAGTGGTGGATGGTGGATGGCGGATGGTGGATTGAAGAAAGTCCCAGCCCAGCATCGTGGAGATGCAGACCGGCGCCAGACTTGCAAGGCCTGGGCTCTGGGGTGGAGCCGTGGCTGGCTGTTGGCGAGATACAACATCCGAGGTACTTTGAGGGTGCTACGGATTTGTACAGTGCTCGAGGTATTCCGTGTCCCGTATTCCGTACTGCTGTTTATATTGAATGGCAGCAAACCATCTGCAACTCGAGGATTACTTCCTCATCGAGAACTGCGAGCATTGACCAAGCGCTGCATGTCAACTCGGGAGGGCAGCTCAATGGCACGTTTGCAGGTTGGCTGAGGTTGGCAGTTGCAACTTGCAGATGCAGGCCCTGTCCTTCAAGGTTGCATGGCAGACCCTGGGGGATGTGGAGAGCAGCGGACCGTTTCCTCAGGCCTGTAACCCCTCGTTATTCCATTGGGGCCCAGTCACTGCTGATCGCTCATGACGCGAGGGTGCGCCGAAGGACTTGGCTGCGTTGCAAGAACAGAAAGAAACGCGTGGGTTGAGGAATCCCGTGCGTTTTCGCCGGAAAACAAACCAAACCCGGGCCCCAAGTCGTGGATCGCGGGGCCCGTTCCATCCAAAGCCAGAGATCTGCTCACTGTGGGTAAGTCCCTTGTCCATGTCCAATTTGCGGGCTGGATTTCATTGGGCGATTGTTCAGAACAAGCTCCCAGGTGGGGGTTCGGCGTCTGTGTGGCTTTCCATCCCAATTTGTGTGCCCCGGTTTTCCGGGCTTTGTCAACGCCCGGTGCCGCGATGCATCCAGCCGCCAGGGGACTTGTCAAAAGAGATGACAACTGTGTGTTGTCTGTCAAGATATTGACGCAAGCCGCAAGCTGCAAGGGGTTCAATTGAGCGGTTCTGGTGCATCAATGCGTCAGAGTAAATGTAAGATATGGGCGCCTAAGCCGGATCGCCCGGAAGACGAGGCAGTTGGTCGAGAACACGAAGTTTAGTTCTGCATCCCAAGTCTGCAAGAATTGTCTGTTCTTTTCGGATGCATGGCGGCGGCAAGGGGGGCAGGACAGGGGTTCGGCGCTATCCCCAGATAACGGCGGCGGGAACCCGGTCCATGTCGACGGTGCCAAGATCCAACTTTGGACGGGTTCAGGAGTTGGCCAATCGGTCTGCCTGTTTTGGGACAAGACACGGCAGCAGGCGACCACAGGCGACCACAGGCGAGAGCACCATGTGCATACGCGCTTCTTTTCAGAACCTCAGCGGAGTTACAACTGCAAGAACGGACGGCATACATAGGTCCCCAACGTATGCAGTTGGGAGTTGTTGTTATTCTCATCATACTCTCGCGCTTAAATCGCCCCCGCCTATCGTGGCGTGTGGCCGTTTCATCGACACTGGGACGTGGGTACTTTTGTCGCCCGAGTGAAGATCGCTCTCGGTGAAATCCACAAGATCGGAACAGGACGGGTATCCATCCGTCGATTTGCGACATGACTTCATGATCGTGTGTTACGTTCCTCTGCAGACCAACTCGACCTCATGTACGGAGTACACAGGAATGCTTCCAGCGGAAATACATAGCCTTGCTCGGCTGAATTCCGTGTCCAATGTTACATGCCCGGCATTATCAGCTGCAGGACCTCCAAGATGTCGAGACTTGGAACCGTGGTCGAGACCATCTGTTGGTTCCCTTGCAGAGGCCACAACCACAATTGAAAGCTGACAACGGTGGCGTCTCATGCATTTTCTTTATCTCGGATATTCTGCGATGACTGGGAGATATCGTCATAATAAGAAAGCGGTACGAATAGATGCGTGTAATACCGCCGCTTTGAGAGCAAGTACGAAGTATTGCCTTCCGAGTTGGGGCTTGTATACGTCAGTGGCACCGAGTATTGGAACGGCAACCAGCTGCCAGGGACCACCAAGGCGGTGGCAATGCCCAGCCCAGTGATGTTTCACGGCGGCGAGGCCGAAGAGTTTCAGACTGCTGACTGCATGACTCAAGCTCAGGACAAGAGTGAATCCGTTGTGTCTAGAGGCTATGTCTCGTTGGCGATATTGTTGTTCCGCCTGTACGTTTGGCACCACTCAACGGCAGCCCGGAGCACTGCCTGGTCTGCCGGCGACTTCAACGTCTCCATTACGGCTTTCTGGACTCTGACGAGCTGAGCGTATTGGTCATCCGCCACGAGTCCCGATGCCGCCAATGTCCGCAGGAACACCCAGACGGACTCATTGCCGAGGTGAAGCGAACTGACTAGGTCAAGGACCTCTTTGAAGGTCGAGCATGCGGCTGCCCGGCCCAAGGAATTCCCTGTGCTGAGAAGGAAGTAGAGGAAAGACCACCCGGAGATGTCAGTGTGGTGTTGGAAGCACCAAGATTGCACAGCCACCAACATCTCTCGGCCGTCGACACTCTTATCCAGGCCCATCAGGAATCGGGCGTGGCACCAGGCATAGTAGTTCCGTGAGTGCCTCTCCCCCGCCACAAACACGACATCTCTGATTCCCGATAGCGCGTCTACCGGCAAACCGGACGAGGCAAAAACGGTGAGGAGCCAGCGGCGATGGTTCCAGAGAGTTGGCGACTTGGTGTGCCTATGTAATCTGCTCGTGAGGAGGCTGTCAACAAAGCGCTTTTCTTTCTCGAGACTGAATCGTGCTTCGCCGTGGCTGGATAGTTGCCCTTGTAAAAGACGTTTCCGCGAGTTGGCGGCCGTCAGATATTCTGGGTCCAGGAGCAGGATGATGGCAGTGTCGGCAAAGATGTCACCATCGGTCCGTAGCTCGACACCACCGATGTGGTCCTTCAGACGCTTCCTGGCTACAAGGAAGGCCTGGACAAGGCCAAGCTTGGAGATTCCCACGGCACGTCCATCTTGCAGTACAAACTGTCTGTCCTCTAGGAAGTGGCTTTTGCCCAGAATCTCGATTTCGAGAAGGCCGTCCTCCGGCAAGACCAAGGCGTTGGAAATGGCGTTGTAGGCGACCAAGGGGTTTCCAGCGCGCAGAGAGGCTGCCGTGTCTTTATCCAGCGCCCGTGACATGTCAGACAGTCAGGCTGGTGATCTTCCGCCCAGCTATTTGTGGTTGAGTTGGTAGGAAAGTTAACGTAGCCGGATTGCGGCCATACGCTCTGTTCCCGTCCTGAATGATAAATTGCCGGGATGGTGCGAGGAATTGAATTCAGTGAGAGATGAACCTGGAAGGTGGCATGTGTATCTTGGGGGGAGTGAAGCAGGAACGTTCCATCTCGATGTGGGGTTGGAGGCAACCCTAACCCTTCTCTGACTTCATCTTTTGGGCGGCGTGAGCTGGCAGTTCCGTCATCATCACGGCCAGCGGATTTGCTGGGGCAAGCTGGCACTGGCGACCCAACTACTCACAAGAGGACAGCAAAGACACCCAGGCACGTCCCAGACACTTGCTCGTCACGCCGATCCATCGATCTTCCCTCTTCCACTCCCCGCGGCCAAGATGCCATCGCTACTAGTCATCATATTCCTCATCGAGCTGGTCGTCCAGCTCGTCAACACGATCGGCGCAACAACCATCAACAGCCTGGTGCGCAGCCCCCCCGCCAAGTGCCCTTCGAGCTCCGAGCTGCATACTGACATGGCGTCTCGATAAAGCTATGGCGTTTCTACCTCTCTCTGCCGACTCCCCTCGCCAATGACTTTGCCGATCAGCGCAAGAAGCAGAAGGAATACCTGGCAGTGCGGCACGACCTGAACGGGACGAGCAGCCAGGATGAGTTTGCCAAGTGGGCGAAGCTGCGGCGGCAGCACGACAAGCTGCTGGACGAGCTGGAGAAGAAGAGTAGGACGCCTCGTTCAGAATGGAAGCTCCCAGAAACCTTGCTAAGACCGTCTCAACAGAATCCGCGCTTGACTCATCCCGCACGAAATTCGACCGCTACCTCACGACCGCCCGCCTGATCTCGACGCGCGGGGTGCAATGGGTCCTCCCCATGTGGTACGCCCGGGAGCCCATCTTCTGGCTTCCCTACGGGTGGTTCCCCTACTACGTCGAGTGGTTCGCGTCTTTCCCGCGGGCGCCGATGGGCAGTGTCAGCATTGTGGTGTGGCAGTGGGCGTGCACGAGCATGCTGTCACTCGCAATACAGACGGCAGTGGCCGTCATGGGCCTCGTCGTGGCGGGCAAGCAGAAACAGCCCGTCGCCGCGGAGGGGGCGGGCTCACGAGCCGGGAACGGCGAGAGCAAGAAGGAACTGTGAAGATTGCAGCAACTATTGTAGCAGAGTTAAAATGTCTCTCGTCAATTTGACGCAAAATTCTTCATGGCCGGAGCTGGAATTCTGCAACACTACGTGAGATGACTCTTGGCAGAGTACTTGGGCTCGCTCTAGGCAACAGATTGACTTTGAGCAGCCATGGAGAGGGCCATCAAAGCTTCGAAAGTGCCAACTGTAAAAGACGGAATCACGAGGCGCGGAACGAGGGACTGGGAAGTCATTGTCGTATATTGCTGTTGAAGAGTATCTGAGTAAAGAGGCATCCAAAATCTCGATGTTGCAGAAAGTTCGAGTCCAAGAAAGTTGGAAGTGGGAGGATGTCAAGTTCAGGGACCAAAAATTTATAATTTTTCCAGAAGCACCACAAGGCTGCGAAGCTGTGCCCCACATTCCAATCTGGCCCCACATGAATTTGACCCCTGTTCCGTGTCCTCTTTCAGCCTCGTCCACCACCTTGCATCGACGGTTCGCGATCCTGACGTCTTTCAACTCGCGACCACAGGACATAGCGCAACACCACATTCAAAATGGCGATCCCCTGGGGGACGTAAGTCAACCGAATAAGCGTCTTACTATCAGAATCAATACTAACCCCACCAACAGCATCAAGTCCCTCCTCATCTTCTTCGGCCCGCTCCTCCTCCCGAAGGCCCTTGCCTACTACCGCTCCGTCCGCGCCGCGCCCCAAGTCTACGGCCTCAAAGTCCGCCCTCTCCCCCCACCCATCACACGCGCCATCGCCGTCCTCCTCGCCGTCGCCGCCGTCTTCCTACTCCGCACCCTCCCATTCCTCTCCCCCGAAAACGTCTTCAAAGCGACGCAATCCCGCCTCCAAATCCCCGCCGACGTCCTCTTCACCCGCCTCGCCACCCTCCGCCCAGGCAACCTCCTCACCCCGGACGACCTCTCCCTCCGCGCCAAATTCGCCTCCCTCGAATCCCGCCTCCTCTACCTCCAATTCGGCCCCGCCGCCCTCGCCTCCTGCCCCTTCTGCTCCTCCGACGACCCCCGCTCCTACCTCTACTACTTCCTCCCGGACCTCCTCACCCCGCACCTCTTCAACCTCGTCCTCATCGCAGCCGCGACATCCTCCCTCTTCACCTCCGCCTCCCGCGCCGCCACATCCTGGCGCACGCCCTTCTCCCTCGCCGCCGTGCTCCTCGCGCTGGCAGACGTCTACCTCGTCGCCAGCTACAACCACACCGCCAACGCGCGCGCCCTGCGCCTGTCGGAGATGGATACCTTCTTTTGGGACGTGCGCGCGTACCGGTATGTGGGGCTCGCGCTGCTGGACGCGGCGCTCGCGGGCGCGCTGTACCTGAGCGGGACGCAGCGGGCGTTTGTGACGGCGCCGTCGGCGGCAGAGAGGGTGGAGGGGGTAGTGAGGGCGCTTGGGGGGGTCAAGGGGAAGGTGAATGCGGCGGGGGTGGTGAAGAATACGGTGTTGAGGGATGAGGGGTTGAGGGGGAGAGGGAATGCGTACTGGGCACATGAGGTGCGGTTGATGGGGGAGATGATGGAGGAGAGGGAGGTGATTGAGGGGGTGAATGATGCGTTGCAGAATCGGATTGATATTAGAGGGGTGGAGAGGGATGCGGAGGCGTATGCTAAGGCGGTGTTGATGCCCGGGGACGTGGAGGAGGTGGTTGGGTGAGTGATGGTGTTAGCTAGATTTTGTCTTTTGTCTTGGGATAGAGCAAATCGCGATTTGATTAGACCTGGCAGTACCATATGGGCAGCCTGCTTTTTTGGAACCCATCCCAACATGCATCCGTCCTCTAGAAACACGTTGTGCAAAGTCCGGGAGTCTATCCCCGCCACCAACCAACGCCCTCCATGATGTATTTCCCCTCGTACATGCATCGAACATTTTGCCAGCACCACTCACTATGTCCCCCTCGTATCCGGCCTCGTCGCAACACTCGACACGCTCTCCTTCCTCCCCTGCCCTCCTCCCTGCGCCTCATCGACGCTCTGCTCGAGAAAGCTAGCCCACAGATCCGCTAGCGACTCCTTCCCGCCGCCCGCACCACCGCCACTCGACGAGTTCTGCTCGGCAAAGAACTCGCTGCTGAGCGCGGGCGAGCTGGGCGTGCGGTGGAAGGGCGAGCTGGGCACGCGCAGGCTGCCGTGGTTGTGGTTGGCCGCGGCGCCCGGCCGCGCGAGCCCTGCCTTTTCGCGCTGCTCCTCGGTCCAGCTGAGGAGGCCGGCCATGACTTGGAGGATTTGGAATTTTTTGGGGTCGGAGCGGTCGAGGGTGAGGAATTGGAGGAAGTGGTTGGTTACTAGTTGTCTAGGGGGGAAAGAGTTAGTTTGGGGGGTTGGTTGGGGGTGAAAGCGGGAGGGGGCTTACTTGTCTATTGTCTCTTCTGGTTTTGTTTTCTTGATGTATTTGAGGGCTTTTGTGAGGTGGTCGTTGAGCACGATCGCCTCGTGCCGTAGCTTGCCGATCAGGAGGTTCTTTTCTTTGACCTCCTTTTCGAACGGCGCCGTCCGTTCGAGTTCTTTGGATAGCGTCTCCTTGGCCGCCACGGCCTCGGCTGCCCTGGCATCCGCCTCTTGGGTGCGCTTCTTGAACGCCTGCACCTGCTCTTCGGTCGACTCGACCATCTCGCGCAGCTCCCTCTTGCGCGTCTCCTGAAGTTCTTGTAGCGCCCGCTGGAGGCGGTCGATGGCCTGCGACTGGGTGTCGCGCTCCGAGTCGGCCCGCTCGTACGCCTCTCGCGCGCTGGCGACCTGCTCCTCGAGATCCGACACCTTGTCGGCCAGACTCTCGCGCAAGGAGCGTTCCTCCATGGCGATCACCTCCCACTCGCCCATGGCGGCGGTCGTCGATTCGAGCTCGCTCTTGATGTGCTGCATCTGCCTCGCCATGTCTTCCTTCTCCTTGACCCAGTTTTGCTGTGACAGGTTGGTCCTGCTCCGTAGGCTCGCCAACTCGCGCCCTTGCTCCTGCACCTCGTCCCTCAGGCGGTCAGCATCCTCTTCGCGCGCGGCCAGCGTCCGCTGCAGCTCCTCGTTTTGCGCCTCGAGCTCATCGACGCGGTCCTTGGCGTCTTCCAGCTCGGCCTTGTCCCGCTTCAGGCGGTCGCCCAGCGACTCCTTGATCTTTTCGACGCGGCCCAGCAGCGTCTGGTACTGCGTCTCGGCATGCTCCTTGGCCGCCTCGCTCTCTTCTAGCTCGGACCGCAGCTGGGCGAGCTCATCCGAGTGCGCCTCCTGCACGCGCTCGAGCTGCTTCCGCAGCTGCTCCACCTCGAGCCGCAGGGCGTCCCCGTCTTGCGACATGGCGTCTGGTTTGGCGCTCGTCGCTTCTGATATGGAACCGGTTGGTGAGTGGCCGTTTGCGCGGGCATGGCCGTTCACGGCAGGTCTCGAGTTGTCGTGGGCGTCCGCTGTCGCTTCCGTCTCGGTTTGCACTTCTTCTGTGTCGGGACCGCCTGGTTCTGGGCCCGGTCTGTCGGGCGTCGTATCTTGTTGCGGGGGCGGGTTTGGGGGTTTCTACATGGTTCGGGTCAGAGAGTTGTGCAAAAGCGAGCACGTAATAACTGCTGCGAAGCGCATACCGGGTCCTGAGTTTCTAGCTCTTCTGGCACTTTTTCAACGGCAGCGCTCTCAGCGCCATCGTTCCCCGTGCTTGTGTCTATTTCTGTGTTGGTCTTGCCCTTGGCGGCGTTGTTCTTCTTCTTCTTGTTGGCCTTCTTCTTGCTGCTGGAGACGGCGGCGGGACCTGCTCATTACCACGAAGCATCATTTCCCATTAGCGCAAGTGCAGCTAGCGAAGGGAACCCGACCAGGAACCAGGGCGACGATGCGATGCAAGCCCCTCAAGCCCACTTGGGACGTACCTTTGGCAGCTGATTGGACGGCATCGGTCGGGGCGGCGGAAGAAGACATGGTCAAATTGCAATTGGGCGGTGCCGCTGCTGCTGCTGCGCTGCTGCGTCGTGGTGGTTGAGGACACGAATCGGCCAAGAAAGATGCACAATGGGTGGTCTAGACTGTCTGTCTTGCCTCGTGGAAGTACAACCTGGAACGGAGGGACGGGCTCTCCCGCACCCGCCGCAGCCAAGTTCTAGCTCTCGTATTCTGCGTCAGCGGGCGTTTCTGCCACTTTCTTGCAGATTGTTATCTGCAAAGGATTGTTCTTATAATAGGAGATCTAAACACTTCAAGACAAATCATGGAGGATTCTTGACTTGGTCTTCTTGGGCTGGGTGTGTTCTTGTTCTTGAAAGATATTGTGTAATTTATCTATAAAGAGTAATATGACCGTATTGGACTGTATTATACACTGTATAATACAGCACTCCCCTTCGTCCTTCGCACCTTCTAAGTCATCATCAGAGATCTAACCTGGGTCACTTCGGCCCGCCGAAGTGTTTGGCTATGGCTTGTATGAATTCAGGCAGCCGCATCCAAGCGTAAGCCCAGCACTCTTTTTTTTTTGGAAACAAAACCCAAATCTCAGGCTTTCCAGAGTAAGAAAAGCGCCCGGGAGTCGATACCAACAACAATCCTTCCCTTTTAATCATCACACCTTTCTTCCACACCCACATCATACATAACTAGAACGATGCCATCACATTACTGCCGTCATTGTCACCCACCACAATCACGACATCGACAGAGGGGTCGTGATGCTTAGGCTCAGTCCACCTACTAAGACACCATTTCTCCGAATCGTGGCGGAGCAAATTTCAACACTCCCTTTAGCATGACGACCTCAGGGGCTGGCGAAAATATACCTTTTGGAACGAGTTGATTGCACGGGTGCTGCTGTGCGGGTACAAATACCGTGGGAGCTGGTCTGGGAAGTGAGACTCGGATCCCCTGAGCTCCGAAGCCTCATTGGCTGTACCGCAGACCATGGCCGTCTTTGTTGGTTGTCACACGCCGGGGATTTTGCTTCCACGACTCGGAGTTGAAACAGCACCTGGGGATGGGATTTGCAACAAGTCTTCTCACAATCCCATCTTTTCGTCCAAGTTTTGGGTGTCTTACTGCTTAAATCCCCGGTGTAATGCCGTACTGACACCATGAAACCGACCCCGTAGTGGTCGAGATAGGCCATGCCGGCGGCTATGGTGTTGGAGATTGTCTCGGCGCAATAGCATCTCACCTACCGTACCTAGACATGAGTACATTGGGGTATTTAGGAGGCCACTCAAATGTTGGAACGGAACCCGGGCCGGCGTCTATGCCTTGACACGACTATAACGAAAGATGGACCAGCAAAGGACACAGAACATAAAAAGCGAGTCGGAGCGTGTCCTGCGAAAAAGGATGCAGAACCGAGAAGCGCAACAGAAATACCGTGAGTCGGCCAACAAAGGTTAATGAGAGATTGATATTGCTCACTGCGACCATACGCAGGAATACGCATGAAAGAGCGCATGTCCGCCCTGGAGAAGCAGGTACGCGAACTCAACTCCCAAGGCCGGGCGCCGGGACGGACACAGCAACCCGACAGCAACAGCGGGCATGGGACCGACACGGCAGCTAGCCCGGTTCGAAGCAACGCACACGGCCGCACGGAAAGTCTTTCCTCGATAAATACAGACCTTGCACCAGCACCGCAGACCCCGTCTGATATCCTGCCCATCCCGCACTATCTCGAGCCAGCCATAGGGCACTTCCCGAGTTTCCCCGCGCCGCTGATGCCACCGCCGCCATTCTTGACGCCTGGATGGTCCTGGCAGAGCCCGCGTCCGCTCTCTCCCCCAAGTACATCGTGTGGCTGGCCGACCGGAAATGTCGTAGAGGGCGGTATCATCTTGGCAGGAGACGACACATATATGATCCCTAACCAGGTCGACAAGCCCGCCGCTCGATATTCTGCAGACGAAAGTGGTAGGACATTGCCCACCCTTTTTACCGACAGACCCTCAAATTTGGCCGACGACACCATGTACGCAACAAACTCCATCAACGACATCCCCTCCCCCCCTCGCACCTCTCCCTCCCCATCCCCAACCTCCCCAGCAACACTCCTCCTCGTAGAAAACGCAACCCAACCCCACCTTCCAAAACCCTCAACCCCGACCCTCGAAGACCGCTTCACCCTCATCCACCACACCCTCACCGCCGCCGGCTTCCCCAGCATCGACGCCATGGTCGAAGAGTACTACACGGCCGCCTTCCACCACGAATCGGCCGTCGCCGCCGAGCAGCGGCATAGCCGCCATACCCGCCTGCCTGCGCTGCTCCGGCGCCTGCGGTGTGATGTTGAGAAGGCGTGGACGCCGTGGGAGGCGCATGGGTATTGGGATGAGGTTGTCAGGTCGGCTGGAGGGGTTGTGAGGGGGGAGAGGGCTGGTTCTGGTTTTGGACGGGGAGGGGATGGGGGGTTGGCGGTGCTGGAGGGGGTGGGTTTGGGGGAGGAGGGTGGTGGTGATGGTGGTGGAGTGGCGTTTGGGGCATTGACGAGGTTGTTTCAGGATCGTGTGAGCTTGCCTATCTACCTACCTCTCTCTTGATCTGTGGATTGTAGAGTTAATTGCTGACGACTGTTGTTTGTGGATTTCTCAGGCTCCGAGGCTTTGGGCTCTTGTGATGGAATCGCTCGCGGGCGGTGAGGGTGATGGGGATGGGCCGGTGCTAGATCAGAAACAGCGGTTTTATACCTCGCTTGCTGTCATGGTGTTGCTTCTCTGTGGGCCGGATCGGGTCTCTAAGCAGCAGATTACGGCGGTGCTGAAGGGATGCTTGGATATGGTCTATGGGGATGACAGGGGTGACTGAATTATCTTATTCGCCCTGTTACTTTACGTGTTCCGTTTGGTAATGTGTCTCTGACGACTTAGTAAAGCACTCTAACCATCCTATTCCTCCCACGTAAGACGAAAATCATGGATGTCAGTTACAGCTCAGATAGCCGATGAGCCCGGGCATGTATATGTCCCGAGTCCTCACCGGACTTCACACCCACACCTTGGTTGAGCCCGCCCTTGCAAGCCCAAATAACTATGAATCTAAAATTTAGCGACACAGTCTACGTCCTCGTCCTCAACTGCCTTCTCCCCTTTTGCTATCTTGCCACATACTACGCTGTATTCTCGCTCCGTGCCGATGCCAGTAATGAGACTATGATAGTGCCAGACTGCAAGTGGAAGAAGATGTATGCTTCTTCTTTTCCCGGCCGGCGGACGCTGCTGGTGAATAGTATTGAGGAAAATGGCGTGGTAAACGTGACAATGGGTGAGAGGTAGGTTGTCAATGGTGTTGGGGTGGAAAAGGGGTATGGCGGTGGGACTTACTGATCATAGCCTTGCTACCTGTAGTGCTCGGGAAGGACTTCCGGGGGTATACGGTGATGGGTGAGGGATGGATTGGGGGGTTATGAGTTAGTACTGGTGTTAGTGGTGGTAAGATGTGTCTAATCGCCTTTACGGAAGGCGGGTCAAGAGACATGAGAACTGGGACGTAGATGGCTCTTGAGATTGTGAATATGTTGGGCATACCTGATTTTGGTAGAGCACACACTGGCGATTATTTTGTATATGGGCACACTGGGGTAATTTGTTGCTTTGGGTGTCTCGGTTGGATCTGAACTTTGCTTGGACTTGAACTGCATCAAATATCAAAAATCGACATAAGAGTGAGAAGGGGTCTAAAAAGGGGAAAGAGGTAACGAAGGGGCTCTAACTTGGCGTCAAGGGTTTTTTATTTGCTTCCACATCCCTTAGTTATCTACTACCCAGGTAGTTTATATAGTCCTTGCGACAAAGTTCTCCTTAACCCCTTCTAATTCTTTTCTGCCTAGTGTTTCCTCCTCCGAACCATCATGGTCTGTTTCTGGTCTGGGATGATGACCCCAAACATAACCTGATTAGGCGGCCTCTGGGCCAGCGGCTCGATCTCGTAGTGATAGAGAAGATAGGCGATGGTAAGCTTCATGATGTGGGCGGCGAGCCAACGGCCGGGACTGCGCGTGGTCCGTTGTCAATACTCGTCAAGGAATCGAGTTTGAGACAACTTACCAAGCCGTCTTGCCAAATCCAAACGACAAAAACGAGTCGTTGATGTTGACAACTGCCGTGCTCGTGACCTGTCTAATGGTCTCCTCCGGAGCCGTCGGTTGCTCTCCCGGCTGGCGGTTACAGAACCGGAACGGCCGGTACGCGGCCGCATCGGAGTAGATGGTCTCATCGGCGTGGAAACCAGCGACGGGCACCGCAAAATAGGTACCCCGAGCTAGGTGTTCGCCCGAGGGCAGCGTGAGCCCGGCCTCACTGATGATCTTTCGGTCCGAGATGACGGTTCCTGGCGGGTTCAGCCGCATGCTCTCGCGGATTGCACTATTAAGAAGGACAAGGCGCGGGAGGAGGCTCGGATCGGCCCAGGGGTTGTCGTCCGCTTGTGGTGAGGAGTCTAGGGCAGCGGCAATCTCGTCGTGGAGGTGCTCCCGGACACGCATTTCGGGGGGCGATGAGATGATGTCGTAGATGGCGCTTGCCGTCGTGCTCTTGACGGAGGGAATCGCTCCCGGCATCTGATCAGGAGTTAGCCAAATACTGTTACAACGTATAAGGATAGGATAAAGGCAACCATAAAAGCCAGCCGGCATGCTAGGTCATATGGGCTGCATCGCTCGACCTTGCCCGACACTAGGAGAGCATCCGATGCCCATGTGACCAAGTCCTGCGGTGGAGTGTAGTCAAAGCTGGCGTCGTGGTGCTTTCGGGACAAATTCTCGAAGCGTTCGGTCACCATAGGGACAAACCACTTCTTGATTAGTCGCCTGTGTGTTGCCCAGGTATAACGACTGAAGATCCAGCCCAGCGTGGGCCTGAGCCAGGAAGGCAGCAGGTGTCCTACCACGATAAAGTTGTAGCCGATGGCCGTGGAGTGACCGTTAATCTCTTGGTGGAACTTGTCGTCCCGGCACAGCGGTTGGCCGACCAAGACGTGCAAGATGGCTGAGAGGACCGTTTTCTCGACCATATGCCACACATTGACCTCGGTCCATCTCTCCGTATCAGTCCCCAACACGGCATCCATGTTTCGGCTCACCTCGCCAACAATGGCGGGCTGCAGCTTGGTCAGGCTGCGCGTCAGTTTGCTGTGGACTGTATCGAGGAAGACGCGCTCAACGGCCCGGTCGGCGTCGTTGTCATGTTCCCGCAGGATAAAATCGAGGCCGAACTTGTCAAACCGCGCGTCATGGGCCGAGACCACGTTCTCGGGTTGCTCAAAGACCCAGCGGAGATGTTTCCGCGGAACCATGACTTCGGTCCGGAACGGCGGGTCAGACACGGTGAAGAACTGTCCTTTGATTCCGAACTGTAAGACCGTTTAGTTCTAACATCTTCGTGTCAGACTACTGGAGATCAGAGGGCTTACCTTGGAATACCCGGCCATCAACCCCGCCGCACCTCGCCTCCAGTCTCGCAGCCCTGCCGCAATCCTTGGGAAAGGGCCCTTGGCATCCCCCAGCCCCAACCACATGGGCAACCCCCCGGGCGAGGCCAGCAGCCATTTTTCGGTCGCCCAGAGAAACAAGATGGCAATCACGGGAGACAGTCCCGAGAGGAGAGTGCCCGTGTCCATGTCAGTCGTCAGTAGTAATCGCGACATGTCGATACTGGAGAGCTGTAGCCCTGGACCGAGCTAGAGTAGATGGGTCGAGATGGACTTGCACGTCTGGGGGGTAAGCTGGGCACCACCCATCAAGGTAGGCAAGGAGGTATTACCTCACAAGCCTGATGTAAGTCACAAGACCGAATGTCTCGAGTAAGGAAGTACGCTCTTGTCTCACTCACCTCAGATAATCCCATACGGAGAACCTGTGCAGGACTTCAAGCATACAAGTCGGCATCTCACACATCACGGGCGCATTTCGGAGTTACCATGTCCATTGCAGCATCAAGTAAGCTTTAGGATCTTGTCTCCCTACACATAATGCTTTTGTGAATACTCCGAACTCGATGAGGTATGAGCTGACGACTGTTGACGTCAGGATATAACTGGGGCATTTTACTGAGCCATTTGTAGGGTCGGATATGTCTCGAATCATGAAGAACTATCTTTTAGTGTGCCTCACTTAGCGCCGCGATGCTCTCCTCCAACCAACGTAAGCTAGACGACCTGCTGATCTAAAGCTAGCAAAAAGGAGCGCATTCGTATCCCACCGGGACTTGCTTGTACATAATTTCCTACCTACGTAGAGGTAATAGATAGGTAGATACGCCGAGCTTGCCCAGTCAACCAGCCCAGTCAATCCTCAAGCGACTCCCAATCAACCGCCATCTCTGACAAAACAGCCATGTTCTTCCCCATCGCCCGCATGAGCGGCTCGGGCGCCCGGAAACGTGACAGCACCGAGATGTTGAGAAGCACAATAGCGATACACGCCGCGCTGATCTCGCGCACACAGCGTGCCATGCTAAAACCCCCGGCCTCCGCCGCCGCCCCGGCCCATGCCGGCCCGGCCTCGTCGCGAAAGGCCGTGTACCACGCGTGAACGAGGTCAAACTCGCTCTCGCGCCGCGCCTCGGCGCGCATTGATGTGGCGAGGAAGTAGGCTAGGTCGTAGACTGCCGGGCCGTGTGAGAGGGTTTGCCAGTCGATGATGCTGAGGGTTGTTGGTGGCTCGTCGCTATCGGTGCTGGTGTGTCCTTGGCTAGGACTCGATGAGTTCGTGCTGTCATGTTGCCCAATATCGACAGCAGTGTCGTCAGTAGCTGGCCTTGTCGACCCCGACATGGTGCTGGCAGCACTAGCACCCACATCAGGGCTTGCTTTCGCCAGTCCAGTCGGCGGGTCCGCCCCGTCCCGTTCTGCGATGCTCGCCCTGAGTGCCTGGCCAAAGGCGCCCGAAATCATACAGTCCATAACGCCCTCACCATCCTCATCTTCACCACCACCGCCACCCGCAGTAGCAGATGCCTCGCGACAAAACAAGACATTCCCCAGCCGATAATCCCCATGCAACACACCCTGAAAAAACGACGCCTTGACCGCCGCCCACTTGGCCTCATGCGCGTCCACCGCACGGCTGAACCGCTCCAGCACCGTCCCCGCATCCTTCCCTAAGTAGGGCCGCCAGTTTTCCACAAAAACCGGCAGTTCAGCGCGCAGCATGTCAGTCCCGGGCGCGCTGTGAAGTACAAACGGCGTCAGCCATCCAACCCTTTGAAGAGAGAGCACAGCGGCTCCTGATACCAAATTACGAGGGTCAAGCGATAACGACCCCCAAACAAACCAAGAATGAAACCTAAAGAGGAGCTTACAACTGCGCCCCGATCCCTTCCACAGGGCACTCCCCCTTGGCCCTCAAGGCCAGACAAGCGCCCTGGAACCTGCCAAGCGCAACCACGGCGCGGCGGGCCTGTGCCGGCGTCGCCTTGTCAAAGTACAGCCCGATGGCGCGGTGAACTGGCGTGCCAGCGTCTTGGAGCAGCAATGTGCCGCGACAGGTGGCTTCGTTGAAGGTGACATCTAGATGGGTGTGTTAATCATGATATATCCCCCGGAAATAGTAGAGAAAGTTGGGGAAACATCGGCCCGGTTTGACATACGGTAGCAATGCGGGATGGTGCCGAGGTGGGCGAGGAGGGGCGCCATCTCGCGGTAGAAGAAGGCTTCGCGGGCGCGCATTTGGGGTGGTAGGGCGAGGCTGCCGTTGGCGGCTTTGAGGATGAGGGTTTTGGGTTGGGGGTTGATGCCATTGCCGTTGCCGTTACTATTGTCGTTGTCATTGCCGTTGCCGTCGGTATTGTCGTTGCCATTGCTATTGCCGTTGGCCTGGCCGTGTCCATGCTCGTGGTCATGCTCGTCAGGGGCATGAGTGAGATGGATGCGGTAGATAGGATCGGTGAAGCCCTGGCCCTCGCCGACGCGGCGCAAGTCAATGCTGGTAATGGTCGTGATGCCCAGTTTGGCGTTTAGCCATTCCGGGGTGACGGTCTGGTCCGTTACCGTGTCGGGAAGGTCGGGGTCCATGTCTGCGGTCGTGAGTGACTCGCGGCGGTTCACCATTACCTACCCCGTATGTTTTGCCTCCCCAGGTTGGGGCTCTTGGCGACTTGTAGTAGCTGTTCATGAACGGACCATTCCTGTCGACCGAAAGCTTTCTCGCATAATTCGAGTGCGTCTCACTACGATCGGAGGTTCCGACGTCCGTCGATTTGGCCTCGTGTCTACGGATGCCCGGCTTTGGCTCGAGTTACACTTCTTGGTCACCTGCTCCAAAAGCTGATGGCAATCATGACGCAGTCTCATGGAAGATGATCTCCCCTCTTTCCCGTGGGTAATGCTGTACCCGCGGCCGGACTTGGCTCATGTTTCCTCCAATGGGCCATCACGATGGGTTCTCGAGATCTTCATGTCTCAACCTCACCTACCCGTACCACAATAAGCAAAGCGCACATCAAGTAAGCATCTTGGTTCTCAAGCCTCTTACGTAGTAAAAGGCGAAGCTTCATGCATTGATATGGGGACGTTGACCCCGATCGTGGGCCTCAGAGCGCCGCTGCCCATTTCGACATCGCTCCATGAGTCCAGCATGTTTTGTAAAAAGAGTGAGAGCGTAACGTGATTTGAATTTCAGACTAGGTGGAAAATATAGGTATTTAAACCCCCCAACTCGATGCGTGATTGTCGTGGGCAACGAGACATCAGCAAGGTTGATGGCATTGCTCAGAACCTCACAGCATGGTGATGTGGAAGAAAGAAAGAGCGACATGAGAGACTGAGTGAAGACTTGGCAGGCAGCAAGGCACATGACTTATCTAAGCAAATAGGGCACGGACCGCCAGAAGATTGATTTACCGTGCAAATTCATCCCTCGGAAAACTCTCCCCTTTTTCTCCTCACATATTTCACCTTCGCCTGACTTAATTTTTGGATCTGCCGTTGCAACAGCAAAACCGCTGGCTTATTCACACGAGGGCTGAAGTAGATTGATATTCTTGCGCTTTATAATCCTGATGGCTCTCTGGACCTACTTCGGTAGGTCCGTTCCAAGAGTTTGCCAGGTTCGCTTGGTGCTGACATGCAATCTGCTGTAAAAACTGATTTGTGTGAAAACTCAGTCATTTCGGGGTGTGATCGTCTCCTGAATTAAAACAAGGACGCAGCCTTTGGTGGTTGCTACAAGTAGATTTTAAAGATTGGCCCTCGATTGATGGCGGGTCCACGCTGTGTCTACAGAAAGCGACTACAATCGTCTCTAGTCGCGGGTATCGAGTGACAACGCAAGGCTACAAGGCCGAATCATGCCTTTGCCTTCTTGGCCTTCTTTCCCTTCGTCTTCTTCTGAGGGGTTGCCTCTTCGGCCGGTTTTGTCTCCTTGGCCTCCACCGCCGGCGCCTCCGCCTCCGCTTGCTTCACCTCCTTCTTCCCCTTCTTGCCCTTGGGCTTGGCCTGCTCGGGCGACGGCGGCGCCTCGACCGCCTTGGGCGCCTCCTCAATCTCCTTGGGCGCCTCCTCCGTGCCGTTCTCCAAGAGCGGCTTGGCCTCGGCAGCCTTGAGCGCCGGCGCCTCAAACTCGTAGCCCATCGCCTTCAGCTTCTCCGCCCTCGAGGCTCTCCTTTGCTCCTCTTTAGAGATCTTGGCCTGCCACTGCGACTCGGAAAGCGGCCGCTCGAGCTGGTTGCCCGCCATCTTGTTCCAGGGGACCACCTTGAAGCGGCGGTTGGCGCCCTTGAACAGGTCCGGATGCACTTGGCTCGGCGGGACCACCTTGACGGTGAGGATGTGCCCGAACAGAAGGTACTTGTCCATGGTGCGCGCGGCAATGTCGGCCACCTCGGCGTCGGCGAACTCGATGAATGCCCGGTGACGGCTCGCGCCCGTCTTCTTGTTGCGCACAACCCGGAGCCTCGTAATGTCGCCAAACTGGCCAAAGTAGGACCGCAGCTCGTGCTCGTAGAAACCGTGGGGGATTCTTGCCAGGTACATGACGCCCGGTTGGCTGCTGGCGGCGGGGGTGGTGCTGGTGGATTTTGTCTTCTTCGTCTTGGGGATCTTGCCGACATCCTGGCCCTTCTTGTATGTGCTGACCTGCTTCTCCAGCTCCTCCTCGTCGCCGCTGTCGAGAGCCTCAACAAGAGCCGTGGTCTGGTCGTCAACTTCCTCTTCCTCCTCGTCCGAAGCAACCTCTTCGTCTTGCTCCTCCTCGGGCTCTGCGACCTTCTTGGGCTTTTCGGCGGCCGTCTTGGCCTTTGGCGACTGCTTCTCCTTCTTCAGCGACGACTTCTTGGGAGCGGCCTTCTCCTCGACGGGAGCGGCAGCCTTCTTAGCGACGGCATCCTTGGTCGGCTTCTGCTTCTTGATGGCGACAGGAGAAGAATCCTCGGCGGCTGCACCAAGGTTCGTGTCAGCGCAATGCAGAACCCAGGGAGTAAAATATCACGGACCTTTCCGCTTCTCGACCTTCGGGGTGGCAGCCTTGGTGGGCTTGGTGGCCTTGACCTTTTTGGCGGGAGCCTCTGCCTCAGCAACCGCTAGAACCCAGTCAATTAGCTTTTTGAGCGTCTATCAGTGCGGATATGGGGTACCAACGCTTCGCCTTTCTCTTGCGCAGTTCAGGGGCCATTGTGTCTCGTGTTTTTTTGCGTGTCCAGGAGGGTGATTGTTTAGCTGGTGCAGCTCCCTGGGTCCCTTCCCTTCCTGCGCACTCAGTCCAGAAAATTTCTGGATTCTGCCCGACGCACCATGGGCGGTGAGGACGAAATTCAGGGCCCCGCAGCCTGCCAAGTCCCTAAGGACCCGCCCATAACCCCACAAATGTGCATCGTTCGAGCTTCCCTGAGCTCCCCTTATCTTCATTGTGAGCTTATCCAAGTTCGACTGTGAAGCTTTGATGATAAAAACACACAAACTGAGCGAAGTATGGAGCTTTGCTTGTATTTACAGAACCGGTTTTCCATTATTTATTCACACTCATTGAATACAACTGGGGGTCCAGCCCCTCCCTACTTCGTACCTTGGCCTCGACAACAACGAAGCTGTTCTACCCATGAAGTCTGGGTGTATAGTTGTATGGAGGTCATAGTGAGCTAAAGCACGTATAATCGGACTTCAGTGACAGTGCTAATGTTCGTACGAAGGATGAAGCCAGCATTAACTACTAGTCTCAACATCCGCTGATGCATAGATTTACCACAACAGCCACACTGCAATGCAGCAGTTTGGAGCGTGTGGGCACTAATTAAGGTCATGGGACTTTGACAACCCCCCACGGTGCCAAATGCTTACCAACCGGCCTAAGGGCCCTTGGCCGACGATGCAATGGATTCATAGGTGCCTGGGCGCAGCCCGTGACGCAGGAAGCGAGTCCAGACGAAACGGAGAAAGTACGTGATTCCCTTGCCCTCCGAAAAAAGCGTAGCTAACGACACGCAGTCCTCTGCGCAACTCGCCCGTGGTCGTGAACTGGATCCGCATCCAAACACCATCATCGAACCAGCGAAGCGCGGCGTAGTCATCATCCTCGATAGCCGCGGACACGGAGCTCCTCGAAGCCGCCGGATGGGGCACTACGACCATGGCATGGACGAGTCCTACCCTTCGCCAGGCGCTCCGGACGGCGCGTGAGGGCGACGACTTTCCTTTCTCGGTCGACGGCCTGGTCACGAACATGAACAACGTGCTGATTGCGCACCGGCGCGACGGGGCCGTCTAGGCTGTTCACTGCCGGCTCGGGCGTACGGAGAGAGGGCGGCGCATCTGGCTGCCAGACTTTAGGCCGGAGGGTGGGACCGACTCGGACTCGACGAGTATGACAAGCGAGTCTGGGGAGGGAAATAATGATAGGAACCGTGCGTGGTACTCGGATGAGAGGAGGCGGATAGGTTTGTTGTAGTATGGCGGGATGTGAGACGAGGCGGGTGGAATATCTGTGCTGTTAGCGAACGTTGAAACTTTGGGTAAGACCGTTTATTCGATGATATCTGCCGCTACTCAATGACTCGCCAGGTCCACGCTGGCAAGGGGTAGTAAAAACCTTGTGCTTCGGAAGGTGGCCGCAGAAGTCCTACTGAAAAGTAGCAGGGCACATAAGGAGCGCAGACTCCAGCGCGGTCTTGTGACGATGACTGGGGGGGAAGATGTTCGCATTATACCCCTCAGACCGACAGCACGCTAAATCGTGAGACTCGTCGACGGTGGGGCAATGGAAGAGCCAAGTGTGCATCCTGCATCGTGCATGCAGCAAGGCATCATTCGTCTCCACGTTGGGCAACGGTGCACGGCAACGGATCTCGTTCCCGCAAGATGACCTGGCAGCAAGCAGTGGGGAGGTGTGAGTTGGACATGCAAGGCGGAAAAGTCTGGATTTGTATCGGCAGAGCTGAGCTGAGAGCCAGTGATTGGGCTCAGTGGATTCAGGCACCCCTTGCAGCTGCGCTCCAGCTGCAATTCCGCTGGCAGTTGAGCGCTGCACCTTGCCGTCCACGGCAAACCACGGGGCATTTCTAGGTGAGCTGTTTCATCCAGAACCGTGCCTTCCCCAAGCACCGCCTTCCGCCCTTCCAAGTTCCAACTTGCTCTCTCCCCGTTTCAAAATCCAAAAACCGTCCGACCAACTTGTCTGGATTTCCACTAATTTCCCAGGCCTAATTATCCACCATATTAAAACACACTAAACACGTCCCAAAACCACGGATCCGACCACTGATCAACGACCCTGAATGTGACTTCCCGCCGTCCCATCTCATGCACAAGAGTGCCCGGGGCTGCATGGCATGACGCGCGTGTCTGCTGCAACTCAGCCTCGCAGACCGCTCCATAATATTTCAAACAAATACCCAGTGATACCCAAATGCTGGGTCCACGGCTGTCAACACACCGCTGACGATGAACGAGAAGTTCAAAATGGACGAGTCGAAAATAAAGGGCTTCTTGAACCTATTTCGCAGCAAGAGCTCGGCAACCAAAAGCGGAAAGCCGGTAGGATTGCAGACTGGCAGCTGCCTAAGTAGCAAACCGACCAACAGGCTGACATGATTCGCAGCTAGACAAGGACCCCCTACGGAGGGTGAGTGAGGGCGATGTATTCGGTCGCGGGAGGTACGATTCGCCCTCGCCCCCGGAGGTCACCACCAGCCGCCGTCGCCGGCCCCGGCGAACCGACCCGAGTGCGACCAAGGGCAAGGGCCGCGAGCAACCACATGGGAACACCTACGACCTAGGGCCGCTGACCGAGTGGCCGCCCTCGGGCATGTCGAGCAGCGAGGAGCTGAACCTGGGCCCGGCAATGCAGCTGATATCTAGGGGCGTGCCAGCCTTCAAGGGCCACAAGAAGCCGATCCCGCACGCCTCGGATCACTACTATGCCCTGTTTGCCACCGTCGCTGGCAACCGGGGTGATGAGACGGATACCGTGAACCATCATGACTCCATGACACAGCTCATGACGTTGCGCCTCGCCGACTCGGAGCCCGCAACCTACCCCTGGGACACGCTCGAACAGCCCAGCTACGGATTTTGCTATGGCAAGCGCCCAGGGACTATCACGCTCAACCACTGGGTGTCTCTCGCAAGTGTCCTACCGCCGGCTATCAAGCTTGTCGACTCTGGGGTTGCGCCTCGTGAGATTGACCTTGAGAGTATCCTTGCACGTCTCAAGGAGTTGGAAAGGGGACTAGAGGACGACGACGAGGACCTCATGTACCGGAAACTCTACCGCCGGCTGCTCAAGGACCCGGACAAGTATATGAGCCCGCACAAGACGCTGGATAAGCAGATCACGGACCTGCTGATGGTCCTCACCCGCCCCGACTGGATTGACTTCACCGAACCCAGAAACCAGGTCGTCACCAAGTTCATCTTTGATACGAGCGCAGCCAACCGCGAGATATTCCAAAAGTTCTTCCATCAACTGCTCCTCAGCCTTGAACTCGAGCTCCGAATCCACTCAAGACACCACATGACGGACGCAAAGGAGAAGCTGCTGACCCAGATACCGCCCAAGATTCAGTGGAACCTCGCCCTGGCGCGCAGGTGGCGCGACCACGTCCGCATTGAAGCATACGGCGAGACACCTGAGTTGCTGGAGCTGCGTTACAAGCTCAAGAAGCGACAGGTCAAGATGCTCAAGCGCTTTGCGCAGATGATGAAGTGGCCAAACCTCACCGAAACCCTCGACAGCCTCAAGCGGCGCGACATCGACGCGACACTCGACCTCGTCAGCTCCCACGCCATGGCCTTCTTTAGCGGGCTTGTCCTTCCGGGGCCAACCTTTCCCTTCCTCATCATGAACTCGCTCATCGACATCGACCCAGACAAAGCCACCGACGATCTGACCCTGCTTACCCACGCGCACCCGAGCTGCGGTTTCCAGTACCGCAACAGCTACACGTACTGGACAGCCACCTCCATCGTCGGCAAGGTCCTCGCTCCGACCTGCCGCTCCCTTGCCGGCTGGGTCGGACCCGCCCGTCCCACCAACGATCTCGCTCGCAACCAAATCGCACGCATCCGCTCTCGCCGGCCACCCAACCGCATCACCCCAGAGGACATACGCTCCATGAGCGAGCGCTCCGACCCGCTCGGCCCTCCTGCCCAAGTCTTCCCGGTAAAGGAATACTGCCTCGTGGGCCCCGACCGCGACGACGACGCCTACCTCGCCGACCTCGTGCGCATCGAGCTCCTCAACCTACGTCCCTGCCCAGACCGCGGCACCATCGGCACCGCGCCCGCCACCCCGACCTCATCATCGACCCAGGACCCGTCCACGCCCCGCTATTTCGACGCCAGCATCCAGTTCGCCATCGACGGCGTCTCGTGGCCGCTGCGCCTCGCCTACGACGTCTCTTTCGTCTGCGCCTGGCCCTGCTCGGACGGGCCCCACCCGCTCTTCTTTGACTATGTCTACACCCCCGTCAAGGCGGACCAGCTGGTCAAGGTGCGCGACTGGAACGGCATCTGCACGCCCACCCCGCCCTCGCGTGATCGGAATGTGTCGTCCCCCGTCGGGGGCGTGGGCGCGTCGAATGGGCGGACGGGGGTGTCGAGCCCGAGTACGTTGAGTGGTGGGGACGAGGAGCGGGTGTTGGTTGTGGAGGCGTTCGGCGTGCCGGATAATGAGGTGCTGGCGCGGGCGTGGTGCGCGCACTGGGGGCTGAGTGCCGTGGTGGCGGATGTTGGGAGGACTTGGTGAGTTTTCTTTTTGCTTGATCATTATGACTTGTGGTGGTTGCTAATGGAGTGGGATGTAGCATGGCGTGTGCGATTCGCGAAGCGTATGCGGCGACAATGACGGTGGTGATTTTGGTGGACGATGAGCAGGACCGGAATCGGGAGGATTAGTTTCAGAAAGGGAGTATTGGAATGGGAGCGGGTGCATAGCTGGATAGGTTTTTGTTTTACGAATGGGCAATGATGATGAACGATGATTTATGCTTGCAAGTCAGGGTTGAATGGGAATGATATCCGCTGAGAGGGGAGGGGCAGAGACGGCTGGTCCGGAACTGGGCTGCATGGCATTGAGTGACTGGAGCGTGGACATGATAATACCCGGCTTGATAAGAGGAAACGAGATTAGTATTGAATCAAATGGGTATAACGACAGACTGTTTCGTTGGTCATGAACTAGACATTATCGTGGTCCTCCGGCCAACCTCCGACTCCTAAACCAAGCAACCAACCTCCTAACCAGGCGAGAATCAGTAATGAGCGTCGACTTCCTCCCCCCGCACCCCTCTTATTCCACTCCTCACCAAATCTCTTGTGGTATCAACACCCTTCAAATAGGCGCGGCCCCCGACGCAACAGGCACTTCGGACCCATCCTTGTCATTATTAAACCTCCCGTCTCCCGCCTCCGCATCCGTCGCAGCACCAGCAGCCACCGGCACCCTCCCACCCCGCGTAAAAGAGATTCCCAACGCCCCAAAATCCCACCTCTTCGCCAACACAAAAATCACCACCGCCCCCGTCCCCACCACCAGCAACACATCCAACACACCAAACCACACCGCACCCCCCGTCACCCCTAAATAATTCCCCCCATCCGTCAGCCCCCACGCAAGCGGGTACTGCACCCACAACAGATTCGTCCAGCCCGCCAGCGCGAGATAATCCCTCTTCACCCCCTTCCGATTCGTCGCAATAAACGGCGTGTGCAGCGTCGACACGGCCAGCAGGAAATACGCCACCAGCCCGAACGCAAAGAACCCCCACTTGTAGTTCGAGGGGGTGTAGGCGCCGACTAAAAAGGCGATGATCCAGACGTGGGCGACGGCCGTGTGGAAGAGCATGGTGGTCCAGGGCCGGTTGGCGAGGAGGCCGAGGGTGAGGGTGAGGGTGGGGAAGGAGACGGTCCAGAGGACGTATTTGGGCCAGAAGATTTGGCGGGTGGTGCCGCTGCGGGAGAGTTGGTTGGATTGCACGATGAGGGAGAAGGCGAGGTCCGAGGCCATGGCGTAGTAGGCGATGAGGCCGGTTAGGGAGGCCAGGGTGAAGAGGTGGTGGAAGATGAGGTCTTTTTTGGAGCGGGTGGTGATGTGGAGGGCGGTGAGGGCCAGCTTGGGGGTGTTAGAGTCATGGAGTTATTCTGTGGAGAATGAGGAGAGGGGAAAATAGGAGGCTTACGGCGAAGACGCCAAAGATGGTGGTTGCGGTGAACAGCCAGTTGGAGCCGTTGGTTGTGAGGTACTGGTCGCCTGCGGGCGGATGGACGCTCAAGGCGTCGTTGCGAGGGAGGAGGATGGCCATGGCGGCTAGGTCAAGGAGGCTACTCTCAGTCAGGGGTAACGGGTTTGTGAGAGGTGTCAAGGTCAAACTGTAAGTGAGGGGAGATTCTGAGATTCTGATAGACACCTTTTTTGTGAAAGAAGAGCGCTGCTCTTATAGGCGTGTCACCCTCTCATGACAAGCACGACATCCATAACCGCCCTCATACACAACGGCACGCAAGGGCGAGACCTTTCGAAGCGAAACATCTCGAACTCCGAGGAACCCGGACCAGCGTGACAAACTGCAAGCAGACCGGCGCGGTGCAAGCGAGCCATCACCAAATCCTGATTTGATTTGCCATGACCGGCGCCAGTCCCTCTAGACCTGCAACATGCCGAATCACTCCGACTCGAACCTTGTCCTTCTCCCGCAAGTTGTAACAGCCCGGCAGTACCGGGCGTAGCAAACCGTCCCGTGTCCCACGCCCTCACATACACGGCGCGTGTTGTGAGGTGACTTGGTGTAAGCCACTAGACAAGGCAATATCAAGTACCCAGTATCGTCCCCAGCAACATGCATCTGCTCAAGCCTCGCCAAGCAGTCTTTCTTTCATAACGCAAACAAACGATTGGTCCTGTCCAGCCTCCCCTCAAATCGCCGAACCAAAACCGAGAACGAGCAGCATCTTGGCGTACAGTCTGTGATAGCATCACCAGAGACGGGAGACACGGATGAACCGGAACCTTCGGGGAGGCAACAGATGTGGGATGCAAACCAGGCCAAACCACATGACAGATGACGACAAGAACAAGTCATGATTTGACAACTTAATATCTTGCTTTGACGAGAGAAACTCACGGAAAGAGGTCTTACTGTTCAACACCTCGCCATCGCCAATGGAAGAAAGAGAACCGTCCTACTTGCTCGCTTGCACGACTGGCAACCCCATCCCATGTACTCCGTTGTCGGTCCACATCTACATTTCATCCCTACCTTTGTCCCTAGACAAACTACCGACCGATCCCCAAATGCCGGCAGTCACCACACCCATGCCGCGAGCCGCGAGCCGTGGCCCGTCCCATCCCCCGCCAAGAGCCCGTCGGCGACGGGTAGGATGGTCACACCAGTCACACCACCTCGACAAGCTTCTTTTTCGATTGGGTAACATCGTGACATGGCCTCGGCCAGGGTCAACTCCCAAGCTTTCCCATTGGCTATTGGCCGGTTGCAGTTTGGTCTGTGGCTGCTGCCGCTGCTGCTTCTCCGGCGACCTAGCAAACGTGAGGAGTGACTTAAGACAAACCCAACGTGACCGTGTTCCAAGTTCACGTCACATGCTCGGTAGCCAAGAGACGGGCCATATACCGTACAAAGTATTGGTAAGACATTTCCGAGTTTCTTTTGAGACACTTACACCGTAGAGAAAAAATGTCCTAGCGATGCCGGAGACTTCTCAACCTTGCAACACATTCATACAATCCCCGGGTAGCCGTGTCTACCCGCCCAAGTCCCATGCACTCAACCAGCCGCCTCTCTTTGTCTGTCTGCCCACCACCATCTGCCATCTCGATGCCGCTGCCCGAGACACAGAGGCGGAAAATCCCGATTGCTCACTCCCTCCCCCCTTTTCCCTCCCAAACCCGAAACCCAAAACCCAACACCTCCCACACCATCCGCGATGCCGAATTTGACCCGATCCGTTCCTGCCGAAAAATATCATAAACGTTATGTAAAACATCATAACCGTTGCAAGCAAAATAAGAGTTTGTAAGCCAGCCAGACAAGGTCATATGGCCCGACCATGAATAATCCACCACACCAAACCACACCACACCACCCCATACCCAGACTCACGCAGCAGGCGTCTTCATCTGCGAAACCGCCGCTTTTGCCCTCTCCCTAACATCCAAATCCGCATCCCCCTGCTCCAGCCCCTCCAGCTTCGCCAAGAACCCCAACCTCTCTAGCTCCGACGCGCGCTGCGAGCAAGGCTGGCGGTCCCCATCATTCTCCAGACACGACAGGTTCGTAAACAACTGGCACAGCGCGCGGCGCACCCCCACATCCTTGCTGTTAAAGTGCCCGCCGAGCAGCTTGAGCAGCTCCGTCTGGGCGACGACGAGCTGGCGGTGGCGGGGCACCGACGCGGCAATGTGCACGAGGACGTAGGTCAGGTTCTCGATGATGCGGGCCTGCGGGTACAGCACGAGCGTGTCGCGGCCGCGGGCGTAGCGGCGGCCAAAGGCGCCGACGACGCGCACCTTGAGCTTGTCGGCGAGGATAGAAAAGAGGCGGTCCTGGCCGAGCTCGGTGAAGAGGTAGTCGACCATGTCGGTCTGGTTGGACGGGGTTGAGAGCATGATGAGGTTGCGGATGAAGCCGAGGCCCTGCTCCTGGATCGCGAGGCTGTCGCTGCGCGCGCGCCGCGCCGGGTTGAGCTCGGCGTCGCGGAGGGCCGAGAGCTTGAGGCTTGCTTGATGTAGGCGGGGCGAGGGCGGCGCCCGTAGGACGGCTGAGGAGCCTGAGGGGTTGATACGGCTCAGGGCCGGCCAGACCCATGATCGGCTGGCGGTGGTGTTGCTGTCATCTTCGTATGGCGTGTCGGTGTCCATGTCCTCGTCGTCATCGGCGTCGATAGCCTGCCGCTCCGATCGCGTGCGCGTGTGCTGCTGCAGTGCTTCCTCCTCCGACGCGTCGTCGCTTATCAACTGGACGAGCCAGCCTGGCTCGAGCTCCTCCAGACATTGCTTTCGTAGGGTGTTCCCGACGTCCATGACAAGGTGCTTGAGTGCCCAGAGCGAGTTGAGTCTCAGTCCGGCATTGAGCGAGTGTGCCTGCTCACACAGAGTCTTGACAATGCCGGCTTCCAAGAAGGGCTGTTTACAACAATTAATATGAGTGTCTGTAGAATTAGAGAATAAGTGCTCACCTTGACCATGGGACTGCAGTTGGACACCAAGTTGATGACAGCGCTGCAAGCAGCAATCTGGACCTCGGCATCGCTATGTCTCAGAAGCTTGCTGATGGGCATGGCAACACCGTTGTCTTGGAGCGTCGTCCGCAGGATGCTAACCGAACGCGCGAGCGCTCTTGTAGCATGGCACGCCGCGATAATGACAGCGTTGGGGTTACGTCCATAAGGTGAAACTCCGCTTGCGTTCCCGTCCTCGGCCCCCTTTTCAGAGCTCGGTTTCTCCTTGGCGTGCTTGGGCTTGCCGGGTGACGGAGACAGGGATTCGACAATGTAGGACACAACGTCTTGATCAGCAAGGGCCTTCCGATACTCTTCCTTGAGCGTGGCCATGGCTGCCACGAGCTTCAACGCACTCTCCCTCATCCTGATCTTGTGAGCATAGGCTGGTACTTGGCCAGACGGCCCGACACGGCACGTGGGCAGACCCTCCTCCGAGTCCGCTGCCCGGTCGGGGGTGGGCGACCACGGCCTTGGTGCGGACTGCACGGGCTGCGGATCGTAAGAGTCCTTCAAGAGCTTGACCACCATCTTGATTACGCCGCATTCATGCGAAGCCTGCAGTAGAGTCTCGCTGTCTGCAACCATCCGCGCCAAAACCTCGGGCGTCCGCTCTAGAACAGCCCAATCGGTGGCCATGTCCGGCTCAATAAAAGCGGACTGCTGGGCAGCACTGGGAATCTCTTTATCGTGATCCTTGATCAGCTGGCAGAGGAGCGGGACAACGAGGACAGCTAGTGCCTGTTCCCGCTCCGGATTTGCGAATCCAGCCTTGAACAATGATGTCACGAGAGAAGCGGCCATGGCCCTCTCAAGACCTTGGGTCGATCGGGCGAGGTGAATCAACCAGGGAATAAGCGGGCTCTCTGGATCATCACCGCCCGGATCCTCGCCGGAAATATCCATACGGCTTGGGTCCCAACCGGTGAACTTGAAGGTGGATGATCGCGCGCTCGAAGCAAGGTTGTCGCGGGACAAGGTGAAACCCAAGGGAGGGAACTGGGCGAACTGACTAGATAGAGATCTGTGCTGAGGAATGGGGATGGGCGGCAGCAAATAGTCCATTGCGCCGGGATTCTTGGCCCGGATATTCCCAAAGCCGTTCATTTCCAGCGCATTCCAAGCGGACCGCAATTCTGTCGCCGGGGGCGCGAACTCGGTGGCGGGGAAGACAGCCATGATGGCCGGGGAGCAGAGCAACAGACAGGCGCGGAAGCGGGAGTCGGCGACGATGGTGGAGATGGCCTCGAGGACCAGAGCCAAGTCGGCGCCGCGGGAAGCGGGGGGCGGTATTAGATCGGCCAAGCCGTCGCCCTGTCCTAGTACCTCAGCGCCCGGGACGACCTCCCCTCTTGCTACGACGAAGCTGGCCAGCATCGTAGCAAGAGCATCCAGGATGCCCGAGTCAGCCAGCGCATTTTGGTGAAGTGGGTCCTTGCACAGCCGGTTGATGAGAGTCGCAACCAGCCGTTTCTGCTCTTGTACTGCACCATCTGTTGATTCCTGTGAAAGAATGGCGCACAAAGCCTCGAGGGAACCGGAGGCAAAGAGAAGGTCCGATAGCCCAGTTGTGTCATCGCTTCCCGAGGGAGCGAGCTGAGTAGAAGTTGTGATATTACTCAAAGCGCGCAACGCCGTTAATACGACCTGGGGAGGATTGTCGAGCGGAGAAATGTGGTACAGGATCGCCGGAACGGCGCCGACGGCATGGAGCGGGCCGAGAAACGGAGGACCGCCTGGATTGGTTAGCATCACACATCATCCTCAACTCGGTTTCCGAATCCGCGGCCAACTCACCATACGCGAAACTAGCGAGGAGCTGCAGCGACAGCAGCCGCACCACTTCATCTTCTGCAAGAGACCCTGGCTGCCCTGGCTGGATATGCGGCTCTTTGCCGTTCAGCGTTGTGGATGCTGGGGAACTATTCTGCAGAATCTTGACGAGCGACTCCAGGATTCCGCATTCGATCCATCGTTCCTTTCGTTGGACGTGGCCGATTATCTCATCCTTCAGTGCGCGGAGGGCGGTGGCCTGCTCCGAGTAGTTCCTTGCGACCCTGATCTGTGAGAGCACGGGCGGACTCTGGACCCGGGCCATGGCGGGATGGAAAGGATGCGATGGTTCCGTGAGGCCTGGGACCCGCCGCTGGTCGTACGTAGGCAACGGGTTACTGAGTAGAGAGGATCGTCGAGATCGAATCGGCGTGGATGGACGACTAGCTGAGCCGGCTGGATGATGCTCTCAGCTGGGCAAATGCGCGGCAGGAACCCGAGCGGAGCTGGCTCGGCGGTGGCGTTCTGTGCCTTCTGGCCGCCTTGCGTGCGTTTCGGTGTTCTGGCGCTGGCCCTTTGACGGGCTGCTGCGTTTTCGGCGCCGGAAATTCTTGGCCCTGGCGCAGGATACGGATTATCAATTTGTTGGGTAATTGTCGTATCGCTCTTGGGTGTTCTTGGAGCGAAGATGAGGGCGACAAAAGCTTGCAGTAATGTGGAATGATGCTTTCCGTGATGTCGCAACGGAAGCTAGGAAGCTCGCGGCCAATGACCACAATTCATCACTGACGGGAGTTGGAGGAGTTCCGCCCCACCCCGCCGGAGCTGCAAATGGGGCTTGCTGGGATGGAACCGGGGAGAAGTGGGGCCGATGAGTTTATCTTATCGGACATTCCATCATCTCGAGTCCAGATCCATCCAATGCATCCAACCATCTCCTTCCAACAAATTTGAGTCGGTTCCAGACCACGGACCTGGTTGCACAAACCCGACATTCCCTATTTTTGTCACCGGAGATTTATTTTACGTACTCGACAGTCAGACTTTTACCAGCATGAGCGACAACTCGGTGAGACCATGACTGAGATGGACCATAATCTGATGTGAGCGCCAGGATCGATGCTGCCATCACCACGTGGTTAGATGGATGTGTGTCTTCTCCAGACAAAAACACAAAACGTGGATGGGGTTTCTTCCAGGTAATTGCCCCGCTCGAGGACTCACGTTGCTTCCTGGCCAGACCGAATGCTGAATCCAGCTTGGACGGGCTTGCTGTGTCTCGGAATCAACATGACAGAAGTATTGGCAGAGAACGACAACATACTCCTGCTCATTCAGGTACTACTGGTCCGGAGGATGGCCTTGCTGTCACCGCTCCGTGCTGTGATCTGCTGTCTGCTTCCGCCAAGCCCAGAGTCTCGCCCTCGCCAATCACCGGCAAGCAAAAGTCGTGACCTTGTCTGACTGACACCCTACCGACGACTCGGGCTCCCTCGCATGGCAACGTGACCCGTGTGGTCGGTTTCTTTGGCTGGATCCACCAAGGTACACAAAGGGGCGTCAAGAATGACGAGCTGGGAGTTGGCACGCCTCAGACTGGCAGTGACCCGATGGGCCGAAGGCACGCTGCGCCGAGAATAAATATCAGGGCGACTCCAAAGTTGAACACCATCATCTTCCCTTCCCCCTCAATTCCAACTTCGTACGTTGTACTTTGTATTGCCAGAGAGACTTGAGTCAAACGGAGGCTCCGCGCTTCATCGAGCTAGAGCTAGATTGTTATCGTAACAATCCGACAAGTATTGAGTCTTGAACAATACAAGTCTTCCAGCAGTAACCGCTTAAGTTGGCTTAGGTTGGCTACTCCGTACACCTAGTTGTATTCCATCTTCGCAACGACCCAGGTGTTTCCGTCCGAGCAGGTGCCCCCGGTGCGCTTGCAAGGTTCCAGACCCGACACCCAGGGCCAGGGAAAGTGGCACAGCAGTCTGTTCTTTTTTAGTGGGGGCCTGCCGTGAAGACCGCTGGGCTGCAGTGGGTCCATCTTGGCTGCCCCACCGACTGGCCTCCAGTCGCACGAACTTCTCAAACCTCTCTTTCGCTCGTCCCTGCGCTTCGCAGGAGGAATTGAGGTTGGGATGATGTTGGCACGGTCACCCGTTCCTACACCCTCAACCAATGCGTCTCCTGGAAGCAGCTTTCACCACTTCCACTATGCCCCAGCGCCATCGCCGCGACACTCTTCTCCCCGGGTTCCGGCCGTCGCCAAGTCGTGCCGCCAGTCCAACTCGTCTCCCGCCTCAAGAGCCTCGTCCTTCGCCCCGCGCCCGAAGCGATATGTAGCCGTCGACGCCGCGACCCAATACTCGCCCATGGAGCAGATGGACTACGCCACCGGCACAATACTCGGTCAGGCCCCGCACCGCGGAGCCGAGCTGCATGCAACCCCGCCGGCTTCGGCAACAGACACAATGGCGCTCCCTGATGAGCGGCCCCCCGCCGCCGCCACGCACCCGTCAGTGGGCCCTCATAAGCCGATACCCGCGAGTTCAAAGCAGCGCATGGACTCTCCCTCGCAAACCGCCTCGCCTTCCAAGAGGAGGAATTCCCAGGGGCCTAGCGACAGCTCAGGCGCAACACCACTCGATGGGACGCAAAACCCCTCAATACTTTCCAAACGGGCCAAGCCCGACACAGTACCTCCAAAAGTGCTACCGTTGCGCTACGAATTTTGCATGGTGGAGGACGTAGTCGTCCTCATTGCGCACATGCTCGGCGAGTTGATCGAGACAAACGACACACTTGCCCTCAAATCGGGTCACCTTACCCGTTTTCATTCCCGGTACGCCCAAGACCCAACCAGATACGCCCCGGTTTCGGAACTGACATCATCTCTATAGGACGGCCCCGGGAATATCAGTATTAGACTACCTCCACCGTTTAGCAAAGCACGCCACACTTACACCGCCACTCCTCCTCTCCATGGTCTACTATATCGACCGGCTGTGCGCACTATACCCCGACTTCACCATCAACACCCTCACCGTCCACCGCTTCCTCATCACCGCCGCTACTGTCGCCGCAAAGGGGCTGTCGGACGCCTTCTGGAACAACTCGACCTATGCTAGAGTCGGGGGGGTTAAGGTCGCCGAGCTCAAGTTGCTGGAACTAGAGTTCCTACGAAGGGTCGACTGGAAGATTGTGCCCAACCCCGAGGTGCTGGTTGCATACTACAAGGGACTTGTTGAGCGATGTCCCGGCTACGCGCTCGAGGTTGAAGCAGAAAAAGATGTGGGTGATGACGATAGCGACGATGACGAACTTGATTATGATACTAGTGGCGGAGAAGGACGGGGTGAAGCCTCGGAGGGACCAACCAAGGGGTCTATATGTATGAGCAAAGAGCCGTCACCGAGCAGCTGACAGGCTGTTGGAGTTGGTCCATATCACCTGTTGGAGCTGATGAAATTGATAGAATGGTGGCATAAGATGGAAGCTGAGTCAGAGGCCACTGAGCGGGGTGGGATTCTTTTGGTCCCGGTGAGTTTAAAGAAACTATCAAAACAAGATAGCAGGGGTCGAGGGACCCTGAAGTTCCTGGCTCTGGTCTGTACATAGGTTTTACCAAGATGCCAGGAGAGCGATTTCGGCATTCAAGTCAGTATACATGCTTTAGAAATGTCAACTATGCTTTTTAATAAGCTTGATGCCAACCCAATACGGCGATGGGAATTGACTGTGGGTTGGGTTAAAGCCATGAGTGCCCTGTCAAACGACACAGGGGACAGGGCCGGGGTATGAAGGAGGGCAGAGTGGGTCAGACGTGTGCCAAGACCAAGCTTCACTGTCTTGGCTCCAGCGTCAGCTTTCTTTGAACCACCAGCTCACTTCCTACCAAAGCCCAGCAGCAGCAAACGGATCGCGCTGCTCTCGACCACGCGCGACAACAAGACCAATTGCCCAACCGAATCGCCGACCGGACTCGGCCAACAAAAAGAGATGAGGTTCGCAACCCTCGTCGCGGCGCTCTTCGCCGCGACCGCCAGCGCAAACCGCGTCGTCGCACCCGTCTTCATCCAGCCCCTGGCCTCGCCCGAGACGGCCCCGACGCTGCTCGCCGAGGTGGCCGTTCCCGCCGCGTCCGACTCGAAATCAACCACATCATCATCGTCGTCGTCATCATCGCCGGCAGAAGTCCTCTCCTACGAAGCCCCTGACCTGCCCGAATCCGCCCACCTCGTCCGCATCGGCGTGTACGACGCCGCGGCGGGACGCTGGACCTCCCCGACGTCGGTGGTGTCGGTGGAGAATTTTGGGAAGGGGTATGCGCCGCACTTTGTGCTGACCCTCGCAGAGGAAACCGAGGGTGGGAAGGAAGGTGGGAATACGTACCTGGGGGTGCTGTGCCGCGGCGTGCAGATTGATGCCGGGCAGACACGGGATTTTGGCCCGCAGGCTGTGGTGGTGAGGGCGGGTAAGGGCGCGCAGCCTGCGCTGGGGAAGCCGGTTGTGGTTAGTCCTGAGGGGAGGACGGTGGAGGAGGCGCCGGAGAAGACGTTTTTGCAGAAGTTTGTGATTCCCGTGGTGTTGGTTTTGGTTTTGGTGATGGTGCTAACACGGTGGTTTGCAGGTACTGGTGGGCACTGGGTATCGGCGCGTTTCTCCTACTCTCGGGCGGAGGCGAGGCCGAGAAGTAATAGATTTGGTTTTGATGCGCGGCATATCGATTCTTTCATGGCTGTTTGAGCAAGTGAAGTTGCTTTCTGTGTCATGCTTCTCGATGCGGTTTGCAAGGTAGGGATGGCTTTACATTGGCTTATTTATTCATTCTTCTTTTCTACAGCAGCCAGCCTTTCCTCATGCTTCAAGGAAACCGGCAGAGCTCTAATTTCTTTTGGCCTTTCTTGATTGCTTCGTTCCCCTTTGCTCAGAGAGGCAGGACATTGTCTCCCTCAAGTGCACAGACCATCGCAGCTGGTTGCCAGTGGAAACCATACCGCGGCGGTTCGTCAGTGCCCCACAAATAATCGAGGCACCAGCCAGAATTCGAACCTCATCGGTGTGGAGCCCCGTCTAACACCCTGCTGGTCCTTCCTCTCGCGTCGCCTTCCTTCCTCCACCTTCCTTCCCCCAAACTCTACCGATCCATTACCTTTCCTCTCGAGATTCGGTATTTCGTCCAAAACGCGATCAACACAGCAAACATACTTGCTATTGACTCTGTCTTAAATCACAACCATGGCCGAGAACGGAGCCACTGATTCCACGGGCTTTGCCGCCCAGTCTAGCGCCCCCGCGACCGATTACAAGGGCAAGGGCAAGGGCAAGGCCCCAGAGGAGCAGCCCGTCGACGACACCTCCATGGTCGATGATGACGATGACGATGATGATGAGGAGGAGGACCCTGAGGAGGTAAGCACATGCACCCAGTCGCATCATCATTATTCACTTAGACGCTAACAATGTTTACGCAGGAGCCCGAAGCCGGTATGTTCATCGAGTTGCACATTCAACCTACAATGTCTCGCGTCTAACCCTCGAATAGCTGATGACGACAACATGGAGGAGATCGACCTCGACAACATCGTCGGCCGGCGCACTCGCGGCAAGGTGATTGACTTTGCCAAGGCGGCCCAGGAGAACCCGGCCGAGGACGACGAGGATGAGGACGATGACGACTTCCAGGTGGAGGAGGACAGCAGGATGGATGAGGATTAAAGCTCCCGCGTCGCTGATGGCGCGCGCGATGGATATGATGACAGGATGGGCCACGATATCACGAGAATATGGACCCGTATCCTTGAGGCTGGATACTTGGTTCCCGGCTGGGCTAGGCGGGAGGAGACGGTTTCGCGACTGATGCCTTGATGCCGCCCGCGGGCTTGTGCTGGTGCAACGGAGTTGGCTGGACTCGGATTATCTATGGCTACGGCTGTCGCGTTGATGGGCAAAGTACATACGCCCAATATGATTCTTGACTTTGAGTTTCCTTTGACTCTGGGTGCCCAAAGTGTCGCATTCACAACATGCTACCCCGGTCCGCAGTGGCGGCTCCCAAGTGCCGTGGCCCACTTTCGACTTGGGCTGACTTGTGCGAGAACTCGCGACAGTTCACATGCGACTGAGCCCCTTGCTCGCTTCCAAATCCTCAAATTAACAAGACGAACTCAGGGGGTCGGTCCAGTGATTGGCAGTCAATCCTGGAAGTGCAGATTCGACCTGAACAACCAAACAGCAGCGTTGCTTCTCCCGATACCCATGTAGAGGCTTATCGGCAATTGGCCAATCTAAGGGCCCAAATTCTTGACACTTGGAGCTAAAAGCCTGGTTGGACAAAGGCCCAGTTTCAACCGAACTTGCGACTTTAGTCCGCCACGACGACACACGGCGCAAGCTTTCGCCATTCTTTCCTTTATTTCTCCCGGAGTTTTGGCCGGACCGCCATGGAAGGCAGATAATCATCGATAGAGAATTAATCTTTGCGGAACGCGCATAACATGGCTTCAAGGTGAGTCTCGATTCCGAGTTCATTCGATATCGCCGTCCATGGATCGCCCGGGAGGTCAAGGACGGCGCTGCGATACCGACTCCGACCCCGAATCCGCCGCGCGGACACCACGACAAGATCGCCTCGCCCTATTCTATCGATCCTCGACGACTTCTCTCTTCCTCCCAACTGCGACAACACCTTTGATCACATCAGCGCATCCCATCAATAGCCGAGCCAGCCATCGCCCAACTCCCAACCCACCCGAACCCGAAGCCGCTTCTTGACCAAACCGAACCGCATCCCAACCCACCAACCCCCCTCTCACACATCGCCCCTATTTAACGTACCATCAACGTCCACTAACCAACCCTCCCTAATAAAACAGATTCGGAACCTCCTCCCTCCACCAGCGCGACTCGCGCAGCGACCTCTTCCGCGGCTACACCGGCGGCGCCTCAAGCAGACCCGTCAGCGCCAGCCCCAGTCGACAAGCAGGCCTCGGCGGTGGGTACGGATACGGCGGGTACCAGCCAGGTGGCGGCAGTGCAAGTGGGAGTGGGAGCGGGAGCCAGCTTGGGGTTCCGGGGGCGGAGAGTCGGGGAGGGTTTAGGCCGGCTACGCCGAATCGGAAGTACGTGTCTCTCTCTCTCTCGGTTAATATTCTAGATGGACAAAGAGGAGTGCTGACAGTGTTGGGGGAATAGGGGCCAGTACAGCGATGCGGTGCTCAACGAGCTCGAGAGCCAGAATGATCAGCAGGTGGACGGGATCTTGGGCAAGGTCCGGATCTTGAAGGATGTGAGTCCCTTTCTTCTCCCACGCACTCCCCACGAGAGAAAGGTTGCTAATGCAAAGCGCAGATGACGGTAGCCATCGGCGACGAGATCCGCGAGTCGTCAGCGCTCGCCGAAAAGATGAACGAGGGTTTCGACCAGACCCGCCTCCGGCTGCGCGGGACCATGAACAGGATGCTGCTCATGGCGGAGCGGACGGGCGTCGGCTGGAAGGTGTGGCTGCTCTTCTTCGTGGCCGTCATCTTCATATTCCTCTACGTCTGGCTGTTTTGAGAGTGGTTTGGCTGCGATGCGACAGGGACAGAAACGGCTGCATGGGCGTCGGAGTTTTGGGAAGGAAGCATATCCTTATTATTTTTCTTGTTTGGGATACCGAGTGCTGGCATGGTGTTACCAACAAACTCGCCTGCCGTTGTTATGGGGGCGGGTTGAATGCTGTAATGCGTAACATGAATTCATCCTTTGCGTCGTTAATACACCGTGTTCTGGGCGTCGTAAAAATGCATACATCACCCTCCCAGACGCCGATCCTCTACATATGTGGGTATCATGTTTGGTAGACCACCAGTTCCTCTCCCTTCCCTCAGTCCTGTGGATTTGACCTGCGGATCTGTGGACTGCTCCCCATGATGCTGCTGCCGTCACGGGACAGAAACCCACTGATATCAAGACTCGACCTCGGGAGGTCGCCGCGCCGCAGACTGTTCCGATGCAGCACATGTGAACTGCGGGCGTAACTGAGGTTGCGATCGTCATCCTCCTCCTCCTCCTCCTCCTCTTCGTCCTCGTCCTCATCCTCATCCTCCTCATCGCTGTCGAGCGAGGCTTCGGAGTCGGTGTGCTCATAGCCGCCGCTCTCTGCCTCGGGCACGTCGTCGTCCAGGTTGGCGTCCATGTCCATGTCCATGCCGGGTTCCACCACGTCCTCCCTGAGCGCGGGTCCGCCGCCCAGGAGGTCGTCTTCGTCTAGCAGCTGGGTCCGCTCCTCGGCCTCAATCTCCTCTTCACCCTCGTACAGGTCCTCCCCGACGCTGCCCCCTTGTCCGCCGCGCACCATCATCTGCCGCATGCGCTCCTCAGCCGCGCGCATGTGCGCCATCCTGTCAGCCAGCTCCCGCTGCTGCGCCCGCCGTTGCTGTAACGCCTCAGTCCGGGAAATGTCGTGTCCCTCCTCCTCCTCATCATCCTCCTCATCATCTTCTTCCCCCTCCTCCTCTTCTTCTTCTTCCTCATCCTCTTCCTCCTCTTCCTCTTCCTCCCCATCACTAATCCCATCATACCCAAACCCCCCCTCATCCGCATCCGGAATCTCCTCATCCAAATCCACCATCCCCGCCTCATCCGCATCCTCCAGCTCCACCTCCATCACCAAATCCCCCGTCTCCCCGCCCTCCTCCCCCATAACACCCCCAACCCCACCACCCCCAGCCGCAGCAGCAGCCGCCGCCTCCGCCTCGGCCTCTGCCAGCTCCTGCGCCAGCATCTCCCGCCGCATCGCCTCGGCGTGCTCCTCCGCCTCGCGCCGCTCCTCCCGCATCTGGAACAGCGTCTTGCTCACCCCGGGCGGCTTCAGCCACATGCTGCCGAGGTTGGTGACGGCGGCGCGGCGGCGCTCGAGGAGGAGCTCGTCGGCGCGCAGGCGGCCGAGGGCGGAGCGCTCGATCAGTTGGGCGGTGGTCGCGGGGGAGTGGTGGGCGTGCGGGTGGGAGTTGGATTGGGTGGCGGCAGGGCGGGAGGGGTTGGCTTGGTTGGGGTTTGTGGTGGTGGTTGGGTCGGTGCCCGGGTTGTTGGTGGGGGTTGCATGGTCGGGGGAGGGGTCGAAGAGGGAGAGGGAGGGGTTGGGGTTGCGCGCGGAGGTGTACCAGAGGGAGTGGGACTGTTAAGGGGGGTTAGTGGTTACTGTGTGGTAGGTGTACGCTGGGTGGTTGGAAGGGGAAGACTGACGTCCCGCGGGGTGAGATCGGGGAGGATTGAGAACATGGTTGTGGTCTATCCTCGCATGTGAATGAAATTAGGCGCGTGAGGATTGCAGAGTTTCGGGCCCTGTGTTGATGGGAAAAGGGAGGGTAAAGTTGTCGTCACAGAACTCCAGCTAACGCAATATCCCCGAGGGCATGGTCGTCACTTTTTTTATGTGGCACGTTCTTGGGATGTCGCGGTTGCCAGTTTTCAATGTTCATCGCGCCTTCAAGTTGTTGACAAACGACGAGGATTCTGATGAGTGCGAATCAAGCAAGTTGTTATGGTTCACACTGTGTACAAGAAACTTACCCCATGATGCCAAGCTGTCGGAGGCTGGCAAGGATCAAGGATCACGCAAAGTCCCCTTACCCTTCCTCCAAGTCTCCAACCTCTCTTTGGCTCGAGTCGCCAGCAATGCTCGTCATTTAGCCGAGTCAGATCCCAAAGACAGTACTCATAAAGTGCGTTTACTACAGAACGCATCCTGCTACCACAGCTGGAACCCAAGAACCGGCACTCGCTACCCAAGAGGTAAGGGAGGCACATGTAATTAGCCATCGGCAATCCCTCAAAGTCACTTGAGAAACCATCAAAGCCGCCATTCCAACCATTCTCGGCAAAACCACTGGCCCCTCCTCAACTCCGTTGCAGACTGTTTTACCTGGAGCTGATACTCTGCTCGGATGCCATGACTTGGTCGCAGGTCGTGTATGATGTAATCCTCTGACCTGTGCCCAAACGTTTGCGTTGTGCTTCTTGAGCTGTCTTCAATGGTGGTGAGCTTTCTGTATAGGCAATTTGGTTAATCCTTTCCGCATTGTTGATCAACTTCCCCCATCCAGTCCCAGTAACGCGCCGACCATGTTAAGCCCGACGACGACTTTATTGGCATCTTTGACGCGACGAGACTAAGACGGCGAGACTCCAACTGTGCGATTTATCAATGTATGGCATCTGTTAGGCATGATCCGTTCCGTTTCTAGAGACGCCATTATTGTCAAGATGATTATACCACACCCCTTTTCTTCCCTTTTCTTTTCTGCCCTTTGTCTTTTTGGTCTTCTTCTGTAATAAGGTTACGAGCTAAAATGGCCACTCCCCCCAAAACATTGTAATTATCTAGCACGCAAGTCCATATGATGACATCGGCTGACAGCGAGGTCTGCGGAAGTCGACTGACGAAAGCGCTGTGGCGTTCGTGATCGATGCCACGCCCTGGAAAGGCAGGCTTGGGGTGATGTCGCAGCTACCATCTGATGCGATGGCACCAGGTAGAACAACCGCAAGTGAGTGAATCTGGATTGAAAAGAAGTCAAGAAGTCTCCGGAGCTCTATGGTCCGAAGCTCTGGCTGAAATATAGGGTCCTACCTCATGTGACGTGGGATGCCGCGCCTGTGACAACGTCGGGTATTCCTGACTTGTAGTGTAATGCGCATCGGGCCTAGAGAAGAAAATTTTCTTGACATAGAGACCGTTAGTAGCCAATACATAAATGTTGCTGCTATTCTAGTCATGTCAGTCTCGAGTTGAGAAAGGCGATATGGTCAGTGCACGATGCAGCTTGGGGTACGCAGGGGTCTCCGCACCAGGCCCACCGGCGATGTCGCGGAATCTCCGTGGACCCGGGCCGCGCTGAGGGCCGCCTGGAGAGGATCACTAACAGCTCGAGTTTCTGTGAGGTAATCGGGAACCGGCTCCTGCATTGCTGGTGTGGTGCCTGCATCCCGTTGCAGGCCTTGTCCCTACTTGCATTGAACTTGGCTGGTGCGACGACCACGTTCGTGGGGCCGCGGTCCAGTTTCGGGGCCCCACGCTCAACCTTCGGGATTTCTCGGAACTCGGGCCAGCACAGAACGGACATGTTGCCGGCACCCACTGAAGAGCATCCTGTGAGCTGTGAATGCAGTGATGAGGATTCGGTTTGCTGTTCAGCGGTCAAGACGCAACTGGAGAGATGAAAGCCCCCCCTCCCCGCGATGACAGGTTTGGTTGGCTTAAGATTGTCCAGCAAACATCAGCCAACGATGTGTCTGTGTAAGATCTTCGCGCTGTGGCGGCAGGCGGCCTGAATCGAAAGCCAATTGTATGCAACGAGAAGCCGATACCGGTCGGCTGACGGCGAACAGCGCGTTTCCAAGCTGCTCCTGGCGCTCGGCAGGACAATGGACTGGATGACTGTTCCGTCCGGCTTCTCGGAGGTGGAGAGTCGGATCGGATGTTGAAAGTCAGACCGCGGCCAGAGCGTACGTGTATTCATGCAGCCAACCGCGATAGCCCCCACGGGGTGGGGTGGCATTTCAATTCGAAGCGGAAGAAGGTGGTTTCGAATGTTACCCCGCCCTGGTGAGTTCGGTTCGATGGAGAGAGGAGAGTGCAGGAGGCGAGAGTTGGTGCCGGCCTGACGGTTCTCCTTCCCTTTCCCCTGCGGCTCTAGAGAGAAAAGAAGCACGAGATCAAGGGTAAGAGTTGAAAAAAACACGTTCCACGGGCATCTCTCACCTTGACCTCGGCCAGACGCCTTAGTGGGGTCGGCTTTTGCGATGACGACCCCGCAGCAGCCTCGTCCGGTGTTGCCATGGGTGTTTGACAAGAAATCCATCCTCGGTTTCTGGTTGCGCCGCTTCGTAGTGGAAGCCAAGCTCATGATGTTCTTGGCGGAGTGGCATCTGTGCGCAAGGCGATCCAAGACGCCCCACCGCTGCAAGATAAGGATGCGAGGCTGTTGCGGGCTCCATGTGATTGGTGAATCGCCGTGTCCGTAATTTTCTTGACAACACCTATTCACGACAGCTGCCGAAACTCTGTTTGCGGCAGGCGGGTAGGGCAGTTTATCTCGTGAGGTCAGACCGTTCTGATGAGACGCAAGTCGGGGATGGATGGCAGCCTTTCCGTGGGGTCCCCAGGACTTTGTCCTTTCCGGGGTAGCTCCCACGACATCCCCGGCTGGTGGCATGAGTGAAGGCGTTTTTGGGCGTTTTTGGGCGTATCATGGCTCGAAACAACCGCTCTGCTTTTCATTCGGGGGCGTGCCCAAACGAAAAAGAGGGGTCCTTCAAAGATACCGGCGGATGGGATCTTCAACTTTCCAAGCGACTTTCTCCGCAAAAACCTTGCGGGCTGGCGCGTGGGCTGGCGACATCGGCTGCCAGTCTTTGAAAAGAGGTCGCCGTGATTGGTTCAGAGCTGGAGAAGTTGACGTCTAAAGCAAGGATGTTCCAACGTGTTGTGGATTCCTTGCATGCAGTGATGCTTGTGGATCTCAGGCTAGCCGTATTGGTACCCTGCGAGATGCAGCCTGATGTGGGGTACGTTCATGAAGCCATCTCTCTTTCCATTTCTCCAATGGTTTCTCTAGCAATTGATTACCAACGAAGACTCGGGATTTCCATGAGCGTGGATGCTATTTCCAGTTCTCTCTATCAATCATCCAAGAGTATTCATGTAATTAGTAGCAAGGACGCCTTGGCAACCAATGTCAGACCCGCGCCCTCATTCAGGACAGAAATCAGTGACGTCTGCTGGTTTTCCCCGAGAGGCCGTTGCTCTGAGAGGGCACTGGATGAATACGGGTAGCAGACCCACTATGAACTCGTGTGCTTCCCCCACCCAATGGATGCTGGAGTGAGGCAGGCTGCCAGCGCCTTCAACACCGACTGCCCAGTGCCCACATGCCATTGCTTCAGCTCTTCCACTTCTCTCCCCTGCAATTCACATTGCCTTGGCCAATTCTTCTCCGCCCGGCCTTCAGTCCAATCGACAGGCGAAACATCCAAGCACCAACAGACGGGGGGCGCCCTTGGCGACTCGATCCTCTTCCGTTCAAGGACGGCGAGTCGTTCATAAAACCCACAGTCGCCACCCCTTCCGGACTGCGTTTCCCCCCTCCCTTTCTTCCTTTTACCACTTCTGAACCTGCCCTCCAGCCTTTATCGCGCTCCTCTCCCAGCGAGCCCTAGCAATTAGCGTGCAAGCGACATACTTTCCAGAGTTGCGATTTGAATCAATCGGTAAGTCAATGCTTGTTCCCCCACCTACACCCACCCATCACACCCATCACACCCATCACCGGCGATTGCCCGCCAAAGACAAGATGCGATACAAAGTACGACATATCCCAATGGCTTGGTCTGTATGACTTTCGAAACCTTGGACCCTGAAAAGTATTGAGGCATGAGATCCTGGGCCGCAACACTACCCGAGGAACAGCGCGGGGTACACAACGGATCATGGTGCCCTCCGATAAGCCGGGATCCTCAGCAACTCAACGTTCGGCAGTTGCAACAACCTGCGAGTGACCGACAACTTCCCGCGGCCCCAAACACTCTCTCGGAAAAGAAGAGAAACAAACGCGGCTCTCTGGCTCTGGTGCTCCGGAATGGGAAACCGACAGGTCGGATTGCAATTGGCATGTGCTTGGGGGGATCGGGATTGGGGGTGCTGGTGGGGGACCCGCAGCCCCGCCCCAGCCCGCTTTCGTCTCCAACCCCCGATCCCGGCCCACCCTTTCGAATATTCGATTTGAAGAAAAGGCATGCGGCTTGCTCGCCATCATGTTGCTAGCTCCCGTCAGAAAACAGCAACGGGGAGGCTGTACCGACAAAAGACAAAAGGGGATATCCGACATGGTCACACCTCCCGTCCCGCGCCAGGATACTATCCATCCACGACGAATCCAGTCGGCCCAGAATCTTGGCCGCATCGGCACGATAAGGCATGCTCGGCAGGGCCCAATTGGTCTGTCGTCATCCCGCGTCGAACAGGGATGGTGGGTGTGAGTGGACAAGCTCGGAATTGGTTGGTTGCTACCACTGTCATTGCATCACAAACGTTTGGTGGCCCGCAAAGTCATCAACGCTATCTCCAAGCCGAGAGCATGCAGCAGCTTCCCCAACTCTTGGCGGGTTGGCCACCACAAACTGCAAACCGTGGAGCCACACCAACAATGGAGATCTTGAGACAGCTGCGAGTGCTGGAGCTGAAGTGCACTTCTCCGGCGCCTTCTCCAGGGCCTTCGATTGGGCCGGTTTCTGGTTGTCAGCCTCTTGATCCAGCGCTTCGTTTTCGGGATTCTATACATTAGTGTTGGCTTCCACACTTTCCCTTCAAGTCCCACGGACAGCCATGGTTGCGATTGCCGGATCTTCATGCCCTAATGCGGGCTGTTTGCCTCTGCGGACCAGGACTATGGACTTTACGCAGCTACTCCAACATTTCCCGGGATTTTGGGTCCTCAAACGCCATCTTGTCTAGCGGCAGCCCACACACGAGAAAAGACACTATTTGACCCATTGCGTCTAACTTGGTTGAGCTAACCGTTACCTCTTTGCCCATAGATTATTCCACCGTCACTATCGACTTGCGAGGGGAGTCTCGGTAGCCAACGGGCCACGGAAGTAAAGAAAAGTCAACTCCAAGCGCCTTGACGATACTCCCGTGCAGGAATCACCGAGCAAGCTTGCCTGACATGGGTGAGATCAAGGTCACCGAGGATTTTGATGACCGACAACTCCACCTTGAAGCTGAAGCCGAGCAATACCATCCCTATGAATATCAGACCGAGAACAACACCTCATGGGCAGGTGCCCTCCCGGTGAAGCAGTATGGAACCCATAGCCTTGGTTCGCGCAGAATCTTTTGACGCTGACTCGTTGCCACACAGGGGACTGTATGACCCCTCCCTCGAGAAAGATGCGTGTGGTGTGGGCTTTGCTTGGTAAGTCCTTACTGTCACCCCAACTCGGGCTGATAGCGATGCTAACGAGCCGAAGCCACATCAAGGGCAAGCCTAGCCACAAAATCGTCAGCGATGGTAGGCTTTTAAACTCCCGATACAAATGGTCGAATGCTAACGTTCCGTAGCGCGCAACCTGCTGTGCAACATGACCCATCGCGGTGCGGTGGGATCTGATGCTCGGGATGGTGACGGCGCAGGCGTCATGACCTCGATCCCCCACAAGTTCTTTATCAAGAACTTTGAACGCGAAGAGAATATCAAGCTTCCTCCACCGGGCCAGTATGCTGTGGGCAACCTTTTTTTCAAGCCCAATGAGGAGACGTTGCTCGAGTCTCAGCGGCAGTTGGAAGATATTGCCGAGTCTTTGGGCCTGAGGATCCTAGGATGGCGGAAGCCTCCTGTGGATTCCACTCTGCTTGGTCCTGCTGCCGCCTCGCGGGAGCCCGTCATCCTGCAGCCCTTCGTCGTGTTGCATTCTGCATACGGCTCGGGCAACGCTCCCGAGGCGACGGACCTGGAAAAGTTTGACGAGAGGCTCTTTGAGAGGCAGCTCTACGTCCTCCGGAAGCGGGCCACGCATACTGTGGGGATTGAGAACTGGTTCTATATCTGCTCCCTTTCCAACAAGAACATTGTCTACAAGGGGCAGCTGGCGCCGGTTCAGGTCTACCAATATTACCATGACTTGGTGAATGCCGACTATGAGGCTCACTTTGCCCTCGTGCACTCGCGCTTCTCCACCAACACATTCCCTTCTTGGGATCGTGCCCAGCCCCTGCGGTGGGCGGCTCACAATGGTACGCGACAGATCAAATCCGCGACATGGTAATCGGGTGTGCTAACCTACCTCGCTTGTTAGGTGAGATCAATACTCTCCGCGGTAATAAGAACTGGATGCGCGCCCGTGAAGGTGTCATGCAGTCCGACATCTTTGGCGACGAGCTGGAAATGCTGTATCCCGTCGTTGAGGACGGTGGTTCTGATTCGGCTGCTTTCGACAACGTTCTTGAGCTACTCACCATCAACGGCGTGCTCTCTCTCCCCGAAGCCGTCATGTTGATGGTCCCTGAGGCCTGGCAAGGAAACACACTGATGAACCCCAAGAAGGCTGCATTCTACGAGTGGGCTGCTTGTCAGATGGAGCCCTGGGATGGTCCGGCCCTGTTTACGTTTGCCGATGGCCGCTTCTGTGGTGCCAACCTCGACCGCAACGGCCTCAGACCCTGCCGCTTCTATGTCATGGATGATGATCGCATCATCTGTGCTTCAGAAGTCGGTACAATCCCTGTCGACCCCGAGAGGATCATCCAAAAGGGCCGCTTGCAGCCCGGACGCATGCTGCTCGTTGATACCCAGGCCGGCCGCATCATCGACGACAGCGAGTTGAAGGCTGCTGTCTCGAGTCGCCATGACTTTAGGGCTTGGCTGGACGAGAACCTGATCTCAATGCCGAGTGTTTTGGAACAGGTTTCTGAGAACAACAACATTACTCTGTCTGCCAAGCTCGATGGCACCAAGCTGCAAGAGGACCCCCTGCTGCATGCCTTTGGCTATACCTTTGAGCAGATCAGCCTGCTGCTCGCCCCCATGGCCTCGGATGAGAAGGAGGCGCTGGGTTCCATGGGCAACGATGCCCCTCTTGCGTGCTTGTCAGAAGCTCCCAAGTTGCTCTACGAGTATTTCCGCCAGCTGTTTGCCCAGGTTACCAACCCGCCCATCGACCCGATCCGCGAGTCGATCGTCATGTCCCTGGAGTGCTACGTCGGTCCCCAAGGGAACCTTCTCGAGATGGATGCATCTCAGTGCGGGAGGCTGCACCTGCCTAGCCCCATCCTCTCGATTGAGGAGTTCAACGCCGTGAAGAACATGTCGAGCATCTACCCTGGCTGGACCGTCAAGACCATTGACATTACTTTCCCGAAGCAGGATGGCGTCGAGGGGTACATCAAGCACCTTGACTACATCTGCAACGAGGCTACGGCCGCCATCGAGGCTCGGGACCGTATCATTGTTCTGTCGGATCGGAACACCTCCAAGGACCGCGTCGCCGTCTCGGCCCTGCTGGCTTCCGGCATGGTCCACCACCACCTGGTCGCTAACAAGTGGCGTTCGATGGCTGCGCTCGTCGTCGAGACTGCTGAGGCCCGTGAAGTGCACCACATGTGCGTCCTGCTCGGCTACGGTGTCGACGCCATCAACCCGTACCTCGCCATGGAGTGCATCCTGAAGCTCAACAAGGAGAAGCTGATCAAGAAGAAGCTGTCGGACGAGGCTCTTATCCACAACTACAAGCACTCGTGCGACGGCGGCATCCTCAAGGTCATGAGCAAGATGGGTATCTCTACCCTCGCCAGCTACAAGGGAGCCCAGATCTTTGAGGCTCTCGGTGTGGATGACACCGTTGTTGACCGCTGCTTCCGCGGAACTGCCTCCCGCATCAAAGGCGTCACCTTTGAGCTCATTGCCGAGGATGCCTTCCGCCTCCATGAGCGCGGTTTCCCGTCGCGGCCTACTGTCAGCGTCAGTGGCCTTCCCGAGTCTGGCGAGTACCACTGGCGTGATGGCGGCGAGGCCCATATCAATGACCCCACGTCCATTGCCAACATCCAGGATGCTGTCCGCGCAAAGAACGACAAGTCGTACGAGGCCTACTCTCTGTCCGAGTACGAGCAGATCAAGTCGTGCACGCTCCGCGGCATGCTCGATTTCAAGTTTGACGAGTACACTCCCATTCCGATCGACCAGGTCGAACCGTGGACTGAGATTGTGCGACGCTTCTGCACGGGCGCCATGTCGTACGGCTCCATCTCCATGGAGTCCCACTCCACGCTCGCCATCGCCATGAACAGGCTCGGCGGCAAGTCCAACACGGGCGAGGGTGGCGAGGACCCGGAGCGTTCCCAGCGAATGCCCAACGGCGACACGATGCGCTCGGCCATCAAGCAGGTCGCTTCCGGCCGCTTCGGCGTCACGTCTGCCTACCTTGCCGACTCGGACGAGATCCAGATCAAGATGGCCCAGGGCGCCAAGCCCGGCGAGGGCGGCGAGCTGCCCGGACACAAGGTCTCCAAGTCGATTGCCCGCACCCGCCACTCCACTCCTGGTGTCGGTCTCATCTCTCCCCCTCCTCATCACGACATCTACTCCATTGAGGACCTGAAGCAGCTCATCTATGACCTCAAGTGCTCAAGCCCCCGCTCGCGCGTGTCGGTCAAGCTGGTGTCAGAGACGGGTGTAGGTATCGTCGCTTCGGGTGTTGCCAAGGCAAAGGCCGACCACATCCTAATCTCGGGCCACGACGGCGGTACCGGTGCCTCTCGCTGGACGGGCATCAAGTACGCGGGTCTGCCATGGGAGCTGGGTCTTGCTGAGACACATCAGACGCTTGTGCTGAATGACCTGCGTGGTCGCGTCGTGGTGCAGACGGACGGTCAACTCCGAACAGGACGCGATGTTGCGATTGCCTGCTTGCTGGGTGCCGAGGAATGGGGCTTTGCTACGGCGCCTCTGATCGCCATGGGCTGCATCATGATGCGCAAGTGCCATCTGAATACCTGCCCTGTCGGTATTGCTACCCAGGACCCCGAGCTCCGCAAGAAGTTCACGGGCACCCCCGAGCACGTCATCAACTTCTTCTACTATGTCGCCAACGAGCTGCGTGCCATCATGGCGAGACTGGGCTTCCGCACGGTGAATGAGATGATTGGCCATGCTGAGGTCCTCAAGGTCCGCGAGGATCTGAGGTCCAACAAGACGGCCAACATTGACCTCTCCCTGATTCTCACCCCTGCTCACAAGCTGCGCCCGGGTGTCGCCACCTTCAATGTCCGCAAGCAGGATCACCGCCTCTATGTCCGCCTCGACAACAAGCTCATCTCGGAGGCCGAGTTGACCCTCGACAAGGGCCTGCCTTCCCGCATCGAGTGTGACATTGTCAATACCGACCGCGCGATGGGTACTTCGCTTTCGTACCAGATCTCCAAGCGGTACGGTGAGGCTGGCTTGCCCATGGACACTGTCCACACCAACATCAAGGGCTCGGCTGGCCAGTCTTTTGGCGCTTTCCTTGCCCCTGGCATCACGCTGGAGCTCGAGGGCGATGCAAATGATTATGTTGGCAAGGGCTTGTCGGGTGGCCGACTCATTGTCTATCCGCCGCGGTCGGCGGTCTTCAAGGCTGAGGAGAATATCCTGATTGGTAACGTGTGCCTGTACGGCGCCACGAGCGGCACCTGCTTCTTCCGTGGTGTTGCTGCGGAGCGGTTCGCTGTGCGCAACTCGGGTGCCACTGCTGTTGTCGAGGGCGTCGGTGACCACGGCTGTGAGTACATGACTGGTGGCCGTGTCGTCATTCTTGGCAGCACCGGTCGCAACTTTGCGGCCGGCATGTCTGGCGGTATTGCGTACGTCCTCGATATCCAGCAGGACTTCCTCTCCAAGCTCAACATGGAGATGGTGGAGGCGACTACGGTGGATGACCCCGAGGAAGTCGCCTTTGTGCGCGGCCTCATTGAGGATCATCACCATTACACTGGCTCGGAGCTCGCTGCCCGTATTCTGGTCGACTTCAACCGGGCTCTGCCGCGGTTTGTCAAGGTCTTGCCTGTTGACTACAAGCGCGTCCTCGCCGAGGAGGCGGCCAAGGCGGCTGAGGCCAAGCGTGCCGAGTATAATCTCCCTATTCTCTCGGCTTCTCCGGCCAAGAAGGAGAAGAAGGAGGATAAGGGCGCCAAGCTGCTTGATATTGAGGAGAGCGTGAACAACGCTGCGGCCGACAAGAAGAAGGCGCTGGTGCTGGACAAGACAAAGGGTTTCATGAAGTACCAGCGACGGTCTGAAAAGTACCGTAATGCGAAGACGCGGGTCAAGGACTGGGCCGAGCTCTCGCAGAGGCTTGACGCGGATGAGCTCAAGTACCAGTCTGCCCGTTGCATGGACTGTGGCGTGCCGTTCTGCCAGTCCGACACGGGATGCCCCATCTCCAATATCATCCCCAAATGGAATGAACTGGTATTTCAAGGGCAGTGGCAGGATGCTCTTAACCGCCTATTGATGACCAACAACTTCCCCGAGTTTACTGGCCGCGTCTGCCCTGCTCCCTGCGAGGGCGCCTGTGTGCTCGGGATCAACGAGGACCCGGTCGGCATCAAGTCGATCGAGTGCGCCATTATTGACCGCGGTTTTGAGATGGGCTGGATGGTTCCGAACCCGCCCAAGGTGCGCACCGGCAAGAAGGTTGCCGTCATCGGGTCTGGCCCGGCCGGTCTCGCGGCGGCGGATCAGCTCAACAAGGCTGGGCACCTCGTTACCGTCTACGAGCGTGCCGACCGCCTCGGCGGCCTGCTCATGTATGGCATCCCCAACATGAAGCTCGACAAGCGCATCGTCAAGAGACGCACCGACTTCATGGCCGCCGAGGGCATCAACTTCAAGACGGGCGTCGCGGTCGGCGAGGACGTCCAGCTCATGGACCTCAAGGCGGCCAACGACGCCGTCATCATCGCCACCGGTGCCACCGTCGCCCGCGACCTCCCCATCAAGGGCCGCAACCTCGAGGGCATCCACTACGCTATGGAATTCCTACACAAAAACACAAAGTCCCTCCTCGACTCGGAGCTCGCCGACGGCTCCTACATCTCGGCCAAGGACAAGCACGTCGTCGTCATTGGCGGCGGCGACACGGGCAACGACTGCATCGGCACGTCAGTCCGCCACGGCGCCAAATCCGTCGTCAACTTTGAGCTCCTCCCCCAGCCTCCCCCGGAGCGCGCCCGCGACAACCCCTGGCCGCAGTGGCCGCGCATCTACCGCGTCGATTACGGCCACACCGAGGTGCGCCAGCACACGGGCAAGGACCCGCGCGAGTACTGCATCATGTCGGAGGAGTTTGTGGACGATGGGACGGGCAAGGTCAAGGGGATCAATACGGTGCGGGTCGAGTGGACGCGGTCGCCGTCGGGCGGGTGGGATATGAAGAAGGTGGAGGGGTCGCAGCAGTTTTTTGAGGCGGATTTGGTGCTGTTGTCGATGGGGTTCCTGGGTCCCGAGGGACGGGTGTTGGGGGATGAGATTGAGAAGGATGCGCGCAAGAATGTCAAGACGCCGGCGGGGAGGTATTCCACGAATGTCGAGGGCGTGTTTGCCGCGGGGGATTGCCGCAGGGGGCAGTCGTTGATTGTTTGGTAAGTCTCCTTCCCGGACTTTGAAGTGTGGTTTTTTGGTGGCTAACCGGATTGTCTATGTAGGGGCATCAACGAGGGCCGGCAGGCGGCGCGCGAGGTCGATCTGTACCTGGAAAAGTGCACCAACTTGCCTGTCACGGGCGGCATTGTCAAGCGCACTGCCGAGGAGGTGTTTGCGGCGGCGGCCGTGACTGTTGCTGCGTAAGGGGGTTCGTCATGCGGCGCGGGCAGTCCGGATCCGACCCAATCCATCCATACCGGCTCCTGGATGATGGATTTTCATATTTCACTACTTCGTACTGATGGGTGATTTCGATATCACTCGCGACAAGCATGGCTGGCTAGCATGGAATGGCATGGCATGTGTGTATTGGAGACGGCGGGCGCTGGTTGGCAGCTTGGCTTGATCAATTGGTTTCAGCGTTTGTTGTCTCTGGATTATGTGTATTTGGGAGCAGCTATAGCACAATATGGGTTTTAGCTTTGACTTTGGTTGTAGTTCGTTGTGTTTTGGTTGGATATTTGCTTTGGTTGTGTGGTGTTGTGTTTATCAAGGTGCACTGGAAAAGGGGCAGTTCAAGGGGGGCTGGTTGCAACACACCATCATGGGTCATTCGACGACTGATTCAGTTTGCCACACAGGGATTTTTTTTTTACTTAACTATTTTTATTATTTGTTTCATCCCGTTCCAAAGAGTATCCTCTCCTCCCATACTGTGTCCGGAATATCTCCGTCTCTCCCCGGTCAAGTTGGGAGGATGGATGGAGCTCGCTTGGGCGTGTTGCCGGGGGGAGCACGTGGGCCGTCGATTGGTCAATGGCAGTCAAAGCTTCGATGATCCAGAATACCACTGCGCTGAAACTTTGACTGTTAGTGGGGGTGTCTGCTTGCAACCTTCGAACTCGAACTTGTGGCAGTTATCGAAGGTTTCGAACACTTATTGTCATGTTATTAACGTATATTGCTGTAAGTTTAGACGGCAGAGAGACATTCGATCTCATTATTTTTATTCTCCGGCCATCAATGACAGGACATGTTGAAGTCGAGTTGTCCAGAACTCGAGTCACTGCTAACCGAGGGGCAGGGGTGAGAAGTACTGTGGAGCATGCTGCCGAGACCCGTGCCGTTAGTGGGGACGGTTGGCTATGACGCCCGACCTCGCAAATGCAGCCCTGGAGCTTCCCTTTTCCTCTTGGTCGGTTTTTGACAAGGTTTCTTGACCCCGTCGATTTCGATCCGATAATGCCAGGCTAAGAGAGTTATTCGTCCAATTTTATCCTTACATTCTTACACCCATTGCTTACACCCTTACCGCATCGAATTGGTATTGATTGACCGCATTCGCAATGCGCTTCGGCAAGACGCTGCGGCAGTCGGTCTACGCGCCGTGGAAAGACAAGTACATCGACTATGCCAAACTCAAGAACATCCTGCGCGAGGACAAGCCCGACGATGAAGACGAGCCGTGGACCGAAGACGACGAGAACCGCTTCTGCGACGAGGTCTTCAACAATGAGCTCGAAAAGGTAGCCCAGTTCCAGGCCGAAAAGATCGAGGAACTGCGCCGCCGAGTCGACGATGCTTTCGAGAAGCTTAAGGAGCTCCCCGCGGCCGAAGACGAGGATAGCAAGGGCAAGGAAAGGCAAAAGGAAGAGAGCAAGCCGATGAGCGAGGCCGACACCCAGCGCCTCAAAAACCTCGAGGCCGAGCTCGACACCATCACCAACGAGGTCAAGGAGCTGCAAAAGTACAGCAACCTCAACTACACGGGCTTTCTGAAGATTGTTAAGAAGCATGATCGGAAACGCGGCGACCGCTACAAGATCCGCCCCCTCATGCAGGTCAGCCTGGCCAAGCGGCCCTTCAACTCGGACGCCACCTACTCGCCCCTCCTCAGCAAGCTGTCCCTCATGTACTTTGCCATCCGCCAGCAGCTCGAGGAGCACGCCGACGCCTTTCCCGTCGACCCCGACAGCCAGCCCGAAACGCACAATGGGGAGAAATACACGGCCCACAAGTTCTGGGTGCACCCGGACAACCTGCTCGAGGTCAAGACATACATCCTCCGTCGCCTGCCGACCCTGGTGTACAGCGAGCAGTCCGCCAAGGAGGTGGACGGGCAGCACGACCCGACCATCACGTCGCTCTACTTTGACAATTCCAAATTCGATCTCTACCTGAAAAAGGTTGAGCGCGAAGTGGAGGCCTCGTCGCTGCGGCTCCGCTGGTACGGCCAGCTGAGCGACAAGCCTGAGATTGTCCTCGAGCAAAAGATCCTACACGAGAACGGCACCAGCGAGGAGCGCAAGTTCCCCATCAAGGAAAAGTACATCAAACCCTTCATCGACGGCGAGTACAAGATGGAAAAGTCGGTGCAAAAGATGGAGAGGAAGGTCCACAAGCCCGAGGACATTGAAGAGTTCCGGTCCACCGCAAACGCCATCCAGGAGTACATCCGCCAGAACAAGCTCCAGCCGGTCGTGCGGGCAAACTACGTGCGCACCGCCTTCCAGAACCCGGGCGACGACCGTGTCCGCATCTCGATCGACACCGACATTGCTTTTATCCGCGAGGACACGCTCGACCGAGACCGCCCGTGCCGCGATCCCAACTCATGGCACCGCGCCGACATCGACAACAGCAACATGACCTACCCCTTCAGCAACATCAACCAGAGCGAGGTTTCGCGCTTCCCCTACGCCGTGCTCGAGATCAAGCTGCGCGAGGGCAACCGCAGCCGACGCACCGCCTGGATCAAGGACCTGATGAGCTCGCACCTGGTGCACCCGTGTCCGCGCTTCTCCAAGTTTGTGCAGGGCACGGCTTCGCTGTTCGAGGACTACGTCAACCGCCTGCCCTTCTGGCTCAGCGACCTGGACACCGACATCCGCAAGGACCCGCAGGTGGCCTTCGAGGAGGAAGAGCAGCGCCGTGCCCGCCGCGCTGAGACCGAGCAGGTCGTCGGCAGCTTCCTCGGCACCAAAAAGCTCGGCTCCTACAAGCCCAGCCGCAGCTCGCCCGTCGCCAAGTCCTACCTCGCCGAGCGCCTCGCCGCCGACACCGCTCAGACCCCACAGTCTGGTACCTTCGCCAGCGCTACCCGCCGACAAACCCTCACGGGCGAAGACGCCGGCGAGCCGAGCTCCCCACACCCGCAACAGGCCCAGTCCCCGCAGTCCGACCGAGACCTCAACTACGGCACATCCTCCATCTTCCCGGGCTTCGTCTCCCTCTCCAAGTACTCGCGCGCCAAGCAGCAGGCCCGCCGTCGCGCCGGTTCCCTCGCTTCCCTCCCTCCCGGGGTGGTCGAGCCCAAGGAATGGCTGAAAAATTCCGGCCCCTTGCAGATCGAGCCCAAGGTCTGGCTCGCCAATGAGCGCACGTTCCTGAAGTGGCAGCATATCTGTGTGCTGCTGGGCGGGTTGGCCGTCAGCTTGTACTCGGCTGGCGGCGGCAAGGGGGACATGCTGGCGCAGATTATGGGGATTGTGTTTATTGGTGTGGCGGTGTTTGTCGGCGGGTGGAGTTACTGGGTGCTGGGGAGGAGGAGGGCCATGATTGTGGCGAGGAGCGGCAAGGACTTTGATTTCTTGGTTGGGCCGCTGGTGGTGAGTGCGGCGTTGGCTGTGGCGTTGGGGGTGAATTTTGGGTTTGCGGTAGGTTTTTCTCGTCTAGTGTTTTATGGCAGTGGGTGCTAACCGGTGTGCGTAGTATCGACGGGCGTTTGGAGAGGAGAACTGGGATGGGAGCGTCGGGGTCCCGGGCGTGAATGCGACTTTTGGGGGTGCGGAGATGGGTGAGTTGAGGTGATGGTGGTGATGGTTTGGGGGCTTGTGTTGGGAGTCGGTTGGATTTAGATTGGGGTGGGGTTATATGGTGAAGCTGTGACGGCGGGTGTTGAGATTGCTGTTTGTTTTCTAGGGTATCATGGCAACTGCTTATGGTGGGTGTTGTACGGTACTGTATCGCATGGTTGGCATGAGAGATGGGCATAGCATCACTAGACTGTATGGTTGTTAGGGTATGTGTAGCGGTTGGAGTGCTGGCGAGAACCTTTTTTGTTATTGCTTTGCTTGTTGAGATGTGGTTGAGTTTATGAGTTTGGTTTCTATACATCTGATATGTCCTGGACAGGTCCGCAGGATGACCCGGACGAGACTGGGACTGGACTGGGACCAGTCTAGGGCTAGTTGTCCAACTGATAGGCATCTACCTTAAGCATCCTGGACGCTCCCAGTACCCTTCGGGATATACATTAAGGATATATATGTTTTATCATCTACACATGTTCGGTTTCCCTACAGTTCCTCTTTTGTTTGTTTGAGATACCTACTCTTACACTTTCTTTTCTCCTTCATCTTTCTTTTTTGGTTCCTTTCTCTCTTCTCTCTTCTCTCTTCTCTCTTCTCTCTTCTCTCTTCTCTCTTCTCTCTTCTCTCTTCTCTCTTCTCTCTTCTCTCTTCTCTCTTCTCTCTTCTCTCTTCTCTCTTCTCTCTTCTCTCTTCTCTCTTCTCTCTTCTCTCTTCTCTCTTCTCTCTTCTCTCTTCTCTCTTCTCTTAATCCTACCACATACATCGTCCTCGGGCAACGCAAAGGTTGATTAGAGGTACGATGATTTCCCATACTTCGTCTATGTTTCTTCCTCTTGCCCTCGGGAAGCTGTTCCCCTTCATTTCCCCGCCTCCTCCATTTCCTTTTCACTACTGAACCCATTTCACACTTCTGTGACCTCATCCCAATACCACCACGTTCCACATCTCACATCCCACGTGCCACAACATCCCCCGCCCTTAGCTCACGGCACGGCACAACACAACACAACACAAGCAAGGGGAACACAACATGAAAGAAAGACTCCGCAGTCGGGACGGCGGACACATTAGGTACCTAGTTAGGGCAGGTAATTTCCCATCCGGGCCGTGTTGTGCTACCTACCCTAAACAATGATATGTACGGAGTACGAAGGAGTCGATGGCAAAACAAGGTGTGGCGCCTGTCTGTGTGACGTGGTGCAAAAATGAGAGAGAGAAAGCCAGCTAGTATGACTAGGCCTCGGTTCACCGGGTCTCGTGTATTATCATCGTCATCATCCCATGTTTCTGTCCGTGTGTGTGTGTGTGTGTGAGTGTGTGTGAGTGAGTGTGTGAATGAGTGTGTGGGCTCACGTTGCTTCTCGGGACAGCGCAGAGGGTGGTACAGGCACACGACTTTCTCGTTCCTTCCTTCTGGGTGTCTTTTGTGCCTCGCACATAGTCGTTACCCCCGGGTCACGACTATGAGATGGGTCGTGTATTACGAGGCGCTAGATAAAATGGCTAGTCTGGGGAGGCTGGTAGCTCGGCGACCGGCTTTACACATCTAGCCTCACAGAAAGAAATAGGAGATGCTACTCCTCCGTTCTGATTCGAGCCGGAAGGGCCGCAGATTGGACGTGTGTTGTACCACCGACGGGACTGGGATACTTTGTCATTAGTGGCAGGTTCCCTCACTCGCGGGTTTCTCTCCTCGTGTGACATGCCGCGGAATAAGCTGATACCGGATAATAATGTGGTATTTTGCGTTATACAGAGTACAAGTCGGGTCATTTGACCGATACTTATCAGGATACAACACTGTCTCATATTTGATCCTGTGTACGAAGTAGGCATCAGGTCAAGGAGCCATGTGGTGAGCACCCGACTGGGTTCAAGGCTGGCCGGTTTCAGGGGATCCGAGGGAAAGCAAACAAACACTTTGTGTGAAACACGCAACACAGCAGCAGCAACACTAGACCCAGCAGACGTATGCCACATCCGAGTCCTCGGAATAGGATCCGACGTGTCTGGAACGGCTGGCTGCCGAGGAGGCTGGTCGGGCGGCTGGGTGCATGCCGACGGCATGTGAATGGGAGGCCGTGTCTCGGCCGGCAGACCGACAGACCTGGCAGATTCACTTCAAGCTTGACGGATCTACAGAAAGAAGAGCAAGTGTAGGGTGTGGTTGATGGGTAACCACTGAGTAATCCGTGGTTATGAGAAGCGGCCTCACAGGTGCATTCATTCCTCCCCAGGTCGCGCCGATCGGGACCGTCATGTGGACCGTCGATGAGACAATTCGTCCCGTCAGGGCAGTCCCGGCCGGACACACCGCACGCGGCATGAGTGACTGTGTCGACAGAAACCGGCCGAGAAAGACAGGTGTGGCTTTTTGAGTGAGTCTTATCCGTCGTCTGCCACGTAGGCGTTGAAAAACGGCGGGAAAGAGTCATGAATACACAGTCACCGTGGTCCTCGATGCTCACGACGTCGTAAAACAGGGGGTTTGAATCGGCACCCTCCGTCCACGCCGCGTGCCAGCAGCCGGCCAAGCCCCAAGACAGCTGAAAAGGGGGGTTTTATTGAATGGTGGCGGCGGCATCAGACACAGTGTTGCAATGCACACAGTTGGTCGCTGCTCGCACGGTTTTCGAAGGCTGATGGAAAAGTGTGGCCGAGTGCAACGCAGGAGATCGGGCTTGTCGGTCCAAAGTTCCAGTAACGAATTAGCCGAAGTCGGAACCACATGCGTCGTTGCGAAGAGTCTGGCGGAGGACTCTTGTGGTTTCTAGGGTTTTATTATGTTTAGTCAGGCTGTCTTGTGACTGTCTTTAAACTTACAGTAGTTCATATAACTGACTGCCTCTTATTGTTCCGAGTCGAGAAACCGAATGACCGGCAACAAGTCAGAGGCAGAGCCGGCTCCCGTGGACCGGGTGTCCCAGCTCGATGGGTGCGCCCGGCATGTTGGTTCGTTGACAGTGTGGGTGGCAAACCGAAAACGCTTCCAGCTTGGCGGTGGTGGTGTGGTCATGACAGCAGCGAGGGATGCCCTTTGCCGCTTGTTTCGCAACTCCGCACAGAAATACGCCGAGTTATGTAAAGCATCAAATCTTGCAGCGTTGGTGTGCGTACTGTCAATGCGTAGCCGTTAGATGATAGCGAATTCTGTCATTGGTTCGACTTTGGATGGTGATCCGGATAAGTCATTGCGCGCCGTCATTGCTGGTCATCGAATCTGCCCAGTGAGATGGTGGGACTGAAAGGAGTCAATCTCCAAGTGTGAGCGACGGCCGCTTGAGGCGACGGGAGTTGGGTGACAAAGAGACGGGAGACGAGGAGTGGGCCTCGGATCGAGGGATCGGAAGAAAGCCAAAACGGCGGGCGTGGGGACGGCCCATCTCCAACCAATTCCGGAGAAGACGGCAAGATCCGATCGACGATGCTCTTTTATTGGTGTTTTCTTTGAGAGATTCGAAACTGATAACTGTGCATCGAGTTTGGTTCACTTCGTTCGGAGCGCGGAGTTGGTTTTAACGGTGTTGAAAGATCAGATCAGCCAGATCGGCTGGACTGTGTGGCATTGACTGTGCGGCAGCGGGCCAAAGTGCTTGCGCCATCCACAGTGCGTCCCAAGACTCCCAACAAACATCCCGCTCCCGATCCCCACAAACTGCCCGAGAGGGTGGGCGCACGGTCCAACTTGTCCTTTGTGGTGGGACATGGGGGCCCAGAAAACAACCTTGGAAGTGGACTCGGGGCCATCTGAGCCATGATGGTGCGTGCTCCATCCTGCCGTAGTTCAACGGCGCAAGCAAGGAACACACGAGTTCCAAGTCGGCCCACTGTTGAAGAACGGTCCGGAATCCGGGCGCTGTGCTGCAGTGCAACTGCTTGTCCTTTGTAACGAGATCTTCGACTTCGTTTTTATGTACGAGTGCGGATTGGCGCTTACTTAGAGTTGCGTAAACTGAATCGAAGCCCTGTGCGGCTGCGTCTCGGCGCCAACGTGACTCGGGAGGCGTCGAAACAAGAGACCCCAGTGACTCGAGCGCTCACACAGCGCGCACATGGCATTGCGGCACTGCCTGGTTTAAGATCTGCCCTGCAATCCAAGACATTGCCTAACCGAGTGCCGAGAGAGCACCAGCAGCTGAATACCTGAGCGAAATGAAGGGAGACAAGGGGAACGGACGTTTTGGCATGCGAGGCTGTTCGACATCATTGCGTCGAAGCTCCCTGGAAGCTCCGGCCGTTCCTCGGCACCCCCAACCTGCCAGGCTGCGTGTGTTTGCCTGCGACTCTGTACTGTGCAGGGTGCACCTATTCGGACTTGTACGAATAATGTACAGATCCGTACATACCAGCTCGACAATTGTGGCTGGCCCCAACTTGACTGAGATTGACTGAGATGTGTTTGTGATTTGTGATTGCTTGCTGAGAGTGAGACGCGTGGCGGTCTGCAACCAGCATCGCGTGGTCAATCGTGGTCGGGCGTGGCCAATTCCTTCCAGGCTGTTTCTTTCTTCTCATTCGAAAAGGGATCGCTAACGTTCGCTAGTGGATTGATCCAAGATTCAAACGGCGGGCCCATCTCGAACGGATTTGGTCCGTGGGCTCACAGGAACTTTGCGGCAAGGAGCAGGCGAGCAGCCGCGGCAGAACCTGAACCCTGGATTGGGAAAAGTGGGGGCAGAGCCATCTGACCAACAGGAACCTGTCCAGCAGACCTCCCGTGTGGCGGAGAACCGGCATTAGGCCCGGAGTGGAAGCCAAGACTCCCCAAGGGTCGTCTCTGCCTGCACGCCTGCACTGTGCTGTTGCACCCAAATGGTCGACCAGCTCGTCCCTCCCGCTGGGCCGGGAACTATTCTCGGCCAACCACAGCGCCTCAAATGTGAGACCCGCCCATTTCTGGTCGCACCGTGCCAAAATGTCCCGCCCCCCCGGCCGTGGTTGTGTCTGTAGTGGGTGTGGTCCGCAGAAAGAGGGCGGAATGATCGCCGCGGACTGGGTTGGCCGGCATCCACTCTTGCATCCACTCTCCGCTCGAAAGAGAAGCGCAACTGCCATGCACGGGCTGTGACATGGCGCCTGCGGTCATTTCCAGTCCCCCTGTCTCCCTCGCTGCAAATCCCTAACCAGGGGTGCCTGTTCTCTCTTTTCTCCCGCTGAGCTGCACCGCTTTCTGCCCTTCCCCTTCCCTCTCCACCACAGGCGCGCAAGGAAACGCGGCCATTTCGACAATCGACACAAGGCGCTGCGTGGACCGCGGCGACGACAACACATCCGACGGCAAAACCGACGACGGATAGCCGCAGTCGCCAGAGCCCCCACAGGCTGACACGAAACGACGCAGCGAGGCGCTAACTGACCGACCTGTCACGGCCCAATAACAGTCCATCGGGTCCGACCGTGCTTTTCAACCGACCCGTCACTCTGGTTTCCGGAACCTCGTTCTCGGGCCCTTCCCCCCTTCCCACCATTTCCCCGGGCCCAACCATCTGTCCCAGTCTCCAACTCCGTCAACACCAAATCAACCACGCGACCGACCGATTGAATTGGAAACGTTCATCAAGCCGACGACAATAAAAACAATCGTGCACGACGGTCTGGAATCGACGCTATCGAATTGCCGTCATCTTTTGGCCTTTTCGTCATTCTCGAGATTCCGATTGTTTGTTTGTTATTCAGCTGGGTGAGTGGCTTTGCAGATTTTGCATATTACATGCGCACGCTGTCATCCCGAGTTTTGGGGTTGCAGGAGCGGGCACAGGACGCGCGACGCGGCGTTGGCGGTCACGCTTTTGATGTCATCGCGCTAATACGTCGCCCAGAACCTGTCAAACCGAGCTATATGCTCTCGGGAACGCCTGGCTGCGAAGTTTGAGGAGAGTGGTTCGGCGACACTAGAGTTTTGATTTGGTTTGAAATCACCAAAAGATGGGTGCACCACTTGTATCTGCCCCGGGTCACGGCATGGCGCCGCTTGATACCAGTGGCCACATGGGCCCTTCCGTATCCATCACCCACAGGGACACCAGGGGTGGCCGGAGGTTGTGGTATCGCATGAAGGTCATCCAACAGCCTGAGCGCGCGAGAGCTTGCGGCTCTGGTCCAAAGTGTGAGTGAACATCGGGTACTCATCCCCTGAACAAATGGAGTTGACCGTCTTGCAGCATCCGCTGATCGGCGCCCGGTTGACCCGCCTCCCGTTGTGGAGTTGCGCATCTACGAGGGCCAGACCTGGGATCTGGCACAGGAAAAGGACATTACGTTTGTGTACAACGCCAACTTCTTCCTCTTCGCCACTTTGGAGCATGCTCGCATGATGGCGCACGCCCGGGGCACCCCGGCACCGTCTACCAACACGCCTCCTGTACTCACCGGCATGCCAGTCTCGGGCATGGCGTATCTGGACCGGCCGCAAGAGGCCGGTTATTTCCTGTTCCCGGATCTCTCGGTTAGGCACGAGGGCCGGTACAAGCTGACCTTCAACCTCTACGAGGAGACCAAGGACGAGAAGGACAAGGAACCGGAACGCGAGGGCGAGAGCCAGCCGCCGATCCCTGGCCTGAACCCGGCTACGGGTGGCTCGTTTGACTTCCGGATGGAGGTCAAGTCGCAGGAATTCATCGTTTATAGCGCCAAGAAGTTTCCCGGTCTGGCCGAGAGCACGCAGCTCAGCCGTGTGGTTGCCGAACAGGGCTGCCGCGTCCGCATCCGCCGTGATGTGCGCATGAGACGCCGGGATGGCAAGGGCGGCAATGGGGATTACGAGAATGCCGAAGACGAGTACTCGCGCAGGAGGAGGACCGCCACGCCCGACACAAGGCCCGACTACAACCGGGCTCGGTCGACGAGTGGCAGCTTGGAGCGCACGCCCTATTCGGCTGACTCGCAACGCCGGCCATCAATTGCCGACTACCAACCGCAGTACCCTTCGCAGAGCCAGTCGTCTGGAGGTCATCTGCAATTCCTGGGCGGAAACGGCAACTCACAATATCCTGCTCAGCCCCCGCAGAACTTTGCGCAGCCGCCATCAGTCCCTGCTTCGCCCGTGTATCAACAGAGCCAAGGGGTCCCGTACCAGCCCCAGACCTCGTACCATCCGCCTCCTCCTCCTCCTCCCCCTCCGGCTCCGCGGGCCTACAGCCGGGAACGGACGCCTTCGCAGTCGTCGTCGTATGCTCCGATCACGTCGGCGCCGCACCGTCCCAGCGTCCAGCTCGATTCCCGACCGACACTCCCGCCTCTGCTCCCGCAGTCGTATTATCCTTCTGCGTCGCCGCGCCAGCAGATGCACGCACCGCCGCACAGGGAAGTCAACCTGCCGAGTATCCGGCTGCCGATGCCTAATTCGACGGCGATGCCCAGTCCGACGGCCCTTTCTGGCGGTCCTCTGCCCCCGCTTAACACCCGCCCCATGAACCCTCTGGAGCGGCCGGCGCTGCCGCAGTACGCTGGCACCAAACGGGCACACGACCAGACGTTCCGCCAGGAGCCCGAACTGCCCCGGTACCAAGACGGCGCTCGCGATAAGGGCCTGGCGGAGGATTTGGACCCGCCCGTGGGAGAGTTCTACTACCGCGCCGACGGCTCGCGGCATAGTACTAACAAGTTTGGAGGGATGATCTACTAGATACCACGACTACCTTGCGTGTGTTTGGCTAGGTGTTGGGGAGTTTATTTTTACTGCGGTCCGCGTGGACACGCGTGCGGGACCCGGTCGGTTGGCTTATGCTTGAAGCTGTTGCTGCTACCGTTGCTGCTGTTGCTTGGTGTCCATGTTGGATACGGGCTTGTATATATCTGGGCGGCTTCGACGGGGTGTGCCACGGTACATTTGCTGCTTGGCTTTTCAACTATGCTTGGTGGCTGGTTTTGGGGAGATATATCTGGACAGAGGCACTCGGCAGACGCTCTCTATTGTGTGTTTTTTCTTTTTCTTTCCATTTCTCTTCACAGGCGGATACCTCGCGTACACGACGGCAGCCTTCGCTCTTGTTTCATTTTGTTTTTTTCCCTTTTTTTTTTTTTTTTATAAAGCGGGATTTCCTTTATTTAAACTAGTGGACGCCTTGGAAAAGCGGCACACGTGAGCGGGACAGGAAGATTGATGGGAACATTTGCTGGGCAGAGTAGGGACTTGATATCTTTTTTTATGTTGTTTGAATAGGTTATTTGGCAAACGGTAGGAATAAACTCGGGAACAATTGGGCCATATATCGAGTAATCTCCGTCAATATCATACGATGTAAAACTTTTGTTTGGCCTTGATTGACTCTAGAGTGATTCTTGAAAATGGTGCCATTGATCGGCTTGTGGATAAAATTTGCTTGTGCACGATTGGCTGAGAAACTTGGTGGTGGACGACTGTGCCGTTCCAAGCGGACCGTCGTGCCCGTGGTTGCCCGGTGCATTGCGAACAGGGTGTGGACGGACCATCTGGGGAAGGTCAATAACAGCAGGCGCCCGCCATGCCCCCCTTCCTCACGCCACCTTTCTGGTTCCTGAGCGCATCATCAGCGATCCCCTTTTGGTCTTGCCTGATCAAATTCGTTTTTTTCTGCATTGCGCCTGGATCAAGGTCTGCTTTTTTTTCCAGGTGCAGCAACTCGCGCACACATCAAACGTCGGCGAGGTCGTCCTGGCTGCGGTTGCGATCCCAGCGACCAAAGTAAACAAACCACGACCGACCGACAAAACATTTCCGACTTTGATTCTGCGCGCGCGCCAACAATCGCCGCCACCGGAATTTTACTCCCTGCCAACCAACCAACCTCTTCAACACACACCCACCTACCCACCTACCCACCTCGTCCATCTACATACATACATACATACCTACATACATGCACCCCACCATCCCCCCATCGCCCGAAAATGCCCTCCCAAACCCAGATCCTCTCGCCCTCATCGGCACACCACCATAACCATTCCCATCATCCATGGCCAGGCAGCGGCCCGCCCTCACCCGAGCGCCGACGCCCCCCGCCCCCCGCGCGCGGGTACTCTGCCGCAGCCGCCACCGGCCAGAGCAGGTTCGTCGAAGGGTCGATGAATGACCGAGTCTCGGCCGCGCCGCCGGCTGGGTTTTTGGGTCGGCATGGGAGTAATCATGGGGCAGGGAAGGGGGAGAGATACTTGGGGAAGAGTAAGAGTAGTGGGTTGGAGGGGTATACGACTGTGAGGAGTGGGGGGGAGGGGGATGGGTACCTGAATATTGGGGGAGGGGGGAGGTATGCGCTCCGCCGGCCGAGGAGTACGGCTGGGTGGGTGAAGACGCAGCCATCGCAGCCGGTGGTGCAGGCGCAGGCGGCACAGCCGCAGGTGACGAAGAAGGGGAGTTTCTGGGACGGGGTGAGGGATAAGTTGTTGCTGAGGGGGTCAAGGTCGTCGGGGAGTATTGGGAGGGTGGTGGATATGGTTGTTGGGGGTGGGGGTGGGGGTGGGGGTGGGAAGGTGGACAGAGAAGAGGAGAAGGAGAAGGAGAAGGAGAAGGAGAAGGAGAAGGAGAAGGAGAAGGAGAAGGAGAAGGAGA